>WOXC01007596.1:202500-802500 GCA_011680675.1 Gymnobelideus leadbeateri
GTTTAGTTGAAACTTCCTTGTAAATGTGTGATTCCATTTCTCTAAAACATCCCATTGTTGGTTGTTGAACATTACATATTTAGAATGCTGCCATTTAAATCAATGTTTGTAGATGACCTCAAATGTATGATTCTTTATATCCTTGTCTTTCTTTTCTACCTCTCAACTGCTATACTTGCAAAAAATGGTAGAGAGTCACACAGGCTGAGAGCTATTGGGTATTTTGATCTGTTGGCGGGGGGTTATTGAGAAGAAAAAAATTTCTCATTCATAGTGTATATTTCTGATGATAACTCTGTAGTTTGGTTGGTTATTTGACAATAGCTTCAGACTTTGTTGTTGTTTGTTTTTGTTGGACATATCCTTGAAGCCTTAGGAGCCTGGTAGAACCTCCCTTGACTTTTGTTTCAGTGGCACATTGCCTTCAAGGGCCATGGGTTATATCTATACCATGATGAAGCAATTAGAGAAAAACTCTCTTGGAGGATGATTGAATGAGGATTCAAAGATAGTGAAAGACTATAAAGATTTAAAGATTCGACCTAAGCAGATGAAATGTAACCAGGATATATATATATATATATATATATATATATGTAAAGTCTTGTATTCAGGATTTATTTGTCTTTTAATTGATTACATTTTACTTTTTTCAGTTATTAAGCATTTACCTTTTCTCCCTTCCTAATATTGGCCTTTTGCCCTTACTGAAAAAAAAGATTCTGCACTTTGGACCCATTACCTCTCTGTCAGGAGGTGGGTAGCATGCTATATCATGGGCCCTTTGGAATTGTGGTTAATCAATGCATTGATAGAGTTCTTAAATCTTTCAAAGTTGTTTGCCATTACAATGTTGTTGTTATTGTATCAATTCTTTTCATGGTTCTGTTCAACTCACTTTATATCAATTTATATAAGTTTCTCAAGATTTCTCTAGAACCACTTCTTTTATTCATTATATAATTATATATAAAATTATGTATTATATAAAATATGATTTATTATTATATAAATTATATTATATATTATTAAAATTATTATATAATTATATAAAATAATACATAATCACATACATATATGCATATAGATACACACATATGTGCATATGTATCATAATGTATTCCATTGCATTTATGTGCCATTGTTGTCATTCCCCATTTGATGGGTATTTCCATAGTTTCCAGTTCTACAGCACTATAAAAAGAGTTGCTATAAGTTTTTTTTTTTTTAAACATATGGGTCCCTTCCCTCCTCTTTTGATTCCTCTATGGTATAGATTTAGGAGAGGTATCTCTGGGTCAAAGGGTATGCATAATTTAGTAACTTTGGGGCCATGGTTTCAAATTGCTTTTCATAATGGCTGAGCCAATTCACATACTTGTTTCCTTCTAGTCCTTCCAAATCTGTCATTTTTCTCAACCTTGTAATCTGATAAGTGTGATGTAGAGCTTCAGAGTTGTTTTAATCTGCATTTCTCTAATCATTAGTGATTTGGATATAACTATTGATGGATTGAATTTCTTTCTTTGAGCCATGCCCCAGTCAATAAGAGAATATTCATAACACATATATACATACATACATATATATGTATACAAAATGAGAGAAATCATCAGACAGCAGTTGATTGATCACAAACACAGTAAGAGTCAAGAGCTATTAAAGCAAGTGAAATCTCCATTTATGTAAAAAGAATTATGTTGTTCAACTCAATGTTGGTTAGAATACAAGTTATGGTACATGAATATGATAAACTATTATTGTACTGTATGAAATAATGAAGGTGATAGTATAAGAAAAACCTGGGAAGGCCTACATGAACTAATGAAAAATGAAGTGAGCAGAGCAAGGAGTACAAGTTATACAGTAACAACAATATTGTACAGATAACCAACTCTGAGACTTAGTAACTCTGATCCATAATGACAGACCATAACCCCAGAGGACTCGTGATAAAATTCAGAAAGGGGGAGAGAGAGAGAGAGAGAAAGAGAGCGAGAGAGAGAGAGAGAGAGAGAGAAGAGAGAGAGAGAGAGAGAAAGAGAGAGAATTGAAGAATTTTTTCTTGGAATATGACTAAAGCAAAGTTTCATTTTTATTGCCTTCTCAATAGGCAGGGGAGGGGGAGAGACAGAAAATTTTAAACTCAAAATAAAATAAAATTGAATTAAAAATATATTTGGAGGATCATACCTAGTTTGCATCTATTTTTTAAGAGAGACATTAAAAAAACAGAAAGCATCCAGAAAATAACATTCAGGATACTGCGAAATTTTTAAATATATGACTAAATGGTTGAAGGAACTGAGAAAGTTTAATCTGAAGAAGAGAAACCTAAGCGCATAAGATAGTTATCTTCAAATATTTTCAAGGACTGACTTGTGGGAGACATTCTGAATTGCTCCATAAGAAGAAGTGGGAGCAAAATTCCAAATTCAATTTACTTCTACAAACATTTATTAAATGCCTATAAGGTACTAGAGGTATGAAGATGAAATACTATAAAGGCCTTCTCTTCAAAGAGCTGAAAATATGAAACCATGTCAACATATGAATATGACATCTTTGGCCCTCAAAATTCCATGAAAGTCAACTTGATCTCCTAAGTAGGTGAGGGTCATTGTGACTTTCTGTTTTCATACTTCCTCCCTTCCATGTATATGAGAAGGAGCATGTGTAAGAGATAGCTGGTTAGCTTTGGAGTTAGGAAGATATGAGTTCAAGCCTTGTGAGAATAGACTCTGGGCAAGTCACTACTTTCTCAGTGCCCCCAGGCAACTTCCTAAGACTGAATTATGGATTGGATGCAAATATAGACTGATAGAAAAAGCAGTTTGCATACCAGGAATTCCCTACAACATTGAAATTACAGATCTAGACCAAAATGTAATGTTCTACATGGTTGGGGCTTGAACCTTTAATTTCTTGAGAATAGGGAACCCTCAGAAGAGGTAACACTCTGTCAGTGCATACCAGCTGATTCTCTGCACTGTTTGTTCTTAGTGCCTAGAGTACTGAGAGGTTAAGTTACTAGCTCAGAGTCATATAACTAGTATTTGTCAGAGGTGGCACTTTGCCTTGGGTTTTTCTGGCTTCAAGGTCAGGTCTCCATTCATTATACCATGCTGCTTCTCATATATCTATAATAATGACATCTATTCTATAACTTTGCCCATATCTATCTACCTGTCCTATCTATCTACCTGTTATTTCTATGTATCTATGTATTGATCTATCTAATCTACCTGTTCTTCCTTCTATCCTTCCTACCTTCCTTCCTTCCTTTCTTCCTTCCTTCCTTCCTTCCTTCCTTCCTTCCTTCCTTCCTTCCTTCCTGTCTTTCTATATATCTAGGTAGGTATGTATGTATGTATGCATCTATCTATCTATCTACCTACCTACCTATCATCTATCTGTCTCTTGTCTGTATCTGTATATGTCTATAACTATTTCTACATCTATATCATCTATGTCTATATCTATCTTATCTATACCTATGCCTATACAGATTAAATACCTATATCTAATCTATAGCTGTCTGCATCTATTGTGTCTTTATTTTTGTTGATATCTACATAGCTATATCTGTACACACAAGCATGCACACGATGAGGAGTTTAGAGATCATTTAGTCCACTCTCCTTATTTTGCTGGTAAGGAAACTGTGGCCCAGGGATATAAAGTTATTTCCCTAGCTCAAGTACCAGGATTAGTATTTGAACTCACGTTGTCTGTCTTCAGTCCCTTTTCCATTACATCATGCAATCCTGGGTCTATCAAAATCTATCCAAGAAAAGTATAAATAAACACTGTAAAGTAGATCATTTAGTGATTCAATCATTTGAGTGCGAATCAACTAATTAGGATTTCTTGATTACCTGCTTAACATAGTAGCAAATACCAAATAGCCAATTGAGATATTTTTCTTTCTAATTAATACTCTTTAAAATTATTAATAATTTAATAACTAATCTTTCTTCTTTCTCACCTAATTTTCCTCCTTCCCTTTAATCATCTATGTAATGTAGGCCCATGCAATTTTTTTGTTCTGAATTATTTCATATGTGTGTGTATCCAGATAGACCTGTCATCTTTAGATAAAACTTTCCAAATAGTATACTAAATTTAGTTTACTCAGTAGAATATATCAATACTCCATATACTCTCAAAATCAGGTTCAGTCTTTCTAAATGTTCCTGGCTTCAGATTTTACATGAACTCAAGTCTTGTTATTGTATTGCATGAACAGCTGAGAAAGGGTGAAACTAGAAATAAACAATGAAAATTAAGAAGCATATATTTTTTCTTATGGATTTAAGCTAACTGTAGTGGATATATTGTCTTGATGTTTCTTTTTTCATGCATGTTTTCTTTATTCTTTCATGTTCCTATGAAATGAAAACCCCTTCCTGTATGCTTTTATTTGGTGGTAAAAGGCATCTTTTATGTGTGTGTGTGTGTGTGTGTGTGTGTGTGTGTGTGTATATATATATATATATATATACACACATATATATATACACACATATATATACACATACATACATACACACACATATATATGTATATATATATATACGCACACATATATACATATATACATACATATATGTGGTATAGAGGCTAGTCTCATGACCTGTCTACTTCATAGTCACATAGCTTATTAGTGTTATGGATTACACAGGATCTTACTTTCAATTACTATCTACATATCAATTAAAATGACATGGAGTGTTATTTTTTTTTTAAATTTCAGAAATGTTCCTTTAGTTTTTCTATTTTCACTTCTACTTTATGACTGGGATTAGAACTAGGAGTTGAAATCATGAAATCATGGCTCTCAATGTTGACTGAAATTGTCCTCAAAGGACTGAAGGTGGTGGTGGATATATCTAAAATTTTACTTAGAATGGGAAAACCCAAGTACTAAGTTTGCCTTATATATGATAGATGGCAATAGAATAGATGTTGGAGGATAAAAGAAGGAATGGAAGATAGTAGAGGTTATAGTAGGTCCATGTGGAGGTCTTTAAATCCATAGACAAATAATAATGGCTATTTTATGAAAGACAAATTAAGGAAGGGTGGAGAGTTGCTGTATTGACTAGAGAGAAGGAGGAGGGGAAGTGTCTGTGTATATATCATCTCTAATCTTATGACTGTAGGATTTGGAGTTGAAAAGGACCTTAGGCATCACCTTGTTTCCCATCTTCCATTTTCATTTTATAGATATGGAAAAAGACCTAGAGAGGTCAAATAACTAGTCCAAAATCACATGGGCTCCCTCTTGTCTCTAGAATAAAATAAAAACTTCATTGGCAGGATCTGGCTCCAGCCTATTTTCTTACATCCTCTGTTCACATCAAACTGGTCTACTTGTTCCCTGTGCATGGCATTTAATTTCCTATCCCCATACTTTTGCACAGGCTTGTTTCCCATGCTTAGAATTCACTTCCTCCTTACCTCAGTCTCACAGAGACCCTAGTTTTCTTTGAACTCACCTCAAGTACCACTTCCTAGAATTCAGGTTCTGGGGATCTGTAGACACCCTTAAGTTGGCTTGTGAAGGAAAAATAATTTTTCCATCATTGGATGGGAAAATAAATTACATTTTATTTTCACTAATCTTCACTTTCATTTATAAGGCTATGTATTTTTATTTTATGCATTTAAATATTTAAAAATAAATTAAATAAAATATTCAAATATTTTAAAATGTTATTTTAAGAAGGAGCCCATAGGGGTGTGTGTGTGTGTGTGTGTTTGTATGTGTGTATGAGAGAGAGAGAGAGAGAGAGAGAGAGAGAGAGAGAGAGAGAGAGAGAGAGAATATGATAGTGGGCCATTCTGTCAGAAGAGATAGGGATGGGATAAAAGGGTGCATGTTGGTAGATCTGCCTTGACAAGGAGAATGGCCAACTGTTCATTAGATATTAAGGTGAAGAAGGGAACAATGAGAGATCATGTTACAGGGAAATGAGATGACAGAATGTGAGAAAAGAATTGTCTTGTCAAATGACTTCAATTTTATCAGTGATGTGTGAAGTGAGGTATCCAGCAGAAAAAATTCTGGGAGGATATGTTCCTCTTCAGGGGAAGGTCTAGGAGAAATAAGAAGTTTTGGAATAGTCACCATGCAAAGCATGATAGTGAATCATTTAGGAGGGAGTAAAAGGTTTGCTTTGTTTCATTGAGGACCAATTAATAATTAATTAGCATATGTCTGTCATAGATCCAATCAACATAGTTCATTATAATCAATATAGTTGAATATAAGTTCATTCAGCATGTCAGTAGGAGGAGGATTGCAGGAATAATCCACAGTTTGTGTTTTTCAAGGCAGGATCAGTGGGCAAGTGATTTGAAAGGAGAGTTGAATGTGCCCATGATGACCTGGAAAGGAGCCAAGTAAAGAAGAGAATGGAAATAATGTATTTTCAAAAATTAGCTAAAGTGCTTGAGTTTGGACTTTCATAGAAAAGATTTCTGCAGTGCTTTTACTATTTCGTTTTATTTGAGTTATTAAAATTTCAGTGATTTAATAGCCCTCATTTCAATCTGTGTATACATCACTTTACTTCTTTGCTTAAAAACTTAATGCTTTGTTCAAATGTTTTTAAAAGTAATATTCTGGTAAACCTGGATAATTACTAGAAGCTCTTTTGTTAGAACAGTTTGATTCAGAAACAAGTTGTAAAAGCTGCAGGAAAATTGCTGCACTGCACCATGGAGGTATCTAAAGACTAATCCTATGCATTATATGAAAGTGTCTAGCAAATGCCTTATGGCTGTGGGAAGCTCTTAATTTTAGAAGGATTAACTGATTGGACAAATAATAACCTGGGGTTTTGATACAAACCAATATAATCAGGCTTCAGTGTTACAATTTTTCTTTTTTACTATAAAGAGAAGAATCAAAAGGTTGAGAGAAGAGAATTTGGAAGGAAAAACAAATATTTTATCTATTATGACTTGCAGTTAGGAAGTTAAAACTTTATTGTTAGGAGAATGAAAGCCCATAGTAGATAACAATTTTCAAAAAAGTCTCTAATATAAGAAATATTAGAGCAAATTTGGTGGATGTGTTCCAAAGAGTTTTAAGCTTGAGATACAAAAATGAAGGGTCAACTTAAAAAATGTACTCAAGGCTTGGAATTTGAGGAAAGAGAGGATCAGAGTTATATTTAGTAGTATTGTTAGTAGAAAGGCTGATTGAAATAATATGAAAAGCTTTGGACTAGGCATCGAGACACCCAGTGGGTTCCAGTCTCAGTTCTGTTACTAACTAGCTGCATCACCTTGGACAAATCCTTTGACCTCTCTAGATCTCAGTTTTCTCATCTATAAAGTGAGGAGTTTGAACTTAATGACTTCCAGGTGCCTTTTCAGCTACAAAATTCCATTTTTGCTAAGGATTATCAACAAAGTTACATAACTATCCAAGTATTTTTATTCCTTTAAAATAATCTTGTTCAGTGCTATAATTTTTCTTAAGTATTTGTGTCTAGCTATTTTAATAATATATTTTATTCATTAAAAAAAAAACCTAAAGCAGAATTGAATGAGAAAGTGTGCTACAACCTGTTTTTCTCTTTTTTCTTTTCTTTTCTTTCTTTCTTTCTTTTTTTTTTTTTAAAGCAATTGGGGTTAAGTAACTTGCTCAAGGTTACAAGGCCAGTCATTATTTATGTGTGGGTGCTCATTTTCTGAGGCCGGATCCGATCCCGGGTCATCCCAACTCCGGGGCTGGCACCCTTACTGCACCACCTAGCCACCCCAAATCCATGTTTTTCAATTAGCCAAGGTCTATGACAAATACAGATGTTTGGACCACAAGGCACCCCTATGGTAGCTTGCTCTAATTGTAGTTTAAACTATTAAGATAGATCAGGAGCTTTTTAAATGCTAGCCTTGCAAACATAGCTATAAATTGATGGTTAATTTTATATTATTTTGCAACTTTGCCATTTAAATGCTAAGCATTTTCACATTTTTCTGTTGATCCATATCTGTATTGGTGGCAAGACCACTGTCAATTTCGTCATTCTCATCACCATCATCTTTGTCACCATCACCATTCATTGATCCAACATTTTTAGGTTTATTAAGCCCTTTCCTCATAAATGAGATTTTCGTGCTATGTGAGTTTTTGGTCTTAGGCCAGATGGCTAACTTTGAGCCAAGAAACCAAATATAAGTATAGCCATGCCTCTAAGAAGTCTACAGCCTACTTTGTGTTTCAAATATGCTAAGAGTAACAAAGACATTTCCCACCAATTTCTACTTATCTCTCCATTTGTGATTAACATCTGTCCCTGGGATTTTTCTTGTAGCTTAGCCAAACTCTTAACAGTTAACAGTCCCTTTAAAGCTTCTGCTTAGCATTTGACTTTATCTTTGTTGTCTAAGCTTTATCCAGGAGCCTAATATATTTTATGATCCCTGGAGGTCCCTATACTCATAGAAGCAATTAGACTTATTCCTGGTTCACATACCTGAGGGCTACCTCAGCCTGATTACTTCAACTGTGACTGTGGTCTTACCCTGCCAGTTCCATGAAGGGCAATCAGGAACACATTGAAAAGCAACATTTACCTCCATTTTGGTTTCTTCAAGATGGTATTTGGTGAAGGTATTTGCTTAAAGTTTATTTAGATAGATACACCTTTATCTGTGCATACAAAAGCCTAAGAAAGATTTTTTTTAAAGTCATGTCTATAGGAGTTAGAAAAATCTAAACACAATTTATTTTTCTCAATGAAATCAGAAGTAAAATTGAATATGAGATCTCCAAGTTATATATTTTTGATGAGAAACCAAAAAAAATGATGAGACCAAACCTTTAGAAAACAAAAGATTAATGAGGCCAAACCTTCTTTTCCAATATAGTTTAGATTAAACTTGGTCTGCAATCAGGACACATCAGAATTAATCACATGCCATTTCCTTTTATACCATAATTCTGTAAAAAAAAGATTAATTCATTATAGATAACCCTGAGTTCTGTTTTATTTTGATCTGGACCTATGATTTAATTAATATAGAGAATACCCTTCATGTATGCAAATCAATCACTTTGCCATAATGTGTATCATTAGACATTCTTGGGGAGGGGAAGGGGGGCTGAAAGACTAAATTCCTTTTCCAGGGCCCATACAGCTAAGCTATGCCAAAAGCAGAATTTGAACCCAAGTTTTCTTGATTTGGGAGCCAGAACTTTATCCACCACAATGCTTCCCTTCTAAATCTTGGTGGTTGTTCCATCTTTTTCGGTCATGTCTTACTTTGTGACTCCTTTTGGGGTTTTCGGGCAAAGGTAATGGAGTGATTTGCCATTTTCTTCTTGTTCTCATTTCACAGATGAAGAAAGGGAGACAAAGATTAAGTGACTTTCTCAGGGTCACACAGCTAGTGTCTGAGATCAGATTTGAACTCAGATCCTCCTGACTCTAGAGCTGGCATTCTATCCACTATGCCACATAGCTGCCTCCTTCTAGGTCTAAATCCCCCTAAAAAGGGTTTTAAAATTCCAGCATGCATAAATAACAAAATACATCATTTCTCAAACAAAGGGTGTGGGGGGGGGAAGGGGGGGGCTTCTGTCTTCTTCCCTGTAAAGCCTAGGAGATGTTAACAAATATTTGATGGTTTCATCAGCTGGAAGGCACCTTAAAGGTGACATGTAGTTCAACTCTAATTTTATAGATAAGGAAGCTAATACCAAAGGAAGTTAAGTGTAGTAAATGGGTAGTAAATGAAAATTCTGGGATATGAATTCAGATCCACTGACTACAGAGACAGGACTATTTTCCATGATACTCATATGAAGTGTCAAAGCTGGTGTGTGAATCTCCATCCTCAGACTCCTATTTCAGTTCTTTTTTCTCTACTACCACATTGCATCCTCACATCTTAGATGGTGCCTATACGGTGATGGTTTTGGAGTGGGCAATTAATAAGAATAGAGGGAAAGAACTTCAGTGGGCAGAGAGTATGGTCTCAGTCATGATCCAAGTGAGTAAACAGGATTCTGTACCAGGTCACCCCAATATTTATAGATTCACCCACCAGGAAGGAGAGAGCAAAGTTGAAATTTTACTTCAAGGGAGATAAACATGATGAACAAGGAGTCAAGGAGAAGACACTGGCAAGAAGGAGCAATAAGTAATGATTTCTCTTTGGCTAGGGATGGGATCTATGACTCTTGTCAAACATAGAGTGAGAATCACTCCCATCAGTTAGTGCAGATGTTTAGATTATGGTACTTTGTTCCTGTTATTGTTGAGTTGTTGCAGACCCTCCATGACCCCATTTGGGGTTTTCTTGGCAAAGATACTGGAGTGGTTTTGCCATTTCCTTCTCTGCCTCATTTGACAGATGAGGAAACTGAGGCAAACAGAGTTAAATGACTTGCCCAGGGTAAGTATCTGAGGACAAATTTGAACTCAGGTCTTTCTGACTCCAGGGCTAGCATTCTACTCACTGAGTCACCTAGCTGCCCCATGGTAGGCTTACTTATATGATTTGCATAGACACTGTCCCCAAGAGGAAGCAAACATATTTTTGGAAGGTCAGAGTTAGAACTGTACTACTTCCAAAGATGATAAAGAATTTATTCAGTGAAATAAAGTGTAGATAACTTTATCTTTCTTTACAGCTATGGGATAGTAGTGTCCTGTGAATGTTTGGGAGAGTGGAATATAAGCTCCTTGAGGGCAAGGTCTGATTTGTTGTTGTCTATGTGTCCTCAGAACCCAGCAGTGTCTGTCACATAGAAGGCATTTAATAACTATTATATCAAATTGAATTAACTGGGGTGTTCCTTCTAGTGGCTGGATCTCAAAGGAATTACCTCATCTTGCCTTGTTGACATCTCCTAAACCAATCAGTACATAACAATAGTTCTTCCTCTCTCCTTTTCACAGATTTGGGGTACTCAGATTGGGGTATACAAGGACATTGATCTACCACAAAATATACTAATTCTTATGTATCCCATCCCTGCTTTGTGACAGCTACTCATTCCAGGCTCTTTCTGTTATATTAATAAATAGTCAAATAACTTCCTAAACCATTACAACTATCTATATAGGAGTTTCATCAGTCACATTACTATTCCACAGAGACACCAAATGCATGTATAATAAATGCTACAATTATTCAGTCCATATATTTGCATTAAAGATGAACCTATCTTTTAAAATCATGTTGACTGAAACGTAATTTGACCTCTTTTAGGCATTTTCTAGCTTTTCACTTATACATTAACATAATTAAATATTTCCAACAAGCCTATTTAATGCTTTAGGATGTGTGACAAATGTCCAATGAAGCATAAAACCAGTAAGTCTTCTTTTATTGTTGTTATTATTTATTGTTGAGACACACTTCATTAACCAGTCCCTGTCTCGTTACTGAGACAACTTGATTTGGTTTCGCACAAATAATGGTTTACATCAGCATTCATCCTGAATTGTTTGCAGCCTGAGAAATGGAGCTGGTACTCTGAACATAGCTGTCCATGCTATTTTGGGGAATACTATTAGGGAGATAGTATATAGTAAGTCTTAGGAAAAAAAATTAAACTAATAAAGAAAATGTCGACTCCTTGCAAATTATGTAACAATTATGATACACCATCCATGAACTTATCCTTAGGAGGTTAGTTTTCTCTGTGACCAACTACTAAGAAAAAGGATGTTTAATTTGCAATTATTAGAAAATAAACTAGAAAAAGTCACCCCTTTAACTCAATTTATATATATATATATATATATATATATATATATATATATATATATATATATTGTTGTGTTTTAGTTTATATCAATTGTCCTACTTGCCTCCACGAAGTACCATGGTAAATATTCCCCTCTACTAACAAAGGGCAAACAGGTAGGTCCATTTCACAAAGCAAAAATAATGGCTTCATTAGGAGGCAATGAGGCATGGAGTAGCACACCAAACTGGGAATTAGAGACTTAAATTCTCATCCTTATTCTGCTACAAACTAGTTGGGTGACCTTGGGCAAGTCACTAATCTACTCTTCATTTTCTTCATCTGTAATAACTAAGGGTGTTGTATTAGATGATTGTGAGGGTTCTTTTCATCAATAAAATGATTCTATAAATTAAGGAATATACTGCATGCCATCCTCATTCTGTGGCATCCTAAACATCCTCTATGCTTGGTGCTTTCAGGACCTGAGTAGAATCAGAATATTATGGAACTAGACAGTATATCTGAAAGATTATGAAGTCCAATCCTCTCCCCCCTACACATGTCAATTTTGCAAATAAAAAAAATCTAAATTGCTGAGTTAAGAAAATTCATTTAGTCCAACATACAAGGGAAGAATTTTAAAGTAGGAAGAGATAATGGAAATCATCTTGTCCCCCTCCCTCATTTTATAGATTGGGAAAAGTAACATGGCTAATTAGTGAAAGAATTAGGGATTCAAAAGCAGATCTTCTGAGGTCTATCCCACTATTTCTTTTTTCTTAATATACTATGGATAAAACTTAAAATTTTTAAAATATTGCTATAATAAATATAGCAAAAATTATGACCCTATATCCACTTATTGTATTGCTTTTGATAAGAGGCCCAATACCTTCTAGATTTGCTACTGCTATTCTTTAAGAAGATTTTTTTTGGGGGGGAAGGGGAATAAAAAGGAATCATAAAGCATTAGAAGTTATGAGGACATTATACACACTGTTAAAGTCATGTGTCTATTAGACTATCAAAGCATTGTGGCTGCTTTTTGATGGAAATACTTGTAGTTTTGTTCTTTTCTTTTCCTTCCTTCCTTCCTTCCTTCCTTCCTTCCTTCCTTCCTTCCTTCCTTCCTTCCTTCCTTCCCTTCTCTTTTTTTAACCAACATTTTATATGACACTTACATAAACCAGATATTTGCAAACAACATTTTTTAATTATTTGTTCTGCAAAATTTATTCTCTTTTCTCCTCTAGACTCAGAGGAAGCATTAGAATTCTGAATGAAGCCTGGACTGGCTTGTTCCAAAGCCTCCCAAGATACTTGCTCATGGTCAATTCATGAGGGAGAGAGGATAGCTTAACGGTCTTTCCCCAAATTCTTCCTTTGTCCCTTCCATCTAACTATTCCACTTCCTTGGTGACCTAAATGAATGTGTTGTAACCTGAAAGGTACTGTCCTTTGATTTTTAAGTAATTTGGTTGTTAAAAGGGGTAAAAAATAAAGACCTCTTGTGTAAAGAAAAAAGATGAAATTAACTTATGAAGGATCTACATTGTTCCCATTCTCCCTTTTAATATGGACTGTTTACTTGCCGACAGGGGCAGAAGAAAAACTATATTGTGTGCAAAAACTATTTTTAAAAATTCACATATTAAAAAAACAGCATTTCCATTAAATTTTGAAGAAGCCACACTAATGATTAGGAGAACCCACTAGTGAACTTCCTCTTAGATGCAGAGATTGAGGAGATGTTTGAGTGAAGAGACTCAACTGAGGCTTCAAAAGATTGAGGTACCTCAGCTCATTTACATGCAACTGTTTTTAGCGCTTGAGAGGTTAAAACTCATAAAGTAACCAATCACATGATTGTATGGAGACTATGAGAAGATTAGAGAACTTCTGGGAGCCCTAGCATGTCAGTATGGAAACAGATTGAGGTGAATGAGCCAACCAATAAAGCAAGTCATGTATTCATGCAGAGATTACAGACCTTTCCTCTCTGATCTACTGCTTAAGCTTGAGATTGGACTAGAATTACAGGGATGGATTCACATCAGAACATGGAATTAGACTAATTTATTTGGTTGCTATCAGAAATCCTCATGATCCAGATGGTGGTGATGATAGCTGATATCCAATCAACGTAGAGTCAAAATTAACATAAAATCTTTGAGACTCCATTATGCTTTTTTTTTGCATTTTCACCATTCAAAAGAATCAATGATATAGATCCTGGTGCTGCACACATCATTTGATCTCCATTGCTGCTTTTGGTTCTCTGCTTCATGGCAAATCACTCCAAAGTTAGGATAAAAGGCCCAATTTGTCTCAGGGCTGTGCAGATATCAGAGCAAGACAGTTGGAAGCAAAGTGACTAGGAAGATTTTTCAGACACTGGGCAGATGGATATTTGATGAACTCCAAAACAAGAACTATAAATGGGCAATGACAATGGAATAAGGCAGATGGCTAGGAGTAAGATTTAGAACATTATTCCAAGAGATTGTTGAGGAGGGCTGGGGAAAAATATAATAGTCAACTACTCTTGTGTCATTCTAGTCCTGCATCTCCTATTGACTGGTAGGGAAAGAAATAGCTTTTATTAAGTGTCCATTGTGTTCTAGGCACTATGAACTTCATAAATATTATCTCATTTGACACAATAACTTTGGGAAATAAGTGTTGTTATAGCCATTTTAAAATTGAGGCACTTAAAGTAGATAGAGATTAAGTGACTTGCTTAGGGTCACATATCCAGGAAATGTCTGTAAAGTTAATAGGAGTTGAAGACCTTCCCTGCCCATTAATAAGCCTCAGGTGGAGCCCAACAAGAGAAGCTTGATTAGGGGAGGTTTGTTTTCCAGGGAGGCATATATCTTTTGTTACTTTGTAATTAGGCAATGGATCCCAAGGAGGCTATAAATACTCTGAAGTGAGGTTTTGCTTTGGGGCTCACTCATTGGAAGAATGTTCCTGTGATTTGGCCAGACTAGACTCTCGGTACCTGTTAAGGAGCCCCTCAGCTTTGAAAACACAAATATTGGTGCTTCTCTCTCTAGTATAGCTTTGGCTGATAGCTAGAAGTCCTGTCTGCTGATTTGTGCTATTTTTTCTGCTTGTAATTTCTGTTTGTATTTTCTCTGAGGTTCAGGGTGCTGACTTTTCCCCCTGAACTAAGTTAATGTTATGCATACATATGTACACATATACACACATAAATATATATGTGTGTGCATATATAATTAAATACATATATATGTAATTAAAGTAAGATTGTTGACTCCTTTAAAGTTGCTTTACTTTAGAAAAGCAGATCAAAGAACCTGTGCTAGCAGCCATCCTAAGCATACTAGGGTGCTTGTTGTTACATTGTCTAAGGCTAGATTTGAACTTTGGCTTTCCTGACTCCTGGCACTGTGCCACCTAGAATTATGACTCTGGGCAAAATATTTCACTTACTTTGGAACCCAGTTTTCCTTTGTATAAAATGACTGTATTGGATTAGATGGTGGTTTGAGGTCCCCTTTCCTTCAAGATTCCCTAAACATAAAGGGAACCACAGAAGGGAAAATCAGGACACTGGGAAATCATAATTTAATAGTTTTTACTGAGTAGGAAGGATAGTGTAGAGTAATTAGATTAAGGGAATGAAAAATGAAAATTTCAATCTTCATTTTCAGTATATGAAATGTTATTAAATGGAAACATTTGAAATTAACATAAGTAGCCAATAATGCCTCAATGTGAAATAATCTCTCAACTTTGGGTTCTTGCATAGCACAATTAAACAGTCTTTTATGCACTTATAATGTTCCTTTCCATATCATGGTTATTTCAGTCCATTTGTAATTACCTCTCTTACTAGACAGTAAACTCTTTGAGGGTAGGGATTATATTTTAGTTGTCTTTTTTATCTTCTTCATTTCCTAGTATGATGCTCGATCTACAACAAATGATTGTGGAATGTTGAAGTCTCAAATTCATGAAAGACCAGTAGGAAATAAAATGCATCTCTAGAATGTGTGGTTGTTATTTTGAATCCAAGGATGCTAGTAAGGAAGGTAACAGTTAGCAAAATGAAAATGATTAAGCATCATATTTAAGCACAGTTACACTGCATTTGAGGGTGTTTTTTAAAGTCTGATTTATTTGGAAACTATATGATGACTTCACCAAAGTACCTGTTGCATCTTTGATAGAGAGGGGGAAAATAATGGTGAACTTTTTATATAAAATATGTACTTATGCAATTGACTATAAATTGTATTATTAACAGTGCTAGTATTTTAAAAGCCAATTAGAGATGGATGATATGTAGAAAGGCATTTTCACCTAAGAATACTATTAATGAAAAAAAAGACAGTAATGGTAATTGATTATTAATTCATTGCTATGCATATCCAGAGAAAACTTTGGAGTCTGAATGCAGATGGAAGTAATCCATTTGCTCCCTCTCTTTTTGTTGTTGTTATTTTGTTATTTCTCATTGTTCCTCTCATTGATTCTAATTCTTCTTTACAACATGACTAATGTGAAAATATGTTTATTATGAAGGTATATAGGAAGCCTATATCAGATGCCACACCATCTTGGTGAAGGGGGAGGGAAAGGAGGGAAAGAAAATTTAAAGCTCAAAATCTTATGGAAGTGAATGTTGAAAATTAAAAAATTAATAATTTTTTAAAGACAACCATTGAAAAACTAGAGTCAATTTAATACCTTATTGCAAGGGGTTGGGTAGGTGGACATGTTCTAGGGCTAAGATATCCCAGATCAGATTTCTATGAAAGTAACCTGTAGTGTTTCTAGTAGACAGAGCATCAACATGAAAGGTGGGTTTAATGGACCTATGTCATTTTCTAAGAAATACCTCACAGAGCTGAGTTTATGTGTGTTGTTAACAACATATTTTGAATCTGATAAGAGTAAGTATAACAGAACCATTATGTAAATTTGCTTTATTCTTTGAAAATATTTTGCTTCTTTTTGAGGTCAGAAGAAAAAATATTTGGTGGGATCACCTCATCTCTGTAGTGATTTCTATCTACTCTTACTTAGAAAAAATATGATTCTATGAGGTCTGTATCTGAAAGAGGGCAAAGAAAAAGAAAAAGGACCTCCATGTACAAAAATATTTATAGCCATTCTTTTTGTGGTAGCAAAGAATAGGAAATTGAGGGGAATGTCTGAACAAGTTGTTATATATGACTGTGATGGAATACTATTGTGCTATAAGAAATGACAAGTGGGATGGTTTTAGAAAAACCTGAGAACACTTAATATGAATTGATGCAGTGAAAAGAACCAGGTGCAGTAAACATTATATGCAGTATTAGAACTGTAATACTGAAACAATGAACAACTGTGAAAGACTTGATGACTCTGATGAAGACAATGATCCAAAAACATTCCAAAGGACTCATGAAAAAATGTTAATCCAAAGGACTCATGAAAAAATGTTAAGCCACCTCCAGAGCAAGAACTGATGAACTCTCAGTGCAGATTGAAGCATATTGTTTTTCATTTAATTTTCTTGCTTTTTTAATAACATGATTAATGTAGAAATATGTTTTGTATGAGTTCAAAAGGGGGGGTGGGTGGAATGTGATAGTCCAAAGGGATAGCTTTGAAAAATAGGGATATTATAAAGAGATCTCTTCTTCCTTATGTAGGATACCTATATAAAACCTAGAAAAGAAGTCTCATGCAGGAGTTTTGGTTTGGATCATCTTTATTAGTTAATACATACATAAATTTATCTTTTTTTTTCTTTTTGGAGGGGGGAAAGTAGGGCAATTGGGGTTAAGTGACTTGCCCAAGGTCACACAGCTTTACAGGAAGTGTTAAGTGCCAGAAGCTAGATTTGAACTCAGGTTCTCCTGACTCTAGGGCCAGTACTCTATTCCCTGTACCACCTACCCGCACCCTATAAATTTATCTTGAACAAATGATTTAGAAAGACTATCTGGGTCCCACATTGATTATGGAAGAAGGAGATTCAACTGAATCACACCTGGGGAAACTGCACAGAGTACTTTCCATGATTCCAAGCTGGTCACCTGTTCCAAAACCCATCTTCTAAATTCCTGTATTTTCATGGTGGTGGCATAGGACTGTGGATCATGGAATTCCATGATGTCCAAGGAATCACATTCAGACATGATGTAAATTGTAATGGGAAGATTATATAATGGGTGTTGGTATATTACTAATCATGATTTACATATTATAAACAGTATTATAAACAACTTAAAATGTATCCTCAAGGACATATATAGGCACCAAAGTCAGTCATTTACCAAAATTCAACAACTCAAGTATTCATTGGCATTTACAAAAAGAACCAGATTTAGACTTCTTATTCTTTGGGTAGATAGTGTCTGGAAGAAAGAAATACATGGATTATAATTGCCCAGGACATGAGGATACAGGCGCACCTTGCTCTGGGATTGAGGGTAGTGTATCATGATAATGAGGTCACAGAGTCATTGAAGCATAGAGGTATTATTTCCAAGATTAGGGTACACAGTCACTATATTTGTTATTCATTTACTTTTGGTTAATTTAATTCAATTTATTTTAATTTGTTTGTCTTTTTTAATTTGTTTGTTTACTTTTAGTTTACAAGATTCAGTTCCACAATTCCTTGAGTTTCAAATTTTCTTCCCTTCCCTTCCCTCCCCCCCGCCATGGTGGCATACAATCAAGTATAGGATCTGCAAATACTTTCTCATTAGATATTAGTCAGGTTATAAAGAAGAATTGTATCAGATGGGATGAACAATGGGAAAGAGGAAACAAAACCAAACAAGAAAAAGAAAAAGAGCAGGTAGTTTGCTTCAATCTGGATTCAAACTCAGTTCTTTCTAGTTCTTTCTCTGAATGTAGACATCTCTCTCCATCGTGAGTCTTTTGGGGTTGACTTATAACCTTGCATTGCTGAGAAGAGTCCAGTCTATCAAAGTTGGTCATCACACATATGTTTTGTTTGTAACTGTGGACAAATTTCTCCTGGTTCTGCTCTTCTCACTCAGTATCAGTTCATATAAGCCTCTCCAGGTAAATATGAAGTCCATCTGCTCCTCGTTTCTTATAGCACAATAGTATTCCATTACATTCATATACCACAACTTGTTCATCCATTCCCCAATTGATGGGCACCCGCTTAATTTCCAATCCTTTGCCACCACAAAAAGAGCTGCTACAAATGTTTTTGTACATATGGGTCTTCCTCCCACTTCAGTGATCTCTTTGGGATACAATCCTAAAAGTGTTATTGCTGGGTCAAAGAATATGAAATTATTTATAGCCCTTTGGGCATAATTCCAGATTGCTCTCCAGAATAGTTGGATCACTTCACAACTCCACCAGAAATGCATTAGTGTTCCAATTTTTCCATATCCTCTCCAGCATTTGTCACTTTTCTGTTTTGTCATCTTAGCCAATCTGACTGGGGAGATGAGTTGTTTTGATTTGCATTTCTCTAATCAATAGCGACTTAGAGCATTTTTTAATATGCTTATAAATATATTTATTTTCTTCCTCTGAAAACTGCCTGTTCATATCCTTTGACCATTTATTAATTGGGGAATGACTTGTGTTCTTATAGATTTGATTCAATTCTCTGTATATTTTAGAAATAAGTCCTTTGTCAGAGACATTGGTTGTAAAAATTCTTTCGCAATTTTCCACTTCCCTCCTAATCTTGGTTACATTGGCTTTGTTTATACAGAAGCCTTTTGATTTAAAGTAATAAAAATTATCCATTTTGCATTTTATAATGCTCTCTAATTCTTGTTTGGTCATAAAGTCTTTCCTTCTCCATAAATATTACAGGTAATCTATTCCTTGCTTTCCCAGATTGCTTACAGTATTAGCATTTATACTTAGATCATGCGCCCATTTAGACTTGATTTTGGTATATGGTGTTAGATAATGGTCTATGCCCAGTTTCTCCCATACTATATTCCAGTTTTCCCACCAGTTTTTGTCACACCTGTACTTGTCATTCAAACATTTCTGAATATTTTTAGAATAATGAAACCCTTTTCAAAAAGAGGCATTCTTCATGAAGGGCCAACTTTGAAGTTAAGGATGATTGGATTTGAATCCTGCCTCAGGGACTTACTACTTCTTGGATCCTGGATAAAAGACATTACCTCTCTAAGCCTCAGTTTCCCCATTTGTAAAATAGATACAAAACAATGCCTACCTCTCAAAGTTTTGAGAATCAGATGAGATGCTATATCTAAAATTCTTTGCAAATCTTTAAAGCACTGTTAGCTGTTATTAACACAAAAATACATTATCTCCTTTTCATTTACATATTTTATCTCCCCAGGAGAATGCAGGATTTTTGAGGGCAAGAACTGTTTTGGTTCTTTTCACATTCCTAATTTCTAGCATTGTGTCTGATGAATAGATATAAATTATTGTTAGATTGGTAAATTACATGTATATGCATATGTATGTATATGGGCATATATGTATACATATCACCCTGTATTGGAATCTAACCCTGCATTGATATCAATACAGAGATGGATATGCTTTCCCCAAATTCTATTGGCCATTAATGTCATTGGACTGGGAGTATTATGGATCCTTTGAAAGGAATTTAGGGAAGAATGAAAGAGGAAAACCAGTCAAGAAGTAGGGAGAATAACAGTCATCTTTCATCTTGATGTTATGCAGATTTTGCAGATATTTATTTATGCCTTACTGCCACTCCCTGTGAAAATTCTGCCAGCTCCTATTTGGGGAGGACATTCTTTCAATAGCAGGTGAGTCTTTTCTGTGCTGAAGCCCAGTCCAGACTGAGCATTGACTAGGTGAGGTGAATTCCATTCTCCCTTTCTAGTTGGGAAGAATGCTACCCTCTTTACCAAACAATTCTTTTGAAATCACTTTGCCTTTCTGCCCAAGAAAGACAAAAAAAAAAAAAAAGAGCAGGGGAACCTCTCTGTCACTACAGCCAGAAGCATTTGAATTAACTGCTGTAATTTCCAACAAACTGTATAGGTCAACATTTTTGCACTCTCCTGCCTTGTTTATATGTTGGCAATTTCTCTCTCTAAAGAAAATAGCAGCCTCTATTCTTTGTCTTCTGTTAGAGGTTTACTGTATTGATTGAGGTTAGGCTACTGGACAGTTCTGAACAAAGGCAGTTCTGGACAAAGGTACCTAGCATGAGACACAGGATAGAAAATCTCCAGAGGAGTGATTTTCTCACCAGATGTAGAAGCCATAAAACTGGGGATTTAATTCTGCTATAGTTTTCCTTAGCCAGTGAAGTAATGAGCAAGGTGAATTAATGAACAAGGAGAAATTAGAATATGAAATGAGAATCAAAGAAATTTCTCCTCTTTTCTATACTTATACTTCTTAAGGGTACATTTGGGCTCTGTTCCCTTTACTCACTTCATTTACCCTTATTTCTGTATGACATGCTATCATCTTTTATATCTTTTTCTATTTTTTACTTTTATTCATTTCAGTAATGTCTGACTTTTTGTGACCCCATTTGGTGTTTTCTTGGCAAAGATACTGGAGTGGTTTTCCATTTCCTTTTCCAGTTCATTTTATTGACAAGTCACTGAGGCAAACAGGGTGAAGTAATTTGCCCAGAGTCACATAGCTACTAAATAGCTGAGGCCAGATTTGAACTCAGGAACATAGGTCTTACTGACTACATGCCTGATATTCTATCCACTGCACCAACCTAACTGACCATATCTATGACTATGTCTATTTGTATACCTATATCTAAATCTATGGGGGTGGAGCCAAGATGGCGGAGTAGAAACAGCTCATCCAAGCCACTCTGCCCCCAGATTCCCTCCAAACTATGTAAAAGGGAACTCTGAACAACTTCTGGAGCCCCAGCACCCACAGAATGACACAGAGAAGCTAACCTCCCACTGAGGACAGCCCAGCAGCCCAGCAGGAAGGACCAGCACAGCAGTCTGGGAGCCGGCAGCGTGCAGAGCGCGGGGAGCCGAGCCCAGCCGAGCCCAGCCGAGCCGAGCCCAGGTCCCTGTGAGCCGAGGTTTTAGCCCCAGGGCGGCAAGGCCAGCAGCTGGCTGGAGAGACCCCAGAACACCAGCAGCTGTGGCAACTCCAGAATTATCAACATAGACATGCCTAGGACAAAGTGAGAGGTTAGTGCCCTGTGGACTTTGGGACCAGTATTTGGGGAATGCGTCAGCTTCCTCCCCTGGGGGCTAGAAGCCGCTGAGGTCAAACGCCATTTTGTAGTTTTCAGAGGCAGCTCCAGCTCCTGGCCTGTGAACTGTAGGGATATCCAGAGATCAGTCTTGGGGGTTAATCGCTAACCTCCCTGGATCTGGATTGTGATCTGGGATGGAAGTCGTGGGTGGGTTTACAGCTTGCCAGAAACAGAAGTTGCCCTCCCACACGTTCGAGATGAAAATTCCCCTATCTGGCGGCAAAAGCCATAGTGTGTCAACAAGCCCCAAAGTCAAGTAATTAAGTGGCAACATGCCAAGGCAAAGGAAACAGAAAAATGCAACCCTAGACTCCTATTTTGGGGGCATAGAGCGGGAAAAGGACTGTGAGGTCAGAAGTCCTGCTCCAAAAGCCCCAGGGGAAAACACAAGTGGGTTGCAGGCCATAGAGGACCTTAAGAAGGACTTTAAAAATCAAATAAGAGAAGTGGAGGAAAAATTGGAAAGAGAAATGAGAAGGATGCAGGAAAAGTATGAAATGAGGGTCAACAGCCTGACTGAGGAAAACAACACCTTAAAAAATAGACTAACTCAAATGGCAAAGGAGGCCCAAAAGGGCAATGAGGAGAAGAATGCCTTAAAAAGTTGAATTTACCAGATGGAAAAAGAATCTCAAAAGTTCACTGAGGAGATTCATTCCTTCAGAGTTAGACTGGAGCAAATGGAAGCTAATGACTTTATGAGAAATCAAGATGCTGTTAAGCAGATCGAAACAAACGAAATATTAGAAGGCAATGTGAAATATCTCATGGGGAAAACCACTGACCTGGAAAATAGATCCAGGAGAGACAATTTAAAAATTATTGGACTATCTAAATCTATGTATCTATCTATTAGGTTTGCAGAAAATGACTTTTTAAAACCATCAAAATATTACATAGAATCAAGAAATTTTAGAGTTATTATGGAAAGGAATACATCATCATTTCAAAGGCAAACTAAGTACATATTACCAAGAGTGCTGATTTCATACATGATGGTGATGGAAACTTTCCCAAATGAAGTATACAGAAGACTTAAAAAGAGGACCACATGACTTAAAAAGGAACCATATGAGTGACCAACCTATGTTGTCCAACTCAGAGTAAATGGCCATAATGCCAAAAGGTCTTCTTACTTAAATGAGCACCTATTTATTTTATATCTTGCATTATACATCTGAGTCAAATACATAGAATTAGACCTGATTTAAATCCAAATGAATCAAAATATCATGCAAAATACTTGTGACTTAATAAGCAAATCAGATGTGGGGATAAAAGTGGAAATCCAGATTTTTCAAAGAAAACTTGGGCTCAGAAGTCAAACAGATTGAGATACTTTCTTTGAAAGGAATGTGTGGTAGAAAAAGACAGGAAGGTCAGTAGGAGTCAAAACAGTCAGAAGTGGAAGAAGACCAATGTCATACTGATGAGTCATAACTGAAAAAAAAGTGTTCAACAGTTGAATTGAGTCAATATGTTGCTATAATGTTACATTTAAAACCTTAAAAATATCTTATTGCAGTTTGTGAGAATACTTACGTGGCTGATTTTGCTATTCTTTGTCACTAAATATTCATTAAGTATTATTTCAAAAGTTTCTGTTCCTTAAAAAAGATTCATGATGCTTTAGATGTGTTCTATGAAAAAGGCTATCTCTCTCGCTTCTGTGACAGAACTGATTGTGAAGATATTGTAGGGTCAGCAACAAAGGACAGATAAATGAATAGGTAACAGGAAAAAAGAGAAGGACTGTGCTTTAAGAAAACCTTGAAAAGACACACAGAGGTGATTTCAAGCAAAATGCAGCTGATGAATAATAGTTCTTTGGGAGCCCAGAGGTTTGACAAATGCCCATGGGGACATATCAGATCTTTTGACTCATCATGCCAAACTATGTTACTAAAATGAATAATTTCATGAATGTGATTTTTTCTTTTAATAATGGCCCTTGTAATTCTGAGATGTTCCCACATATTGCAATAGGTTCATAGATGATTAAAACAAAAATTCTTTGTCACTCATCTTTTCTCTATAATTTTAGACCTTCAGCTTAATTGAAACTCCTGAAATCTCCTTTCTTTATTGGTGCTGGTTTTCCAGCTTAAAGATGTCTGTTCTTCTCTATCAGGAATGGGGGAAAACACCTGCAGGCAGCAATACAGGTTTTAAAGAAGCTATTTATTCTAGAAAAGAAGGGATCAAATTCCCCTGCACTGGGTCACATAAACACATTATTAGAAAACACACCTTCTGTTAAGGAGGAGACCTCATTGGACAAGCTAACTGGAAAACTGTAATGTAGGGCATTACTCAACATTCATGAAACTTTTATTATAAAATCTCACGCACTTCAAAAAGAGATGAGAAAAGTTCTAACATGGGCAGAGAGTTTAAGTGATACCTCCATCACTTTCATTGTCAGTATTTAACTTTCATTGAGTAGTAATTGTGTGTTTAGTCACTATGCAGAACAGAAAGAGGTAGAACCAGCTCCTGGTCCCATGAACTTCTGTTGTTGTTATTTTTAATAATAATAACTGGCTTTTATATGGTTCTTTACAGATGAAATTCATGCAGACGAGTTACTTGTTTTTTTGTCCAGAGTTACACAGCTAATAAGCATCTGAGGATGGATTTAAACAGTGATAATAACAATAGCTAGCATTTATATAATGTTTATCATGTGCTGAGTACTTTAAATTGTTATCTTGTTAGAGCCTTACAACAATACTGGGAGGTAAATGCTAATATTATCCCCATTTTACAGATGAGGAAACTGAGTCAAATAGAGGTTAAGTGACTTGCCTAAGGTCACTTAGCAACAGTTAATTAGTATCTAAGGTCAAATTTTCATTCAGATCTTCCCAACTGAAGCTACTGTGCTCTATTCATTGCACCATCTAGTTCTAAGTGCATTAATGAAAATCTTGAATAAATGTCAAATGTTTTTCTTTGTTTTGTTTACTGCAGAGCCTAACCTAAGACCTTGAAAGTAGGATTAATGGATATTTATTCAACTGACTGGAAGCCCTTTTGTTTAAGAAAAAAAAAGGGGGAAGAATGGGTAGGATGGTTTGGATAAAATAAAAGCCTTGGTGAAACTGCTCAAAATTTAACCGTATCTAATTTAGTGGGTTTTGATTTTCTTTCCCTATGATAGATAGGCAAGGCTCTTAGAAATCATCTAGTCTATTTATTTTATAGATAGGGAAACTAAGACCCAGAGAACATCAGTGACTTGTCCAACAGCATAGAGAGTTAGTAGCAGAAGGAGTATTCAAACCTAAGTATTTTGACTCATAATTTAGCATAATTCATTACATGATCCTCTGCCTTTATAGTTAGGACTCAGTAAATAGTAAAATTAATTTATTTGCCAACTTCTTGAACCTAAAATTATTTAGACTCAGAAAAGTTTATTTAAATCTAAAACTATTTCTCTGACTGGATCACATTCTTCATGCCACAAAGGTATACATACATGGTAAAATGAACATCAACTTTAGACTCAGAAAACCTAGATTCAAACCCTGATTCCAACACTTACTGGCTGTGAAAAATTCATTTCATTTCTCTCTAAGCCTTAGTTTCTAGACCTGGAAAATAGGAATAATAATATTTATTCTACCTATCTCATTGGATTATTGTGATAAAAGCTTTCTCTTTATACTTATGCTTATATTTTATACTCAAAAATAGTTAAGACCATAATATTCAAGATTATAAGCTAGGTACCAGTTGGAATACAAAGATAAGTAAGATACATTTTTTTTTGTCCTCAAAGAGTTTATAAGCTTGTAGGGAAGGCATTACATAATGTAACTTCTATTACATTACACTATATTATGTTACATTTTCTTGTATTGTACTATATTGCATAATGTCACATGATGTTATATTACATTATATTATGCTATATTGTTATATTATGACATACATAGCATATGTTCTATTCTAATATGGTACATAATATTAACTTTTGTTACATTATGTTATACTATGTTTTGTCACATTATATCATATATATGTGATTATAAGCTAGAAATCATGTGATTTATGCAATAAAGGGTATGGGAAGAAAGTGATATGGGCCAGAGTTAAAGTGTGTTCATTGACTTCTGGCCAGGCCTTCCAAGAGAAGGCCTCTTGGAGAAAAGGAAATTTGAACTAAACTTCAAAGGATGAATAGGATCATGGTAGACAGTAAGAGTAGGGATTTGGCTGGAAGGTGGTGCATAGACAGAGGAAATAAATGTGGACCCAGATTGTTATATTCCTTGAATATCAAATTCAGAAAAATTGGCTATCTTTAAAGAGTTAATCCATTTAAAATTCCATTTGAAGCCACGCAGGTAGGATTGTTTCTTATATTGGAAATACTGTCCATGGTTGGGAGCAGTCCACATCTGAAAGCCCTTCAGAAAAACAGGGCAAATTTAAAACTTTATGCCAGACCTTAAAAAGACATGGGTGTGTTTATCCAATCAAGCCTGATGAATTCTCTAGCTCAAACCTGTTTGGGCATGTGCTTTCATAAAACTCCCTCCTCCTAACATTGGGCATTGCTTTCCCAATTGCCCTTAAGGCCTTGTCACTGCCTGGTTGTCATAAATCCAATCCTTCTTAGGTGTATGGTTCGCTAAGAAAATAATACAGCTGGGAATCACTGGTTGCAAAAATTGTCAAGGTTCTACCATCTTTTGCATTGGGAAAATAATTTTCTCCCTAGTAGTACCTTAAAAGGTAACAAAATCAATTTGGCAAAAGTAACTAGGATATCAGGGTGAAAATGGATCAAGAATAACTATTGTCCCTCCACTCTGTAGAGGTTAAATTTCTTTTGGTACATCCTAGGTGGGCTCAGAACACTAAGGAGATTTAAGGTACACATGACTGTAAATAGAACTCTAGGGTTGCCCATACTTTTCTCTTTGTAGGTTGCTTGGAAAGAATTTAACAATATTGAACCCTTTGTTCAGGGTACACTGCCCACTAAAATAACACACAATCATTTGGGGATGTGTTTCAGTCTCTTTTCTCCAATATTTGTGTAGCTGTACTTGACTGATCCCTAATTTTCACATGATGTTTAAAATGTTAAATTATATGACATTTCCCCCCTTTATGTGATGCATTTGACTCATCATTGTTACTGAATTGTCTAACTTTTAGATATCCTAAAGAAGTTACTCCAGTTAAATTCAAATCCACATTAGTGACCCATTGTATACAGAGCACTATGCTGGGCACTGGGGACAAAAATGACAAAACAAAACAAACAAACATTACCCTCAAGAAGCTTCTTTTTCCACTGGAAATATCAGAAAAATCAAGTCGAGTCAAGAAGCACTTATTAGGTACCTATTATGTATCAGGCAATATGCTAATCTGTGAGCATTATGCTAAGTCTTAAGAAAACATCATTTAAAATATTTTAGAATAGCAAAAAATCCATCATAAACAATATTCAAAGACCAAGTTCCTTGGGAGCAGGGGCCTATGAGAATACAGGCATACCCCATTTTATTGCACTTTGCATATATTATGTTTTTATAAATCGAAGGTTTGCAGATATTATGTTTTTACAAATTGAAGGTTTGTGTCAAGTAAATCTATTAGTGCCATTTCCCCCAAAGCACGTGCTCCCATAATGTCACTATGTCACATTTTAGTAATTCTCACATTATTTCAAACTTTTTCATTATATTTTTTTCAAACTTTTTCATTATTATACCATATGTTATGGTGATCTGGGGCATCATGAACTGAACCCATATAAGATAGTGAACTTAATTGATGAATGCTATGTGTGTTCTGACTACTCCACCTATCAGCCTTTCCTTTCCCTCTCCTAGGGCCTCCCTTTTCACAGAGACACAACAATATTGAAATGAGGCCAATTAATAACCACAATAGTCTTTAAGTGTTCCCCTGAAAGGAAGAGTCAGCTGATGCGGCAGACTTCATCGTTGTCTTCTTTTAAGGAATTGCCATAACAATCCCAATCTTTAGCAACCACCACCTTGAGCAGTCAGCAGCCATCAACATCTAAGCAAGCCAACAGCAAGGAGATTATGACTCGTTGAAGGCTCAGATGATGGTTAGCAATTTTTAGCAATAACATTTTTAATTGACATTATATATGTTTTTCAGACATAATTCTATTGTACACTTAATAGACCACGGTATAGAGTGAACAGAACTTTATATGCATTGTGAAACTGAAAATTTCATATGAATCACTTTATTGCAGTATCTGCTTTATTGTGGTGGTCTGGATCTGAACCTACAATATCTCCAAGGTATGCCTGGGGTCAGGGAGGACCTAGGCTTGAATCCTACCTAAGACAGTGGTGGTTTGGCCATGGGCCAATCATTTTGTCTTTGTCAAATGCAATTTTCTCATTAGTAAAAAGGGAATAACTATATTTAGTTTGCCTAATTCATAAGACAGCTATAAGTATGAAATGAAATAATGACAGAAAGGGCCTTGCAAAACTTCAAGTGCTATATATGTGTCAGGGGTAGATTTTTAGTAGTGTCTAACAAAAGTAGGTTGGTGATGAAGGGAATAGAACGTGGGACTTGAAATCAAGAGAACATGGGTTTGAACCTAGTCCCAGTCAATTATTAGCCATGTAACCCTGGACAAGTCACTTAATGACTATATGCCTTAGTCTCCTCATCTGCAAAATAAGAATAATAATACTATTTACCTACCAGCGTTGTTGTGAAGATCAAGTGAAACAGTATTTGTAAAGTGGTTTGCAAACCTTAAAGCATTATAAATGCTAGCTACCATTATTTTTACTCAAATTAGACATGCTAAACAAGTTTCCTACTATATATCTCAATTATTCAATATACTATTTGTTGACATTTGAGATGTTGGGTTCTATCAACCTGATACTTGGTCTAGTTCCGTGTTAGGGAAAAAAAGTGTCATAACATCCAGATGTTCCAAGGTTATTTTTTTTAAAGCATCCTTTATATTTTAAATGAATTATGTTTGTATATAAGGAGTATATTCTGAAGCAGGCTCAGGGAGAAGGGAAAGATCATTTATGCATTTGCTTATTCCTTTTCTACTCTATTCTTTGCTTATGAGAAATTGTAAAAAATACAGTGATTCATTAAGACGTGTTAACCAGAAAGCAGAACCCCTCATGGCCATTCCATATCTAGAAGCAAAATTGTATAATGTTACTGAGACAGATTTAATCAACAAGAACTAAGCTGGAGGCCATGACAGATAAACAGAGAAATAAGTCCTGGAGACACTGTAATTAAAAACATCTGGGTGATTTCAACTTACCTCGAAGGCCATCTTAAAGCCTTTTATCAAGATTGCCAGACTGTCATTGCCACATGGGTAATGTCAACTGTACTCAGTGAGTTCTGCCACTGCATACCTTTCCAGTGGGCAGAAGGAATGTTTCCACAACCTCTTTGAGAAAACAAACTAACCAATCAGACTAGCAAGTCAGAACAATTTAAAATCTTTACATATTTTTTTCCCTGCGAATTGATGGGTATCCAAGGTTGATGAACAGTTACCACAGCATGTAGTTTTGATTATTCATAAACCAGTCTAGTTGGAAGGGATGTGTAGAGGGCATTTAATCAAATCCCCATGTTTTATGGAAGAAAAGTAAAGGCTGAAGGCAAGAGGTTAATGTCACTTCCCAATTCCTATAATACAGGAGTGGTTGGGCAGTGACTAGAATCTAGGTCAGAATTCAAGTTTTCTAGCAAGTAAATTCCTAGAACATGGAAACCATGTAATAATTACTTATAACATTTAAGGTGTATAATATTATAAATAGATAATGTTAACTCATTTGATCCTCACAACAACCCAATGAGATAAGAGTTATTATTATCCTCATTTTACTAATGAAGAATCTGAGGCTGAGAAAGGTTATAAGTCTTGTCTAGAGTGTCTGAAGAAGGGTTTGAATTCAGATCTTCCTGACTATAGGCCCAGTGCTTTATCTACTATACTGCCTAGAGGAATTATATGGTCATTATAATAGTGGTTGTGGGTAAAATCCTGAAGGAGGGAACATTTTTATGGCTTGAATATCATCCCTGCAAACATTAGAGACATTATAGTTACTGGGGATTAAATGTAGGTATAAGTTCTCTGTCTAGTGACTTCACAGTACAACCTTTCCTAATTTTATCACTTACCATTTGCCATCCTAGATATGAGTATGCATGATGGTGAATATGATTGTATAAAGATAATAGATTTTAGAGTTGGAACAGGTAGTAAAACCTCATTTTACATATTGTGAAACTGAAGCCACTAGTGAGTAGCAGAGCCATGTTTTGAGCCCAATTCCTTTGACTACAAATTCATGACTTCTTCCTCAGTCACATACTAGTATGCTAGTGACCTAAATGACTTAGGATGACTTTTAACCATGTTCAATTTGTTCCCACCAAGTTCAAGCACTGGGAAAGTTAGAAAATATTGAAATCAACATTTGTGGATGGACGTCATCTCATACTAGGTTTTACTAGAGCCACCCAGGGGATGACTACTAGGCTGAGATTTCTATTTAGTCTAAAGCAAAAGAGGTCTTTCTTTGAATTTCCTTCCCATAGTTTCCATTAACCCTGAAGTGAAAAAGCCTTTACTATTCCAAATTGTTTTTTAGAAGTGGAATGTTGCTGGAGGAAAAGTTTTCATATGTTCCCAAATATCTAGTTTCTCTATTGATTTTAATGTCTGAATACCTAATGGAAGATGACTTCTTTCCAGGTACTTCTATACTGAAATGTACCACAGTTATTGGTATTGCCTCTCTTTTGTTCCTTTCCCCCATTAAATTGTAAGTTCCTTGAGGTGCTGAGGCTATACTTTACTTCACTCTGTATCCCCAGCAGATGGTAGAATGGAAGGTGGAAAAGTGCATCAACTCTAGAATACTCTACTTGCTAAGCATACTTGAGCTTATAGTTTTAGCCTGCTTAGTTGCTAAATAATAAAGCTAAATATAAATGATGGGTCCATTGATTCTGGATCAAGAGGTAGCAGGCCAATACATTTCCACCATTACATTTATTTACTTACCTATTTTCCCATTTTGACAGAAATAACATTTTAAGACCAAGCTAATTATTCAGTGAAGGCAGAGTGTGGACCCCAAGCTGATAGGTCTTAGAGGAGCTGAGCTTCATTTCCAAGTGCAGCCAGATACAGAAAGGAAAACAAATAGCAAAGGCTGGATCTCTTGAGATTTTTATCTGAAAGCAAATTCTGTGTTTGACAAACTGGCCATTGAAAAGGTTGAAAGAGAAAAAAAGAAGAATTTTCTCCTGTCACAAGTGAATTCTGCTTTGCTGGGCTTGCTGAATCTTCTTAAAGAGAATGACTGTTTTCTATTTATCAAGTTTCTTTAAAACTTTTTTTTCCAGTGCTACTCAGAAGGCATTCTCCTATGTGTCAACATGCCCTCCTGGGATCTTACCTCCTGAGTATGTGAAGACTGTCTTCAACCTTAATCCAATCCCCTATAGGCATAAAAAATTGTTGATGTGGGTAATTACAGGCATTCCTGGTATAATTTATAAAATTATAGGAAATTTAATTTTCCTTAGTTGTGGCTTTTAATCATATAAAGTTGCCTGGCTGAGCCAAAAGCTGTCTTCAGAAATCTGTTGTAAATTTCATTTCTTTGGCATTGACTCAAAGCTCTATTGTTTATCAGCCAACTTCACAATGAGAGAGGATCAGAGAAGCTGATAGGAGTCTGGGCAGAAGGATATAGGACCTTTTTGCTGCTTTTGGTTCTGTTTTTTCTTTCAGCAACTTTATGAAATATATCTTTTAGCTTAATGGCACTTGTCATTGTGAATTTCATGGAGTTCAGTAGTTCCATTAAGATATAAAAGAGACTTTGCAGAAATACCCATTAATCCCATGAAGTACTGGACCCATCCTCTTACCAGAGTGTTAATTGTTTATGAAACTAAAAACCAAATAGCTTGTGGTCATCCACAAATAAGGAATAGATGTCTGGGTAATGAAATAAAGCATGAATTTTAACCACGGATTGCTCCCCCAGTGAAGTAAGTCCTTCACTGTTCTCTCATTATAGCATGGAGGTGATTTGGGGTTCTTGAAGGCAATAATGATAGAAAATAAGCTCCGGTGGGTTTTATCAAGCTGTTTGTCTGGCATCTGAGGATTTCATAACTAAATCTGGAGGCTTTCATCACCAGATTGATTGCATGGCAATAATTGATTATTTAGTCACAGGATGTGCTCATGAAAGCTTTCCAGTTGCAGTTGCAATCTGCACTGGTAGAAAGAGGAGACAGATATGTTGGCATAGAGGACTGAGTAGTAGATTTCAAAGTCAAGAAGACCTGAGTTTGAATTTGCCTCAGACACTAGTAGTTCTCAAGCAAGTCTTTTATTTTTTTCTTTAGATTCCTTGTCTGTAAAATGGGGATAATCATAATACTTAGTTCACAGAATTGCTGACAGGATCAAATGAGATGACATGTGCAACATGCTTTGCACATCTTAATATCATATATAAATTCTATTGCTATTATTAAGTTGACAGAATAGCATGTCTCCAGAGACAAGTTTTTCATTTTGCATTTGAAGCATCTTAGTCGTGATGTGACTTTTTCTCTGTTTGAAATAACTTGAATTCTGCTAATGAAATATCTTTTATATTTTTTTGGGGGGGGGAGGAGAGAAGTGAAATATATAGACTATGGAAGGCTAAAGGATACAAAATGGTCACTTGTTCCACAGAAGAATTGTTATTCTTTGACAGTTCAGTCTTTTAGTACTGTTAACTTTGTCTGTTTTATTTGGAAGCTATAGTAACGACAATTAAAAACAAAACAAAATAACAAAAAAACCATGTCCTGTCCTACCTAGTGACTTACAGACAGAACTATCCAGACTCAGGCCACAGAGTACTTTTTCTTAATTTTCCAAATTTGCTTTGGCACAAAATAGAAATATGATTTTTCTCCATCTTGGTCTAGCTCTTTAAAGGACTAGGCTACTCAATAACACCCGAATAGTACTTTATTGTGACAAAAGACAAGTGTAAAAGAATATATTCTCTGACTGACTACTCTTCTGAGAGAAATCATGCAGGAGGGGGTGGGGCATAATTCCCAGAATATGATGAGTCCTTCTACCCATTTCTCTCCAGGAACAGCCCTCTTCCCATGCCCCCCCATCCCCAGAGGGAGTCAATCCATTCAATTTTGGACTTCAGTCCCAGGGAGGAGTTGTTTTGATTGATGAATGAGTCAATAAGCATTTATTCAGTGTTTAGTATATAGCAGGCACTATGCTAGGTACTGGGATACAAAAAGAGGCTAGAGAAGTACCTATGTAATCCTATCTAATGGGGGAGACAACATACAAACAACGTACAAGATGTATATATATATACATATATATGCATATATATGTATTTGTATATGATGGGCAGTTAGGTGGCACAGTGGATAGAGTAGTGAACCTGGAGTCAGGAAGACTCATTTTCCTCAGTTCAAATCTGACCTCAGACATGTACTACCTGTGTGACCCTGGACAAGTCACTTCACCTGGTTTGCCTCAGTTTCCTCATCTGTAAAATGAGCTAGAAAAGGCAATGACAAGCCACTTCAGTATCTTTGCCAAGAGAATTCCAAATGGGGCAAAAAAAAAGAAAGTGAAATGTGACTGAAAATTGCTGAATAACAGCAATAACAATAAAATTTACATATGATAAATATGCAATAATCATTAGAGTGAAAGTACTAGGATTAAGAGGGGTTGGGAAAGGTAACTTGTAGAAGGTGAGATTTTAGTTGGGACCTGAAGGAAATCAGAGAGTAAGTACAAATTCATCAACTAGTCCATTTTATCTAGTTATCACCCACCTTGGACATCTCTCTTTCTTGCTTTCTATCTTTTACCTTGGAAACTGTAATGAAATATATGCTTTCATTGCTTCTAGAAAGGGCATTCCAATCCATCACCTAATGACTCCACTTACCATCACCATCAGTCAGTCAATAAACATTTATTAAGTGTCTACCATGTGCTAGGCATTGTGCCAAAAATACAAGGAAAGGAAAAAGTTCCTGCTCTCAAGGAGTTCACAGTTTAATAGTAGAGACATATGCAAGTTACCGTGTATAAAGTACCTATGAACAGGATAACTGGAAATAATTGACAGATAAAAGGCAATAGAATTAAAGGGAGATTAGAAAAAGCTTTCTGTAGAATTTTAGGAGGGATTTTAGCTTGGACTTGAAAGAAACCAGGCAGAGATAAGGAGGGAGAGCATTCCAGGCACTGGAGACAGTCAATGAAAATTTCCAGAGTTAAGAGATGGAGTCTTGTTCAAGAAACACCAAAGAGGTGGTTGTTACTGAATCACAGTACAGCGGGGAGAGAAGTGTAAGAAAACTGGAAAGGTGGGGAGCAACAGATTATGAAGGACTTTGAATGCCAAATAGTCATTCCTGTAACTTCCCAGGTTAAATTTACCTTCAATGGCTATCATTCTCCTTGTCCTGTCTCCCCCCTTTCCCATTCTGCCCCTTAAGAATATAAGTTTGAGGGGGGTGGAGCCAAGATGGTGGAGTAGAAACAACATTTCCAATGTGCTCTGCCCCACACAAATTTCAAACAATGTGAAAGGGGGCTCCGAACAACTTCTGGAGCCACAGCACCCACAGAACTGCACAGAGAAGCTAACCTCCTGCTGAGGACAGCCCAGCAGCCCTGCAGAGAGTGGGTAGTGCAGCGCTCTGAGAGCAGGCAGCACAGCACACTGGGAAGTGACAGCGCAGCTCGCAGAGCCGAGCCCAGGTCCACGGTTTTAGCCCCAGGGTGGCCGGGCCCTCAGCCTGCTGGAGGAACCCCAGAACACTAGCAATTGTGGCGATTCCAGAATTATCAGCACAGATATGCCTAGGACAAAGTGAGAGGTTAGTGCCCTATGGACTTTGGGACCAGTATTTGGGGAACACGTGGCTTCCTCCCCTGGGGGTAAAAAGCTGCTGAAGAAACAGCTGCACAGAAGCCATTTTGCAGCATCAGTAGTGGCTCTAGCTCCTGGTCTGCGAACTGTAGGGAGATCCAGCAATCAGTCTGGGGGTTAATCACTCTTGCTTTAAACTGCCTGGATCTGGATTGTGGTCTGGGGGGAACGTTTGGGGTGGGTATCCAACTTGCCAGAGTGGGTAGAGGCTTTACAGAGGCCACCCAACTGGCGGAAGTTGTGAAGACCCCACGTTTGGGCGGAAGCTCCCCTGTCTGGTGGCAGAGTCCTACTGTGGCAACAAGCCCAAAAATCAAGTAATTAAGTGGCAACATGCCTAGGCAAATGAAACAAAATAAACAGAAAAGTTCAACATTGGACTCCTATTTTAGGGGCAAAGAGGCTCAAAGCATGGAGGAGGACTGTGAGGTCAGAACTCCCACACCAAAAGCCCCAAATGAAAATACAAGCTGGCTACAGGCCATAGAGGACCTTAAGAAGCAGATCAGAGAAGTGGGGGAAAATTTGGGAAGAGAAATGAAAAAGATGCAAGAAAAGTATGAAATGATAGTCAACAGCCTGACTGAGGAAAATAACACCTTAAAAAATAGACTAACTCAAATGGCAAAAGAGGCTCAGAAAGGCAATGAGGAGAAGAATGCCTTAAAAAGTCGAATTTGCCAGATGGAAAAGAATCTCAAAAGCTCACTGAGGAGATTCATTCCTTCAGAGTTAGACTGGAGCAAATGGAAGCTAGCGACTTTATGAGAAATCAAGATACTATTAAACAGATCCAAACAAATGAAAGAATAGAAGGCAATGTGAAATATCTCATGGGAAAAACCACTGACCTGGAAAATAGATCCAGGAGAGATAATTTAAAAATTATTGGACTACCTGAAAGCCATGATCAAAGAAAGAACCTAGAAATCATCCTTAAAGAAATTCTCAAGGAAAATTGCCCTGATGTTTTAAACCCAGTGGGGGAAATAGAGGTTGAAAGAATCCACCGATCACCTCCTGAAAAAGATCCCCAAAAGAGAACTCCTAATAATATAAATTTGAGGGCAGAAATTATCTTACTCTTGTATTTGTATCCCCAGTGACTATCACAGTAAAGGGCACAAAGAAGGTGCTTAATAATCTTGTTTTCATTTATTCCTTGGGACATCTTTATTCTTGTGGATTTCTCCTTATCTGCCTCTCACTAGTATTTTATTTGCATATTTAAAAGGAGACAGGATGACAGAGATGGGGGATGAATAGGAAGTCCACCCAATGCAATCCAATAGATATTTATTAAGCACCTATTATGTGCCAGGCACTACTAAGCACTGGGATATAATTAATAAAAAGAAAAATAGCCCCTACCTTCATGGAGCATATACTCTAATGGGGAGTTGGGGTGGGAGAAGATGACACAGAAAAGGAAGCAGGAAAACTTAACCTGGAAGAAGCATCTTATTCCATGGAGTTGAAACCAGGCAAAGTAACCAATGCAGAATAGAGTCCATCCAATTCAGTCTAATCCAATATATTAATGTCTTGTGAAGCTTCTGATTGTAAATACCTTGACAGAACATGTTAAATAGTGAAGTAATTATGGTATTATTACTATTACTATGGAGATACCATGATGTATTATAGAATTGCCCTCCCAGCCAGGAAGACATAACTTCATTTCTTGCCTTATACAGACTGTGTGACCTTCCACAATTCACTTAATGTCTCTATGCTTTACACAAATCTCTAGACTACAGATCATAGAAAAGTTGCTGACCTGTACTTGTGGAGAGAGTTTCTTCATCCCATAGTTCCCTGTATATAAAAAAATCACAGAGATGGTCCCAATTCCTATGGCAGATGATCTTGACATCATCTATTCTTACACCTTCATTTAACAGAGAAAGAAAAATTGAAGACAGCCTATGTAACATCTGAAAGGTCACATAGGTAGTTAATGGGAGAATCTGGACTAGCTCTTCTACTTGACAGTCTGATGGGCTTTCCCCTCTTCCAGACTATTCTTCCACATATGGGAGTCCTGGGAAGTTGATAAAACTGAGCACTTACTAGGAGCACTAATTTTAATAAGTCAACACCCTAGTGTAATTCATTGGAAAAGAATATTTTTCTTGACTATCCTAGAGCTCTAATCATATAAGCATGTCTAAGATGACCAGCATGCTATGCTTACATGGAGTAAAATATTCTTGTGACCAAGTTATTTATTTATTTGTTTTTAATTTTCACATTAAGGAATATCATAAAGAACTAGAACCAATGGGAGAAACCATGGAGAAAGAAGAAACAAAACAAAACAACAACAAAAAAAGAGCAAACAGTATACTTTGATCAACATTCAGACTCCATAATTCTTTCTTTGGATGTGGACACCATTTTCCATCATGAATCTTTTGGAGTTGTCTTAGATCTTTGCATTGCTGAGTAGAGCCAAGTCTATCAAAGTCAGTCATCCCACAATGTGGTTATAACTGTGTACAAAGTTCTCCTGGTTCTGCTCTTCTTACTCAGCATCAGTTCATGGAAATCTTTCCAGGTTTTTCTGATGAATGCCTATTCGTCATTTCTTATAGCATAATAGTATTCCATTATATTCATATACCACAACTTGTCCAGCCATTCCCCAATTGATGGTCATCCCCTCATTTTACAATTCTTTGCCACCACTAAAAGAGCTGCTTTAAATATTTTTGTACACGTAAGTTCTTTTCCCATTTTTATGATCTCTTTGGATACAGACCTAGGTGTCTTGTGACCAAGCTATTTAGCAACTAAGCCCATGTTTCCATTCAGTCAAGTGTATTAACTTGAGCAATGTTTCAATTCACAAATAGTTAAATCACATGTAATTGCTGTTGATTGAATTTTCATAAAAGATTCCTTTCCCTTTAGAGAAGGAATATACAAAAGAGAAAAAGGAACAGAAACTGAAGCATTGTGAGTCTAGACATCTTGTTTCACAATGCATAGTAAGTCTGCAATATTTTACTGGTTTAAGAAATCCCAAACTGGCATAAAACAAATTCTCTGTGTAGAACCCACTGCACTGGTATTCCTTCAAAGCTACTTGGGTAATTTCACAACTATAAATTGGTGATATTAAACATACACACCAGTCATTGAAGTTTTTTTGTCTCTTTTTAGACAGTACATTCATTTGTTCTCTGAACAGACAGACAGCTTACTTAAATGGATTGGGCCCTTCACTTTAAGGAAAAGGATCTTCATTAATTCTGGAACAAAAGTGGCAGTCATTACTTGGGATATCATCACCAACAAATCCTGTTCTTTTTTTTTAAGTGTTTTCAAGGGTCATATGAATGAATAGATGAAAGAAGAAATGACATTTGTGGCTATGATTTCCAGTATTGATAAGTAACATTACTATTATTGTGATCTGCATCTTTTAAAACCAAACCTAAAGAACTCCTAGAAAAGGACCTTCCTCTTGCAGGTTGATTGGCACCTGCTCAACAACTTATAATTTTAGAAAGTTGTCTGAATTAGCTGGGTAATTATCTCAGAATTAAACTTTGCCTTTGATAGTGGAACTCTTTCTTATGAAGATACATGTGGGTACATGTAAATTTGCAAATGTAAAAGATTCTACATTGTTATATAGAATCTACAAGTCAGATTTAGTTTTAAAGCAAAAAAAGGGGATTTATTTATTCTTTTAAAATAACTTACATGAATTGAAGGTTTCATTCAACTTTCCTTAGTCTGTCTTTGAGCTAAGACCTGTAATAAAATTTTCTTTTCCAAAGGGTATATTTTCTAAATTATGGGAAATGGAAAACTGAATTGCACTTGATATTTGAATGATACATTTGTAAAATCATATTTGATTTGTTAAGAACATATATTTTATATGTACATATAGTATAATTTAAAACTGCATAAACAGGAATTATTAGACACTTGTCACCTTTCATTGAAGGGTCAGAGGTATTTTACAAATGGTAAATAAAACTGATTGTCAGCAAATGGCTCCTTATAGGTACAGATGAGACAGTGTTGTGAGCTTCCAAAGACAAATGAGGAACATCTAAAGCAGGGATTCTCTAACCTGGGGTATGCATATCACCAGTAGTATAATAAGCAAGTCAGTGGGCTAAAGGGGATATGTGGCAAATAAGTTCCTTGTCCTATTGAAATTAATTTCTTAATTTTATTCCTATTCATGATAAAATCTAGAATACATTTTCTTTCTCATTAGATGGGTAAAGAAATGTTTACTGAAAGTTGAAGGGGATGGAAACTGAAAAATGACAGGAAGCCCTCATCTGATGAGATTTAAATGACCGGCTTAGAGCTGAGGGGAAACCAGGACTTGGGATAGTGTCCAAGCTCAGTTATAGTTTACCTAAGGAAATCTAGGGACAAGAGGCAGAAAACAGAATGAAGTGATAAGGCAAAAAAAATGGAGGAAGGGGGACTTGTTAACCAGAACTATTTTAAAGAGATTTGAATTAGTGATTAAGACACTGATCATGTTGCTAAAGGATGGGGAGGGAATGGGGAGAAGGAGATCAAAGCTAGGATCAGGAAGAGTCACAGTTAGGGATCACAGTGACTCTAACATCTGGATACCAGTGTGTGAATCAGGACACAGAGAGAGCAGGATGAGAGCAATCAACAAAATTACTGCAGGAAAGAGTGGTCTCACTCTGCCTCCTTTGAAAGGCAGTGGTGGTTACCCACTGGACAAAGGTAATTTCCTAGGAAACTCTATGTGGGATTTGACAAAGAACAGTAAATATAATGATTCCCATTTTCTATATCCTAGAGCCAAAGTGTGAAATAATTAATCAGCTTGGTCCCCAAGCAAATAAGGAGTTGGGAATGGAATGCAAAAAAAAAAACAAAAAACAAAAAACCACTCTATCAATATATTTGCTTTCTGCTTAGTGAGACTCATGGGGGCATATTTTCATAATGACTCAAAGGTCTTTTGGTTTAGTACTAGATTTTGGAAGATTGTCATTTTATGTATCCACAGCTAAGTATGGATAATGGGTGGGGTGTATGAGGCATTCAGGGAGGACTAGTGTCTGTGGTGTAAGGGCTGCTCATCAACCTTTGGTGTCCACCTGCTGCTCCAAGAAACTGTAGCATGCACAGTAGCTACAACATCCCAGTCAAAGCATCTCTTCAAAAATAAAGGATGAACAACAACATTGATTAATGAGTCATGTTTTTAATAGTTGTCACCATCTTTTTTTTGGAGGGGGGAAGGTAGGGCAATTGAGGTTAAGTGACTTGCCCAAGGTCACACAGCTAGTTTTATGTTAAGTGTCTGAGACTGGATTTGAACTCAGTTCCTCCTGACTCCAGGGACAGTGCTCTATTCACTGTGCCACCTAGCTGCCCCTGTCATCATTTTTTGTACCTCACAAAGTGTGTTGCTCTTCCATAGAAGGGCATTAGAGTCTCTGATTTTCAAAAGTTGAAAACGAACCCCCTTTCCAAAACCCTGAAACACAGAATACTTTAAGAATCTTCCCAAATAAGAGCAATCACTGAGAGGAACAGGTGCTTCTGGCTACTTGATTGTTAAAATAGTGGCTACAATCGTAAACCAATTGCTAGATAATTGGTATTTCTTAGTTGAAATTTTCAGGGTCCTTCTTGCCACCGTGGTTTTTAGGCTACACAGTGTATTGGCTAGAGAGTGAAAAAGAGTCTCTATTACCATTAGCGGGTGTTGCTCTTACATGATCACATAGATCTCACTTGTACTCCAAGCACTAGTTTTTGCTCCCTGGCAATACCTTCTCTTCTCATAGAGACTGTAGCAAACTCAGAAATGAGTTCTTTGGAATCTTGTTAGATTTATAGGCTATGCCTTAAGATAAAGAATAGGGTACTCTTGTCCAGAAAGGGAGAACTGGGAAGAACATATTTGTCTTCTGAACGCTTGTATATCTCATGGAGATACCTTTAACCTGAAATCAAGGAGCAGAGAGAAAATTGGCTACATTCACCTGCTATGTCAGCTAACCTAGAGAACAGCGGCCATATTGAGGAAAAATTATTACAGATAACTAGTAATTCACAGAAGACAGCATCAAGTCAGAGAAGCACTTAGAAAAAGAAGCAAGGGATCACTGTAAATCAGCATAAATTTATTAAAAAAAGTTATCCCACACCCATAACAGTGATGTAGGAGATAGAGTGATGGATGTAGAGTCAGAAAACTTAGGTCAAATCATCCCCTTGACACTAGTTTTGTGACCTTGACCTCTCTAGGCCTAAGTTTCCTCATCTGTGAAATTAGGTGGTGGGGGGGAGGGGCAGGGGGCAGGCAGATGAGACTTAATGACCTCTCTGCTTTCTTCTAGTTTTAAATCTACAATTCCATTATTCCCTATCCCCCCCACTTCCTCTGGACTAATTGTGAAGATCAAAGTTGGGATCAAATGACAATAATTCTAAAGCAGTTTGCACAGTGCGTGGTACAAAGTAGGCACTATAAACATGCTAGTTATTTATTATTATTATTATCAGTTGTTGTTGTTGTTATAATAGTAGCTTAAAGAATGCCATAGCCAAACATTAGTTAATAGCTCTAGAGCCTATTAGTTGGGCTACTTTGGACAAGTCCCTAGATCAGTTTCTTCATCTGTAAAATGAGATTAGACTAGATGGCTTCTGAGTATTCTTCTAGGTCCAAATCTATGCGCCAAGAGTTTTTTTGTGTCCATGTTCTGCTCAGTTTCCCCTATCCCTCAATGAATTATTATATGAATCTGTGTGAATTATGACCTATGAATGTAACTTGCCACCTGGTCAGTTGAGGAATAGAAGAAACTTGCTGATTGTGATGGAGAGAGGTGAATGGAAGAAAGGAAGTGACTATGACTTAGAAGCAGAAGTGTGCTGCATCAGGTGGGAGGACTGAGAAAAAGGTGCAAAAGAGGTCCAATCACAAAAATCTCAGAGTTTTCTTTCAGCAATACTCCAGGAGGACCATCCTACACCTAGCCCTTGTCTGGAGCCTGTTAATTTGATCCCCTCATTACCAAAGGGACAGAATAAAGTTGACCTTTGAGAAGAGGGTAGAGCCCAGAAGAAAGATACAGGTGAACACTGGAAAGTAGGCCAGCTTCTGTCCGAGTCTTCCTGGGGCAGTGGCTCACTTGGTCCTTCCACCCTTTGTGGACCATGGTCCTTGCCCCGCTATGGGTGGGGGTGGTCTAAAGATAATGGAGAAGAGATGTCAGAGATTGGGGACAGGCACAAGAATTCTGGACCTATTTCAAAGTAATATAGTATAGAAGGGGAGAGCTTGAAGGCAAAAATCCTTATTGTAATTATGATACCATAGACAAAACAGAAGAGAGACTAGTAAAGATACCAAAATCTGATGGAAGAAAATGTGTAAGTGTAGAAAAAGAGCCAAGCCAGTGAAGAAGTTTTCTACAGTGAAGGAATTTTTGCAAAATTCCTAGGAATGATAATGGAATAGTTCCAAGGGCTTTCTTTTTCTATTTAATTTATTTATTATTATTATTATTATTTTATTTTATTTTTTGCTTTTTGGAGAGCAATTGGGTTTAAGTAACTTGCCCAAGGTCACATGGCTAGGTTTTTATTTGTGTGTGTTAAGTGTCTGAGACCATATCCGAACTCAGGTCCTTCTGACTCCAGGGCCAATGCTCATTTCACTGCGCCACCTAGCCACCTATTTAATTTAATTTTTAATTAATAAAAATTTATATTTTCTCCTTCCTGCCACATTTCCCATCAATAGATATGCACAGTCAAACAAAAACCAATTCCTACATTAGCTATGTTATATATGTGTGTATGTATATGTGTATATCTGCACGCACACATATACATACATATGTATGTATGCATGTCTATATATACACACATATACATAAATACACAATGCACACATACACACACATACACTTAATATATAAAACCTCATTTTTCATCCTGTGGGCATCACCTTTCTAGGTGATGGGAGATGGTGATATTCTTCACCATTAGTTCTCGGCAATAGGGGTTGATCCTTTCCTCACCTGGAAGATTTCTACAGCTTCTCCTCTTAATGAGTCTGTCTTGCTTTACTGCCTTGTGAGCTCCATGTTTCTTTGCATGAGCCTTTGGGATTCCATACCTCCATTTGTTGTCATTCATTCCTTAAGTCATTTCCAACTCTTTGTGACCTCATGGACCACAGAACACCAGGCCCTTCTATCCTCTACTATATCTCATAAGTCTAGGTTAAGGCAATCATGTTTTGTCCAAATTGTTTATCAGTCAAGGTTTAATTGGCATATTCATCAAATTCATAGTTGGTTTAAAGCTGGGAGAGACAGTTAAAAAAAGAGTAACAGAATCAGTATCCAAAATAATTTCACGGGTCAGTACAGTCAAGTCAACAAACATTTTTTAATTGCCTACTGCATGCCAAATATTGTGTTAAGTACTAGAGAGCAACAACCAAAAGAGAAAAAAAAATGCATCAAATCAAATAGGTACCAATTAAAAGTACTTTATAAATCAAATGATGTGGCCAGATTATAGGTATTGTGGGGAAAAATATGCAAACCTAGGGATTTGAGTGAATTACAAACTCAATATGAATCAACCATGCAACCAGGCAGCCAAAATAAATCAACCACAGGATGCTTTCTCAGACTGCATTAATAGAGGCATATTGCCCAGAAGAAGTGATGTGAGAAAGAGAGAGCTCCAGTATTCACTGCCCTGATGAGACCATACCTGGAGACTTGGGTTCAATTCTCAGGATTCTTACAAAAAATAGACAATCATAACATTGAGAAATTAGGATTAATTTGTGTGTGTTTTTAAAAAAAATAACTACCAATGGAATGGATATGTTTCTTTTCTAAGTGAAGACTCATGTTTGCTGAAAAATGTTATTGAGAGCTAGTGTGGTCACACTGTGAGCCATTTCCAAATATCAGCTTGTGATGCTTCAACAGAACATACCATTGCCATAAATAAGTACAGTTTTCAATTATATTTTAAAATATCACTTTTAGTAAGACCATTGACAACCCACAACTTGTCTAGAGAGGAATGAACTGAATAGTAAAGGGATTCAAAACCTAAGGTATGCTTAATGGAACCAGAAGTGTTTATCTTCGGGGGTATGTGACAACAGTACTAAATTTGACAGAGTTGATGAGTCTTCCAACTTCATCCTGACTGATAAACGTTTTGGACAAAATGACTGCCTTAACCTGGACTTATGAGATATAGTAGAGGATAGAAGGGCCTGGTGTTCTGTGGTCCATGCGGTCACAAAGAGCTGGAAATGACTTTAAAAATGGACTGTTTTGGGGCGGCTAGGTGGTGCAGTGAGTAGAGCGTTGGCCCTGGAGTCAGAAGGTCCTGAGTTCAAATCCAGCCTCAGACACAACCCACACAAACAAAAACCTAGCCATGTGACCTTGGGCAAGTTACTTAACCCCAATTGCCGTAAAGGGGCGGCTAGGTGGAGCAGTGAGTAAGAGCACTGGCCTCGGAGTTGGGATGACCTGAGATCAAATCTGGCCTCAGAAAATGAGCACCCACACATAAATAATGACTAGCCGTGTAACCTTGAGCAAGTTACTTCACCCCAATTGCTTTAAAAAAAAATGGACTGTTTTGGCAGACACATAAGTGGAAATTATATAGAGGTCAATTTTGAGTTGAATAAGGGGGAAAAAGACTTTCTGGCTTTTAGAGATTTCAAAAAATGATTTGGGATGACTAAGAAGACAATGGATTCCCCACTATTGGAGGTCTTCACATGGAGGCCTTTACATGATCTTCACAAATGATCGTTTCTCAGTGATGCTATAGGGACAGGGGTAGGGCTAGGACTGTGATGTCCTTTGCTGTAGAAATCACCCAGGTGAGGAATCTCTTTAAACCGATATAGATCAGCAATTTCTTTGCCACCTTTTCAAAATTTTTGCCAATTTCTTTGCCTTACAGAGTTGACTAGAGCAGTGATGTCAAAATCAGATAGAAACTGATCCCTATTAGATGTGTATTGATTTAGAAAACCACAAATTAACATCATCTATGTTGTATTATATTTGTGTTTATTCTATTAAACATTTCTCAAATACATTTTAATCTGATTTATCCATACTTAGGAGTTTATGGAAGCTTGGGCCTCCAGCTTGACAGTTCTTCTAGCACTGGTAAGGTAAATGATTTGCTCAGGGCCACACGGTAATCATGTATCAGAAATAGGACTAGAACCTTCATAGAGAAGATACTCATACTAATAAAGACATACATCATCAGAGCATGTGTGTGTGTGGATATTTCCAGTATCTATTTTATGGGGTTTGGCAATTTTCAATAATTTTATCGAGATTTAAGCCCAAATAAAAGCATGTCTTAATAACTCCAGATGGAATTGATAGTGTGCTTGGTTTTAAAAGTCCATCTACAACTTTGTGTGTACAATTCATCCCCAGACCCAGTTTTTAAAATGAGATAATAGAGGTGGAAAGGATCTGTGAGAAAATTTAGTCCGAGTCGTGTTTGTATGGGAACAATGGCTGCAATAACCCCGAATGAAGAGTTTTGATTTGGCTTGAAGTCCTGAAATGAGGAGGAACTCATCCTTTTGGATAGCCCATTTCACTTTTGGTCAGACTGAATTGAGAGGAAGTTATTGATATGTTAATCCAAAATCAGCCTCTTTGAAACTTCATCCTGTTCTTAGATCTATCTTTTAGCACCAAACATGGAATAATGTTTTTTTTTTATTAAATTTTATGTTTATTTTTAGTTTACATCATTCATTTCCACAAGATTTTGAGTTACTAATTTTCTCCCTGTCTTATTTGATTTTACAACTTTGAATTCCAGATTCTTTCCCTTCCTCCCTCATCACCCACCCTTACTGGGAAGATAAGCAATTCAATGTAGGTTGTACATATGTAGCTACACAAAACATTTCCATAGTGGATACACTGTGAAAGACTGACTATATTTCCCTCCATCCTTTCCCGCCCCCCACTTGTTCCATTCTCTAGTTTGACCCTGTCATTTTTCAAAAGTGTGGACTTCTAAAGACCCTCCCCCCGACCTGCCCTCCCCTCCATCATTCCCCCTCTCATCCCTTTCCCCCCTATTCCCCTGTAGGGCAAGATACCCTATTTAGTGTGTATGTCATTCTCTCCCTAAGCCAAATTCAATGAGAGTGAGGTTGACCATTCCCTTTTGCCTTTCTGTTCTTCCCCTCCATTGTAACAGTTTTCCCTTGCCTCTTCTATATGAGATAATTTACCCCATTCTTTTTCTCCCCATTTCCTCTTATTATATTCTTCTCTCACCTCTCAATTTCACTTTTTAAATATCATCCCTTCCTATTCAATTGATGCTGTGCCCTCTATGTATACCTGTACAAATAAATACACACACTCACATATGTATTCATATGCCCATATACCCTCCTATATAGATATATATGTATGTATGCATATATATATATATATATATATATATATATATATATATATATACACACACACACACACATTTATATTTCCTTCAACTATTCTCATACTGAGAAAAGTTTCATTAAGTTACAATTATCATTTTTCTATGTAGGAATGCAAATAATTCAACTTTGATAAATTCCTTATGATTTATTTCCCCTGTTTACCTTCTCAAGCTTCACTTGCTTCTTGTATCTGAATGTCAAATTCTGTATTCAACTCTGGATTTTTCATTAAGAATGCTTGAAAGTCCTTGATTTCCCTGAATGCCTTGAAATGTTATACTCAGTTTTTCTGGATAGGTGATTCTTGGTTTTAATCCCAATTCCTTTGACCTCTGAAATATCACATCTCAAGCCCTTTAATCCCTCAGTGTACAAGCTGCCAGATCCTGTATTATGCTGATTGTGTTTCCAAAATATTCAAATTGTTTCCTCCTGCCTGCTTGCAATATTTTCTCCTTGATCTGGGAACTCCACAACCTGGCTATAATATTCCTAGGAGTTTTCTTTTTAGGATCTTTTTCAGGAGGTGATTGGTGAATTCTTTCAACCTCTATTTTGCCCTCTGGTTCTAAAACATCAGGACAAGTTTCCTTGAGAATTTCTTGAAGGATGATTTCTAGGTTCTTTTTTTGATCATGGGTTTCAGGTAGTCCAATAATTTCTAAATTTTCTCTCCTGGATATATTTTCCAGGTCAGTGGTCTTTCCAATGAGATATTTCACATTGCCTTCTATTCTTTCATTTGTTTGGATCTGTTTAATAGTATCTTGGTTTCTCATGAAGTCACTAGCTTCCATTTGCTCCAATCTAATGCTGAAAGAATGCTTCTCTTCAGTGAGCTTTTGAGATTCTTTTTCCATCTGGCAAGTTCAGCTTTTTGAGGCATTCTTCTCCTCATTGTCTTTTTGAGCCTCTTTTTCCATTTGAGTTAGTCTATTTTTTAAGGTGTTATTTTATTCATTCAGGTTGTTGACTCTCTTTTCATGACTTTCTTACATCATTCTCATTTCTCTTCCCAATTTTTCATCCACTTCTCTTATTTGGTTTTGAAAATCCTTCTTAAGGTCCTCTATGGCTTGTAGCCAGTTCCTATTTTTCTTGGAAGCTTTTGGTGCAGGAGTTTTTCATTTCTTTCTCCTGTTCCATGCTTTGATCCTTTTTGTCCCCAAAATAGGACTCTAAAGTTGGATTGCTGTGCTTGCTTTACTTCCTTTGCTTACTCATGTTGCCACTCAATTATTTGACTTTTGAGCTTTTTGTCACAGTAGAATTCTGCTTTCAGGGAGAAGAGCTTTGTCCCAAATCATTGGAGTTTTCACAGCTGCTGGACGTATTAATTGGGTGCCCTCTCAGAAGCCTCCACAGTCTCTGGCATCTGGTCACACACTCCAGGACCTCCACCCAAGACAGCAATCCAGATCCAAGCAGATTAAAGCAATAGCGATTACCCCTCTTCATGGTCACTTGTTGCCCCTATTATCTGCAGGTCAGTAGCTCTGAAGCAGCCACACGGTGGTGGCTGCATGGCTGCTACACCTCAGCCACTTCTCTCTCTGGGGGCAGAGGCTGGACCACACTCTCAGTCCCCCTGTTCCTAAAGTCCACACTGATCTTTTACTTTGCCTTTGCCATTTATGGGTTGATAATTCTGGCAATTGCCATAGATGCTTGTGATCCACTCTCCCAAAGTCCCTCTAGCCAGGGCTGGTCAGGCCACCTTGGAGCTAATATCATGGCCTCACATGGGGTTGGGCTCAGCTCCCAGCATACTTCAATGAACCCTTCCTGCCAGCCTGCTGGACTGCCTTCAGTGGGAGATTCATTTCTCTGTCATTTTGTGGGTTCTGTAGCTCTAAAGTTTGTTTAGAATCATATTTCATAGGTAGTTGAGGTGGTTATGGGGGGAACACAGGGAATTTCCATGCTTCTACTCCACCATCTTTGCTCTGCGCCCAAGAGAAAAAATGTTTTTATAGCTCTTCAAATACTTGAAAATAGGGGATCAAATAGGGAATGGACCAGGTGGGGGGTGGGATGAGTGGGAGGGAATTATAAGCAGCCTCGTACAATATATCTACCATGGTAATGTTTTACATAGCTAGACATGTACAACATATACTGAATTACTTATCTTCCCAGAGGCAATGGGTGACAAGGGAGGAAGGAAATGGATCTGAAATTCGAGATCTTAAGATTAAATGTTTCAAATATATAGAAATAATATTATTAATACTCTTTTGCTTGTAATTGGGAGATAAGATGTGCAGGCATTGGGACACAAAGATTCACCTTCCTTTAATGGAAAAGTCGAAGGGGGTATGGGAGAAGATATGGGAGAGAGCAGATTGGAGGAAGTGATATCTTGTGGGACTGCTATTCTGAGAGGGTGGGTAGGGGAAAAACGGGGCGGGGGAAATAATTGTAACTCAAAATCTGGTGGAAATGAATGATGTAAAACAGAAGTTAATAAAGCATTTGAAAGAAAAAAAATGAAAATAGGTAGCTAGGTGGCACAGTGGATAGAGTGAAGGATCTTGATATAGGAGTAACTAAATTCAAATTCAGCCCAAGACACTTATAAGCTGTTTGAACCTGGCTGAGTTACTTAATCTCTATTTGCCTCAGTTTCCTCATCTATAAAAGTGAAGATAATAATAACACCCTTATTTCAGAGTTGTTTGGATAAAAGAAGATGATATTTGTAGAACACTTTGCATGTCATTAACTGCCATATAAATGCTGGCTATTATTTTTTATCATAAACATATGAATATATTTTATATAATTATGTATTCCTAAATTGCTTTCCTTCTTCAGAATAAAAACCTCCAAATCATTTATTTGATTTTTATAGAGCACATTTTCCCCATATTCATAATCTTGATACCTTCTTCCATCTACCTTGTCAATATGATTTGTAAGAATGGTGAACATAACTGAACACGGCCCTCCAGGCAGATCTGACCTGGACAGAAAAGAAATAATACAACTGAACTTTATATAGCACTTAAAGGTTTGTAGAGCATTTTTATACATATTATCTAAATCAATTCTCAACAAGAGAACAGTGAAGCTGTCACCTTTCTCATTCTGAAGAAGCCTGGATACTATGTACCTATTAATGGGTCCTAAGATAAAATTAGATTTTGTGGTCATCATACTATACTATTAACTCATTTTGAGTTGATGTCTACTAACATCTTCAGGGATCTTTTGCTGCAACAATTGTCTAGCCATGCCTCCCTCATCCTATACTCACTGCAGCCAATTTCTGGAACCCATGAGTAGAACTGTGAAATAGATGACTACACTAAATTTTATGCTTGTTTGTTTTTTTGGCCCATAATCATAGCCTAGTAAGATTCTTTGGGTTCCTGATTCTCTTTTCTTGTGGTTGAATTATTTCTCTTAGGTTTAGGTCATCTGCAAATTTGCGAAGCATTCTATCTTGACCTGCACATAAGCCATAGGTAAAGAAGAAAGCTCAAACAGAACAGGCCTAAAAATCTATCCAAGGACACTCTGGTAGAAACTTCTTTCTAGGGTTATTAATTCATTAATCACTGTTCTTTGCTCAGAAATTTACCTAGTATTAAATTCAAGTAACTGTGCTATAACCTTGAATGCATTTCTCTGTCTTATCCAAAAGGATATCACTAGAGACTTTGCCAACTAGCTTACTAAAGTCTAGTATATAAAGTCTATGATGTTGTTCTGATCCAATAGTCAAGTAATTGTGAAGAAAAGAAATAGGATTAATGTAGCCCAACCTATTCTGGGTAAATGAATCCTGGCTTTAATTCTCCCTTTTCTCAGCAACTCACAAACTCTTCAATAATGCATTCTAGAGAGAAGCAGAACCAAGATGGTGAAGGGTCAGAAAGAATTACAGCTTAACTTTTCAGCACAGTTCCTTTGAATAAATTTAGAAAACTTATCAGACTGAGTCCTCATCAGAAAATTCTAGGGGAAAACACACACACACACACACACACACACACCCCACACACACACACTCCAAACATGCACTGAGTCATATTTCCAGTCAAGTCAGCATAGAGAGACAGAGATCTGAAGACACTGGAGATGGGTCCTGACATGCAGAGCATTCCAGAGCTGGGATTGAAAGAAGACTAAGATTGTGGACTAGGAGAAAAAGGAATCTCAGACCCATATAGAAGGGGCCCAAACTTATACAACTATGAGAACAGGAACCTACTGGCAACTCTGTCATTTAATACTCAGTTGTGAATCACAGATACAAACTGAGAAAGGGAGCTACACCTAGAGGTGGAATTTCAGAGAGAGCACTAGAAACAAGCTCTATGCTATGTGAGGAAGTTCCAATGGAAACAGCAGCCATGGGGCTCTGCATATATAAAAAGAATTGCTCTCACTTTCAGCCTCCAGTTCAGTCTGAATCCTTTAATAGAATAAATAGGGCAAGGATAGCAGGCCACTAAAATAGCAGAGATTTCCAAGTGGGTGATAGTCTGACTCTAGCAGAAATCAATCAAATTTCCAGTCAGGTACAAGACAACAGGGATGTTGCTCAGACTAAAACTCAGATCAGAAACTCGAAGAGCTAATATCAGGAATGGAGTGATTAGGTGAGATCAGACAGCTGTGGGAGTACAGAAAGTTTGCAGCCTTCACCCTAAGGTGTCCTCACTATCCTGGAATAAAAGAAAACTCAATACCTCTCAGAAGAGAAGGAAACACAAGAACTCCCAACCTCAGCCTAGACATTTCCCTAGAAGTTCACAGAGTATGGCCCTACCATAAAGTCTGAAGTCAAGAAGTAGGCTGGAAGAATGAGTAAATAACGCCCCCCCCCCCAATAAAGTACTATTTTGTTGATCCTCAAGACAAAAGTCCAGAAGAAGTGAATGACTCCAGAACAACAACAAACAAATCCTTAAGGAAAAATATAGCTTGGACACGAGTTCAACTAGAATTCCTGAAACTGATGAAGTAAGAGTTATAAAAAAAAGAGCTAAAAGTATTTAAAAGGTGAAATTACAGTGCTAGAGGGGCAAAACTGAAAATAAATGAGATCTATAGAAGAAAGAATTGGAAAGGAAATCAATATCTTGGAACAAGAGATATAAAACTTTATCCCAAGTAACAAATTGTCTCAAAATTAGAGTGGACCAAATAGAAGCAAATGCGAGACAAGAAATATTAAACAAAATCAAGACTGAAAAAAAGACAGAAGAAAATATGTTATCTCATATAAAACAACACTGACCTAGAAATCAGAGAAAAAATTTTTTTTCAGAATAACTGTACTACCTAGAAAATATGGCCAAAAAAGGGCCTAGTTAACATTTTTTCAAAAAAATTACAAAAGAAAACTGCTCAGGTCTTTTTTAAAAAGAGGGTAGGGGCGGCTAGGTGGTGCAGTGAGTAGAGCATCGGCCCTGGATTCAGCAGGACCGGAGCTCAGATCCGGCTTCAGACACTTAACACACACACACACAAACAAAAACCTAGCCATGTGACCTTGGGCAAGTTATTTAACCCCAAATTGCCCTCCAAAAAAAGAAAAAGAAAAAGAAAAAAAATTTAAAAAAGCTAAAAAAGAGGGTAAAGTAGAAACAAAAAGAACCCACCAATACTCCCCTGAAAGAAACCCGAAAATGAAAATTCCAAGGAACGTTGTATCCCAAATCCAGGTAAAAAATAAAAACATTTTGGAAGTAGTCAAAAGAAATATTCCAAATACTAAAAAGCCACAGTCAGGGTCACAAAAGCATTAGCAGCTACCACATAAATGAGCAGAGCACTTGGAATACAATATTTCAGAAGCTAAATAATATAGGCTTGTGACCAAAAAATAATTTACCTGGATATAAACTGAGTTTAATCCTACAAAGGAAAAAAAATGAATACAATTTAGAACTCTTATGTATGACTGATGAAAATAGCTGAGTTGCATAAAAACTTCACAATACATACATAGGAAATAAGAGAAATCATAAAAAGTAAACACAACCAAGTAATCATAAGTGACTAAACAAGGATAAATTTTACATTCTAATGTGGGTAATTGACACAAGTGTCTCATCAGAACTTTATTATCCAGGGATCATAGCTGTTGTTGTTCAATCATGTCTGAATATCTGTGACCCCATGGACCATAGTATGTCAAGCTTCTCTAACCTCCATTGTCTCTCACAGTCTGTCCAAGTTAATATTCATTGTTTCCATAATACTACCTATCCACCTCATCTTCTGCTATCCCCCTTTTTGCCTTTGATCTTTCTCAACATCAAGCTCTTTCCCAATGAGTCTCATCTTTTCATGATATGGCCAAAGTATTTAAGCTTCAGTTTCAGCATTTGATCTTCCAGGGAATAGTACAAATTAATTTCTTTAAGTATTTAATGACTGATTTGATCTCCTTGCTATCCAAGGGACTCTCAAAAGTCTTCTTCAGCACCACAATTTGAAAGCATCAGTTTTGTGGTGCTCAGCTTTCTTTGTGGTCCAACTCTGACAGCTATACATTGCTACCAGAAAAACAACAACCCAACTTTGACTACATGGGCATTTGTCAGCAAGGCGATGTCTCTGCTTTTTAGTATGCTATTTAGATTTGTTATACCTTTCCTTTCAAAGACAAAATGTCTTAATTTCTTGGCTGCAGTTGCTGTCTGCAGTGATATTTGAGCCCCCAAATATAAAATCTGATACTGCTTCCATTTCTTCTCCCCATATTTGCTAGGAAGTAATGGGAACATTTGCTAAGATCTTAATTTTTTCTTTTATGTTAAACTTCAAGCCAACTTTTACATTCTTCTCTTTTACCCTCATCAAGAGGCTTGTTAATTCCTCATCACTTTTTGCCATTAGAGATTGTTTTCTACGTATCTGAGATTGTTGATAATTCTTCTGGTAACTTTAACTCTAGCTTTTGATTCATCCAATCCTGCATTTCATATTATATACTCTGCATATAAATTAAATAAATAAGGTGACAATAAGTAGCCTTATACTCTAATTAAACTAATTAATTTGACCATATTTGGTTCTAAATCTTGCCTCTTGTCCCACATACAGATTCTTCAGGAGACAAGTAAGATAATCTGATAATTGCATCTCCTTAAGGACTTTCCACATTTTGTTGTGACCCACACAGTCAAAGGCTTTAGTGTAGTTAATGAAGCAGAAGTAGATGTTTTTCTGCAACTCCCTTGCTTTCTTCATAATCCAATGAATGTTGGCAATTTGGTCTCTAGTTCCTCTGCCTCTTTGAAAACCAGCCTGCTTTTCCAGTACACATATTTCTGAAGAATCTTGAGCATAACATTGCTGGCATGTGTTGAACATTACTTGTCATTGCCTTTCTTTAGGATTGTGACATAAAAACGATCTTTTCCAATGCATTGCCACTGTTGTGTTTTCTAAATTCCTTAGTATATTGAATGAAACACTTTAACAGCATCGTCTTTTAGAGTTTTAAATAGCTTAGCTAGAATTCTATCCCCTTCTCTAGCCATATTGTTAGCAGTGTTTCCTAAGGCCCACTTGACTTCCTTCTCAGGGATGCCTGGCTCTAGTTCAGTAACCACACCTTCATGGTAATAGTCGATGTTAAGAGCTTTCTTGTATAATTCTTTTGTGTCTTCTTGCCACAACTTCTTAATCTATTCTGATTCTGTTAAATCCCTACCATTTTGGTCTTTTATCACGCTCATTTTTTGCATGAAACTTTCCTTTGATATCTCTAATTTACTTTAGAGATTTCTTCCCTTTTTATTGATTCCTTCTATTTCTTTGCATTGCTTATTTAAGAAAATCTTGTCTCTTCTTATTATTCTCTGGAATTCTGCATTCAACTGGATACCCCTTTCCCTTTTTCCTGTTTCTTTTTTATTTCCTCCTTTCCTTAGCTATTAGTAAAGTCTAGTCATACAACTATTTTGCTTTTTTGTTCTTCTTTTTCTTTGGAATGTCTTTTTGTTGTTGCCTCCTATGTGATATTGCAAACTTCTGTCCATAGTTCTTCAGTCTATCTACCAGATCTAATCCCTTAAATCTATTCATTGCCTCCACTCATATTCAGGATCATAGAGGGAAACCAATTACACAGAAGTCCTGGAGATGATTCCATTATGTTTGAATGATCTTAGAAGAATAATGAAAAGGGATGGGAAGAGGAATACATAAGGGACTTAAACCTCACACTCATGTGAACTGGTACAAGGACAGAAGATACACACACATTCACAGAGTTGTGCATGGAAAACAAACAAACAAATATATTTCATTGAATAGGGGAAAAGGAGTGAAAGGACAGAAGCAAAGGTGAAGGGGGGATGAGGAAAGACAAATTAAAAGAAGAAATGGTCTTAAGCAAAACAAACTTTAACAAAGGAAGATAGACTTTCAAGAGGAACTGAAACAACAGGAAAGAAAAGATAAGAACTTGTAATTTGGCTATGGGTAAAGAAAGAGAAGAGGGTTGGGGAGCAGAATCAGATCACATCAAACCTAAAACTCTTGTTGAGTTCACTCTTTCTCTCTCCCTGACCTCTTATCTTTATAAAGAGAGGGTAGAAAACAAAGGGAATGAAAAGCTAAAGAAAGTAGGATGGAGGAAATACACAATTATCAATCATTACCATGAGTGTGAATGGGATGAATTCACCCATAAAATGGAAGAAGATAGCAGAATGGAGCAGAAAGCAGCATTCAAAAATATGTTGTAGACAAGAATGACATTGGAAACAAAACAATGTACCATGCTTCAGTGAGAAGGAAAAAGGCAGGAGTAGCAAACTTCATGAAGTAGCATGACTTCAGAAAAAGCAACAGCAAAAATAAACATAATTGAAAGAGATAAGGAGAAAAAAAAGCATCTTTTTTTCCTGAAAGGCACCATAAACAATGAATTGATATAATACTAAAGAGCTCCAAATCAATATTAACTCAATTTTTAAAAAGAAAGAAGAAAGCCCAATTATTAGTACCAAAAGTTAGAAAAGGTAAATTCAAAACAAAATGAAATAAAATCAGTTATTAGGAATCATTTTGCCCAATTATATACCAAAAAACCTGATAGTCTAAATTAAATGTAAGAATATTTACAATTTAATGAACAATTACAAATCAAAAGAACAATAGAGGATTTGAATAACCCAACCTCAGCAAAAAAAAAAAAATAATAATAATAATTAACAAGCCATAAATGAATTCCAAAAGCAAAAACAAAATAGAACAGGATCAGATGGATCTGTAACTGAATTCTAACAAAAATTAAAACAAAACAAAACAAATTCTGGTATTATACAATTTGTTTGAAGAACTGGGAGGAAAAGGGTCCTACCATTTTTTTTTTTTGTGATAAAAATATTGCTGTTAGCTAAACCAGGGAGAGTCAAAATGAAGAATGAAAACCATAGACCAATGTCCCTAATAAATATCAATGCAAAAAATTTAAAAAGTAAGTATTAGTAAGTATACTACAGCAACATATTACAGAGATTATACAGTAGGTTTAGGTTGGATTTGTATTATTAAGGTAGGTCTAGTTCAACCATAAACATAACTGACCATATTAAAAATAAGAACAACAAAAAATATGAGTCTCACTGTTAATGTAGAAAAAGTTGTTGGATATAACATTCATTCCTATTTTTTAAAAAAAGCAGATGAATAAATGGAACTTTAATGTGATAAATTGTGTCTATCTAAAGTAAAAATTTGATATTATCTGAAATTAAGATAAACTAGAGGCCATTTTAATAATATTAAGCTAAAAAAGAAAATGAAATCCATTACCACTATATTTATTTAAGGTAGAGCTAAAATTGCTAGCTCTAACAATAAGATGAGAAAATGAAATTAGGTGAATAAGTATAGGCAAGGAGGAAATGAAACAATAATTTTTTGCTTGTTGTTCAGTTGTTTTAGCCATGTCTAACTATTTGTGATCTCATTTGGAGTTTTCTTGGCAAAGATACTGGAGTGGTTTGCTATTTCCCTCTCTAGCTCATTTTACAGATGGGGAAACCAAGGCAAACAGAGTTAAGTGACTTGCCAAGGGTCATGCAGCTAGTACTTGACTAAGGCTAGATTTGAAGTCAGATCTTTCTGACTTCAGACTCAGTGCTCCATTGGGCCACCTCCTCCCCATTCTGAAAGAATTTGTTTTTCTTGACTATACATATTTACATATTGTGTGTGTGTGTGTGTGTGTGTGTGTGTGCGTGTGTGTGTATCTACTCTTTTTCATATTATAGACTAGGGAAGTCTAACAAGCAACCTAAGGTCATAGAAGTAGTCAATATTAGATTCAGGATTTGAATCCAATACCTCTGTTTCCAAATCCAGTACTCTTTCCACTGCACAGTTTTGCCCCTCTTGAAGTCAATTGTCCCAAACTTGTGAAAAATCTACCATTTTCTCCTTTTCCCTCCTGCCTACTTCAGTCCCAATCTATCTACTATAAATTATTAGTAACAAGTAATAGTCTTAGAAATCATACCAACAAGTTTTTCTAGCATTCTACCATGTAGGTTTTCTAGGCTTGGCCACTTGAACTACTTGAGGATAACTATATGCCCTTTCTGTTTCTGTTTTTTTTTTTCTAACCATCCCTTCATTTTTCTTGGATCTCTACTTCCTGTTAACCATGTTTGTTTTGGCATTCTCAACCAGAAGGTAATTTTTCTTGGTAGGAACAACAAAAACTAACATAAGAACTTAGATGCCATGGACACAATTATACAAACACAAGAAAAATTTAAATGTCTGATTATGCTGTATTTAATTTCTTTTCTAAATGCAAAGTTAAAATGCAGCAAGGCTAACATTTAAAAAAAAGTGGAAAATACAAAGAAATTCAAAATTATAGGAACATATATTTCTTTCCAGTATTAAATCCTATGATCTTATGTCTCTATTATATCTAATTACACAGGCTATGAAGATTATGCAGAACTTTTGGCTGTCACATGAAAATGGGTTGGGCATAAAGCAAACCAACATAACTTGTTCTTAAAAATTCAAAAATAATTTATAGACCAATACTTTCACAACAAAAGTTTGATTTCCTCTGACCAAAATGTATAATTCTCCCAGGCAAATGCAAAATGAATTTCTAATTAACTAAATATAACCTAATTTCAAGAATATTTATTCTTATTGTGTGATAAAATCTGGTAATAAACTCTCAGGCATAATTTATATCAGAGTGTGTAGTACAAGAAGAATATGCAAAATCCGAATGTTTATGACATCATACATAAACATGTATGATATCTCTTTATAAGAAGAATTCTTCTTGAAGTCAACAGAAGGTCCTTACAGTACAAAAGATATTTTGAAGTTGGATTAGAGTCTTGCCCATGGCTTAAAAATATATCAGAAGATGTGAAAAATACTTGTCTTTTTGTGGAATTAAATCCTGGCATGATTATATAAGTTTCAAGGAGTCACCTTGAACAAAAAGAGGGAAGAAAAGAAGGCAAAAAAGAGAAGAGAGTGAAGAAATTGGTAGCAGGATCAGGTTTTTCCCTGATCACCCCATTACTTTATCACATTTATTTAATTCCTCATATTCATAATCAAAAGTTACTTAAGTTGGATGAAATAGGTAGATTCATTAGGGTTGCATTTGGAAAAAGAATTGTTTTGTTTTTGGTTCTGGAATTCAGGGTGTGTCAATCTGCTAAAATAACCTCTTTCAAAAACTATAATGTTTGAATCAACTGACAAAACATTTTTTCTATCCAAAAAGTCTTGTAAAATATAATAGGCCAGATCAAAGTCTCAAGGAACTTAATAGCTACCTTCATATTTACCAGATGGCATGCTACTAAGGCAGTATTTAAAGTATAAACCTGAAAAAACAAGCTATCTTCAAATGTTTCTAAGGTAGCTCTATAACACTTTTCTTGAGCAACCAAAAAAGAACTCCCCCCCTCAAAAAAAATACATCAATAAGGCTTACTCCAAAGTAAGCTCCCCAGCCAATTAAAGTCCAGGCATGTAAAAAAGCTTATGATAATATTTTCTCCTGTGAACCAGAATCTTTTCCAGTCCATGTGCTGTCCATTCAGTGGAAGAAAGTCAGAGTGTGAAATTTCCATTATTTGTTAACTTTTGCCATTTGGGGACAGTAAACTATTTTGGACATGTACTATTTTTGAAATAAGCTGTGTAACTCCTAAGATATTTTATTTTTTTATTCAAATTGGTTATTTTTGAATTGTAAAAGATCTTCCAACTTGGAGCTCAGGATATTCCATTTAAAATTATTTGTCAAATATAAACTTTTCTGGTCCCCCTTCATGCTACCCTTACCTCTGAGATGCCTTTCAATATATCCTGGATATATTTTGTTTGTACATAGTGTTTTGAATATTGTTTTCCTTATTTAATTGTGAGTTTCTTGAGGGCACTTTTTTTGTCTATTCTTTGTACCTCCAAACACTCACCATAGTGCCTGGAACACAGTTGTCACTTAATAAGTGTTTAAATCAATAAAAGCTTGTTGATGTTATGACAATATGTCTCCTACTAGGCTTTTGACAAGTTGGTCAGTATTGTTAGTCTTTCTCTATATCCATTCTACTTCTGCTGTCCCTGAACTTAGATGATCAGAATCAAACTGCTCTCCAGAGAAGGGAGAAACATCTTCTGTGACTCCAGGACAGGACTGTGGGAACAAGGAGCTGAGAAATGAAATGCATTGGTTTAAATTAAATAATAAACTATAGTACTTGACTATATTTTGAATATTGGAAATGCACAGTTTAAGAAAAAAAAAAACTTTGAGTACCATCCTTATCACTAGTTGTAATTATTGTCATCTTTACACTTCCATTTCTAAAAATATGGTTTGCATATGGTAGATAACCTCTCATTGAGCAGATTGGCTAATTAAATGGGGAGGGGGGGGGGGACAAGAGTTTCTTCCCACTATGAAAAAGTTGGGTTATTTCCAAGTCTCACATGTGTGGTGTTGTAAAGTCTAAGTAGACTAATAAAGCTATCAGTTATCAGTTATAAATGTTAGATACAAGCAATGTCACAGGATGTGCACTGCATTTTATGAGATTACTATTTTGCTGTGCAGATTGGCACATAGGAAACTTGGGGAAAGAAAACAGTTTTGGTGGAGGGAAATTCTTCTGATTAGTTCTGGAGTTTTACATAATTTGAAACATTTACTTCCCCCATATAAATTCCTACTTTACATTCCTTTCTTCTGAAAACCCTTATAGAATGTCCTAAAGAGTCTCTTTTGAGAATTAGGATATTTGAGGAGAGTTTGAATTTTAAAGAGTTCTTTTTGGAGTCCATTACAACTGAAAAAGAGCATCTGTTTCTCTGTGCATCCCCAAGTGTATTGAGATCATATTCTGGATCCAAACAGATTTAGAAAAATAGCCTCACTTTGCATATTTGTTTTAAGCCATTAGATCCATCAGAGTAGGAACTCTGTCAGAGGACTAGGGTTCAGATACGCACTCTGAAGAATGGGTAAACCCTACCTCAATTAATGTAAATGTAGAAGGTTCTGACTACTGGATGAATTGATAGTTCAAGCAAAGACTTAAACAGGATGCAAATGAGTGAAAGGCATTAATCATTGGATGACAGCAAATGAGGACTTCAGTGATTGGTTAAAGAGTTTATGGATAAACAGAAATCAAGTCTGGGAGCCAATTCTACCCCTTACCTTCATCTCCCCTCCCACCCCCAGCAGCAAGCCTGCTTAGTGGTAGAGCTCCAGCCCAGTTCAGAATGGCTTGGGGAAGGAGAAAACAATCTATCTCTCCTTTTTCTCAGAGCCCTCAATCAAAACTATTAGAGAGATCCTACCCACAACCATTGCTGGTAGCAATGGTCCCAGAGCCACAGTGGCAACATACAACATGGACACTGGGACCTGAATGACAGATAAGAGATGAACCAGATACATCAAGGAATTGTAGTTTCATCATTTTACTATAGTAAAACACTTTAGAGACCAGTAGAAAGCTGGTTATACCTAAGGGGAAACTTCATGGGGACTCAAGGGAGGAAATGGGTTTTAGTAACTGAAGTTGTGAATTAGCCACATGAACTCTCAATTTGAGCCCAGTTTTCCCAGGGACCTTTTGTGTACAAAGGAGTATGCCCCCACCAAATATATATATATATATATGTATATGTATATATGTGTGTATATATGTATATATATGTATACACACATATATACATATACACACATACACATTTATGTATATATACATATATATGTGTACATATATACATATACATATATGTATATATACAAATATACCCCCCAGGTATATTTCTGTAACAATTGCCCTTACTATACCTTCTAAGTAGACCCTTCTATTATTGCCCCTTTCTAAAAGCTAATTAAATCAAATTTAAAAACTAATTCTAAAAGCTAATTAATCAACTGATTAATAATGGGGAGCAAAGTGGATAAGGGCTTATGAGTGACAGTATCAGATGCTCCAATCCATCAGAGTTAGTCCTAGATACCAGAGGAGAGAAGTGGTTAGATACCTCTTAGGAACTTTAGCCTTCTAATGGAGGAGACCTGAAGGAGGTGCTGTGTTTACTACCCATGTGACTTTGGACAAATCATCCACCTGCTCTGGACCTCAGCCCACTTTAAAATGTTGAGGTCAAATTAGACTAGATTCCCTCCGAAGTTCCTTCTTAAGATACTTGAAGTATTCTTTGTAGACATCTAGGATATTTAATCAATATTTAATGTTATAGTAACTACTAAAAATTCTAGCAAAATATATCATAGTTGCATCCTGTATTGCCCAGGGAAAGGATACCCACTAACCACTTTTTGAAATTTCAAAACCAAGGCTGACCCTTCTCAAGAAGGTCCTTTGATATCCAAGCAGGTTAAATAAATATGAGTATGCCAATGAATTCCAAGCACTACTATTTAACTGGGCTGGGAGCAAAGGTTCTAAATACTGTTGGCAGCAGCAGTCTGAAAAGGACTCAAAATGTCAAGCTGACCTCTTAATAGTGACTGGGTGAACATCAAGGTTCAGTGGCTTGGTCTTGACACACATCCAAAGGTTTGATATTTATCCAAATATTTTTGGGGGTAGATGTTTTTTCTATAAACATAGTGGAAAAAAGTATCAAGTGTATCAGGAGATTCATTTAAAATAAAAAAGTCAACATTTTATTTTTATGCTTGTGTTGAGAAGTACTCTTCTTTTCCTAGTTGATTGGAGTTCAATATAACTTCTGAAAAATTATCTTTAGACTATTAAGATTGAAGGGAAACGCAATCTATTTAAGAGAAATATTTTGTATGAGAAGGCTATATTCTCAAGTTTAAGTCCTGAGGGAAATGGTTTGGATTTTATTTTAGCTGAATATTTTTAAATCTTTGGGTACAAGGTTTACCACGAGAACATAAGGCAGCATGGACAAAGCCCTGGGTCTGGAGTAAGAGGGTATGTGTTCAAATACTGCCTCAAATGCTATAGCACAAAGTCCCTTTGCAGAGCACTTTATAAATATTCTCTTACTGAATTCTCACAGCAATTCTGGGGTGTAGGAGCTGTTATCATCCCTATTTTATAGATGAGGAAACTGAGGCAGACAGAGGTTAGGTGACTTGCCCAGAGTCACACATCTGGCAATATGTGAGACTGGATTTGAATTCAGGGTTTCCTGACTCCACATCTTTGTGCTTTCTTCACTATACTTCCTAGCTATCTACTATTTGGAAAAGTCACTTGACTTCCCTGGACTTTCGTTTCCTCATCTATAAAATGACGGGGACTGGACTAGTTGACTTCTGGGGTCCCTTCCAGATCTTGGTCTATTATCCTAGATTTTATTCGAAAAAGTCCATTTTTAATGCTGATCGAAGCTTCTTTCTAATTGGAGGACTCTGAGTCCAATGAAGGCAAGTTGATGATTGTATGACCTTTTCTTTGCCTTGAGCACACAGCTCGTCTAGTTATCTCTGCTCTCCCCACCATAGCTTTACAGCTAGTCCTTAATGATTAAGCAAAATAAATCATCTGGCAATACACATCCCATTTTTCTTCTATATGCCACTTTTTTTTAATCAGTTGAATCTGTTGGAATAAAGGTAGATGATTTAAAATAATATAAATCAATGGGAATATAATTAAATATCAGAAGAAGAAAGAGTTATATAGATGAATATATTGATATTAATGACATATTGCAACTGTTGCTGTCTTAACTAATGCCAGGACCATTGCATTTCTCAGAGAAGTTACATGAAACAAAGAAAAAGTCATCTGGAAGCAATCTAACCCCATATGCAGACAGTAGTCTCTAATGATGCTCTTTTTTCTCTTCTCACTATTATCAGTCAAACTCTGGAATCTGGACATTTCTGTATGACATCATAAGCATTTTGTCACTAATAAATCATGTCATGTGGATTTTAAAGAAAGATGCATAGAGACAGGAAATGGACCAGTGATTTCATTAGTGGGAAATTCTGGGTGAAGAAATCTCCTTTGCCAATGGAGGTCATGTCTTCTAGAACTTGAATAAAATTGCCTAGGATACTGAGAGGGTAAGATTAAGTGACTTTCCCAAGGTCATGAAACCAGTATGTATCAGAGGTGGGACCTGAATCTGGTTCTTTCTGACTCTGAGGCCAACCTCCTCTTCACTAAACCAAGTTCTTTCTCACTGATGCTAAAGAAAGATACATAATCAGGCTAAAGGCAAGACAAGCAACCTTGTACTCCCCCAACCCCATGAAGCACTTCCTTGAAGTCTGTAATCTTAACTTACATCTCCCCTCTATTCCCCCACCAGTTTTGATTCCTTCCCTTTCCTGTATAGACCCACTGATAACTGAGACCAGAGATGAAGATGCCACACATGATTATTTCATAGTTAGGGTTTGATGAGGAAATGAAATGTGACATCTCACATCCTTCCTCAACAGGAAGAATTTATCAGGAGTCAAAAAAGTGTGGGGAGGTTCACATTCCCAAATAAATAAATAAATGAAAGGATTGCTAAAGTAAATGGCTTTTACCCCGAAGAACCTCTCTCAGAATTTCAGTTGCAGATAAATAACTGCCTTTATCTTCAGGAACCAAGATATGTTTTTTTCCCCCTTCAATTCCAATCTCCTAATTTGTACTTTGTTTTCAGATGGAACAGGGCTTCCAGACTGACTAATTGTAAATCCAACTGAAAAAACATTTATTTTTAAAGTATTTTCATGGGGGTAAGGGATACATTAAAGTTGTCAGTTCTTCCATGTTCCCCTCAAGCTCTCAGGGATGGTTACCTCATTAATCCTTACAAACATCCTTGTGCAGTGGGAAGGTGATGTGTTTTCATAAACAGATGGGAAAAAAAGGCAAAGAAAGGATTAATGCCTTGCCAAAGGCCACACACAGTGTCCTAATGGTAGAGGAAGACATGGGCCCAGTGTGCTTGCCTTGACCCCAGGCTTCCCTCTCTAACCACATGACAAGGCTGCATAGAGATGGTTGCTGATGACCGATAAGTGAAAATACAAAATACAAAGTATATAGGATCTGTACTAGACCTGCAGATTCTTTGTAACCGGGTGAGGAAAGTCCCTGTAGCACTTTCTTTGAAATTTAGTCTTAGAGAGTTTCCTAGAGCACTGAGAATTTAGGTAACCTGACCAGAGCCACATGGTCAGATTTCCAAAGTAGGATTAGAACCAGGGTCTTCCTAGCTCTGAAAGCAGCTTTCTGTCTACTTTGCAGTAATACTCCTCAGGTGGTCTGCCTCATCTGCTCAGCCATTTACTGACCCTTGCATTCCACCCTGCCCCTTGTAAATTTAATTGAACAAATATACATTTGCATACAATGAAGTCAGGTGACTAGGGTGTGGGGACAGCAGGTGAGGGTACACCCTTTATTTTCCTTGGAAAGTAGATGGGGAGAAGGGTTAGAGGGAAAAATGACTATGCAGAGATGGTGTAATATAAAGGTAGCTAAGTGGCTAGCCCCAGAGCTCTGGGCTAAAAGTCAGGAAAATCCCACTTTAGACACTTAATGGCTATATAATCTTGGGCAAGATGCTCAATTTCTGATTGCCTCAGTTTCTTCAGCTGAAAAATGTGGATTATAATCTTACCTACCAAGGGGGTAGCTAGGTGGTGAAGTGAATAGAGCACCAGCCCTGGAGTCAGGAGGACCTGAGTTCAAATCCAACCTCAGACACTTAACACAAAAACTAGCTGTGTGACCTTGGGCAAGTCATTTAACCCGTTTCCCTCCAAAAAGAAAAAAAAATCTTACCTACCTACCAGGATTATTGTGAAAATCAAATAAGATAATATTTATAGTTTTAGTGCAGTGACTGGAGCCTAGTAGGAAGTATATAAATGCTAACTATTATTATTGAGCATATGGCATCAGGAAGACCTGAGTTTGAATCCTGTGTAGCTTCATGACAAGGCTGCATAGAGATGGTTGCTGACAATAGTAGTAGCTATGGATAGAGCACATAACATTCTCCAAGCCTCAGTTTCCTCATCTATAAAATGAAGAGGTTAACAATTCCTGCAGTACCTGACTCATATGGCTGCTATAAGAGTGCAGTAATATAATGTATATAAAGTGGCAAAAAAGACAATTCCAGCCAGTTATTTTGATATGTTTTAATGTATGGTCATTCTCCAAGACTGAGTTATAGAGCAAGTGTTAATCTACATTGAGAAGAAGTTCTTTCTTTACCTGGAGCTTCCTGGCTCTTATATATGTATATATACGTGTAAATATATGCCCACATGTATATATACACAATGTATGTACATGCATATGTATGTATATATATATGTATGTGTGTTTGTATACATACACTATTCATCTATCTATCTATTTATCCATCTATCTATCTATCTGGCTAGCTAAGGTTTTTCTTTTGTACACAAATGTTGATTGCAGCCCTGTGTGCAACACTCACAGCCCAGGGAGCCAATGATGGAGACATCCAATATAGGACAGCATTTTCCTAGATCCCTCATATCCTTCATGTCCCACTGTGAATGCCTTATTGCTGAGATTGCCTTTCATTTATACTGTTTTATTTTTTATATGTTGCCTTTCCCATTAAAGGATAAGCTCCCTGAGGGCAGATGCCATATTTTTGCTTTTCTTTGTATTCCTGGAACTTAATAAGTACTTAATAAATGTTTGTAGATTGACTAACTGTGGGACGGTAAGTCACATAACATTGCTGTGCTCTGGGCAATTCTCTAAGGCTGGGAGTTACAGAAATAGTCGTTTATCTTAAAAGAAGGAAATGAATATCCTTTCCTCTTTTTCTGGGAGTTGGAAATGAGTGGGGAGAGAGACAGGAATGAAGAGAGATATAGTTACATTGTGAGCACAAGAAGAAGAAGAAGAATTATGCCAAGTGTGTTGGTGAGAATAGGAGCTGGAATGCTAATGTTCTTACCGTTTCTAGCACCTGAGGGGGACTGATCAAATGAAAGCTCCTTGAAGACAAGAGAATTTCATTTTTGTCGCTTTATCTCTAGCACCTGGCACAGTGCCTAGCATATTAACCCTTAATAAATGGTTTTTTAAAAATTGATTTAAATTTGTAGGAGTTACATCACCAGGATCATAGATTTAGACCTTGAAAGGTCATCAAGTTCAATGTCATCATTTTCCAGATGATGAGACTGAGTCCTAGAGAGATTCAGTGACTGATTCAATTTCACCTAGATAATACACAATATCCCAAGTTTCAGTTCACCCAAGCTGTATTCCACCATGTCTCATTCCCTTCTCTGATGAAACCACAGGTCTGAAATATGTATAGTAATAACATCTTACATTTACTTAGAACCTGCACCTCATCTGAGCTGAAAGGAAAGTGGTTTTCTAGGCCAACCTTTTCATCAGCCTCTCTCTTCTCACATCTGCTTCCTCATTTCAAGTCTATGCTAAAATTCCATCTTCTACAAGAAACCTTTCCCTTAACTCTAATGCTTTTCCTCTGATATTATTTTCATGTTATTGTGAATATGTATTTTGTTTGTATGTGGCTACTTGCATGTTGTCTCCACAATAAGACTGTGAACTCCTTGAGGCCAAGGTGTGGTGTTTTCCATTTCTTTGTATCCCCAGTACTTAGCACCATGCTGGTACCGTTTGTTGTTGAGTTGTTTGTCAGTTGTGTTCGATTCTTCTTGACTCCATTTGGTGTTTTCTTGGCAGAGATACTGGAGTGATTTGCCATTTCCTTCTCCCAGCACATTTTATAGATGAGAAAACTGAGGCAAACAGGGCTAAGTGACTTGCCCAGGGTCACACAGCCAGTGAGTGTCTGAGGTCAGATTTTAATTCTGATTTTCCTGATGTCAGGTCCAATGTTCTATCCACTATACCACCTCGCTACCTGGCACATGGTAAATGCTTATTGGTTAATAACAAATGCTTATTGATTTCTAACACTGACATCTAGCACCATAGAAGAATTTGAAAATAAGAAGGATTGTGAGATGCCTTTCAATGTGACCCACACTTGCAAAAGAACCCTCTTGACAGCATCCTAGATATCCAATCATGGAACCTCCAGTGATACAGTGTTCTCTAGTGATGGAAAACACAGTGCCTCCTGAGGATGCTGGGAGCAGGTAGCTTTTCTATCACCTTGGGTGGTCCTTTGTTTAACTGAACTCTTCTTCCCTGTACTTTCCCTGAGTCTAATTTCACTTCCATGGGACAGCCCTTGAAATAAAAGAAAACAGTGGTCATGCTTCCCCTAAATCTTCTCTTCTTGGGGATGAATATTCTTATGCTCATTCGAGCCTTGTGAAGCAGTAAGGGCAATTGTTATTCCAGTTTTCAGGGAAGGGAACAAAGGCTCAGGAAGGAAGTGGCTACAACCCAGGTCTTACTCCAAGTTTAAGTGTCTTTCTGACAAAGTTGATTTGCCTCTAAATTCAACAAAATCAACTTAGCAAGCACTTAGAAAGGCCATTCTCTGTGCAAGGCAAAGAGATTCAAAACAAACCAACCCACAGTCCCTATCCTCAAAGAACTTACATTCTGATGCAGTATTTTTGGATCTCATTACTCCTGTGGGAATTTCAAAAACATTTCCCATAGATGTGTATGGTCTTCTTTATAAACTCAACAATTTGAGTCTAAAGAGAGCCATCATAGTGCAAAGAGCAGTTAGCTGTAACACCAGATAACCTGGGTTCTAATCTGAACTCTGAGACTGATAAATTACCTGGGTGGCCTTGGACAAGTCAATTTACTCAGTTTCCTGAGGCGGGATAGACTACCAGCCTCTGAGGTCCCTTTCTGATCTACATTTATAATGCTACGGTCTTTGTGAGAATCTCAGGTTCACATGAATACTGAATTCATATGTCCAACAGGGAATAAATAATCTCTTTATATTATATCTGCTAATTGGTTCTTCTTATTAAGATCAACACTGGGAGCCTTCCTTTCTTTGGGTGCTACTTGGCATGTTATTGGACTCTGTACATATTAATACACATAAATCCACATTGAATATAGGCCCAGAAGATGGATAATTCCACACCCCTGTCCCACCTCCCTTCCACTCCCATTTATGTTTACTCCAAATACACTCCTGGACAGGCCATAGTGGCATTTTTTCATTTGGCCAGAACAGTCAGAGGAAGACAGGCGCACGTTTGACACAAACAGCCTTCTCTCCCCTTTGGAAGCTGTGCTATGTCCCCGGCACGTTGCATTCTTCTGGGTAATAGAAGTATCCACACATGGGCAAATGCTGTCTACAAACGTAATGAGCCGAGTGAGAGGTAATGAGAAGTGACTGTCACGCCATCTCCAGGGCCTTGTCTCTCCCACCACACAATTACGCTGTGACCCTAGAGCAACGGAGAAGGGTGGCGCATTCTCCTCTTTCTTAATGGCCTTAAAAATCAGACTCGGCTTACTGGGGAGGGCTGAAATGCCTCAAAAGTGCTGCTCATTTGGCAATCCAGAGGATGGCCACAGAAATATGTCATTATAATACGAAAAACACTTAGCTGCACACTCCGAGCTCTCTCCTCTGCAGCGAATTGGCCAGCTGCCTGAAATATGCCAGTCGACCAAGGCAATCCCTACTGCTCTTAACAGCCAGGCACGTGGATCTGATGGCTCTAAGTGTGGCTATTTCACAACAGGAAAGTATAAGGAGGAGGCTGGTGAGGGCGGCTACCTCCCTGTTACTTTACCAATAGTTATATATGGAGGCTGGGGTGCCCTTCTTCTGCTTCAACCCTAGTAATCTCAGCAGAGGACATATGCTTTTGGATTTTCATGTCAGATTTGACTCCCCTACACTGGGGCTAGAGGTTTGGAACCATGGTCTTTATAGGAGATAACAAAGTAATGGGAAAGTCTAGTTGCCACTGGTTGGTGGGAGCCAATGTGGAATGGTAGAAGGAACAGTGGCCATGGAGGTAGAGGACTTGGATTTAAATCTACCTTCTGAGACTTGTTACCTGGTGACTTTGAATGAGGCTGTACCCAACATTCTAGAAATCCAGGGAAGACAGTACAGTAGAAAGACCACTGGTTCTGGAATTGCAATAGCTGGTTTGTATCCTATCTTGGCTGTTTACTGCCTATGTGAACTTTGTCAAGTCACTTTTACTCTTCCTGATCCTCAGTTTCCCCATCTGTTAAATGAAGAGGTTGGATTAGCTGGTCTTTATGATTTCTTCCAGCATAGGTCCATGACTCTGAGTTATACATATCACCCAGCCTAGATTCTGGTGTAATTTACCTTAGCAGGGCTTACATTTAACCAATTGCTGCTGATTCATCTTATTAGAGGGAGGAGGAAGGCAGGCTTGATGATGAGGCAAGCCTGAATCCTGAGTCAGCCGGGAGAGGGAGGGTGGTGCTGAAAGGGTAAGAAGGTGAGAACCTTGTAAAATGCCTTTCATTGTCTTCCTTCTGCTGTTGTAACTGGGGCTTTCCCTGTTCCAAGGGCATCCTGCCAACAGTTTGGTGAATAATGAATATGAACATGACCATGCTGCTGTGTGGACTGGCAAGGAGAGAATCATTCTACCATGCTGCTGCTGGGCAAGAATGCTCCATTAGTCAATTCTCCCTCTCTCCTCCCTGGAGCCAACCCTCATGGAGAACTGTGAGCAAATTAACATGTACTTTTGGGGACCTGCTGATCTCTCCATACTGCTTTCATTCACAGTTTGGTGCAAGAGCCGTTGTGAATTCACCTTTCTTTGGAAACCAGCTAGCATTTAGATAGTGTTTCCAGGTTTTCCAAACACTTTACACATGTTCATTCATCTTATCCTCATGACAACCTTGTGAAGCAGGTGTTATTATTATCCCCATCTTACAGATGAGGAAACCGAGTCAAACAGAGGTTGTGATTTGCTTAAGGTCCTACTACTTTTGTGTATATCAAGGCAGGATTCAAATTCAAGTCTTCTTGACTTGAAGCATTGCATCTTCTCTATTCTGATACTTAGCTATACTCTTTAAGCTATAAGACAGTGTTCATTTTTGTTGTGTGAATGTAAATCTTTTATTTTTCTTCCTCAGTATGTGTTGGCTAGCCATGTGGTCTTATTGACCCAGTGTGATATGGTAGATAGAGAATCTTGGTTCAAATATCAACTTGGGCCCCCTGTGTGACTTGGAACAAGTCCTTTGACCTCCCTGGGTTTCAGTTGCCCTATATATAAAATGAGGTTGGCTTCATAGGCCTCTGAGCATCCTTCTAGCTGTAGATCTATTTTCTCTTTTACCTCTACCTTTTTAGATGTCCCATAATGAATCTATAATTTCTTTCTACACCTACCTTATTTCTCTTTAGCATCTAGACTAGGGTTAAGGTCAATAAGAAAGTGTGAAACCTGCATCTGAACAGGTTAATTTTCCCCCCAAGCTTTTAAAAAATATATATTTATTTATTTTTAGTTTACAACATCGAGTTCCACAAGCTTTTGGGTTCCAAATTTTCTCTCCATCCCTTCCCTCCCCCCCTCCCTAATACTGTATGTAATATGATATATCTACATATACACTTACATTAAACTTATTTTCACATTAATCATGCTGCTAAGAATTAGAACCAATGGAATGAACCACGAGAAAGAAGAAACAAAATGAAACAAACCAAATAAAACACAAAAGAGAGAGCACAAATAGTTTGCTTCAATCTGCATTCAGACTGTAATTCTTTCTCTGGATGTGGAGGGTATTTTCCGTCATGAGCCTTTTGGAGTTGCCTTAGAACCTTGCATTGCTGAGAAGAGCCAAGTATATCAAAGTCAGTCATAACACAATGTAGCTATAACTGTGTACAATGTTCTCTTGGTTCTGCTCCCCTCACTCAGTATCAGTTCATATACATCTTCTCAGGTTTTTTGAAGTCTGCTTGCTCATATTTTCTTAGAGCACAATAGTATTCCATTACATTCATATACTACAACTTGTTCAGCCATTCACCAATTGATGGGCATCCCCTCAATTTCCAATTCTTTGCCACCACAAAAAGAGCTGCTACAAATATTTTTGTACATATGGGTCTTCCCCCCCCACTTGTATGATCTCTTTGGGATACAACCTTAGAAGTGGGGTTGCTGGTTCAAAGGATAAACACATTTTTATAGCCCTTTGGACATATGAACTGGTTAATTTTTGCAGAATAGTCAGTTTGTAATGTACTTCAAAGAGGATGATCTAGGTATTGATAAGGTCACCAAATAATCCTGTAACTGCTAAATTTGATGACTTTTTAGAGTCCCCACCTTTAATGACCTCTCTTTAGTATTTGTCCTTCCCCTTTGTGCATGGATATAGTTAGTCAGTCAATAAATATTTGTTAAACACTTACTATGTGTCAGGCACAGTACTAAGCAGTGGGGATACAAAGAAAGCTAAAAGATGGCCCCTGCTCTCAAGGAGCTCAAAGTCTAAAGGAGGAGATGACATACAAACTCCTATGTTAAAACAAAGAATATATAGGATAAATTAGAAATAATAAGAAGCAAGCACTTTCCAAATTAAAAGGGATTCAGAAAAGCTTACAATAGAAGTTAGGATTTTATCTGAAAGTTGAAGGAAGCCAGGGAAGCCAAGAGGTAAAGGTGAGGAGGAGAAGGAGGAAGAGGAGAAGGAGGAGGAGGAGGAGCAGGAGGAGGAGGAGGAGGAGGAGGAGGAGGAGAAGGAGGAGGAGGAGGAGGAGGAAATTTGGTAAAAGCTCACTTCCTTTCTCACACCACTCAGGTGGCTTCTCTCCTTTTTTCAGATGAAGAAATGAAGCAGGCTCTTTTCTCAGAAGGCTCTTTCTCCTTTTAAGGTCCCTCAATCCTATACCTTCCTCCTCCAAAAGATTACCCCCATTATCATCCCCACTCTCTCTCTAATCTTGAATCTCTTCTTTATCTACTGCTCCTTCCCTGATGCTTACAAACACATCTGTGTCTCCTCTGTCCTTAACAAATAAATACCCTCACTTGACAAGAATATTCCCATATTTCATCCCATCCTTCTCCTTCTCCTTCCCCTCCTCCTTCTCCTTCCCCTCCTCCTCCTCCTTCCCATTCTCTTCCTCCCCAAACTCCTTCTCCTCCTCTCTCTCCTTCCTTTCTTAAAGTGTAAGACAAAGTTCTTTGCTGAAAAGGTAGAGGTGAGGTGCCATGGGAAGTTTACAGAGAAATTAAAAGGTTTGGAAAACCTGCTGGGGAAAATTTGACAGCAAATTGCTCAAGGAGGAATAGAAGTGTCTTACTGCAGTGAGGGACCAGGTATGATTAGATAATATAAATTAGAAAATAAATAAATATACTCCCTTTACAAAGAGACAGAGAAATTAAATGCCCATCCTACACAGAAACCCTTCAACAGAGGATTAATTTTTTTTTTTTTGGTCCTAACATTCTAGTTTAGACTTCAGGGCTATAAGGCTATATCTCATAATGGAAATCAATAAGATGAAACATTCTGAGAGTGCCTAGCCCATTGCCTTCCACATAATATATTCTCAATAAATATTTATTGATTTTACTTGATTTTGATTGAAAAGTTTTGAGATCTAAATCCAAGTCATTAGACTTATTTTTTTTTTATTGCATCATACATATCCTTAAACCCCAAACTCTTTGTGGCCTTTGAGAATTCTAAGGAGTTCCCTGGGCCAAATTCCATCCCTTGAGTAGGTACTCTAGCCATTTTTATTGAAGCAAATTGGACTTCATTTCCAGCTCTTCTCCCTTTCATCTCCTCTCTTCTCCTGACTGGTCCCTCAGAGTGTCTCAGTTCTAACTTCCCTCTTATTTATTTTGCTCCCAGTCTTCTCCACTCACCTTTTCTCCCGTTTTCTCACATTATCCCTTTTGTTCTCACAAACTCTGCTCCCTTCCAACTTTCCCTTTTCATGTTGCCCTTGGCAAGTTTGCTTCCTGTTTCTTAAATCTTGCTTGTAAGAGGACTGCAGAGAGCTAAGTCCAGAAGAGAAAAGGATCTTATGATATAACTTACCAGAGGCAGTTGCCAGTGTAGGCTGGGGTGTTATGAAATCCTTGCTAAGAAATTTGAAATTCTTGATATGGTCTGAAACCCAGGGGGCATCCCCTCTCCCAAATAGCTCTGCCTCCATGCTCGCCCTCAGGCTGGGTTCAGTCTTACGGGAGGCTGCTCTCAAAGACTGGGGGCAGGCTTTTTATTCCACCCCCCACTCAAACGCTCTGGCTCATTATTGCCCCCACCTGGGAGTTACAGGAAACATTTCTTAAACAAAGCTTGGCTATGACTCATGTCTAGGATTTCCCCTTAAAAGGGGAATAAAAATATGCTGTATCTTCTAGAAAAGCATTCACAGTACAAAGTAGTAGATCTCAAGTATAGGACAACTATTTATTCTCACCATCAGAAATGAAAAACTTAAAAGACAAAATACTCATAAGTTTACAGTAACATATTTTTAATACACGAAACACTTCCTTTCACTCTGTGATACTCTCCCTGGGGGTAAGAAAAGCTCCTTGAAGATTTATGGGACTTCATTAGCTAGGCAGCAGTTCTAGATCCAAGTCCTCTGACCAGTCAGGGTGTGGCTCATCTTTGTGGCAGAGATTATCTTTTTCAAGAAAGGTGTAACTGCAAGGAACAACACCTCTGGTCATTTAATACCTAGGAACTCTAGACCTAAGAAGGCAGGAAAGAAGGAAAGAAGGAGGGAGGAAGGAAGAAAGGAAGGAAGGAGGGAAGGAAGGAAGGAAAGCAGGAAAGGAGGAAGGAATGAAAGGAGGAAGAGAGGGAGGGAAGAAAAAAGGAGACATTTATTTGTCACCCACTATGTGCAAGACACTGTACTAAATGCAACTATTATTTCATTTGATTGTCACAACACCCTATGAGGTAGGTACTATTATTAACACTAATAATAAAAATGAAGTTTACAAAGCACCTTATGAATATTATCTCATTTAATTATTCCAGTTTTACAGTTAAGGAAACTTAGGCAGACAGAGGTTAAGTGACTTGTCCAGAGTCATACAGCTAGCAAATATCTGATGTTGGATTTAAAGTCAGATCTTCCTGACTGTGAGTCACCTAAGCTGCCTTGAGTTCACAAGGTAACTGCCAGGACTAGAAATGACTACCATTAGTCCTAAAGACTATTTTCCAGTCACTTGTGCTAAGGGCAGGAGATACAAAGCAGAAGAGGCAGGCAAGGACTTGAGATCTAGTCTCAGGTTTGCCTAGGTAAGCACCTGTGGTAGAGTCACAAAAACTGCTCCTGGGAAGAGGAAGAAAAAGAGGAAAGACTAATTTCCTCCCCCAACAGGGAAACCTATGGAAGGGCTAGCATTGTTCATTTCCAGTGTAGAGGCTTTTTGCCCCTTATAACCTACAGAGTAGGTGTATTTTCTTGGTTCATTCCTGAGTCCTGTTTGCTCCCCCACTCCCTACCCCATCACAAAGACAAAAAAGACAAAAGAGTAACTGGTACAGTCTGGTTGGGCATATCTTTTATCAGGGGGCCAGAGTTCATGAGACTTTGGATTTAAGTTATACATACTTAGATCTATGAGGAATGTTACAATCTATTTCACAGTTGTTCAGTTGTTTCAGTCATATTCAACTCTTCAAGACCCTATTTGGGGTTTTCTTGGCAAAGATACTAGGGTGTTTTTCCATTTCCTTCTCTAGCTCATTTTACACATGAGGAAACTGAGTCAAATAGGGTTAAGGGACTTTCCCAGGGTCACTTAGCTAGTAAGTATCTGAGGTCAGATTTGAACTCAGGTCTTTCTGATTCTAGGCCTGGTTCTCTATCCATTGTGCCACCTAACTGCATCTTGCTACATTTATATGAATTTAAGGAAACCTAGATCTTTCTGGCATAGCAAAAGGATAATCAAATTCCCTTATGAAATCATCTAGTTCAATTCTCTTATTTTACAATGAGGAAACTGAGGCCAGAGGCATTATATACTTGCCCAGGTTTTACATAGCTACTAAGCTCTATAATGAACACTGAAACACAGATTTGATGAATTTAAATTCATTGTCCTTTCCATTATAATAAACTGTCTCTGAGATTTAATCAAAAAGATCATCATTGCCTGGACACTAATTGAGAAGAAATTATGTCCTTTAAGGAGTGATCAGAATGCAAACCTTGGAATATAGACCCAATATCAGGGAGAAATCTCCTACTTAAACCTTGTAATTGTCTTTAAGATCACAGGGTTGTATATGTAGAGCTGAAAGGACTTCAGAGACTGTCCAGTTCAACCTCCTGTTATTAAAACTTTTTTTTCCACTATCAAGAACATAGACCCAGGCCTGGAAGGGGCCTCGGAGGTGAAGTAAGTTCAATCTCTGAATTTTATATATGAGGAAACTTTTTTCAATTATTAATTTTTCTCAATTCTCAATTACATTTTCAATTATTAATTATCCTTCCCATGTCCCCATCCTTCCTCATGGAAGGGGAAAAAAGAAAAACTAAATTTTTGTAGCAAATTAATCAAGCAAAACAAATTCCTATACTGGCTATATTTAAAAAATGTGTCTTAACATTGGTTGTATATCAATCAATCAATCAACATTTATTGTTTCTATGTGCAATGCATAAAGAGACAAAATTCAGTCCCTACACTCTAGAAGCCTACAATCTAATGGGGGAGACTACATACAAACAAATATCTACAACAAATATAAATAGGAAATAATTAACAGAGAAAAGGACCTGGAATGAAGAGAGGTTGGCAAAAGAAGGTAAGGTTTTAGTTCGGACTTCCAGGAAGGAAGAGAGGTCATTAGTTGAAGTGGAGGAGGCAGCATTCCAGGCATTTCGGAACAGTAAGAGAAAATGCCTGGAGACATGAAATGGAGTGTCTTGTTTATGTAATAGCCTGACCTGTACCACTGGATTGAAGAGTACATGTTGGGGGTAACGTGTAATAAAACTGGAAAGGCAGGAGGAAACTAGGTTATGAAGGGTTTTGATGGTAAAGGGAAGCTTTTTATATTTGTTCTGAATGCTATCAGCAATCATTGGAGTTTGTTGAGTGGAGCCAAGGTGAGGATGTGGGATGGGAGCTGGACAGGCTTAAACTTGCACTTTAGGAAAATAATTTTGTTGACTGAATGGAGGATGAATTAGAAGGAGGAGACACTTGAGTCAGGAGTTTAGTGCAGTAATTAAGCTGTAAAGAGATGAAGATGTGCATTAGAGCAGTGGCAATATTAGAGGAGAAAAGGGAATATATTTAAAAGATGTTGCAAAGGTGATTTAAAGAGAGGAGTTGGCAACATATTGGATATGGGGTGGGGGTGAGAGATAGTGAGGAATCCAGGAGGAGTCCTATGTAGTGATCCTGAGGGATTGGGAGGATGATGCTGCCCTTTACAGAAATAGGGAAGTTACAAAGCAGGAAAGATTCAGGGGGAAATATAATGAGTTCTGTTTTGGGCATGCTGAGTTTTGGATATCCAGTTTGAGATTTCTGAAAAACAGTCCTTCACTTCTCTTCCAGGATATGGGTATCATACTTTATGATGGATCCTCTGAAATTCTGGTTGGTCATTTTATTGATTAAAGTGATCAAATATTTCAAAACTATTTCTTACAATATTGTTATAGTATAAGTTGTCCTTATGGTTTTGCTCACTTCACTCTGCAACAATTCCGATTAGACTTTCCCATTTTCTCTGAAACTCTCTTTTTTAATGTTTTTGCAGCATAATAAATATTCCATAATTTCATATTTCACAAGCCTAAGTAGTAATATGTTCCATGTTCGAACTTTCTTGTAAAAACTCTATATCTACTTCATGTATCCATTTTGATCTTATCTTGGTAAATGGAGTGAAAGATTGGTCCATGTCCAGTTTCTGCCATACTGCTTGCTAATTTTCCCAAGAATTTTTATTTTTATCAAATAATGAATTCTTATTCCAAAATCAAGTCTTTACACTTCTCAAATACCAGGTTATTATGTTTCTGCTGTAAATTGTATGCTTTCTCTATTCCACTGATCTACCTTTCTATTTCTTAGTCAGTACCAGATAATTTTGATAATTATTGCCTTATCCTTTAGATCTGGTATCCTTAAGATCTGGTACTACTTAAACCTCCTTCCTTCACACTTTTCCCCCATTATTTCCTTTGATATTCTTGACTTTTTGTTTTTCCAAATGATTATTTTTTTATAATTCAGTAAAATAATTTTCTGGTAATTTAGTGGGAATATACATATATATACATATATATATATATATATGTATACACACACACACACACATATATATACATATATATATACATATATATGTATATATACATACACACACACACACACACACATATATATACATATATATATGTATATATATTTATATATGAATGTATATAGAAGTATACAAATTGGTTTGGGTAAAATTGTCATTTTTATTATATTGGCTCTGCCTACCTTTAACAATATCTCTCCAATTATTTAAATCTGATTTTATTTGTATGAAAAGGTTTTTTTTTTTATAATTTTGTTTATATAGTTCCTAGGTTTATTTTGGCAAATGTACTGCCAGATGTTTTATACTGTGTAGAATTATTTTAAATGGAGTCTTTTTTTTTTTACTATCTCTTCTTGTAGAGTTTTGTTTGTGATACATAAGAATGTTTATGATTTATGTGGATTTACTTTATATTCTGTTAATTTTTAAAAATTATTCATTGTTTCAACTAGCAAGAAATAGAGGTATGAAATGAATAATTTCAATTACTTTAAATTAAAAAGGGTTTGTATAAATAAAACAATTATAGACAAGATTAGAAGGAAAGCAGAAGAGTGGGGGAGAGGGGGACTTTATAAGTTGTTTATCAGATAAAGGTCTCATATCTAAAATTTATAAAGAACTTCAAATCTGTAAGAATACAAGTCATTCCACAATTGACAAATGGCCAAAGGATATAAACAAGCAATTTTCCAATGAGGAAATCAAAACAATTTATAGTCATGCAACAATGCTCTAAATCATTATCCATTAGAGAAATGCAGATTAAAGCAACCTTGAGATATCATTTTGCACCTATCTGATTGGCTAAAATGATAGAAGGGAAAGTGACAAATGTTGGAGAGGATGTGGAAAAATTGGGGCATTAATTCATTGCCGGAATTGTAAAATGATTCAACCATTTTGGAGAGCCATCTAGAATTATGCCCAAAGAGTTATTAAACTACCTATACCCTTTGAGCCAGCAATACCACCACTTGATCTATTTCCAAAGGTGATTAAGAAAAAATGAAAAGAACCCATATGTTCTAAATTATTTATAGCAGCCTGTCTTTGTGGTATCAAAGAACTGGAAATTGTAGGGATGCCCATCAATTGGGGAATGGTTGAACAAGTTGTGGTATATGAATGTGCTGGAATACTACTATGCTTTAAGAAATTAGGAACTCAATGATTTTAGGGGGAAAAAAACATGCAAAGGCTGGCAGGAAATACTGAAAGGTGAAATGAGCAGAACCAAAAGAACACTGCATATAGCAACAGCAACATTGTTTTAAAAATGACTTTCAGTGTAGAAACAGCATTTCCAAGGTGCTCTCCCACCAGACCTCTTCCAAACCATGTAAAAGGGGACTCTGAACAACTTATGGAGCCCCAGCACCCATAGAATGACACAGAGATGCTGACCGCCGGCTGAGGACAGCCCAGCAGCCCTGCAGGGAGAGCCAGTGCAGTGCTCTGGGAGCCAACAGCCCAGTGCGTGGAGAGCCAAGCCCAGGTCCGCCTGAGCCATGGTTTTAGCCCCAGGGCGGCCAGGCCAGCAGCCGGCTGGAGGGACCCCAGAACACCAGAAGCTGGGGCAATTCCAGAATTATTAACACAGACATGCCTAGGACAGAGTAAGAGGTTAGTGCCCTATGGACTTTGGGACCAGTATTTGGGGAATTCATCAGCTTCCTCCCCTGGGGGCTAGAAGCCACTCAGGAGACACGCCATTTTGCAGCTTCAGTGGCAGCATAAGCTCCTGGCCTGCAAACTGTAGGGAGATCCAGCGATCAGTCTTGGAGGTTAATCACTCTTGCTTTAACCTGCTTGGATCTGGATTGTGATCTAGGGGGAGGTCTGGGGTGAGCATCCAACTTGCCAGAACCGGAAGTTGTGAATACCCCAACGTTTGGGATGGAAGCTCCCCTGTCTAGTGGCAGAGTCCTACTGTGGCAAAAAGCCCAAAAGTCAAGTAATTAAGTGGCAACATGCCTAGGCAAAGGAAACAAAATAAACAGAAAAATGCAATATTACACTCCTATTTTGGGGGCAAAGATGATCAAAACAGGGAGCAAGAGGAGGACTGTGAGGTCAGAAATCCTGCTCCAAAAGCCCCAAAGGAAAATATGAATGGGTTACAGGCTATAGAGGACCTTAAGAAGCAGATAAGAGAAGTGGAGGAAAAATTGGGAAGATAAATGAGAACGATGCAGGAAAAGTATGAAATGAGAGGCAACAGCCTGACTGAGGAAAATAACACCCTAAAAAATAGACTAACTCAAATGGCAAAGGAGGCCCAAAAGGGTAATGAGGAGAAGAATGCCTTAAAAAGCCAAATTTGCCAGATGGAAAAAGAATCTCAAAAGCTCACTGAGGAGATTCATTCCTTCAGAGTTAGACTGGAGCAAATGGAAGCTAATGACTTTATGAGAAATCAAGATGCTGTTAAACAGATCCAAACAAATGAAAGAATAGAAGGCAGTGTGAAATATTTCATGGGAAAAACCACTGACCTAGAAAATAGCTCCAGGAGAGATAATTTAAAAATTATTGGACTACCTGGAAGCCATGATCAAAGAAAGAACCTATAAATCACCCTTCAAGAAATTCTCAAGGAAAACTGCCCTGATGTTTTAGACCCAGAGGGCAAAAAAGAGGTTGGAAGAATCCACCAATCACCTCCTGAGAAAGATCCCCAAAAGAAAACTCCTAGGAATTTTATAGCCAGGTTCCAGAATGCCCAGATCAAGGAGAAAATACTACAAGCAGGCAGGAAGAAACAATTTCAATATTGTGGAAACACAATCAGAATAGCACAGGACCTGGCAGCTTCTACACGAAGGGCATAGCATATGCTATTCCAGAGGGCAAAAGAGCTGGGATTGAAACCAAGGGTCACCTACCCAGCAAAACTGAGTATTGTGTTTCAGGGGAAAATATGGTCATTCAGTGGAATAGAGGACTTTCAAGCATTCTTGAGGAAAAAACCAGAGTTGAATAGAAAATTTGACATCTAGACACAAGAAGCAAGAGGTGCCTGAGAAGGTAATCAGGGAAAAGAAATCAAAAAGGAAGTTATCAAAGTTGAACTATTTACATTCCTACATGTAGTCACAATAACTGTGACTGATGAAACCTATCCCAGTATGAAAATAATTGAAGGGTATATGGGCATATGAATACATAGTGAATGTGTGTATATATGTTTATAGTTATACATGGATAGAGGGCACAGGTTGAATTTGGTGGGAAGGGATGATACTTAAGGGGTGAAGTTATGAGGTGAGAGAGGAAAGTGGCAAGAGGAGATGGGGAGAGACAGGGTAGGGTAAACTATCTCGTGTAGAAGAAGCAAGGAGAAGTGACTTCAGGGGAAGGGAAGAACAGGAAGGCAAAAAGGCAAAACCATATTCTCATTGAATCTGGCTCAGGGAGAGAATGACATACATCCTAAATGGGATATCTCAACCTGCATCAGAGTAGGGGGAAGGTGGATGAGAGGGGGAATGATGGAAGGGAGGGGAGGTTGGAAGTGCCCACCTTAGAAGAGGGACAGGATCAAAGTAGGGAATGGACCAGGTGGGGGGTGGGATGAGTGGGAGGGAATTATAAGTGGCCTTTTACAATATATCTACTATGGTTACGTTTTGCATAGCTATACATGTACAACACATACTGAATTGCTTATCTTCCCAGAGGGAATGGGTGACGAGGGAGGAAGGGAATGGATCTGAAATTCGAGGTTTTAAAATTAAATGTCTCAAATATATATAAATACTATTATTAATACTATTTTGCATGTAATTGGGAGATGAAATGTTTAGGCATTGGGGCACAGAGACTCACCTTGCCCTAATGGTAAAGTTGAAGGGGGTATGGGAGAAGATATGGGAGAGAGCAGATTGGAGGAAGTAATATCTTGTGGGACTGCTATTCTGGGGTGGTGGGTAGGGGAAAAAATGGGGAAAAATTGTAACTCAAAATCTGGTGGAAATGAATGATGTAAACCAGAAATTAATAAAGCATTTGTAAAAAAATAAATGACTTTCAGCAAGTAAGTAATCTTGTCTATGATAAATACCTAAATTAACTATAAAAAGGCATATGAAGAAAGACACTATTTGCATGCAGAAGAACTGATAGAGTTATATATAAAAAAATTTTGCTTCAACTTGACCAATTCTAATTTTAAGGAGATATTTTCATCATTGAATTTTTTGTACCTCTTATACTATTTATTCAATTCTGCTTTTTTTGAAGAGTTGTTTTCTTCAGTAATATTTTGCATTTTATTTACAATTTAGCCAATTCTATTTTTAAGGTATTATTTTCTTTGATGTTATTTGTGCCTCTTTTACCAAGCTTTGATTTTCTTTTTGTATTTTTATTTCATTGCTTTTATTTTTTCCCTTTCCTTCTACTATTCTTATTTGATTTAAAAAAATATTTTCTCTCTCTTTTTTTCTTTTTTCTCTATCTTTCTTTAACTTTTCCAGGAATTCTTGTTGGTCTTGTGTCTAATCTGCCTTTTTCTTTGATAGTTTTCTTCTGAGTTTGTGGCTTTAGCTTCCCTCCCACACTAATAGTTCTTTATGGTTAGGTTCTTTTTAAAATTTGCTTGTTTTATGTTTCTGGATTTTTTAAAGCCCATTTCTTTACTTTGGAATTTATGTTTGAATTGGCCTATGCTCACCTGGGTGGGGAGGGTGGAGCAATGACCCTAGTCCTAAGCCTCAGGCTTTTTCACCCTGCTATTTTCATAGCTAATTCTGGAGGGGAGAGGGTTGTTAATAAGTTTTCAGAGCTTCCAAGGTGATATGACCCAGTGTGGTCACTGATCTGGTCTCATTTTGGTTGTTATCCAGATAGGGGCTCTGCTCCCTTGCAACCAGAATTGCTAGTGATCCTCTCCACCCTGGAACTGTGACCTGAAACTAGGATCCCTCCTCTTTCTCAGTCCTGGAACTGTGACCAGGTCCTTTGCTCCCTGGTTACTGTAAGCACTCCTTTCTGACCTGAAAATCAGAACTGGGAAATGGGCAATGGAATAGCCAAACAGTGCCCAGTCATTCCCAGTGCCAGCACAGGGGTGTCCTTCAATTCCTTTTTGACTAGTTGTCAGATCCTCTTACTGTCTCTGGGCTGAGAGCTCCTGAAACTGTTGCTGTTTCCTGCTGCTACTGCTGCTGTCACCACTCCCTCCAAGGTCCACAGCAAGCATGACCATTGCCCTGAGCTCTAACAGGCTACTCCAACATCCACCAGTATCACAGACCTCTCCTTCAAACTTCCTAAGTTGTTTTTTTTTATTTTTTATTTTTAGTCTTGGAGGGGGGCAAGGCGAGCAATTGGGGTTAAGTGTCTTGCCTATGGTCACACACCTAGTAAATGTCAAGTGTCTGAGGCTGGATTTGAACTCAGATCCTCCTGACTCCAGGGCCAGTGCTTTATTCACTGTGCCACCTAATTGCCCCCAGACTTCCTAAGTTTTGGGTTGGAAAAAAAAATGTCTTAGCCCACTCTTTTGTTGGTGAGTTATTTTAAAGTTGTTTGGAGAGTTTAGCTTGAATGCTCCCTTAACTTTGCCATCTTTTCCACATCTCTCTTCCTAGAATGAACAGAAATATATTTTTCCTCCTTTCCACCTTCTCCTCCCATTGAAAAGAAAACAAAAAAAGTAAATTCCTCATAAAAATATGCAGTCTAGTAAAATAAATATCCTCAATGGCTATATGGAAAAAATACGTATGACGTGCTGTACACCCTAAATTTGTCACCTCTCTGTAATGGATACTATACAGTGTGTTTCATCACTGATCATCTGAGATCCAGAATGGTCATTGCTTTGATCACAGCTCTCAGAGATTTAAAAGTTTGTTTTTACAGTGTTGTGGTTATTATATGAGTTATTTTCCTGGTGCTGCTCATTTCATTCTTTTTTTTTTTTTTTTTTGCTTTTTGGAGGGCAATTGGGGTTAAGTAACTTGCCCAAGGTCACACAGCTAGGTTTTGTTTGTGTGTGCATTAAGTGTCTGAGGCCGGATCCGAACTCAGGTCCTTCTGACTCCAGGGCCAGCACTCTACTCACTGCGCCACCTAGCCGCCCCTGCTCATTTCATTCTTAATCAGTTTATAAAAGTTCTCAAAAGTATTCATTTTTATCATATTAATGTTATGGTATAAATCAATCTTCTTGTTCTGCTTACATCATTCTTCATCAATTCGTATAAATCTTTCCTTGTCTTCTTAAAATTATTTATTTCTTCATTTCTTTTATCACAGTAGTATTCCATCATGTCCATATACCCTAGCTCATCCAGCCATTCCTCAATTGTTGGGCATCCTTTTAGTTTCCAGTTTTCATTTCAAATTTTACATAGCTAAAACTTCCCTTTTGTGTTATTGGTCAGGTCTTGAAACTCACCTAATGTGAATGTCAAGAATTTTTTCCTTATTCATCAGACATTCATGGAATATCTTTTCTACTCAAGGTCCACTGTTAGGACAACAAAGATAAGCAAGCCATGCTATTTGCCTTCAAAAAAAACCAACACAATATTAAAAGGGAAGCAAGTATACATACCCAAATAAGTATCATGTAAAATAGTATGTGATAATGGAATTAATAGGGGTCAAAACCAAAAAGGTGTTAAGAATTTAGAAAGGGGACAATGGCTTTCTTTTCTTGGTTAGAAGATAATGTATTATTCTCTAATGCCAGTCCTTATTCTCATGGGTTCTCAATATCAATGACTATTAACAGTTGGTGTTATTCAGTGTGTCCAACTCTACCTGACTCCACAGGTTTTTGTCCAAGGAGTTTTCTTGGCAAAGATACTGGAGTGGTTTACCATTTCCTTCTCCAGTGTGCCCCCATTTTATAGATGAGGGACTGAGGCAAATAGGGGTTAAGGGACTTGCCCAGGGTCACCCAACTAGTAAATGTCTGACAACAGATTTGAATTCATATTTTCCTGACTCCAAGCCTGGTGCTATATCCACTGCAATACCTAACTGCTCCCCATTAATAATTAGAATCTCCCATAAGGCATTATTATCTTCCAGTGAGTAGTGGACTAATTTCATTTACCCAATTAATTTAAATTAGCTTTTACAAAAGGATATTTACTGAGAAGATGGAAAGAAGTACACACCATTTCCTTGAAAACTAGGGCCACATTTTCTTCTAGGACCTTAGTCCTTGGGGAGAGTGGGCACAACCTCAGAGCAATTCCCCCACCACATTCACTTCTGAATGTGGTATCGATGATGAATGAGTCACTATCTCTTCTCTCTAGATTGCTTTTAATACATTTCTGTGCTGAGTCAAACAGGTGCTTTGGGGCTTTGTTCTTCCCAAAGTTTTGGATACCCATACCATCCACAATGGCCTCCATTGCCCAGACCTTTAGCATACCTTTTAAAATCCACAAGATCAAAGCCCAGTCCAATATTCCTTCATTTAAAAGCAAGAAAGAACAAAGGCAAAGAGGAAAAGAACAGAGGCCCATATTCACAGCCATGTGTGCCTATGTGGAGAGAGAGGCTTAATTAGGGCTTAATTAGAGCCCCAGCTCTCTCTTCCCACCCACAGGCTAAAAGCATGTCTTCTCTTGATCACAGCAAGGCAAGAAGGAATAAATGACTTGGCTGCTTAGTGCCAAAGAATGCAAGCCCAATTCAGGCTTGGTAACCAATCAAAAGTCCCATTTTTCACTACCTGGTTACAAATTGGAAAACCAGTCACAGATGAAAGTGTAAATGTTCCGCCCAAGTGGACATTCACTAACAATAGCTAGCATTTATATACTTTAGGGTCAGCAAAGTGCTTTATGTATATTATCTGATCATTATAACAGCCCTATGTGGTAGGTCCTCTTATTAGCCCCATTTTACCAATGATGAAACTGAAGCTGAATGAAAGTTGAGTGACTCACTCATAGTCACACAGTTAAAAGTGGCTGATGCAAAATTTGAACTTGTGTCTTCCTGAATCTAATTCCACCATTTAACTACTGTATCACCTAGCAATACTGCATCTGCAGCTCAGAAAGCCTTGCATTTGTCAGTTTGTTACCTGTAGCTGTAGAGCAGATGGTACCCTTGAGGATTTCACATTGATTTGTTTAGAATACTTAGTTTTTCAAATATGCAAGTTTTAAGAGAAAAATTTTGTTATTAAAATAATTTGGCTTTGCTCTCTCATTTTTATCGTCACTAAGAAAAATGGCAACTTTTCTTTTGCTCAGTTGCCAAGCCAGTGTATTTCACAATAGGATTGCCTTATATGTAAGCCCCATATCATCACACATTTTTTCAAGGAAGCTACCTTTTAATGGATTTAAAAAAAAATACAAAGTCAATTACTCTTTTAACAACTTGAAAAACTGCATTTAGCTCCTCATTGATATTTCTATACACAAGCGATTTTCTGGAAACTATGCAATGTGTCAAATTGTATAAGAAGCCACATTTTAAACTATTGCTTGTAAATTTGAATTTTATTCTGACATCAGTTGATTTCTGTCAGTGCAGAATTCAATACAATCTTTCCCATTTTGTCATTTGTCAAAAATCCGCCAATTATATTGAAAATTTCCTTGATGTGACAATGTGACATTGCCATCAATAACTTAACAAAGTAACAAATAATTCCTATCAGTTTCACCAACAACTAGGACATCTTATTTTTTCTCATCCCTCCCCTCCCCTCCTCTTTTCTCCCCTCCCCTCTCCTCCCTTCCCCTTCCCTGCCCTTCCCTGCCCTGTCCTGCTCTTCTCTCCTATTCTTTTCAGCTTCATAAAAGAAGAATGTTGAGTTTAAGAGGAGAGATAATAAGTTCTATTTTGGACATATTGAGTTTCAAAGGCCTATGAGTCATCCAGGTCAAAATGTTTGATGTGAAGTTGGTAATATGTGACTGGTGATCAGAAGGGAGTCTAAGGCTAGCTATATATCCACACTTTCAAGATCATAACTGAACTTATAGGAGCTCATGAGATCATGAAGGGAGAGTACAGAAAGCAAAGGACAGGGCCCAGGGCAGAGTTTTGGTTTGTGCCTATGGTAAGTGAACTTGGCATGGAAGATGATCCAGTAAACAAGGCTGAGAAGGATTAGATTGCTAGGTGGGGAACCAAGGAAGAGCAATGTCATGAAAACCCAGAGCGGAGAGGGTATCCAAGAGGAGTGAATGGTTGACAATATCAAATGCTGTAGAGGTGTCAAAAAGAGTAAGGAGAAAAGGGTATCATATTTGGCAGGTAAGAGGTCATTGGTAAGTTATTCTTCAAAACTAGGTGGTCAAAAATAGGAACAAAGAGTTCTCAAATGAAGAATCGCAAACTTTTCATAGCCATATGAAAGAATGCTTCAAATCACTAAGAATAAGAGAAATGCAAAACAAAAGCATCCTACTGTTTCAACTCAAACTGAGCAATTTGGTTACAAAGGATTCTGCTTTTACAAAATCTTTCCTGGGTTCACATGTTAGGGTGGTAACGTCATGTGCCATAATAACTTATTGCAAATCTATCTACAGGGTGTATTTGCTGACAAGAACTTCATTCCGAAGCACAATGGTATTGGTGTCTTTTCCAAGCCTGGGACCAAAACAAAAGGCTTCTAGATTTTCATCTGTACAGCTAAGACTGTTTGGATGTCATGCATTATAATCTTCGGCCAGGAGAAAAAAAAAAAACATAAACATTTAGAAGTCATGGAGACCTTCATATGCTAGTCTGGTAAGATCAATAAGAAGATCACCGTTACTTACTACGGACAATTTTATTTTTATTTATTTTTAAATAGTATCTTTTTGCAATTACATTTAAAGATAGTTTTCAAAAAAATTTAAACTAGTATGCTTCAATCTGCATTCAGACTCCATAGTTCTTTCTCTGGATGTATATAGCATTTTCCTTCATGAGTCTTTTGAAACTGTTTTGTATCATTTATATTGCTGAGAAAAACCAAGTCTGTTAGGGCTGATCATCACACAATGTTGCTGTTATTGCGCTACAATGTTCTCCTGGTTTTATTCAGTTCACTCAGCATTAGTTCATGGAAGTCTTTCCAGTTTTTTTTTCCCTAAAATCCACCTGCTCATCATTTCTTATATCACAATAGTATTTCTTTATGTCCATGTACCACAACTTGTTCAGACATTCCCCAACTGATGGACATTTCCTCAATTTCCATTTCTTTGCCACCACAAAAAGAGCTGCTCTAAATATTTTTCTACATGTAGATCCTTTTCTGTTTTTTTTTTTTTTAATGATCTCTTTGGGATATAGACCTAGAAGTGGTATTGTTGAATCAAAGGGTTTGGACGGTTTGGTTGCACTTTGGGCAACCAAATTACTCCCTAGAATGATTGGTTGAGTTCACAACTCTACCAACAGTGCATGTGTCCCAATTTTCCCATATCTTCTCCAACATTTATCATTTTTATGAACAATTTTAAAAGTTTTACTTAGCCATCAAACCATTCCTTCTGTAGCTGGAAAGAGCACTTACTGCCCCCTTCCCAGTCTGCTCTCATGCCCTGTAAATCTTCTACTCTCACTTTCTGAGATTACCTTTTGGTTTCTATTCCTTCCTCTTTCCAATGTTTTTCTAGACTGAGAGTTAAGCTTGTGATTATCAAATATAAGCTAATCTACAAAAGAATAACTCTCAGAGGACTAAAGCATAGAAGCAGCACAGGGATATCTGTAGGGACTCAGAAGTCTTGGGTAGAAAACTGATGAACTTGGGGATAGGTAATGTTTGTGTCTCATTGCCCAAATTATGTGTTCAGCTTTGGAAGAGAAAAGATAATATATATCAATTGTTTGATACAACGGTCAAAAAAGTTCATGAGATTTTAGGTTACCATATTGTTCCTTTTGGTATGGTTCTTGAGAATGGGGGTAGAGGATATGACCTCTTGGTACAGGGTGAATCATTACCTTATTGGTCAGAACTGGCGGAACAGAAGAAAAAGGCAGCACCTAGGTTGCAAATAATTGCACTAGGATCAGAATTTAAAGTAATTGACAGCAATACAACTGATACTACTACCAAGACAACTCTGAAGGACTTAATGATGAAAAATGCTATCCATCCCGAGAATGAACTGATGGAATTGAATACAGATTGAAGCATACTTTTTTTTATTTTATTTTTCTTGAATTTTTTGTCTGTCTTCTTTCACAACATGACTATTATGGATATGTTTTTCAGGGCTACACATGAATAACCTATGTCAAATTGCTTGCTTTCTCAATGGGAGTGGGAGTGGGGAGGGAGGGAGAGAATATGGAACTCACAGTTTTAAAAACAAATGTTAAAAATAGTTTTTACATGTAATTGGGGAAAATAAAATACTAAAATACAAAAAAGAGTGATTAAAAATGGGGATCAGGATAAGATTAGAGGTTTGAGGATTATAGGAGAATAATAGAGAGTTCATATAGACTTTATGCAATTTCCCACTTTTAGTATAATAATAACAATTATACTAAAAATAATAAAAAATTTTTTCTAAAAAAATAAAGATTAGAGGAGAATAATAGAGAATTTATATAGACTTTATGCAATTTCCCGCTTTTAGGATCCTACAGACGTGTATTTTTTTAAGTGTCTTGGTACATGAAACTAGCCCCGTCTTCCAACTTCCTTTAAAATCATTGAAGTTGGACCAATCTAGCCATATTCAACACAGTATTTTATCCACATAAAACTACTCTTTCTAAGATAAGCAACAGTATCAATAAAAGGATGGTGTCTACATCAAATGAACTGGGGATCAGAAAGACAGAAGGTAATGACAATAACCTTGGTGAGGGCATGAGCTCCTAATTCTTCTCTGCTAACTGTCTCTAGTTAGCCTGTTAAAACTGGATTTCCTCAGCCTTCTGGGGAAGGCTTTATCACGAGTCTTCTGAAGGATTGGTCATTGCATTGATTAGAGTGCTTGGAAGTTGGTTTTCCTTAAATCATTGTAGTCACTGTATAAATTATTCTCCTAGCTCTGTTCACTTCATTATGTACTATTTTGTAGAAATCTTCTCAAGTTTCTCTGAATCCATCCTTTTCATAATATCTTGCAACATATTACATTCCATTATACTCATCAGTAGTGATTTGCTCAGCCATTCCCCAGGTGAAAGACAGAGGTAACAGAAAATAATGCTTTGCATTTGCAGACATACACATCCTTTACCCTACCTGCCTCAGAGTGATATTGATGCATCAAACTGATTTTGGGGATCTAGTACCAAATTACTTTCCAGAATGTTTGGCTTGGTTTAAAACTCCTTGAGAGCAGGGTCTTCCTTGCTTTTCTATCTGTACCCTTAGCATGAGCAGTGTTTGGCACATTATAAACCATTTAATAAATTGTTATCTATCCATCCATTCATATATGAATACATTCATCCATTCTCTAGTTTTTCAATATTATCCCACCCCTCCAAAAAAAAAGATGAGAGTAAAACTTCTGGACCTGATACCATTATACTCCTTAACTTCTATATTTTTCTTTTTTCAATTAAGTTCAAAGCAACAGATATTTATTATGTGCTTGCTAGATACAAGGCACTGTGATAAGCAAAGACTGAGCAAGCCACTCCTTGCCTTTGAGGAACATACACTCCACTGGGGAAATACAACCTGTCACAGAAGAAAAAGCACTGGTTTTGAGTTAAAAGACCTCAATTAAAATTCCAGCTCTGCCATTTTTAATCTGTGTGATCTTGGGGAAGACAGTTAATTCTATAGATCTCAGTCTCCTCATGTGTAAAATAAAGGGGTTGGACTGGATGTCTTTTAAGGTCTCTAAAACTATGAATCTGATGTATGCAAGTCATTGCAAAGGATATAAAAAGTAATTCACAGATGCTAACAACTGGGTGGTAGGAGGAGCACCTCATGTCTGAGGCAGCACCTGAATGTGCTTTGAAGGAAACTAGGCATTCTATGAGGCAGGAATATATCTTATATATATTATTGTAGCACAATATATCTTAAGTTGGCTGGGACTAACATAGTCATATCAAAGCCCTGATTTAATACTTCTAATTTTTTAAATCTTGGACACTTTTTTGGGGAACATTGATGGCATAGTAGACATATAACAACAATAACTCTGTTGGCTAGTAGATTGGATTTAATGAAGTCTGTACAGAGTACAGACTTGAAAACACAAGTCAAAACTAAAGTCCAGCATCCTCATGGTGAACTTGTCATTGTGTAATTCCATTCCTCTTTGCAATCATGACCTTCTCTGAAGAAGGCAAGGGAAATGAAGGAAACAACTTTCATTTAGGGGGATTCAAATTACATAATGTTTCAGCAATAACATCTGTGATCTCAAGTGTAAAAATTAAAAAAAAGGAAAAATGAATACTGGTGGCTCGAGATGGAAAGCTGCCAGCATCAAAAACTCTGACTCCCTGAATGAATATCACACCCCAGAAAACTCTCAGCATCGTTCCAAGTATTTACATGCTCTCTTGGAATGTGGTTTCTAGCTGCAAGCCGTTGTGGTAGTGATGAATGCCATATGTAAGCATGCCACCTCCTCACTGGAGTGTTCTGAACTCTGCATTAGCACAACAGATGCACTTAAAATATATAGTATTCCTCCTCACAGAGCCCAGAATGGCTGTGAAGGACTGGGGGAAAACAACCAGCTTCCTCACAAACCAAGGTTTAACTTGAGGTCTCTCCAGGCACTTTTTTGTAACTATGATCCATTCAGTTATGAGAAGAAAACATTATGTTGGCAGGTTTGCAGATAGTTAAACAGGTCAGCCTGACCTGTTTATCACTAGCTGCTGTTATAATAATTAATGAGTCAATGTGGAATATGAAACTAAGCCACAGCTTGATATTAATTCAATGTGATGTCAACTTACTAAAGGTGGGAAGGCAACAAATGTTCACTGATGTCAGGTCAGGAGTTCCAGGAAAGGTGGACAGACATCAGGGCATTCACAGCTATCACACTGAAATCAGTCAGTCCATCTCAGGAATACAACATGGTATTTCATTGAACAATGATCAGATGAACTGAAGAATAAAGGACTGAATGCTATCCCTCTCTCCTCCTCCCCTTTTTTTCTAATGCCTCTTTAAGCAATCTTTGTAGCTTTAATAGACCTTCAAATCACTTTGCTAAGCGACTGAACAACCTATTAACCTTGTGACCATATTTAATATCAAAAGTCATGTGTCAGAGTGTGGGTGTGTCCCTAGGGAGCACCACACCCCTTCCTTGCTGGAAGCATAAACACCTTCCTCTGCAAAAAAGAAAAAAAAAAGTCACATGTCTGCTATGGTGGTGGTAGCACTAGAGACTTCTTGCCCTCACTGCTCCATCTCAGGGTGTGTGGCTGTGAACTTTAGAACACACCCAAGTCTCTTTCTGAGAACAATTTAAAGGACCCAGAGGTTTCAAAAACCCAGTCCAGGGTGTTATGCTGCCAATATTCCAGAGTGTTGTCCAAACGAATGAAAATCTAGCAAAATAAATAAAAACACTATAGAACATAGATACTTTAATATGTGGGTTTCTGAGTCAATATGTAGTCTGAAGGCCTTCAGCCCCCATTTCCCAGTTTGATACCACTGCTCTAATGCTCAAGGATTTAGAAGAAACAAGCTACATACAATTCAATTTGATTCAATAAACATTTATTAAGCACTTACTATATTCCAGGCATTGGTGATATAGTGGAGAGAGTACTGGTTTCAAATTAGGAAGACCTGAGTTTGATTCCTGCCTTAGACACTTTTTTAACTTTGTGATCATGGTCAAGTCATTTAGCTTTTCTTAACCTCTGTCCTCAACTGTAAAATGAAGATAAAAATAGCATCTACCTCATAGGTTTGTGAGGACTAAATGAGATAATATAAGGAAACTGGTTTGTAAACCTTAAAGTACTTTATAGTGTTTATTATTAGTTATTATTAAAATATTTATATTATAATTAATTATAATGATATGTATCATAATTATTATTAAAGTGTTGATAAATGCTTGCTTTTATTGTTATTAATCATAAATCACAACATAGATAGTCAATAGATACTGAAACCAGATACTCTGGCAGCAATGACTAGAATGGATTGGAGACTAGGGAGAAGGCTATTGCAATAGGGCAATTAAGAGAGAACTATCCTCAAATAAGGGACAGCCAGGTGATGCAGTGGATAGTGCATGCTGTCTGGAGTCAGGAAGACTTCTCTTTGTGGTGTTAAGATCTGGCCTCAGATACTTACTAGCTGTGTGACCCTGGACAAGTCATTTAAGTCTATTTGCCTCAATTTCTTTGTCTGTAAAATGAGAAGGAAATGACAAACCATTCTAGCATCTTTGCCAAGAAAACCCCAAACAGGGTCAAAAAGAGTCAGACATAACTGAACCACAACAACCTCTTAAACTAGGTGATGTGTTAGCTCTGCAATTAGAAAGGAGGCCATAGATATAAGAAATATTGCAAAGAGAAAATTCTTTTCTACCTCCTCACCAGTAGCTTTGCTGCCTAGAGATGCTTTTGCCCTGGGTCTGGCTGTCCTGAATGGTGAGTTCCTGGATGATCATATTCACTCTACTTAATCCACTCTCCAGATTTCTCTGTCTCTTTGCCAGCAGCCTCTTTGACCTGATGGTAATAGTTCTTGAATCTCCCACCCCCCACCCCCGCCCCACCCAAATCTCCTTTATGTTTTTATTCTATTGAGTGTAAGCTCCTTGAGGTTAGGAACTGTCTAATTTGTTTTTATACCCTATGCTTAACATAGTGCCTGGAGCATGGTAAGCTCTTAGTAGATACTACATCTATCTATCTATCTATCTATCTATCTATCTATCTATCTGTCTGTCTGTCTGTCTGTCTTTCTGTCTCTATCTATCTATCTATCTATCTATCTATCTATCTATCTATATTTGTCAGAATTTGGCCATGAATTAGGTGTGGGGAGTGAGAGAAAGAGAGGAGTCAAAGGTAATTGGGATTCCATACTTGGCCCCTGGATAACAGGGAGAATGATGTTATTATAATGGAAACAGGATAAGCAGGTTTTGGGGAAAAGACAAATAATTAAGAAACATATGCACTGAAAATAGAGATATGATCATTTACTATGAACCTTTACAACTATGGCATTAGAAGAAAACTGAACTGAAACTTGATTGCCTTGAATTCAGAAGGTCTAGTAAGGGCCAAGTCATAAGAAATTGGTCATAAGGATCAAGAAATATTGTGATAATCAGGCAGCCCATTGTGACATTCAATGATGCAAATACATGTAAGCATTTTAGAATCATTTCCCAAAGACTGGTAAAAGAGATAGGTGTAACTGCTTTTGAATTTTCAATTGTTTCCTTCCTCATATTTAGATTGAGAATTCAGGTTAAAGCAAAAATGTTACAGATACATTTCAAGGGAAAAGAGAGAATATTTTAATATAAATTTTTTTTTCTACTTAGGCAACCAAGAAATCATAGGATCATGGATTTAGAGCTAGAAGAGACTTCAGAGGCTATCTGGTATAACTATTTCTTTTTGCAGATGAGGATATTGAAGTCTAGGAAGATTAAATAACTTGCCTAAGATCACATAAGTAAGCATCAGAGATGATATTTAAACCTAGTACAAATTCAGTGCTTTTGCCATAAATCAACAAATGCTTAAATGACTATATATACATATGTGTGTATACACACACATACATACATACACAGTATATGTATATATATGTTTGCACTGGTTCTTCAGCAGAATGAAAACGTCTTCTTTTTCTTTAACCTCTACAGACTAGGACCCTATTTATTATTATCTCCTCCTTGATATTCCTTAGGTTTTCAGGATTCTACTCTCTCCTGTTTTTCCTCCTACCCATCTGATTGCTCCTTCTGTCTCCTTTGCTGGATCTTTTTTCCTGATTGTGCCCTCTAACTATAGGTGTCACTCATAGTTCTATTTCTATGTATTCTTCTCTTCTCCTTCTATATTACTTGATGATCATCGGTGGATCATCAGTTCCCATGAATTTAATTACCATCTCTATGCTAATGATTCTCAAATATACTTTTACTCTTTTAATCTCTTTGCTAATCTCCAGTTTTAAATCTCCAACTGTCTTTCCAATATCTCAAATTGGATGTCCAGTAGACATCTTAAACTCAACATGTCTGAAACAGAACTCATTATCTTTCCACCTAAATTCTGTTCCACTCCTGAAATTGTAATGAATTTTTGATTAATGGGAAGATCTTTCCCATCCATTAATAGGTCCATGTGATTTGCTTAAGTCACATGGAAGCCTAAGTCACATGAGTTTGAGTCACATGAAGCCAGTGATGGGAGAAGCTTGCTGAATAGGTTGAGCAGGAAGGGTGGAGCAGAGCCCAGAAGAAATTGGTGAGAGCAGTTAGAGCTGAGGGAGAGAAAGGGAGCAGGCAGTGAAGTGTGAGTGTTCATTTGTGGGAAAGCCCTAGAAGGGAAAAGGCTTGGGGATCACTGTGCCCATTGTTATTGTGTACAGATATCTTTGTTGCTATGATGGATTGGGCTTTCTGAGGTTGGGATTTGGATATTTGTGTTTGAATATATGTTTTGGTTCTGTCTTCTATGTGGAGAGTCTGTTATATTTTGCAATTCAGAATTACACTGGCATTTTCATAGCCTCCATAGACACTGTGAATATTGTGTTGGCACTACAGCTCCTATTGTCCCTTTTACTGTAGAGGGTAACATCATCCTCCCAGTCCCTCAGGCTCACAACTTAGAAGTCATCCTGGATTCTTTGTTATCTCTCACACCTCCCCACCCAGCCCTTTGTATCCAATTTGTTGTCAAGGACTATTGATTTTACCTTTACAACATCTCTCACATATTTCCCTTTCTCTCCTCTGACACTGCCAGTCCTAATGACCCTCATTATCTCACACCCAGATTATTGCAAAAGCCTACTAGTAGGTCTGCCTGCATAAATTCTCTTCCCACTCCCATTTATCCTTCATTCATCCATGAAAGTATTTTTCCCAAAGTGCAAGTCCAGTCATGTTATATTCTTACTCAATAAACTTTTGTGGCTTCCTGTTGCCACTAGGAACAAATACAAAATGCTTTATTTGACCTTTAAAACCTTTCATAATCTAACTCCCTCCTACCTTTCCAGTCTTTTTATGCTTTACTCCCCAATATACACTCTTCCTTCCAGTGACACTGGCTTCCTTGTCATTTCCTGAACAACACTTTCCATTATTTGACTCAAAACATTTTCTCTTGCTGTCCTCCGGGATTGGCATGGTCTCCCTCCTCTACTCCAACTATTGCCCTTTCTTACTTCCTTTAAGTCCCAACTAAAATTCTATTTTATACAGAAAGCCTTCCCCTACCACTTTTATTTCTATTACCTTTTCTCTGTCAATAATTTCACATTTAACTTTTCTGTATTCTGCTTTGTATATATTTGCCTATTGTCTTGTCCTTTATATTATAAGCTCCTTGAGGTCAGGAATTGTCTTTTAGCTCTTATTTATAGCTCTAGTGCCTAGCAAGGTGCCTAGCATATAATAAGCACTTAATAAATGTTTATTGATTGATATCAAATTATTGTTACTTTGTGGGTAGACTGCTGATACTTGAAGGAAAAGGGTATTTTTGCTTTATGTTGATATGTACACATGCTTATTATCATATGGTAGCCAAAAAATTTAGACATAACATCTAACTTTATTAAAAGCAAGTTTTTCCAAGGTGGGGATTATCTGGGAATGTTTGTATTGCAAAAACAAAACACCTCAATAAAACTCTTCTTTTTTTTTAAAGGAAAAAAAAACCTTGAATAGACATCTGGCCATCTGAGAAGAATTGTAAAGGGAATTAGTGCAGGGAAATTTTGCTTCAATTAGACACAACATTTGTTTGTTAAATTTTCGTGGAATCTTTCTGGTGGATGCTGTTGTTGAAGTCACCTCTGTAGTTAGCAAGGGTAAATAAAACACTTGAAGACAAAAAAAAAAGAAAAAGAAAAAAATTATAGTATTTAAGACAAGGTGGGGGGGGGGGTTAGGGCAGATTTGGAAAGGGAACAGCTGTTTAAGCAGAAGGTACCTGAGAATGGGATTTTGATTTCTGCATCACAGCTTGAAATAAAGACATGATGGTTTCCTTGCCAAGCATGGAATATAACTAACAAGAACTTATTTTTTTTAATCTCCTTTAAGTCTTACAAAACTACTGAAAAAGGGTTTTAAACTGAATAGGAAGGGTGAGTGAGAAAATTACCTACCTCATTCATCATGGGAGATAGTAACGCTAAAGAGTAACTCCAGTGTATAAGAAAGAAAATTAGTAGAGTTACCCAAAAATTCATGAAAGACAAGAAATCCAAGGAAAGAATTGGAAATAAAATAGCTGTTAAATTCTACACATAAGTGAACAAAGTTGGGGTGAAAAGGGGAATAAACTAGAGCTTCTAAACCAAAAAGGCTAGTTTGACCCTATAGTTATCATTGAAACTTGGTGGGATAAGACCTATACCTGGAATAAGACTCTAAAAATATTTAACTTATTTAAAAGTAATATGATACATAAAGGAGGAAGTAGGATAGCACTGTGTATAAAGAAGTATATATAGGTGTGTGTATTCATCTAAACATATTTTAGAATTAGAGGAAAAAGATATTGATGAAAAACAACATTGCAGAAATAGAAGAGGTTTTATAATAGAGTATACTATAGACCACCTGGAGAGAAAGAGAAAATAGATGAAGACTGCTGGAGAAAGGATCTCTCTCTCTCTCTCTCTCTCTCTCTCTCTCTCTCTCTCTCTCTCTTTCCCTCTGTTGCTGTTTGTCTCTGACTCTCTTTTTCTCAGGCTTTCTTTCTCTGTCTTTTTCTGTCTTTGCATCTGCATGTGTATCTCTCTGCAAATGTGGAACAGCTTATAAATTAATTTATGGATTTGTCTGAATGATACACTTTTTTTGTCTTTCAAAAGGTTGAAGAAGAAATAAGGGAAAACTATTTTAGGATCTTGTTTTTACCAATAGGGTAACCTGGTTGCTGAGGAGGAAATAATGAGAAGGGTGGTAGAGAGTGACCACTTCTTTGAATTTTTGATAGAGAGAGAGAAGAAAGCTAGGTGTAGTCTAAAAATACACCCTACATTTGGGGAGGACAGATTTCAGAAGAGTTTAAAGGAAGGATAGTTAAGATCCAATGAAATAATTATATAGGGAAAGGCAATCCATGAGCAATGGGCAGCTCTCATGAATGAAATGCTAAAGACATAGAGATCCAATTCTATTGAAGAAGAGATAAGGGGAATCACCCAAAGAGACCAATTTAAGATGAATAGAGAGCTCACCAACTTGAATTTGATTTTTAGTAGACAAGTAAAGAAAAAAAAAGAGCAGATAGCAGAATGTGGTGCAATTATAGGAAAAAGAAAAGTTCTCAGAAGTGCTTAGTTTCAGAATTGTTTGAGTCTGGTGAGAAAAATTAAGAAGAAAAAAAGGACTTAAGTTGGTGAAAAGAAGAGGATCGAAGAAGGGACAAGACCCCATTGTTATAGGAGTAAAGGACGGTGAAAACAGAATTTAGAGAAGTTGGAGATGGTCAATTCTTTTTATTTTTATTTTTTTTTTGCTTTTTGGAGGGGGGAAGGGGTTAAGTGACTAGGCCAAGGTCACATGGCTAGTAAGTGTTAAGTGTCTGAGACTGGATTTGAACTTAGATCTTTCTGACTCCAGGGCCGATGCTCTATTCAATGTGCCACCTAGCTGCCCCTAGATGGTCAATTCTTAATTTATTTCCCTTTTGAAAACAGTTTTATTAATGTATTTCATTTTTAATCACAGAATTGCTATTTTCTTCTGATTTATTTATTTTTTTTTTGCCAAAGAGAAGGATTTTTGGTCTGAAAGGGACAGAAAATCAAGAGATGGTTGATATATAAATAGGATGGGGTGTATGGGGTATTCAGGGAGGACTAGTACCTCTGGTGGGAAGGTTTATTGTGCCCTTCTCAGAACTTCTCATCCACCTTTGGTTTCCACCTGTCACTTAACTTTCACCTGGGGCTCCAAGAAGCTATAGCATGTGCAGAGGCCACACCCCACCTTCTCAGTTGATGGGCTAAAACACATTGAGGGTAACCAATGGGCCTGAAACCCATCAGCACTTAAAGGGGATGGCTACTTAAAGCATGTGAAGATTTCTCCAGTAGAGTGGGAAGATAAGAACAAATTATTCCATGAAGGTGACAGAAGCAGGTATGCTTAGAGCTTGGTCAGACATTAATGATGCCAAGGTCATCCATTGAGTCCTGAACCATCACTGGTTGTCTTGAGTTTTGTCTTGCCACTTCAATACCTCTAGAAGAGAAGTGAAAATGATATCATGCAACTCTGCCTCATTAAATCCAATTCATACAAGTCAAGACATAGTGCCAAGATGTCGCTGAAATCTTTAAAAATGAAGGATAAACAACAAGTAGGATGGCACCTCATTGACTTTGTTGCATTCAAGTCACCTGACCCGACGGAACTACAGCCTCAAGTGCTGAGTCAGTGTCAGTGATCAGGGTAATATCATGGAAAATGGAAGAGGTCCTACAGGGCTGGAGAAGGTTCAATATTGTTTTCATATTAAGGGGGGTAAAAAGGGAAAATAATGGAGTTTCAGAACTCTAGACTAGGGAACTTGACTATGATGGTTGGCAAAATTTTTGAACATTGTATTAAAGAGAAAATGACTAGGATTTTGCAGAGAATTGAGATTAGGGCACACTGTTAACATTAAGGAACTAGGGCTGTTTGTTTTAGGGAGAACTTGGGGGATAAATAATAGCTATCTTGAAGTATTTGGAAGACTGTCCTAGAAAAAAAAAATGTAATCATTTTGCTTGACCCTCAAAGGAAGAACTAGGATAACCAAATGACAATTACAGATACAAATTTGTTGATGTAAAGAAAAATTACATTACAATTAGAACTATTCCAAAGTGAATGAGTTGCCTAATATATAATGAGTTCTACCTCTTTTGAAGAAGGCATCAAAGAAAGGTTGGAGGTCCCTTGTTAGGTAGGATGTAAAGGGCATTCTTATTTAGGAATGGATTGGATTAGATGACCTCTATTGCCAGGTCAAACTATGAGATTCTGTGATTATTTGGTTAGATGATAGTCCTCTAGTCTTCCTTGAGCAGAGAACATTATTGTAGGCAAACAAAAAAACTAGCCAATCAATCAATAAAAGATAACCTGGACAATGTCCAGAGGCAGACAATCAGGTTGCTGAAATTCCTCCTAATGATGAACAGTTGGAAGAACTGGACAGTTTTTTGACCTAGAAAGAACTGGACAGGTTTCTGGGAGAAATGGCTTAGAAGGAACATGACATTTATCTATCTATCTATCTATCTATCTATCTATCTTTTCATCTATCTTTCTATCTGTCCATATCTATAGATAGATATGTATGTATATATATGTGTGTATATTATTATATATATATGTATATGCATATGCAAGTGGCTGAAGGGCTATTGTGGGGAAAAGGAATTGGCCCCAGAGGGCAGAATAAGGAGCAGAGAGTAGAAGTTTCCAAGAGGCCAATTTAGTTGATGTAAGAAAAGTTACTATTGGGCCCACTGGTGCCTTCTTCTTCTTCTTCTTCTTCTTCTTCTTCTTCTTCTTTTAAGCAATTGGGGTTAAGTAACTTGCTCAAGGTTACACAGCTAGTCATTATTTATGTGTAGGTGCTCATTTTATGAGGCTGGTTTCGATCCTGGGTCATCCCAACTTCGAGGCCGGCGCTCTTACTCACTGCGCCACCTAGCCTCCCCTGGTACCTTTTTCTAATTCCAATTATCTAAGAGCCTGAGGCTGGCAGCTCTTGAGTTCCATAATTCTGAGATGCCATGAGATCTGCTGATTTGGTGTCTGCACCAAATGGAATCTCCAAGAGCCAAAATCTACAAGGTTGCCAAAGGAGGGGAGTCAGAAGTAAAACATGGAAAAGCTATTTGTATAGTCCCTGCCCTTAAAACACAGGAGAGATAGGGAAATCCAATCTTAAAAAAAAGAATGAAAGAAAGGATGGAAGGAAGGAAGGAAGGAAGAGAGAGAGAGAGAGAGAGAGAGAGAGAGAGAGAGAGAGAGAGAGAAAGAAAGAAAGAAAGAAAGAAAGAAAGAAAGAAAGAAAGAAAGAAAGAAAGAGAAAACATTTTCTCTTCTTTTCTCAAACTGACTATCCCAAAGTAGAATGTGTTGCTTTGGGAGTGATTTTTCCTCATTAGAGATCTTCCAACAAATACTGAATGATGATCTAATGGTTATGATGTAGAAGGGAATTCTTACTCAGCATCATTTTGGACTAGTTTATAAGGGTTTTCCCAACTCTGAGATATGCTCATTCTGATACTATGATTTAATGTTGATAACATTGCTAAATGATCCAGTAAATCTCGATGAAAACCAGATTAAAAAGTTCACTAAAGTCTTTTTCTAATCTCTCTTTTTTTATTACTTATTATTTAACATTAATTTTTTTTAGTTCCTAATTCTCTCCCTCTCTTCTGCCCCTCCTGCACTCACTGCACCCCCTCAAACAATATGTTATCTATTATACCTGTGACATGCAAACATGTTTTCATATTAGCCATATTGCAGAAAAAACGCAAGAAAAATAAAGAAACTGAAAAAAAATGATACTTCACTTTGCATCAATTCATATCTCTTGCCATGTTTATCTGAAGGCACTCCTCCTCATCATTTCTTATATCACAGTAGTATTCCATCACAATCATAAACCACAGCTTGTTCAGTCATTCCCCAATTGATGTCCATCCCGTTAATTTACAAAAAGAGCAGTTATAAATATTTGTGCCTATATGTCCTTTTCCTTTTTCTTTGGTTGCATTGGGTATAGATTTAGTAGTGGTACTTCTGGGTCAACGGGTAAGCACAGTTTGACAGCATTTTGGGCATAGTTCTAAATTGTTTTTTACAATTGTTAGACCAGTTCACAACTCTGCTAACTGTTAGTGTACCTATTTTATCTCATACATTTCAGAATTTGTTATTTCTGATAGATATGAGTTGGTACCTCAGAGTGGTTGTAAATTTCTATAATCAATAATGATTTAGAACATTTTTTATATGACTATGAAAAGTTTTGATTTCTTTTTCTGAAAACTGCCTGTTCATATCCCTTGACAACTTATCAATTGGGAAGTGGCTCTTATTTTTGTTTGACTCAGTTCTCTATAAATTTGGGGAAAGGCATTTATCAGAGAAATTTGCTGTAATTTTTAAAATATTACTTCATTGTCTATGGCATATTTTAACAAAATATTGTTTCCTTGATTATCTCTTTTAATTGGATCTATTTTTGCTTTGACTTTGCCTGAGATCATGATTTCTACTCCTGCCTTTTTTATTTCAGCTGAAGGATAATAGATTCTGCTCCATCTCCTTATTTTAACAATGTGTGCATGTGTCTTTTTCTTTCAACTATGTCACTTGTAAACAACATATTGTTGGATTCAGGTTTCTAATCTTGGCTCCTCCTTTAATCCCTCTTTAAGACATGGGTGTGATTGCATTTTAATGATGTTTAAAGCCACGAACAATGAAGTATCCTTAATGTTAATGTTAAAAATTAGAGAAATAGTCAATTATAACTCATTTAAAGTCTAAGTTTTGTACAATGTCAATGTTAGCTATCACTGATTACAAATTAAGATATAGCCAGAAATTCTAAGCATATTTCAGTGAATCTATAAACAAAAATTTTGATTAAATAAAAATTTATATATGCCTTGGGAAATATTCACATTAATAACATTTGATTGCAGCCTCAATCTATAGCACTTTCACATTTATTCTATCATTTTAATTCATATTATATGTATGTAAATAGTTAGAGGCAAGTGTTTTTATGGACTAAGTGAGGAATATGAGGTTCAAAATTTGAAATTTTTAATAAAATCCTTTGGCCAGAGGTAATGTCTAAGAGTAGATCGTCACTCTTCTGAGAGCAAGAGAAGTATTTTCTCTACTGGATTGTGTTTTCTCTCCATTCATTTCTCACTCAGCTCAGCATAACCATTAGCACAAAGAAAGTGATATTTGAAACATCAAAATCAGCCATGTTTCTCTTTAGAGAAACAAACAAAAACAACCCCCAAATCTTATTGATTTTACTATTTACATTCTTTGGTAATCAACAGTCAATGTTTCTACCAGGAAAAGGTAGGAATCTGAGATATTTGATGACACCATCTCTTGCTCTCATCCTTTTTACCCCTACCAGGTTGCATAGCATTATTTAAGACAAATAAAAATGAAATTCCAATGCCACATCCAAGCAGGGCTTGAAATAACTAATATTATAGTAATTATTCATGTGATATAATATAAAGACTCTGGGAGCCAGGTTCAAATCCAAAATAAAACATTTAACTAGCTGGACAGTTTCTTATAAATCAGTTTTTTTCCTATGTTGCTATGACAATCAAATAAGACAATATTTGTAAATATATAAGGAAATCTGCCATAAAATGAAAAGGTATTATCATTGCTACTATATGATATATAGAATGAGACCTACAAACTTTAAAATGCAATGATAATAATTAATAACCCCTTCAAAGTTCAACCTAAGAGGGCACTGGAAAAGTAAGGGAACGTTAGTTACAGTGATATCTCAGAGGTCCTGATGGCATTCTGGTTTGATAAGGAGAAGCAGAGGGGAAATGATAGCTCCTGAAGCTACTTTAGTGTTAGAAGATACTCAAAGTTGATCAGACAATGAGACATTCTGTCCTGTGAAAAATTGACTGAGCCTGTTTAGAGTCCTCAGAGACCCAGCCTAAAGAGTTTTGATGTGAGTTCTGCTTGCTGTAAAAAAAGTTGAGAGATGTTGGAACAAACCAGTATCCTACTGTATAAAGAGATAGCTAGACTTTTCTGCCTTGCCCAGAAAGCCAATCTGAGCCAATCTGCAGTTCTTTTGCTTAAGGGAACTGCTCATTATTACCACAAGGCATCAATTTCTTAGTTATTTTTTTAAGGGTAATTGTGAATTTAAAAATTTCTTACCCCTTTATCAGTTTGAAAGTCTAAGAGGGGTGTCTAGGTGGTGTAGCAAATAGAGCGCTGGCCCTGGAGTCAGTAGGACCTGAGTTCAAATCTGACCTCAGATACCTAACACAAAAGCTAGCCGTGTGACCTTGGGCAAGTCACTTGATTCCAATTGCCCTACCTTTTTCCCTCCAAAAGGAAAAAAAAAGAAAGTCTTATAGTGAAGGATTTGTCTAGCATGAAAGTCATGAGAATCAGAAAGGAAGTAGTAAGTGTAAAAAGTAGCTTTGTGTGGTACTGATTATTCATGAAGAGATCAAATATATCAAGGCCCTCAGTCCATAGTTGTGAGTGGCCATGAGCATATGGGTTATCCTTACTCGTGACTTTCTTTGATAAATTTCTGTAAATATTTGCTCACTCTCCCTAATGGCTTCTATGTATTTTTGTTAGAGTTTGACCCAGGTTATGGGTTAATGATGCTGTATTGATTATTCCTGAATTTGGTTTACATTAAGTAAAAATGATGTTAAGCTTATTATATATTTTGCTTTGTTGTAAAGTAAATGCTTTATGTTTAAGAGTAAGTGGTATCCCTAAAATCAAAAACAAGCATCATATTGAATGGAAATATAATAGAAAATTCCTCAGTAAATACAAGAGTGAAGCAAGCATGTCCAATCTCCATGCTATTGTTTTATATAGTTCTAAATATGTTAGTGATAACAAGAAAAGAACAAGAAATGAAAGAGGTAAAGATAGCCCAAGAAAAGATAAATATAACCCTATTTGCCGATGACATGCCATTTTATGCTTGAGTAAATGTTATCTGTAAAAATCCCCAAAATGGGAAAATCTTAGGAAATTATCACATAAACTAATTGCATAATTATTAGCTTATTAAAGTTATAGCCTATGAAATAAAACTATAAAATTCAACATCATTAATATGTTATATCAAAATTGAAGAGGCACCAAGAGAAACATTTAATGACAGTGATTCACATATATATGGTCTTTCCAGCTTTACAAGATAATTTCTTCACAACAATTCATTCATTCATTCATTAAGACAGTTAATAAGCATTTACTAAATGCCTACTATGTGCTTGGCACTCCAAGAGCTGGGGATGTAAAAAGAAACAAAAGACAGTCCCCTACCCTCAGAGCTTTCAATTTAATGGGGGAAATCAGCATGCAAGGAAATATATATAGCAACACATTGAGGTTGTTAACCTAAATATTAGCTTCCCTGTTTTCAGTAGTGAAGAAACTGAGGCTAAAAGAGGAGAGAAAAACTTCAGGAAATCATAGAATCTGAGTAGAAAAAAAATGTCAATTATCCAGAAATAGCCCACAGTACTCTCTAGTGAGGTTCAAATCAGATTAAAAAGTAATTAGGAAATATTTAAGAAGAAATAAAAATACAAAGATATCACACAAGAAGAAACAGGAACAATATTACATACATATAAACGCACATATATATATATATATATTATACATTAACAGTGGATTGTAGTCTAAGTCGATATGTAGTCTGCCTAGCTCCTTAAGTACAGTGTCCTGTGAATTCTGTTTCTATTTATTTGATACCACTGTTCTAACCATCTTTTCCCAAAACAAAAGTATTCTCTAGATCAATAAACATTTATTAAGGCCTTGCTGTATACCAGGCACTGTGCTAAGCCCTGGGAACAGCTGGCATACTACCCTTTTTTTTTTTTTTTTTGTAGTCTCAGAACTTTATTATGTGGAGTTTGGGCTAAAAAGAAATGAAACTTCTGAAACAGTCACCCAACTGGTGCAGGACAGTAGGAACAAAGCCTGTTCCTCTTGGGTTGGAGGGGGCCTTTCTTTTGGGAGGGCGGGGGAGCAGTTGGCCCTACTCTGTGGGTATGGGCCAGGTATAGGAGTGGGGACAGAGACAGTGTCAGAAACTATTATGGGCTGAGGCCCTGATGTTTTGTTTTGTTTTCTTTTAAATTTCTCGGAGGGTGGGGCCTCCCCTACCCAGACACAAGGCCATTTCTGATTTCACCTTAGGGAGGGTGCTGTCATCCGGCCAGAGTGAACGCCAACAGGCTGTGGGAAGAGATGAAGGATGGGACAAATGACAGAATGGTGGTTTAAAAAAAGTAACAGCAAAAACCAACACAGGGAATGAAAACTCAATGGCATGAAAGGAGGTGAGGAGAGGGGAGAGAGAGGCAGGAAAAAAAACCCCAAAACCTTAATTCTTCATGTGTAACAGGTTCTTCCAAACCTGAACTGCCTTGGCTGAGAGTCCCTTCCCTTCCTCCCTCCTCCCACTCCCTTCCCATGCCCCTGTCAGAGCAAGTGGGATAGAGTGGAAGCCCAGAGAGTTGGAGCCAAAAGAGAGGCACAGGGAAGGGGAGGATCCTCTTTCCTGACGGAGAGCACGCCCAGCTGCAGGCTGTAGACAACACAACATACTACCCTCTAAATAAATGCCTCTAGTGAAAAGGAAGCCATTATATCCTGAGGCAACCCATTCCACTTTTGAATAGATCTATTTGTAAAAAATGTTCTTTTTCCATTTAAGTACAAATTTGGTTCTCTTCATCTTTCTCCTCTTCCTTCTGATTCTATCTTCTGGGGCCAAACAAAAGAAATAAATTTCCTTTTCTTTATTAAGTTCCTATCACTCTGCTAAGTACTGGGGATACAAAAAGAGACAAATGATAGTCCTTGCTTTTAAGGAGCTCTCTGACTTCCCAATCAGAGGGGGTCCAAGAGCAGAGGTCACTGAAGATGTATGAGTTTCTGGGCTGGATACTCTCTAGATTTTGTCTTCTGGCTAAAATGTGGCATATATAGCTGAACCCCACACAGGTCCAACTAAGGCAGCATACAGAGAGATTCTCATTACCATAAGATGCTTTTGCTCTCCATGCAGCCTACAATCCTCTTAGCTTTTTTGGTTGATATATTACATTTGTCTATCATTGAGCTGTCAGCACACTAAAGCCTTAGATACTTCTCAGGCTTCTCCCTTGTCATCTTATGCTTGGGAAATTGCGTTTTTGAGCCCAATATAAAACCTTATTTTCGTTTAATTTAGCTCATCATTCCAGTCTGTAAAGTTTTTTGTTGTTAATTTTTAGATCAAGACCTGTTATCCTGTGTATTTGCTTTATTTCACATGCAAATTTGACTATCATTCCATTTATTCCTTTGTCCAAGCCACTGATAAAACTGCTAATTAGTTTGTAGCTTAGCACAGATTCCCTGAAGTATCCCCCTGAAATTCTCCTGACATTTTGACACTAAAGTCTTTAGACCTAGCCCTTATACTTAAAAGTACCTTTGCCTGGACTACATCTCTTAACCTTTTTCATAAAAATAGTAGAGGAGGCTTGATCAAATGCTTTGTTAAAATTTAGTGGAATTATATTTACTGTATTCCCTTAACCTGTCAGTTTAGCAATCTGCTAAAAAAAAAAAAAAAGACAACAATTAAGTATGATATCATCTGTTCCTGATGAAGCTAGCCTGGCTGTTTGGTGTATACTACTTTGTATAAATCTGATTATTCAACTACATTATTGCTTGAAAGTACAAATGGTCCTCTTCACTCTCCTTGTACCTTCCAGTGTTTCAATAAAGGGGCAGCTAAGTGGGAGAGTGGTATTGGGCCTGGAGTCAGAAGGATGAGTCTTCCTGAGTTCAAATTGAACCTCAGATACTTAACTAATTGTGTGACCTTGGGCAAGTCACAACCTTGTTTGCCTCAGTTTCCTCATCTATAAAATGATCTGGAGAAAGAAATGGCAAACCACTGCAGTATCTTTGCCAAGAAAAGTCCAAATGGGGTCATGAAGAGTTAGACATGACTGAAATGACTGAACAACAATGTCAATAAAGAGTTCAATTTTTTCTTTGTAAATTAGGGAATAAACACCTGTGATTTCGCTGGTATATATGAAGAGTGCAGCTCATCACCTTATCTGTACCTTATGGTCTTGGACAATTGCCTTGGACATCAAGAGATCAAAGGACTTGCTCAGAGTCATATAGTCAAAGCTAGCTCATTATTTTTTTCCCCACATTGATTTATTTTTAATTTTGCTTTTTTTCTTTGTGGTTTACTGAAATATAAAGTCATTAACCAAAGAGTCTATAAGAGAGGCATATAACTTAATTATTTAATTGAGTGTGGGAGGGGAGTGACCTATTTGAAAGAATTCAGCAATTTAAGTCATCTGTATTTTTTTTTCTCTATGACATATATTCAGCAAAGGTAGATATTATCAAGGCAAGAGCATGCTATGAAAAGTAGACTGAACAAGGAGCTAAGGATTTGAGTTTTAGACTATTTCACCACTCACTAACTGTGTGATCTTAGATAAGTCACTTCTAAAAAAAAATAAAAAGATTAGGATAAGTCACTTCAACTCTCTGACTCAGTTTCCTCATCTGTAACATGAAAGTTTTGAACTATTTGGTTTCTGGGGTCTCTTCCAGCTCCAATAGCCTTGTGTGTCTATCATAATGACTAATTTCAACTCCATGGAGCAAGATGACCTCATACCTTGGTGTCTTCTCTCTTCCCTCTATTTTTCAGCTTCCATCTGGGTTTTTTCTTCCCTCATTATATAAACTTTTTGAGGGTAGGGATTCATTTTTTTAGTGGCATCCCCACCACTTAACACAGTGCTTGGCATACAGTAAATGCTTAATACACTTTTATTAAATTGAATTGAATGATAGTTTTTTTTTTATAAATTTATTAGTTTAGTTTCAGTTAACAAGATTCAATTCCATAGTTCCTTGATTTTCAAATTTCCTTTACTTCCCTCCCCCCTCCCCTCATGACAGCATATAGTACAGTATAGGGTCTGCAAATGCATTCATATTAAACATTATTCCAATTACAAAGGCATATTGTACTAGGTGGGATGAAAGATGGTAAGGAAGAAGTAAAACCAAACAATGAGAAGAACAAGATCATTTAGTTTGCTTCCATCAGGATTCAGGTTCAGTTCTTTCTAGTTATATCTCTGGATGGCACATTTCTCACTTTCTTGAGTCATTTGGGATTAACTTATATCACTGCATTGCTGAAAAGAGTCCAGTCTGTCATAGTTGGTCGTCACAGATATGGTATGTCTGTGATTGTATACAAATTTCTTCTGATTCTACTCTTCTCGCTCAGCATCAGTTTTTTTTTCCTTTCTTCTTTTATTAACTTCTGTTTTACATCATTCATTTCCACTAGATTTTGAGTTACAATCATTTTCCCCCCATTATTCCCCTGCCCAACCTCCAAGAACAGTAATCCCACAAGATATCGCTTCCTCCAATCTGCTCTCTCCCATACCTTCTCCCATACCCCCATCGACTTTTCCATTAGAGGAAGGTGAATCTTTGTGTCCCAATGCCTGCACATCTTATCTCCCAATTACAAGCAAAAGAGTATTAATAATAGTATTTATATATATTTGAAACATTTAATGTTAAGATCTCGAATTTCAGATCCATTTCCTTCCTCCCTTGTCACCCATTCCCTCTTGGGAGATAAGTAATTCAGTATATGTTGTACATGTCTAGCTATGCAAAACATTATCATAGTAGATATATTGTACAAGGCTGCTTATAATTCCCTCCCACTCATCCCACCCCCCACCTGGTCCATTCCCTACATGATCCTGTCCCTCTTCTATAGTGGGTACTTCCAACCTCCCCTCACCCCAAGGATGCCCTCCCATCCATCATCCCTCCTCCCATCCCCCTTCCCCCTATCCTGCTGCAGGTTGAGATATCCATTTACTATGTATGTCATTTTCTCCCTGAACCAAATTCAGTTTGAATGTGGTTTTGCCTTTTTAGCCTTCCTTATTCTCCCCCTCTTTTGCAACCACTTCCCCTTGCTTCTTCTGCATGGGATAGTTTACCCTACCCTGTCTCTCCCCATCTCCTCTTGCCACTTTCCTCTCTCACCTCATAATTTGATCCCTTGAGTATTCTCCCTTCCCAACAAATTCAACTTATGCCCTCTATCCATATATAACTGTAACCATATACACACACATTCACATATGTATTCATATGACCACACCCCCTTCTTCCATTATTTTCATAGTGAGAAAGATATCATCAGTCCCAGTTATTGCTTTTCCATATAGGAATGTAAATAGTTCAACTTTGATAAGTTCCTTTTGATTTCTTTTCCCTGATTACCTTCTCAGGCATCTCTTCCTTCTTGTGTCTGGGTGTCAAATTTTCTATTCAATTCTGGTTTTTTCCTCAAGAATGCTTGAAAGTCCTCTATTCCACTGAATGACCATATTTTCCCCTGAAAGAAAATACTCAGTTTTGCTGGGTAGGTGACCCTTGGGTTCATTCCCAGTTCTTTTGCCCTCTGGAATATCATATTCCATGCCCTTCGATCCCTCAGTGTAGAAGCTGCCAGGTCCTGGGCTATTCTGATTGTGTTTCCACAATATTGAAATTGTTTCTTCCTGGCTGCTTGTAGTATTTTCTCCTTGATCTGGGGATTCTGGAACCTGGCTATAATATTCCTGGGAGTTTTCTTTTTGGGATCTTTTTCAGGAGGTGATCGGTGGATTCTTTCAACCTCTATTTTGCCCTCTGGATCTAAAACATCAGGGCAGTTTTCCTTGAGAATTTCTTGAAGGGTGATTTCTAGGTTCTTTCCTTGATCATGGCTTTCAGGTAGTCCAATAATTTTTAAATTGTCTCTCCTGGATCTATTTTCCAGTTCAGTGGTTTTTCCCATGAGACATTTCACATTGCCTTCTAATCTTTCATTTATTTGGATCTGCTTAACAGCATCTTGATTTCTCATAAAGTCATTAGCTTCCATTTGCTCCAGTCTAACTCTGAAGGAATGAATCTCCTCAGCGAACTTCTGAGATTCTTTTTCCATCTGGCAAATTCGACTTTTTAAGGCATTCTTCTCCTCATTGCCCTTTTGGGCCTCCTTTGCCATTTGAGTTAGTCTATTTTTTAAGGTGTTGTTTTCCTCAGTCAGGCTGTTGACCCTCATTTCATACTTTTCCTGCATCCTTCTCATTTCTCTTTCCAATTTTTCCTCCACTTCTCTTATTTGATTTTTAAAGTCCTTCTTAAGGTCCTCAATGGCCTGCAACCCGCTCATGGTTTCCCCTGGGGCTTTTGGAGCAGGACTTCTGACCTCACAGTCCTTTTCCTGCTCTATGCCCCCAAAATAGGAGTCTAGGGTTGCATTTTTCTGTTTCCTTTGCCTTGGCATGTTGCCACTTAATTACTTGACTTTTGGGCTTGTTGCCACACTATGGCTTTAAGGCCAGATAGAGGAATTTTCATCCCGAACGTGTGGGGGGCCACTTCCGTTTCTGGCAAGCTGTAAACCCACCCACGACTTCCACCCTAGATCACAATCCAGATCCAGGGAGGTTAAAGCAAGAGCGATTACCCCCCAAGACTGATCTCTGGATCTCCCTTGGATTTGCAGGCAGGGAGCTGGAGCTGCCTCTGAAAACTACAAAATGGCTTGTCTCCTCAGAGGCTTCTAGCCCCCAGGGGATGGAGCCGAGGCATTCCCCCCAAATACAGGTCCCAAAGTCCATAGGACACTAACCTCTTACTTTGTCCTAGGCATGTCTTGTTGATAATTCTGGAGTCGCCACAGCTCCTGGTGTTCTGGGGTTCCTCCAGCTGGCTGCTGGCCCTGCTGCCCTGGGGCTAAAACCTCGGCTCATGCGGACCTGGGCTTGGCTCAGTTCCTGCGCTCTGCGTGCTGCACGCTGCCAGGTCCCAGACCTCTGCGCTGGTCCTTCCTGCAGGGCTGCTGGGCTGTCCTCAGCGGGAGTTTAGCTTCTCTGTGTCGTTCTGTGGGTGCTGGGGCTCCAGAAGTTGTTCAGAGTCCCCTTTTTACATCGTTTTGGGGGAATGTGGGGGCAGAGTGGCTTGGATGAGCTGTTTCTACTCCGCCATCTTGGCTCCGCCCCTCAGCATCAGTTTTTATAAGTCTCTCCAGGTAATTATGAAATCTGTCACCTCCTCGTTTCTTATAGCACAATAAAATTCCATTACATTCATATACCACAACTTGTTTAGCCATTCCCCAATTGATGGGCACCCCTTTAGTTTCCAATTCTTTGTGAATTGAATGATAGTTAAGCTAACTGTGAGCATTGCTTGAGATACCTGACAAATAAGTTGGATTTGATTAAACATTACTATACCTATTGGCATTTTATGTGCTATAACTGTCACATGGTATATAAAGGTGGGGAATCTGTGACCTTGAGGCCTGTAGTACCCACACAATCTTCCCAGCACTGATGGTGACTATGAATATGCTGGCATAGTTCTGAATTGCAAAATATAATAGACTCTCCATATAGAAGATAGAAGCAAAGCATTTATTCCAACACCAGAAAGCCAAATCCCAACACCAGGAAACCAAATCCATCATAGCAACAAAGAACTTACTATGCCATAGCACAGTAGGGAGCCATAGCATCCTTTAGCCTTCCCACAAACACTCACAAGCCTAGCAGTCTCCTTGGGTGTGTCTTCTTCTCCCTCTAGCTCTAACTGCTCTGTCTCCTAGCTTCCTGTGCGTTGTTCTGCTCCACCCTTCAGTAAACTCCTCCCACCAGTGACTCCATGTGATTACATTTGGCTTATTAGGGGGCAGGTAAGATCTGTAAAGCAGGGAAGATATTCAAATCCCCAGTACCATTACAAGGCCACATGTGACCTTCTAGGTCCTCTAGAGCAGCCCTTTGACTAAATCCAAAACTTCACAGAACAAATCCCTTTAATAAAAGGATTTGTTCTGTAAAACTTGGACGCAGTCAAAAGACTGTACCCAAGGACCTAGAAGGCCACATGTGGCCACTAGGCTGAAGATTCTCTACCCCTGAATAGGATTTAGACTTTAGAACTAAGTTCTAAAAGATCTTCGAGGCCATTGAGTCCAATACCCTTATTTTACAATGAGGAAGCTGAGGTAAACTAACTTATCCAGAGTCATACAGCTAGTATGTGTCTAAAGCAGGATTTGAACTCAGTCTTCTTGAAACCAAGTCCAGCTCCCTATCCATCTCACCACATTGCCTCATTGTGTAAGGGAGCAATGAGTTGCAGTCTCAGTGAGTCAATTGTAGGTATAAGTTTGATGTTGGAAAAGGCTGCCCAACAATGACAACTATCCAAGAGGGGCATTGACTTTTTCAAGAGGCAATGGGGGTTCCCCTTTTGGGCAGTATTCAAGTAGAGGCTAGCTGTCCACTCTCAATATGTCAGAGTGGGGATTCTTTATTTGGCCTACGTGGCTGCCAAGATATCTTCCAACTTTCCAGCTCTGTGTTTCTGTGCCTGCAGAATTGTAACACATTCTATTAGGGGCCAGATGCTAATAAGAAGGCTGGTAGAGAGAGGGAGAGAAATTCATTGACTGAGCAAGGGCATGGAATACTGAAATAAAAACCCTAGCTTTCAACGATTCCTAGAATCTATGAAACCGTCTTGCACCTCTCTCCATCTGTCCATCAATGTGCTTTTCTACTATAACTAATCTCAAAGGAATATTTTAGAGCAAAATTTCATGCAGATGTAGCTTTAAAAAAGAAAAAGAAAAAAAAGAAACAACCACACCAATCTCAGCCAGCATCTCTTATCATGACTCTCTCTTCCAGCTTTGAAAAACCTAAGGAAAGATGAAACTGATTATACCAGAAATGTAATTTAAAATGCAAATGTGGAGTCTGCTGGGAGGAGGCCTCAGCTAATTGTACTTTATTCTTCCTTGGCTTCCCAGACTGTGGGTTGTTACCTTATTCCCCCAGGGAATGCCCAGACCACAGCTGTGCTGCCACACTCTGACCTTTTGGATGAAATATGTTTGACCTTAAAAAAAAAAAAAGGCTGCAAAAAACCCTTCAACTCTACACATCCACAGAAATCAATAAATGCTTAACCCTATGCAGCAGCATGTTGAAAGCCAACCATATGTGACAGGATGGCTGTTAACTCATGAGGAATCCCAAGAAGAGAGGGAGCAGTTGCAGATGATAAAGGAAACACAGCTCATCTATATTCTTAGATAACCCACTTACTTATGGATTTTTTTTTTAATTCAGCCCATGCATTGAGGATCCTGTTTGACTGGAGAGATCAAGGATTTTATTTTTAGACTTTCTTGGAGTCAACTTTAAAAATATGCAATTGCAGCTCTTGCTTGTTTTTCTTCCTGGCAAAGCTGAAATCCTCTATTCATATGAGGTCTGATCCTAGGGCGAGCTTGGGTGAATATATTAGCCTGCTTTAGAAAGCAGATTGCTCTTTTAAGGTCTTGGGACACCCTTTCGGAAAAGTATAAAGTCATATCCTAATTCCTGATCTTTTTCTTTATCAGTTTCCCTTCCCCCCACTAACATACAGGTGTTTGAAAAAAGAACACCCAGAATTCCATTCTGATGGATCTCATGCAAACTACCATTGGTCCTGAACTTTGAGGAGGCTTTTCAAGACACTTTTCTATCTCTGGGGAAGAATGAAATGAACCAAACAGACTAAATATTAAATGAATGCCTGAAGGCCAATGTCAATATGGCATGGCTGGGGAGTCAGAGTGACCTGAGTTGAAGTCTCTCTTCTCACATATACAGACTGTGACTCTGGAAAAATCACGACAACTCTCTGAACCTCCAGTCAGTTATATAAGATGGAAAGTTGTAGAACAGTTGCTGATCAGCTTTGGAAGTGGTTTTCTTCATAGATAAGGGAACTGGGAGCTCCCTTCACCAATGAAATCATAGGTCTGGACAAAAAAAAAAATCCCTTGGATACTAGGACAAACTTGGGTGGAAGGAGGAATTTAAGTCTTCCTCTAATTTTCTTTTGTTTTTAAATGCAGACCTATGCTTTCATATGCTCCTGAAGAGGAAATGATCTCTACCAATGTAAATTTGTACATGCCCTGCAATTTATTGTTTTGCTATGGCATTGAGACATTAAGACATTGAAACTTGCACAGGGTCAAATAGACTGTATTTGTCAGAATTGGGACTTAAGTCTATGCTGGAGGTGAACTTTTGTCCACTGCATCAGTGGTCTCCAAACTTTTTTGATCACTTCCTATGATAATCAGAGGCAGCTAGGTGGTGTAGATAGTGCACTGGGTCTGGAGTCAGGAAAACTTAAATTCAAATCAGGCCTCTGACACTGACTAGCTGTGTGACCTTGGATAAGCCCCTTAACCTCTGATTGCCTCACTTTTCTCAACTGTAAATTTGGGGATAATAATAACACCTACCTCCAAGAGTTGCTGTGAGGATTAAATGGGAAATATTTGTAAAACAACAACAACAACACAGCACAGTGTGTGGAATATGATAAGTACTATATACAGATGCTTATTCCCTTCCCTTATGAGAAAAAAGAACCCCCATATATGAATATTATATATGAATTATATTATATATACATGTATCATCTATATCAAATGTAATATATCACATACACATATCATATACATATATATCATAAATTAGTACATATGCTATTGTATTAATTACTATTTTATGTATAATATAAAACATAAAAATAGGTATTTTGAAAGAATGAGAGAAATGAAATAAGCAATTTATTAATAGTACCAAGAAAATTCCTTTTTCTTTTGAGAGCAATATAGTTGAATATGCTTCATTATTTTTGAAAAAATCCTGTGTATGTTCTGAAGGAGAGGACAAATTTGTGAAGAAATACTTCTTGCTAGTGATTATTCAGTTAATTTGGTCAATACAGCTAACAAAATAGTTGAATTTTTAAAGAAACTCTTTTCACTGAAAGACACATACTATAATAATAAAATAATAAACCATAACAGTCAGTGGATATAATAGCTTTCCAATAGGAGCCATGTTTGTATGTAAATATTCAACTATCCATAATACAAAAACAACAAAGTGAATTATTTCCTATTTCAATTCAGCAGAAAATTTTTGTCATGAATTCTTTCTTCTTTCTTTACATGCCTCTCCTTAATGGATCATAGTATTATCCTATCTATGTTTGGTTATTTTCATTGTGGTTTTTGTATAAATGAGGGACAAATAAGACCACAAAACACAGGAGGAGTAATGCAGAAGTCTGGAGAGGTAGTTTGGAGCCAGAGTTAGGTTGGAGTCAGCCCCTGAAAGGGCTTTAAATGACAGTGATAGGAGTTTGTTAATAAACTGGTATTTATTGAGTAGAGCAGGTGACATGTTCAAATTTGTACTTTTGGAAAATCCATTTATTAGCTAAATGGAGGAAGACTTGAGGCAGAAAGACCAGTGGAAGACCTTAGTCCACGCTGAGAGGTAAAATAAGGTGATGATGCCTGTGGGTCAATCCTGGAGACTTGGGAGAGATGGAGACCAGATGAGAAGATATGGTGGTTGCTTTGTTTTATGGCATGAATGCAAAGCCAAGGAAGACAACGAGGTTTTGAACTTCCTTCCAGAAGGAATGGTAGGTACTACTGTTCAATTATCTTTACTACAAATAGGGAAATTCAGGAAAAGGATGAGTTTTGCAAAAAGAAAATCTAATGAACTCTGATCCACTTCATAGCCCATCCATGTCCACTCATCCCATGTGATTCATTCTATCCCAGTCAAAGCAAAAAGATTTAAGAGGCCATTGTATACAGTAATGGCAATATTGTTTTAAGACTGATATTGAGTGAATAAGTCATTTTAACTATTATAAATATCTAAATTAACTATGAAGGACATATGAAGAAAGATGCTATGTCCAGAGAAAGAACTGATAGAAGAACGTATAGAATAGTTTTGCGCGCACTCGTGCACACACACACATACACACACACACATACTTCTTGTGTCTAGTGGTAGCCATCTCTAGGGGGGAGAAGAAAAAAATAAAAGAAAAAAATTACATAACTTTATTACAATTTTAAAAAGGAATAACAAATTGTACATGATAGATTTGTAGTTTTATGCTGTTATGGAAATACTTATTTTATTCCACAAATTAAAAAACAAATAAATAATTGTGAAAAAATACCCAAAACCTAAAAAGGTGGGAGATGGATCTACTACTTACCCATCATTGCCCAGGAGTACTACAGAGTGAGTTTTCTAAAAGGTGTGTGCTACAAACATGAGGTGATATCTTGCTTCATATATAACAATACTCACTCTATTTGCTAACCTCTCTGAGCCTTCATCATCATCATTAATAATGGTACTACCCTTCTTGAAGGTTTTGGGGAATACAATGCTTGGTAAACCTTTGCGTGCCATAGAAATAGGAGATATTGGTCCACCAGCATTCTTCTCATTAATAACTTCCTGCAGAAGAGAATGGAGGTCTCCAATTCTCTTCCATCTTGTCTCTAAAATGAGGACACAACCTTTTTTGGGACTTTACCACTACTAGTTACAGGGTAACTGGCACGGTTTTAAAATAAGTGAAAGGGGACAGTTAGGTATACAAATCTAGTTTAAAAACTAGCAATCTTCTACTTAAACAGAACAATTTTTTCTTATTTTCTGTGGTTCTTCACTGAACTTTCTCTCCTCCAGGATTTATCCCCTCATCCAAAGTTTCCAGCTTAAAAAAAAATCCTAGATTTCACTTCTCCTTTTGGTAAAGAATCATAAGAAATTTGCTGTGTCCCATTTCTTTTACAAAAAAGTGAAGCCCCAACAAAGGGCCGGGAAATCCCATTCATATCTTTGAAGAATTTCTGACCTGTATGTTTGCCTTTTTAATATCCTCTTGTTCTATGCAGGAATTAAAAAAAAAATCAATGTCTGAAAAATTCTTTCCTACCAAACTTTCCTAAGAACATTGCAGCTTCCTCTACATGCATTTTCCTGCCCTCTAGTGGAGGTGTTAGTGAGGCAGAAAATGATTACAGAGGAGGAAACCATGGTTGTAGGGTTTATCTGAATTTCATGTAAATTGAATTATTAATGTCCAAAATGAATGGAATTTCTTTTTACTAATCAGCATATGGTCTTCCTCTCATTCCTTTGTACACCCGGACCTTCTCTACCATTATCCAACTCTTCATCCATTCTAGTCCTGGAATTCAAACATTGGAAGTTTGTAAGAAACCTCCCTCTGCCTTGGTGTCCTCTCCTTCTAATTGGATAGCTCCTCTCAGAAGCATCATCAAGGTGGGCAATTTGCCCACCCATAAAAATAGCAAAGGGCAAGAGGATTATGTCACTTATAAGAAAAGTCAGCCAATAGTAGGGCCTTGGCTTGGATTCTCTCATGAAGCAATTAGTAAATTGTTTCTAGACTTCCTTTTGTTTTATTTTTGGAAGTGGGGTGGATGGCTAGGCTATTCTCCTTTCCCCTCTCTGTCACCACTTTAATGTAATGTATGGATTCAACTAGGTGAGCTTTCCCCTCCCCTTCTCTATGATTATCTTTCCTGTGTGTGTGTGTGTGTGTGTGTGTGTGTGTGTGTGTGTGTGTGTGTGTGTCTGTGTGTGTGTGTTTACTTTCCTGAATAGGAGACTATCAACTCTACAATTGGATGTTTCTGATATTGAAGGTGACCTTGTGAGTTGCAGAGGTTGGAAGTCTTGGGTCTTTACATGCCCTTGCTTGCCCTCTAGTGGAGGTGTCGGCACGGCAAAAAATGAATGTGGTTGGCAGGAAGCAGGCCATACTTCTTCATTGAAGAAGATGGCCATTGACAAAAAGAGAATTCTCCCAAACCTGGCCTGTTTTACTTGCAGACTCTTTCTCAGCAGAGCTGAGATGGAATGTAAAAGGCCTAATCAGGAATCCTGAAAACAGCTTTATGTTCTGATGAGGGCTATATATCAGCCTTGTGGTACAATGTGACAGTCTTTACTGAATCCTGTTTAAAGTCATTGTGTTAATACTCATTTTAAGTCTTTTAGAGGGTAGCTAGGTGGTGCAGTGCCTAGAGCACTGGACTTGGAATCTAGAAGTTTTGTCTTCGTGAGTTCAAATCTGCCTTCAGACATGTACATATGTGTGACCCTGGACAAGTCATTTAACCTCACTTGCCTCAGTATTCTCATCTGGAAAAGGAGTTGGAGAAGGAAATGGTAAACCCCTCCAGTATCTCTAACACTGCTATCAAGAAAACCTTAAAATGAGGTCACGTAGAGTAGAGCATGACTGAGATTACTCAACAACAAAAAGAGGCAACATGGTGTATGAGATAGCGAGCCAGTCTAAGAACCTGGGTATACCACTTAACATTATAGTGGTCAAAGCAGCTTTTACTTTTAACACTACAAATTGTAGAAAAACCAATGACTGGTATTGGTACAGGTTCCTCATCTCCACATTTGACAAAGAAATCATAGATATCATTCTTACCCATAATATATATATGACAAGCTTTTTATGTTTAGCATTTTTCTTTTCTTTTTTCTTGTATAGGAGTAAAATACCTTTTCCACACCTGAATCCTATTAGACAGAGTACTGTTCTACTTCCCTGTTTTAAGAAAACCTCCCAATAAGAATTAAAGCAACATAGCAGTATATAGGCCCCAGGGTGCTCTGTTGAAACTTAATTAACTGAAAACTGAGAAAAAAAGAACCTAGCCATCCTTCCATTAGAGACTGGTTGACTCCCCCATGAATCAGCTCTGTCTAGACCACAACCTTTGGCTCAGAGTAGAGAGGCCCCTTGGAGAGAGTGAGAGGGTTCTGTATCTTAGGTTCTGAGGGTCTAGCATTGTTTCCTCTATTATAAGATCAGCTTCATTAGAGAATTTTAGAGCAGAAAGAGACCTTCGAGATGATTTAGTGTAATCTCATTTTGAAGAGGAGACTAAGGCCCAGAAACATAAGACTTTAGACATTTTCTGATCCGTCCTTATAGTGTTTTGTCGCCAAAGGTTTCTTTTACTTATTTTGTAGAAATATATGTGTGTGTGTGTGTGTGTCTATATAGACACACATATATTTAAATGTCTACTATGTTTTAGGAACTGTTTAGGTTGTAGGGATATAAAGATATGTGCCCTCAAGAAGTTTATATTCTTATAGGGGAGACAATGTGTTTATGTATGTGTATGCATATGTACACACATGTGTATATACATACATATATATCACCTTCAATATATACTTGCATATATACATATACATACATTATATATATCCAGGAGTATATATACATGTATATACGAATGTCAGTTCAATGGTAATTCAATTGTGTCTGACTCTTCATGACATCATTTGGAATTTTCTTGGCAAAAATACTGGAATGGTATGTCATTTCCTTCTCTGCTCATTTTATAGATGAGGAAACCGAGGCAAACAAGGTTAAGTGATTTGTCCAGGTTCACACAGCTAGTAAGTGTCTGAGGCTAGATTTGAACTCAGTAAGATGAGTCTTCCTGAGTCTAGGCCTGGTGCCTATACACCGTACCACCTAGTTGCCAGTTTATGTATATGTGTTTGTGTCTATACATGTTTATACATATATGTATATATACAATATAGCAGATGTAGGGAACTGCACGTAGCAAGTGATAAATCTTGAAAGAAAACAAGGATCATAGATTTGGAGCTAGAAAGAAACCTCAGAAATCTTCTAGTCCGGCGGTCTCAAACATGGAGCCCCAGGCTATATGAGTTCACGAAACCAAATTAAAACACTGGGAAATATTTAACAAAACAAATAAAGATGTAGTAAAACATAGCATTAATATGTTGTTTTCTAAGTAGTATGCGGTCCTCAAAGATCCTTACTTTTGTTTTTTGTGTCCGTTGGTTCTATTTGAATTTGAAATTATAAGTCTAGTCAAAGCTCTTTTTCACTTTAAAGATGAGTGATGGAAACTGGCAGAAATAACATGACTTGCCCAAGGTGACACAGGTACCAAGTAATAGAACTAGCATTTAGCCTTGTCCTCTGATTCCAAATCTAGGCCCTATTAGTTTTTAATCCCTTTCCAGTATAACCCCTTTGTATTTTTCTCATCTTCTTACTCTTTCCTCCCCTCCAAGTACTCAGGGATCCAGTAATGTTGGCTTCTTGCTCTTCCTCAGACAGCATAGCCTATCTCCTGAATCCCTAACTTTCCGTAGGCTGTCTCCTTGGCCTGGAATGGCCTTCGCCCTTCACGTTGTGGCTTCGCTGTCTGTTTTAAGACTCAATTCAGGTCCCACCTTCTGCCTTTTCTCATCTCTCCCACTGCCTTCCCTGTGAGATCCCATTCCACTTTCTTTGTGTCTTTTTTGTTCAGTATTCTGCACATTGTTTCCTCCTTTTGAATTGAGCTCCTTGAAATCAGAGACTCTTTCTGCTTTTCTTTCTATCTCCATCATTTAGTGAATGCTTAAAAAATGTTTATAGACTGGCTTTCTCCTCCCTCTGCTTGTTTTCCCTCATTGAATCCAAGTTTCTGGGAGGGTCAGGTACTATTGCTGTTCCCTCCCCCCACCCCCATACAATGCTTGGCAAATAGTAGGTGCTTAATAAATATTTGTTGATTGGCTGATTGACTATCTAGGGTCACCCAGCTAATTAGTAGTGGCAGGGCTGGGTGTAGAGCTCAGAGTCTCCCATTTCTGGTCTCACTGTACCATATAAAAAAGAGTAAGCTTCCCATTTGGAATCCCTTCCTGTCTGATCAAACTCACTTCTGTTTTTAGTACTAGACATTGAAAAGAAAGCTAACGCCAACCCTCTTGCCTCAAACTTCCCAACAAATCCCTGGGGGGTTGCCCAGGGCCGCAGTACGTTCCTGTGTTCCTGTGATGTGTCCGAGGGCTAGGGGTTGGGGAACACAATGGGGTGGGGAGGGCAGATTGAGTTCCTTTCTGAACCCTGTGGGGGAGATCGGTTTACCCCTTGAAGCATGAGATTTGATTATCCTGCCTTCCCATGCATAGCTACAAATGTTATTATAGGTCATAAAATTAGCCAGCCCCTTGTACATCAATCTGTAGTATTTAACTGTAAGACCTGCTGGGGCTACTCAGCTCCTCATGCTGGGCTGCTTTCCTTTGCCCTGTGGTGGTCCACCATTCATTTCACTGAGCTGACCCCTCTTATTCTTTTAGGGAGAGAAGTGGTTTCTAAGGGCCCCTTCCTTCTATAGAATCCCTTTGCTCAAGCTCACCTTTATAAAAATAGAATAATAAAAAAAGCTTCTTGAATCTTGAAAAATGTTGGTCTTTTTTTTTTTTTAAAGATTTCAGGGTTGGTTTGTCTGATTTTTTTTTTAATTCTATTTAAATCTTCCACAAAATGAGGAAAGAGCACTAACATCCTTCTCCTCCTCCTCCTCATCATCATAAATAGATTTTTTTTTTAGAGGGACTGAGGTATCTTAACTCTCCTCTACTCTCTCCCACCCCAACACCCTTTTGGACCAACCCTGTAATTTCACTGGTATTGGGAACTGCTGCATCTACCAATGCAGATAGATATATACCAGGCAATGGGTTCTTAAACAGCTTCTGGGGATAGCAAGAGATTAAATGACTTGCCCAGGGTCTTACAGTTAGTCTGTGTCAGATGACTGACCTGAACCTAGGTCTTCCTGAGTTTGGGGCCAGCTCATTATCTATCAAACCACACGGCTTCTTTTTATATTATATATTATTTCTTTGTGGAAAATCATGATTGTAGTGGGCATCAAAGGAAACAGAGGAGACAACAGGAGAAAAAATCCTAATAGAAGGCTAACACGACCCTTCCTGAGAAAGTCATTCTCAGGTGTTCAGGTCTAAGTCTTTGAAATGGACTGAAATTTCCTCTGTTAATCTCTGGGGATGCTGCTCTTGCTGTACACTAATGGGCCCCTCTTGACCTGAAAGAGGGAATATTCCCTCTGGGTGCCTTGCTTTCTGGTTGGCCTTTTGGCAGCAAGCTCCCATTAGCCTTAACCTCCAAGTAAACATTTGCCTTCAGCCCTCAGTGGGAAAAGAATGGATGAAGGGGTGAAAATGGAGGTCTCTCATGAGGGCCCCAGGAATAAATGGCACCAAATTCCTTCCCCTCCCCTCCTTCCCATTGTCAACTAAGGGCACATTTCCTACTCTTCCCTGCAGGCGTCCACCTGAAATAAGCAGCAGATTGAGTTCTAATTCGATTTGATTTTGTGCAAGTCATAGATTCTTCAAGTTCCCTTTTTTCCCTGTATTAGTCTCTTTTATTCCCCAGGGGCTTCACATAAGAGTAAGTTCTTATGCATAAGAAGCCTTTTGGGCTTTGGATGGAGAGACTGACTATTTAGGGACACTGGGAAGGAAAGTACATTGCCATCAACAAATAACTAATTTGTTGTGCTGTTTTTTAGTTGTGTACAACTCTTTGTGATCCCACTTGGGATTTTCTTTGCAAAGATAATGAAGTGGTTTACTATTTCCTTCTTCAGCTCATTTTACAGATGAGGAAATTGAGGCAAAGAGGGTTAAGGGACTTATCCAAGGTCACACAGCTAGTAGGATTCTGAGGTTCGATTTGAACTCAGGTCTTCCTGACACCAGTTGCAGCATTCTGTCTGCTGCACCACCTTGCTGTCCCATAAAGAACTAATTAAGTCAGGCTAAATCACAAGTTCAGTTCAGACTGAGAACTGGTTAGAGGGAGAGATCAGAGATTGAAAGTTAGGGCAACAAAATGTGCTTATTCCCAGGGTTACATGGTGAAGGAGAGGGGTACTGTCCTATTAAGCTCTAGTTTGGGTACCCTACATGGGAGCTTTAATATGACCCTTTGACCTATTTTCTAATAAGTGATGAGTTGGAAATACTACCAATTGGAGATGAACATCTCTGAAGTCAAGTGTAATGTATAGGCCAGGTAGAAGCATTGTGGATGGAAGTACCATAGCCTGTTGGCCTCTTGCATCTGAGACCATGGTGGTCAAAGAGAATGGAGATGATGTATGCTTTAAAGGGCACATCGTCTCTAACAAGGCAAATGTAGCAGAGAGTTTAGAACCATTTCCAAAAAGTGTGTCATCTATGGAAGTAAATTCCAAATTTCAGACAATCTTTCAAACCCAGTCCAAACAAATGGAAGATGTTTACTGGGTATGTTCAAAGAGGGAAAATGTTGATAGAAGCCACTCACCAGGGAGAATACAAGCAGTCAAAAATCTTTGGAGGAGGATCAGAAGAACATGAATGACATCTTACTGGTGACTGATTCCTTTGTGTGACATATGCAGGCCTAGCTACCCAACCTGGACTCAGGGAACTGCCACAGTGGCCCAAATATTGTGAAAGGATTTTGTTACTCATGCCTTCCTTGATGTGATTTGCTCTGATCTGATTTTTGAGAATATTTATTCAGGATGGTACTTGTCCTGGAAGAAATTAAGCAACTGAGAACCTTACTTTCCCATGCTCAAAGATTCCTCCAGTCATGACATTTCAATTACATTCTGTTAAAAACTCTGGGCTCCTTAAGGTCAGAGCCAAAGTTCAATGGATCTAATCTGTGACTTATCTAGCACTTGCTCAGAGTTTCTCCAGAAATGAGGCAACAAGGTGTAGCAGCAAGCAGCCTGGCATACTCAGGGTGGCTGCCAACACAGGTTCTTAGATCTGCTTTTCTAAAGGAAAGCAACTCAGAATGGGTTAACAATCTTACTTTAATCAATCAAACATATATTATTTACCTAGTTCAGGGGAAAAATCATCACCCTGAACTTCAGAGAATACAAACAAGTTACAAGCAGAAAACAAATACAAAGAAACATCAGCAGACAGGCTTCCAGCTGTCTGACCATTACATCCACAGTTAGTCAGTTACCAGAGAGGGAAGCACCAACATCTGGGTTTTCAAAGCCAGGGGTGGGGTGGAGCGTGGGGGGCTCAACAGCTGTCCAGAGTCTTGTCTGGTCAAATCACACAACTTTTCTCAAAGTGAGCCCCAAAGCAAAACCTCACATCAGGGTTTATATAGACTTCTCCTGGCTCAGAGAATGTCACAACCCTCTAAACCCACTGCCCAATCAAAAAGCAACCAGGTGTAGGCTTTCCTGGAAAAACAAGCTTCCCACCACAGGCTCCATGTGACCACATTCAGCCTATTAGGGGGCAGAGTATATTTTCAAATCTGGGAAGGTTTTCAGAGTCACTTAAGCCTATCAAAGGGCCTAGGGGAAGGGAAGATCTTAAATTTCCATTCCCATAACACAAGGTTTACCCAGGGAAAGAAAGGGCTTATATGGAAAAAAATAATTAGTAGCAACCTTTCTTAACAGTCTCAGGAAGGTTCAAAATACCAAAATTCTGGTACAAATAAACAAGGAGCTTACCACAGACAGGAAAGCAAGCCAGGTGTATTGAGAGGAGATACTGACAAAACAAAGGAGAGGCCAAGAAAATGGTAGAAACGAGTTAAGTCTGCTAAGTTCCGGAGAGATGGCACACTTTCAATCAACCAGTCAGTCAGTAAACTTTATTAAGTGTTTACTATGTGCTAGGCACCTTCTCCCCTGCCAGTAAAGTCTGGTGGGTTTTTAGAGGACTCTTATCTGGATCTAACAGGCCCAGGCATTGGAAGATGTGAGCAGACTGAACCTGAGGACTAGTATTGATTAAGACTAGTGGGAATGGGAAGATACTTGAGGAACTGGAGGCTAGTTGGCACTTAAAGTCCCCACTTGAGGCAAAGGGGATTTGTGCCATTACTTCTGGTTTTACTCCAACAGTGTGAGCCAGTTTCACCATGAGGGACTTCTTTGTTTAGTAGAGTGAGGAGGTTACTGGGATCATGACAGAGCCTAGGGGAGGAGAGGACTCTGGAGATCTTGGCTTTCTTTCACTTTAGAGATGGCGTCTAAATATCACCATCATTCTTGCTTTGCCAGAGAAACTGGCGTATAAGGTGACCATGGTGCAGAACTGTGAGTTTGATGATGATTGACTAGAGGCTGAAAAGAGAAAGAATAAAAATATGATGCTTCATCTCCCCTTCCACTGCACCTATGTTCCTTCTTGAAACAAGGAAATGAGATTCAAGAGGGGACTTTTGGAGGACTTTTTTGGGGGGGGAAGGTGTGGAGAACTGGAGAACTCTATCAAGAGTGAAGTTCTCCTACTTAATGATTGTAGCCGACCCTAAAAGACTCTGACATTGTTGGGACTAATGTCTGTTCATGTAAGGATTTCTATTTTTTCTTCTTCTTACTAAAAATATTCTTTTGTAATGTTGTAAATGACATGCTTGTAAATTAGGAGCCACTTTCAGCATACTAAAATTCTGCATGCATTTCTCAGGTTTCTTGGGATGGGAAGTTGGGAGCCAAGGGGGTGAGACCACTTCCCCCATCCGAATGTACTCAGACACTTAGTGTCAAGAGACAATCTATGACAATCAAGGGGAAATCTCAGCTGATCAGGACACTTGGTCTAAGAATTGGTGGAGATTTGTGATTGAGTGGAGAGAAGAGGGCAAACAAAGATATCCAGACCCAGGTAAATCAGCCTTTGTTGTCTGATAAAACAGAGCCCTGCATTTTATGGGCACATAATTCTAAAAGTTCTCTTCTCTAAAAGGAAGCTGTTTTCTCTCAAGTCTTATTCTGATGTCCCATTTTGGTCTGGAAGAAACTCTGGCATCTTGATGCTTTACCAGAAGAATACAAGTGTTCATGAGTCCTACCAATTGGACAAGCTGCCAGTATGGATCTGGGGATGGGCTGGATGCCTGTTGTCTCAGAATCAGTCTAGATAAAGCTACTAGGAATAGTAATAACAAGACAGCAACCAGTGATATTTGGAGAGAGCTATAAACAGAACATATAGAAATATCCTATAAAGAATAGACTGCTAGTCTATTAGGTAGTTATATATGTGATGTAATTGGTAAAGCACTGGGCCTGTAGTCAGAAAGACCTGATTTCAAATCTGACCTTACTTGCTGTGTGACCCTGGACAAGTCACTTAACCACTGGATGCCTCAATATTCTCATCTGTAAAATAGGGATAATAATCAGATCTACCTTTTCAGGGTTGTTGTGAGGAGTATGATTGTAAAGTATTTGGCACATAATTGATACAATAAATAGCTTTTTCTTCCTACCTTCCCATATAGACTAAGAGATTATTTTAAACTTTTGGGTCCCTTAAAAGACTTCACTTATACCTAGGAAGTACCCATTTCCATGTATGGGAAGGATCATAGATTTTATAAAGATAATTTCAGAACTGAAAGTAAGCTTAGAGACCATCTAGTCCAAGTCCCTGGTTTTACAGATAGGGGAAACTGAAGCCTAAATCATGCAGGTAGCAAGTTAGCAGGACAAGGATTCATACTCAGGTCTTACCATTCTGAGTTCAACATTTCAAGCTCAGAGCCCTTTCTGCTGAAAAGTTATTAAAACAAAAAGAAAAAAAGAAAATCGCCCTGCTTTTCTCCACCCCCTTGAACAAACAAACAAACAAACAAGAAAAGAACCCTTTCTATTTAAGAGGATAATGAAGCGTGTTTAGCTCCATAGTCTCTTTATGTTACATGTGAAGATCTTCAGCAAGGATCTTATGAAGATAGGACACATTGAGTCTTTATGTTCAGTTCTCAATTTCCCCTTTCCTTAAAAAGTGAGTGAAAAGTAAAGTTTTAATTTAGTGCTTCAAAGAATAAAAATGTAGCAATTGTAGCTTTCTCAGCAAATGTGCCAAACAAAAACAAACCACCAAAAAAGTCGATCCATGGCCAATCTCATTCTGGCAAACATTTAATGAAAGAAAAACCAGAGGAGGCCATAAGCAGTTAAAGATCGAGCATGGTTTCAATTCACTTTCTAGATCAGAACTGGTATAAATGAATGTGAAATGAAAAAATCTTTCGAAAGATTAAAGCCTGGATTTCTATCTAACAATTTCGGCTGTAAAGTGCTTGAGCTGAAGATGTCTTGTTTGCTCAATCCCATGGCAACACTTGTGCAGAAAGAGGAGGAGGGGGCACGGTTAGCAAGCTTCTGCCATAAAAGGATGTGTTCTGAGGTTAGAGATGAGCATTCATGTGGAGAAGAAATAAACCTCACAGGCCACTTAAAACCCCTGGGGGCGGCTGGGTGGTGTAGTGAATAGAGCATGGGCCCTGGAGTGAGGAAGACCGGTAGATCAAATCCAACCTCAGACACTTGACATGGTTAATAGTTGTGTGACATTGGACAAGTCACTTAACCCCAATTGTCTTGCCTTTCCCCTTCCAAAAAGAAAACTACTTATTTTAGAGGACGAGTTGTGCAAGTAACAAGTATTTTAGGTGGCATTTAAATCCAGGATTTTAGACACTAGTATCAGAAGTCTTTCCAATGTATCTTACTGCTAAGTGGGACTAACCATGCTCTGGCTTAATTTCCTACTTTATGGCATATTTGCCCTGACAGATTTTTATCCCGACTCTAGATGTGGAATTGCTCTATATGGTGTTCTCTGCTTTGTGTATTGGCCTTTGGATTTGATATTCTGAACCCGGTCTCTAGGACTTTTGACTCTCTTTGATCATGACTGGGCCCAAGCTCTCTTGCCTCTAATCTCATTGTCCTTGATCAATGGTGTCCATTGGCCCCATCCTTTTAGCTGATAGACATTGGATGATTCTCCTCTCATCCTTAACCTTGGTTGGGCAATAATGGAGTCTTATCTTGCATTGTGACCAGTTTTAATGAGGTGGTGGGTACGAAAAATCCAATGAAAAGGGTGCTAAGCAAGAGGTCAAAAGAACTTTCTGTGTGACCTTAGGCAAATTCCTTAGCCCCTGTGGACCTCAGTGTCATTTGTAAAAGGCCAGAGTTGGATTGTATGGTCTCCAAGTTCCCTTTCATCTACAAACCTATGATCCAATGATCCTACAACCAGTATTTTGTCTTGAAGCTAAAAGGGTCTGAGGCCAGAGGCAGTGTCTAAAATGGAAGTGGGGTCAGAAAATGAATCTAAAGGATATCTGAGAAAGGAAAATAGAGGGGGTCGTGCTAGGCTTCAGCTTTCAGTAATTCAGTACCAGAGAAGTATTAGGACTCCTAGCTAGACAAAGAGTTGGTGGTATAGTGAGAAGGGCACTGGGGGCTCTGAGGAAGAGCCAAATTTGAATCCTGCCTCATACCTGCTGTATGACTCTGGAAAAATCATTTTAGTTGCCCTCAGGCTTATTTTCCTCATCTTTAAATGGGGATACTAAAAGCACCTATTTCACAAGGTTATTAGGCGTATCAAATGAACTAATGTAGGGAAAGCACTGTATAAATGTTCATTTACATACAATAACACACATGCATATACATTACGTAATGTTTATTACTTTAATTTGCCAGACAGTTTTTCTGAGACTATATCAGTGGTGTTCTAGAGTTAGTTCAAAAGTAAGCAATTATTAAATTTTGAGTGTGAGCATTTATCCCTCAGAAATCTGCAATCACTCTAAAACAGGGCTTCATTTACTGTTTCCTTATTGTCTAGCTCCAACAAAATGTTAATAACACAGATTAAACTTAAAAGAGCATATATATATATATGTGTGTGTGTGTGTGTGTGTATGTGTATAGATATACCATATATGTATGTATAGATATACTACATATGTATGTATCTATGTATATATATACTATATATGTATAGATGTGTGTGTAGATATACATATACATACGTGTGTGTGTGTGTGTGTATTTTTTCTTAGAGCTTGGTTGTTGGACATTTTGGCATACCCTTGTATTGTTCTATAAACATTACTTGAGCTCAGCAGGACGGATGGATGGAGCTCTGCCAATGAACTGGAGACCTAGTGACTGGATCCTAATAATAATAATTGCCATTTATATAGTATTATATGCCTGGCATTTTTTAAATGTCCTTTATGTCACTTGAACCTCATAATAGTCCTGGGCTTCAGCCATGTTTTATACAAAACTATGTGGCTGGTCTTGCCCTCCATTGTCTTCCAAAGTCCCTTTAGAGAAGACTGTTGAAGAATGACCACCATGGTTCCCCTTCATTGTTTGCCATGGCAATAGCTGACTTTTAGTAGAGGAGGGAAAAGGTGAAGGATTGACCCTTCCCTTATTGTGGGCAGAGGCTGTGTACTATCTCTGGTTAAGTTTTTTTTTTTATTGTTGTTACCAGAATAGACTTGAAGTAATAGCATTTTAGAAAACCTCTGGGGACGAGGAATTCAGAGAAAAGTGGGATATCTGTGAATGTTACCAAAAGATAATTTATAGAAGTCAGTCCAACTAGTTACCTTATTTGTGATTGATTAGTCATTGGGTTTACAACCACACTTGTGCCAGTGAACTGAGAGACAAAGACATCCCCAGAGAAGAAATTTTGCAGGAACTTTGTAGTAGGTCTAATGTGTATTGGGGACTTTGAGAAGGAAGAGAAGTTCAGCTCATCAGAGGCCCTTGCCTAAAATAGCATGGAGAAGGCAGACTCAGTAGTAATGGTGGTCTGGGTACCAGAGTAACTGGCCACATCACCTCTAAAGAAGAATCATCCTATGCTAGAGAAGCCAATCTTCACCTAAAAGTGTAGGGTCACCTTTAATGTTTGACCAGGACAGAAAAAAATAGATGAGAGACCCATTGAAGGGGGATAGTCACTGAAATTCCTGGTAGGGGGGTAACTAGATGGTGCAGTGAATATAGCACCACTCTTGGAGTAAGGAGGACCTGAGTTCAAATCTGGCCTTAGACACTTAACACTTACTAGCTGTGTGACCTTGGGCAAGTCACTTAACCCCAATTGCCCTGCTCTCCCCCGTCAAAAAAAGAAAAAGACAAAAAAGACAAAAAAAAAAAAAAAAAGAAATCCCTACCCCCCTGGTAGGTCAAGAAGGTGAGGCGAGTACAGCAAGAACCAAAGTTCTGGGAAAGAAACTTTGGAGGTTGGATTAATTTTAATTCAGCAAACAATTATTTTTTTTTTTATAAGCAATTGGGGTTAAGTAACTTGCTCAAGGTTACACGGCTAGTCATTTGATTTATGCGTGGGTGCTCATTTTCTGAGGCTGGATCTGATCTCGGGTCATCCCAACTCCGAGGCCGGCACTCTTACTCACTGCACCACCTAGCCGCCCCTTTAGGGCAATTGGGGTTAAGTAACTTGCCCAAGGTTACACGGCCAGGTTTTTGTTTGTGTGGATTAAGTGTCGGAGGCCGGCTCTGAACTCAGGTCCTTCTGATTCCAGGGCCGGCGCGCCACCTAGCCGCCCCTCAGCAAACAATTATTAAGAACCTACTGTTTACTAGTATGTTGTACTAGTTACTAAAAATACAAAAATGAAAATAATTCTTGCCCTTTAGGCACTTAAGTTTACTTTGGGTGGGTGGGGGTATCACGATGTTAAGAGATAACCCTGTTTTCCAGAGCTAAAGCCCAGCAACAACAACAACCTAACACTTTGCACTCACATTCTGAATGATCTCACCTTCTGGAAAAATCACACTTACTGTATTACTTTGACCAGCACCAGTGTTCTCTGAGCTCAGACAAGCACCAGACAAGTTCTGGTCATGAAGTCCTGCTATAACTCATGGAGTAACCATTGAGATCTCCCCACTCTGCCTCTGGTTCCCCGCATTAGGGGCAGGGCTCTGGCATACATCCTTGCTTATAAGCCGAATTCCTCACTTTGAACTTTAAACGAGTTTGATTCCTGACTCTCCTGTTTCTAGCCTGCTCTTTTCGGCTCTGGTCACCCACAGGTCAGAGGCTGGCTCTGTCCAGATGACTGGGGACATCATGTGTTGTGAAAGTTAAAAAATTTTTAGGAACCAATCTATCAAAAAGCATCTTTCATGCATGATTCCAAATCTTGTTTCAATGTCTCTGTATTGGCTGACCTTCACGCTTACAATGGCTAGAATTCTTTCCTTCCTCACTTCTGACTTCCTTCTAGGTTCAGCTGATGGTGACATTTTTTGGAAGAGGCTTTTATCCTCTTAGCCCTGCCCTGTCTCCTCCTCCTCCCCCTCTCCAAGTTGTTAGTTCCTTTCCTTCTTAGGCCACCTCCTATCTCCTAGGTATCCTATATATACAGGTTATATTTCTGCAGTCTCTCCCTTAGAATATAAACACCTTGAGGGAAGGGGCCTTTATCTTTCTAGTGCTTAACAGTCAGCACATAGTAAGCACATAATAAATGTTTGTCTATTGATTAATCTGGCAGCTAGGTGGTACAGCACACAGAGCACAGAATCTGGAAGCAGGAAGATCTGTTCAAATCTGGTCTCTGACACTTATCAGTTTGGTGACCTTGGGAAAGTCACTTCACTCCATTTGCCTCAGTTTTCTCATCTGTCAAATTAGTTGGAGATGGAAATGGCAAAGTACTGCAGTATTCTTTTTTTTTCCCAAAATTTTATTTTAGACTCAAACTCCAGAACACAAAGAGAGAATAAAGAGAAGAAACAAAACATATATTAAATATTGAAAATTAAATACAAAGTTAGAAAAAAAAAGCCTGTCATGTGCATAGCAGATCATGAGAGGATTCAAAATTTATTATAATAAATTTTCATTTCAAGAAAGTCTATATGATGAATAATACTGTGTTGAGAGCTGTCCATTTTTTCTTTGCTTCCTTGTGAGTTTTCTTTTGTTCTTTGCTGTGCATTTTTTAAACTTTGTTCTTTTTTTCCCCTCCCACCCCCAGAAGGCCACAATAAAGTTTAGATGTTTCTCTATAGCTATGAATATATACATGTATAGACATATACATTCCCAAACCTATTCTACTCCTGATCTTTGTTTTTATGTATATGCATATCTCTTGTTTCCTATCCTCCTACCTCCTCTGCTTTACTTTTTTTTTTTTTTTAAAGCAATTGGGGTTAAGTAACTTGCTCAAGGTTACATGGCTAGTCATTTGATTTATGCATGGGTGCTCATTTTCTGAGGCCGGATCTGATCTCGGGTCATCCAAACTCTGAGGCCGGCGCTCTTAACTCACTGCGCCACCTAGCCGCCCCTTTAGGGCAATTGGGGTTAAGTAACTTGCCCAAGGTTACACAGCTAGGTTTTTGTTTGTGGGATTAGTGTCGGAGGCCGGCTCCGAACTCAGGTCCTTCTGATTCCAGGGCCGGCGCTCTATTCACTGCGCCACCTAGCCGCCCCAAGAATGGCTTTTTTTTTTTTTTTGCTTTTTGGAGGGCTATTGGGGTTAAGTAACTTGCCCAAGGTCACACGGCTAGGTTTTTGTTTGTGTGTGCGTTAAGTGTCTGAGGCTGGATCCGAACTCAGGTCCTTCTTGATTCCAGGGCCGGCGCTCTATTCACTGCGCCACCTAGCCGCCCCAAGAATGGCTTTTTTTTTTTTTTTGCTTTTTGGAGGGCTATTGGGGTTAAGTAACTTGCCCAAGGTCACACGGCTAGGTTTTTGTTTGTGTGTGCGTTAAGTGTCTGAGGCTGGATCCGAACTCAGGTCCTTCTGATTCCAGGGCCAGCGCTCTACTCACTGCGCCACCTAGCTTTACTTTTACCCACTACCTTGCCCTCCCCACCAAGGATCCCTCCCCTATCCTACCATTCCTATAAATCTAATAGGAATAATATTATCTAATAATAATAATCCTTCTATACCCCTATTTACCTATTCTCTCACCCTTCCCTCTAAAGATCCTTCCCTTTTCCTCTCCCCCTCCCTATACCCCTACATATATATGTATACATCCATACATTTTATATATATATATATATTTTTCCCCCCTCTTACATCCATTCCCGATGAAAGTAGGTTACCAGCCCTCCTCCTCCATCTAATTCCTATGTATCAATTCTTCTTCTTGCACCTTATTTATATAAATTAATTACTCTTTTTAGCTGTTCCTAAATGGTTTTACTTTTAAAATTTATATCATGCCCAGGTTTCCCCCAATATTTCTTATGAGCTACCCAATTTTAATAAGAAGCTTAGATATAAATTTTACATTTTACATATATAAAAAGCAAACAGTATCCTTATGGATCCCTTATTATCAGTTTTTGTTATGTACCTTATATCTATATTGGTTCTTGTATATGAATCATCTTTTAAATTCAGGATTTTTTAACAAAGTCTCAAAAATCTGAGAGTTTATCAATTATCCATTTTTTTTTAAATTCAAGGCAATAGTTGATTTTGCAGGGTATGATATTTTTTACCATAGCCCCAGTTCTTTTGCTCTTCTATATGTTGTGTTCCAAGACCCGAGGTCCTTTAATGTTTTTGCTGCTAGGTCTTCTGTAATTCTAATTGTGGCACCATCATATTTAAATTGTTTTAATCTTGATGTTTTTAAGTTTTATCTTGACCTGGGGATTTTGGAATTTGATTATGATATTCCTATGGGTTTTCCTCATAGGATCTCTTATAATTTCTCTGGATTCACTTTGCCCAACTCTCATTTTCAAGGTGTCATTTTCTCTCTTAAAATTCTGGATCTCCTTATGTAGTTGGTTGACTTTCTTTTCATACCCTTCTTGTTATTGTTTTTTTTTTTTTTATTATTCTCATGTTCTCTTTTAGTTTTTCCTCCATCTCTGTTATTTGATTTTTTTTCAAATACTTTATTAACTTCTGTTTTACTTCATTCACTTCTGCCAGTTTTTGTGTTACAAATTTTGTCCCTGTTTTTCCCCTACCCATCTCCCCAAAAAGCAGTCCACCAGGATATCCCCTCCTTCCTTGTCATCCACCCTTACTGGGAAGATAAGCCAATTCAATATAGGTTGTACATGTGTAGCTAAAGCAAAACATTATCATAGTAGATATATTGTAGGAGACTGATTATATTTCCCTCCGTCCTATCCCATGTCCCACTTGTTGTATTCTCTACTTTGGTCCTGCCCCTTTTCAAAAGTGTGTGCTCCCAACTTCCATCCCACCCAGTCTGCCCTACCTTCCATCATCCCCCCTCTCATCCCCTTCCCCCTACTCTCCTGTAGGGTGAGATACCTTATTTCATGTCTATGTTATTCCCTCCCTGAGCCAAATTCGATGATTACAAGGTTGACTCATTCCCTTATGCCTTCCTGTTCTTCCCCTCCATTGTACCCATTTTCCCTTGCCTCGTCTATATGAGATAGTTTGCCCCATTCTGTTTCTCCCCATCTCCTCTCATTATATTCCTCTCTCACCTCTTGATTTGACCTTAAGTATCATCCCTTCCTATTAAATTGGTCCTGTGCCCTCTATCTATGTATACCTGTAAACATACACACATTCACATATGTATTCTTATGCCTATATACCCTCTGATAAAGGCTATATATATATATATATATATATATATATATGTGTATATATATATATTTCTATTCCCTTCAACTATTTTCATATTGAAAGTTTACTACATGAAATAGTTCAACTTTGATAAGTTCCTTATCATTTATTTTCCCTGTTTACCTTCTCATGCTTCTCTTGCTTCTTGTATCTGAATGTCAAATTTTCTATTCAACTCTGTTTTTTACATTGAGAATCCTTGAAAGTCCTCTAATCCACTGAATGACCATATTTTCCCTTGAAACATGATATTCAATTTTAATCCCAAGTCCTTTGACCTGCAGAATATCATATTCTAGGCCATTCGATCCCTCAGTGTAGAAGCTGCCAGGTCCTGTGTTATCCTGATTGTGTTTCCACAATATTCAAATTGTTTCTTCCTGGCTACTTGTAATAATCTCTCCTTGATCTGGGAATTCTGGAACCTGGAATTCCTAGGAGTTTTCTTTTTGGTATATTTTTCAGGAGGTGATGGGACCTAGCCTGGAGGTGTTTACTCTTCACAGGGACCAAACCTCATCCTGGGATTTTCCTTCTGATGTTCTCAAATTGTCCCAGGAGGACCCATTATGCCCCAGTTCTTATTTATCTCCACCCACACTTTGTTTGCCCAAAGGTGCTATTTTAGCTCTTTTGTGGGTGAAAATCTTGAGAGCTCGGAATTTTCTGACCTTCTCCACCATCTTCCCAAAATTCTCTTCCACCATTCCAGTATCTTTGCCAAAAAAGCACCCAATGGGGTCAGGAAGAGTCAGACAGGACTTAACCACAACACAGTAAGTGATAAGTATTGGGTATTCAAGGACAGAAATGAAACACAAAGTAAATTTAGGGTTGGGGGTGGGGAAAGTATTAACAATTGGAAGACTGTGAAGATAGAAGCATGAAAGATAAACTGGGCCTCAGACAGAAATCCGGATTCCAAAAGTTAAGGATTAGGAGGGAGAGTATTCGATGCAGGGGTGACAATCTGGGAAAGTCACTGAGGCAGGAGACTGAATGCCCATTCATACAACAGAGGGTGTGCCAGCCTGGATGCAATTTAGAGTGTATATCAGTAAATAACAGGAAATAAGCCGGAAAGATAATTTAGATCCTGGTTATGAAGACTTTAAATTCTATATGCATTGTTCTTATTCTGGAAGGGCAAGAGTGGAAGGGCAATGGAAACACAAGATCATGGGGAAAAAAGGATATTGAGTAATTATATAATGACTACTATAGGCCATGTAATATGTTAAGTGATTTTATATTATCTCATTTGATCTGCAACCCTGAAATGTAGATATCATTAGTATCTCCATTTTACAATAGAGGAAACTGAGTCAGGCAGTGGTTAAGTGACTTGTCCAGGGTGACACAGCTAATAAGTGTCTGAGTCTGGACTTGAATAGCATTCTACCTGATTCCAGACCCAGGGCTCTATTAAATGCCCCATGGAGACCTCAAGAGATAACAAAAGAAGTGGCTAACTGTAAGACTTAAATTGGTCATTGTCCTTTGTACTTGAAGAGGAACAAAATAACTTCAGTATGTTGGAATCAGAATACAGTGTGTCTAATTGTGGCTGATAAGACCAATACGAGGTCTGAATGCTCCACCACAAATTGGGTACAAATCATTCTCATTTTGGACTGGATGTGCCCTAAATTGGTGCATTTCATATTTCTTTTGGGCTAATGTAAATCTGCTTTGCTCAAAGAGCGCAGCACTTTCTTTGATGTGGGCACGCCATGCTGGATGGTCCTGTGTCAGTGTCTCTCACATCTCACAATTGATTCTAAAGTTCTTCAAGAGTCCTTGAGAGTATCCTTGCATCACTTCCTCTGACCTCCATGTGAATGCTTGCGTTGTACAAGTTCTCCATTAAAATAGTCTTTTAGGTAAACGTGCTTTTGGCATTTGAACAAAGTGGCCGGCCCATCAGAGTTGTGTTCTCTTCAGTAGAGCTTGAATGCTTGGCAGTTCAACTCAAGAGAGGTCCTTGGTATCTATTATCCTATCTATTCAGGGGATCTTTTATAATTCTCCTAAGAAAATTCAAAAGGAAGCAGTCCAATTTTTTGGCATGACACCGGAAGATTTGCATACAACAATGAAGTCTGCACAGTAGCTCTGTAGACCTTCAGTTTGGTAAGCAGCTTAATGCTCCCTTTCTCCCTCTGGAGTCTCCCAAATGCTGATCTAGCTCTGGCAATGTGTGCATCTATGTGGACAGCTCTGGAAGGTATACTGCCAAAGTAAGTGAACTTAGCCACAACATTCAAAATGTCTCCATTTACTGTGACCAAGTACACAATCATCAGGAAGACCTGAATTCAAATCCAGCCTGAGATACTTATTAACAGTGTGATCCCGGGCAAATTGCTTAACTTCTTTTTGCCTCAGTTCCCTCAACTATAAAGTAGGGATAATAATAGCACCTATATCCCAGATAGCATGAGGACAAAATGAGATAGTTGAAAAGTGCTTAGTATAGTATTTGGCTCATAGTATGTCCTTAATAAATGTTTCTTTCTTTCCTTCCTTCCTTCCTTCCTTCCTTCCTTCCTTCCTTCCTTCCTTCCTTCCTTTTTTTGTCCTCCCCTCCTTTCTTTCCCTTTCTCCCTCCCTCCCTGCCTGACTTTCTGTCTTACTTTTATGCTTTTGTATAGGTTGTCCAACCATTTCTGGAGTGCATTACCTCCTCACCTCTGTATCTAAAAACATTTAGTTTTTCTCAGAGTATTTCAGATATTACCACCTACATGGGGCATTCTCTGACTCCCACTCCCTTGAGAAATTACCTTGTATTTAATATGTAAATACATTTATATATACTTATGTTTTTACATGTTGTCTCCTCTGGAAGAAAGTAAGCCCTTTGAAGGTAGGGACTGTTTCATTTTTGTCTTTGAATCTCCAGAGCCTGGCATGACTGATTGATTGAATGATTGATCTTCCTAGTACTCAGTCCTGGAGCTGATCTAGAAGACAGAAGTACATCCATGTTATTACTATCAATGGAATAGACTCTGCAGAAAGCATCCCATGTTAATCCAATATCTGCCCAAACTCAAAGGACTCATCTAGAATTGTATCAACTGAGTCAGTGCTTAATTGGCTGAGCCCCCTCTGGATTGATGGGCAGTACAAATGCCAACATTAAGGACCCTTCAGGAGTCATATGCAAGATTCTTGTCTAGACAGAAAACTTCTTCCACATGGATGGTAACCCCTAGCATGCCACAAAGTGAGATGGTGCCAAGAAAACAGAAACACATCGCTGATAACCCACCATCTTTTGGATACCAACCCCACACATTTCAGGAGCTCATTCAGGTATTTTCAGGGTCATGACTGGTCTCCCCTACCCAGTGAGCCCTGTCAGAGAGAGCTGCCCAGAATCTAGTCCACTCCTGTAGACCACAGCTGCTCAGTTTGGCTCTTTTCCTCTCCTGGTTCACTAATGCATTTGGCAGGTTCTTCCATGGGAAATAAACAGTGTGAAAGGTCAACACTCTAAGTAGAACAGCTCTAGACTCTGTGATGAGTTTGTAAAACCTGGTATTGCAAGGAAGGCTCATAGGATGGTGTTAACTGACTTGGAAAGGAAGGTTTAAAAATGAGGGGTTGGGGAGATGAAGGGTAAATGAGACCTTGTAGAGTTATATGGGCTCTCCAGGTAGCACTATTACCACTTGGCACCTCTGCCACAGACAAACTGTCTGTGAAGCTTGTAAGCAGGTATGATGCCAAGTGAACACGTGTGCAGGAATACTCAGCCAAGAGGAAGTGCGTGCATAATCTGTGAAAATTAAATCATTGTTGTGTTGTTTTAGTCCTATCTGACTTCATGACCCCATTTGGAGGTGTCTTGGTAAAGATATTGAAGCAGTTTGCCATTTCCTTCTCTAGCTCATTTTACAGATGAGGAAACTGAGGCAAACAGGGTTAAGTGACTTGTCCAGGTTCACACAGATAGTAAGTATGTGAGAGTGGATTTGAACTGAGAGAGAGAGAGACAGAGACAAAGAGACAGAGAAGAGACAGAGAAGAGAGAGAGAGACAGAGAGAGAGACAGAGACAGAGAGACAGAGAAAGAGACAGAGGGAGAGAGAGAGAGAGAAAGAGAGAGATGGGAGAGAGAGGAGAGAGAAAGGAGAGGACAGAGAAAGAGAGAGAGAGAGAGAAAGAGAGAGAGAGAGAGAGAGAAAGAGACAGAGAGAAGATTATGTGATCTCTCCCCTCCCCTCCCCTCTTCTTTCCTTTTCCTATTCTTCCATCCCCCCCTCAAAAAAGGGAAAAGTGCCAAGGAATAAGAAGTCACAGGTAGCTCTGTCCACCGCCCCCCCCCCTTGTTATATACTATTTCCTAGTTCCATCTTCACTAAACATTCTCATTTCTATAATCGTTTAGGATCTCAAGAAGACATATTAGACATTATCTAGTCCATCCCCTTCCCTTTTACAAAGGAGGAAACTATAGCCCCAAGAATAATACTAAGTTACTTACTCAAGGTCACACAGCTAATAAATTGCAGACATGGGATCCTAAACCAGGTCTTTTGAGTCAACTCAAAAATGCCCCCATCTTTCCATTGCACCATGCTACAGATGTCCAAAAAGGACAAGGGCTGAGTGTCAGGGGACCACGCACCTCAGTAAAAGCCCCTGGACTCCATGAGCATGCTGACTAAATTGGATGTACCGAAGCAGAGATGGGAGCAAAAGCCTTGAAAACTTTCTGTGAATTTTCACAAGTATAAGAGACATATTAGAGCTGACAGAAAGGGGAAAAAAGGCACTAATTACTTTTAGAGAACTTGTCAAAAAGATTTCAACTGTACTCACAGTAGGTTTTTCCAAGGGAAGGCAGTAACTATTTTATATTTTGAAATGTTACTCAATGGCAGTTATTATTTAGTGAAACTGGGAAATAGGAAGGATTTTTTCAGGCATTTTAATCTTACAGTGTAATTAAATTATTTTCTCCCTCCCCCACTTCCTCTCTCCTCTCTATGCTTCCTCCTTCTCCTTTAGCTTATGGGACCAATGGATATACACAGAAGAACCCATAATTTAAATGCCAAAAATGCAAGATTCAATATTGGATTTAGCCTTTCATTTTGAAAATTGTTCTTCATGCAGTGTGAACTACCATTATGGGATAAGCCAAATTTACAGAAATTACCTTGACTGAGAAATATTCTGTGGGATGATTTCCTTTAAACCCCCTACTGCCTCAAATTACCAGGTACACAAAGATTAAGTCCTGCATCCATCTGTACTTTAAAGTAAACCAGGTACTTGTAGGAACTTATATAAGAAGACCCTCCCAAATGTCCCCCTCCTACTAACTCCTCCCTTGCCTTTCAAGCTAATAATGTTAAAAGACTCCCAAGATCAGTGTTTGGGGAAACTTTCATAAACCCGGGGGCCCTTAACCTGTAATTTGGGAGGTCTCTTTTATTTACTGCTGCTAATAATGGTGATACAGATTGGTATTTCTGAGAGTTGAATTCTGGTGGTCTAAAATCTAGTGGGGAATCTAGTGTGCTTTGATAGTGTAGATACCATGTAAGGAGATTAAGAGGTGTCTCTGAATGTTTGTGTGTCTGTGCATGTGTGGTAAAGGAGGATAGGAGAGAATTGTTGGGTGTTTTTGGCCACTGCTAGAATTGTTAACCATTTAGATAAGATTTTATAAAAAGTCGATTTGTGTGGGCATTTAGGTGGTACAGTGAATAGAGCAGCGGCCCTGGAGTCAGGAGAAACTGAGTTCAAATCCGGCCTCAGACACTTAACACTTACTAGCCATGTGACCTTGGGCAAGTCACTTAACCTTAATTGCCCTGCCTTCCTCCCTCCAAAAAAACAAAAACAAAAAAATATATGGATCTGTGTAGGGAGGGGTGGTCTTTGCTAGAGGCAGTCTGAAAGATATGGCTGGTCTCATACATTTGTAGTAACTGACATGTTAATGATACTCTATTGAAATGCACTAAATAATGATTACCATTTGCAGACTCCTGATTGGTGTTTGGAGCATTTTATTGAACTTTGAAAGGTGTTTCAAGAACCAATTAAAATAATTATTTCAATTTGATATACAATATGCCAAAGAACAGTCTATATTTAGGCTTCCTGCACTGTATCTTATCTAGGTTTTATATGAGTTTTTCCTTATGGAGAGAAAAAAAAACTGCAGCAGTTTCAGATTTAAAAAAAAGCAAATTAGAAATCAGTGAAATTTAGATTCTAAGGATCTTGAAGAAAACAATGATTTTGAAAAGGCACAACAAAATTGGAGGCTTTCTGTCACATGGTTCATTGGAAGGATCAAGAGTTTGAGAGTGAAAACACCAATGTACAAATCCTACCATTGTAATTTACCCTGGTGACCTTCCTTAAGTCATCTCTGGGACTTAGTTTCTTTATCTGTAAAATTAGAGGATTAAATGAGATGGCCTTCCAAATCTCCTCTACCCTTACATCTATGATCTTAGGATCCTAAGCAATTATTATAAAATGGAGTTTATTTAGTGATGTCTGAACCAGATATCAGGGAATAACATTGCAAAGTTGCAGAGTCCTCTTTGAGTTCTTGAAGTTGAAATACTGGTATGAACATCAGATACTGTTGGTATTGTTCATTTGTTTCAGTCATATTTGACTTTTCATGACCCCTTTTGGGGTTTTCTTAGTAAGAGATACTGGAGTAGTTTACCATCTTTTCCCCACTAGCACATTTTACAGATGAGGAAACTGAGGGAAACAGGATTAAGTGACTTGCCCCAGGTTACACAGCCAGTAAGTGTCTGAGGCCAGATTTGAACTTAGAGAGCTGTATATTCCTGACTCGAGGCCCAACATTCTATCCACCGTGCCACTTAACTGATATTCAAGTATAATTTAAAATATCAGTGTCATATATAATTCAATGCTTCCCAAAGCCCCTTCATAATTTGGTTTGGGTCATAATATCTCACATTTGTGTAGTATTTTTATGTTTTTTCAAAGGACTTGTATAGTCACTATTTCATTTGATCCTCATAGCAGTTATTATCCTCTTTTTGCAGATGAGAAAATGGAAGCATAATATGATTAATTTGCTAGCATAAGGTTTCACAGCCAGTTAGCGGAGGACTCAGCAGAGTCCTATGTTGGACACTCCTTTCATAATATTATGCTGCCTCTTTCTTTAGCTTGTGAAGCATTGCTTCCAACTGATGAACTAGTTAATATCTAGCAACAAATGAAAGGAGAGGGAATGAATGAGATAGGGAGAAACATCTGGCTCATTTAAGAAATGGGTGACCTCTTATCCAGGTTTCAGTATTTGGTGGTAGGAAAGACATTTTGCAAAAAGAAATTTTGATTTTAAACATTAAAAAAAGGAATGAATTAATTAAAAAGCATTTATTAAGTGCCTGCTATGTATCTGGGATTGTAGTAGGTACTGGGGATACAAAGATAAACATAAGATAGTTCCTCAAGGAGCTTACATTCTAATAGGAGGAAGCATTGGCCAGTGATGGGATGATCAAAGGAATTATGAATGGAGCCATAGGGTAGATATTACATTGTCATCTCTTTCCCAGAAGTCACGATAACATTGATTTTGTTGTATGTTCAAACCTCATGGTTTGGTTGTATGTCCTCATTGACAATGAGGTTGATGCACGCATTACCAGGGCTGGCTCAGTGCTTGGGAAGCTCTGAAGTAAAGAAAGGGAAAGCAGAGGTATTAGACTGACTACCAAACTGAAGGTCTACAGAGCCGTTGTGTGCTGACCTCAGTGTTGTATGCCTCTGAAACCTGGACAGTCTACCAGTGCCATGCCAGAAAACTGAATTTTTCATTTGAATTTTCTTAGGAAGATTCTGAAGATCACCTGGCAGGATAAGGTACCAGATACTGAGGTCCTTTCTTGAACTAAACTGTCAGGCATTCAAACTCTGCTTCAGAAAGTGTAACTCTGATGGGCTGGTTATGATGAGGCATTTGCATGAGGCCATAAGCCTTAGGTTGTGGCTGGGCCCAGACCTCTGTTACTAGACTTCCCACCCTTGAGCCTATCAAAATATCAATCCACCCTTAAACTGGCCTAGCCCACCATTTTCTGTAGTATCCAGGTAGCCTCCAGCAACTTCCCACCCTTAATCACTCATTGACTCATCTGACTCCTGAAGACCCTCCCCAAACTCCTCCCCTAGACCACCCCTAGATTTCTCCAACAACCTTCTGTATATAAGACCCCATCTTGTCTCCATGTCTGTAAGAGCACCATAGAATGACCTAGCAGAGGCTTACTCTGTGTCCAATACAAGCTAACTTTTAATAAAATTTACTTTGGCTGAGAAGACTTGAGTTGAATTCATTCAGCAGCACCTGACGTGTTGGTATTTTGGGGTCTCCAGAGCAGCCCTAACCCTCTTATGTGTAACCTTCAAAAAGACTTTTATGGAGAAGTCCCAGGGCAAGTATTCACATGGTGGCCAGAAGAAGCAATACAAGGACACTCTCAAGGTCTCTCTCAAGAACTTTGGAATTGATTGTATGACATGTAAACACTGGCACAGGACCACTCAGCATGGCATGCCCACATCAGAGAAAGGGCTGTGTTTTATGAGCAAACCATAATTGAAACAGCTCAAAGGAAATGTAGGATGTGCAAGTTTAGGGAATTGACCCCAAATGTTCACATGGACTATTTGTGCCAGACCTGTGGCAGAGCATTTTTAGCTTATATTGGTCTGATCAGCTACAGTTGGACACACTGAAACTTGACTTTAGCATGGTTCTGTCATTTTGATTTTCTTGGAGAATGAAGGACAACAACCAATGTCCAAATCAAAAGGTGGAAAAGGAATGTGATGAAGGATGAATATAAAGAAAGCAGATAGCAAAACACCTAGGATGGATGGATGTGAAGCATGTTCTGGGGCCAGCTAGATATGGTCTTCTAGGTGAATTTGCATTCAGTCCCTGGCGGAGAGCAGAAGGATAAACTCAGTAGATTAACTCACCCAGGGGTGGAAGAAGCATGGTCATTGTCTGGATGGGGCAATTCTGGGTATTCAGAGAGGGAGCAGGAGCAAGGCTTCCTTGGGGAGAGGGATGGATGTGAAAGCATGGTTTGGGTCTAACAGAGTTCTCATTACTAGCATCACCTATAAATATAAAAAAAAAAATTGGGTTCCCAAAGAATTATTAAGTACTTTGTTGAAATTCCCAGGTCAAAAAACCCAGCTCTCTAATGAGCCTAAGGACATATTGGAGTGTTGTGTCCATTTTACATATGGGGAACTGAGGCAATGGAATTGCTCTGGGGCGTAAAGGAATTCAGCTGCAGAATCTGAAAAGGAATCCAGATTCAATCAAGCAGGCTGTGCTGATGCTTGCAGAAATGAGGATGCCTTTGCTATTGTGGACAGTGTACAATGAAAATGCTGAGAGGTTCTTAGTAATGCATTCCTTGGTGACACCCCTGTGCAACTTATTTTGCCCTTTATGTGAGCTTTGGCAGAGAAGGGGAAATGATGACCCAGTCCAAAGTGGATGTTTCATAATCTTGTATATCACTTTCAAAAAGGAATAGTACTCCTTTAAAAACAAAATGAATTTCTGAGCTACCGATCTGCATAATATTTTTTAGATTATGACAAATAAAAAATAAAATCTTCCTAGTTTTAGCCTGCAGCACATTTTAATGAGGGGCTGAGTTATTAAGGTGCTTTTGTAATGAAATCACTGACTTGCCCTGATTGCAGGCAAGGCAGCCCAAAAGCCACCTAGATTTTCCCCAAGGTGCTACCACTGTTTCAGAAGAGAAGTATGCCACGGGTGACGGTTGTGCCATGTCCTTGGGCAAGTCTTAAAATGATTGATTAGGTACCTACTGAGTCCTGTTTTGTTGTACAAATTTACAAGGCTTTACAGGATTATATGGGCCCCTGAAAGCTAGGATTTGCTATACCAATTTGGTCATGCTTTCTAAGTGGAGTTGGCCACAGGCAAAATGGTAAAGCAGGAGACTTGTTTTGGATGCCCTTCCAATCCTTTCTTGCTGCCTCCCATGCCCTTTTCCTTTCATGCCTTGCAGCCAGTGCCGTCTACAGGCCCACTGCATCTGGGCCCCTCCTTATGTTGACTCACAGGCTTTGTTATTCCAATCTTATATGTTTCTTCTGGGCCCTGCCCTTGCCTAAAATGATTAAGAAGATAAATGAACTCTTGGTAAGAGTTAATCAGTTAATACGTTTACACAACCAGATTTTTCAAATGACTTAACTCAGTTAAAATGCATAGCTTCTGAGGGGGTAAACTTTTCTTTCCCCAGTAATTCCAAGGACCTGTGATTTTATCAGCACAGATATTCCCTCACTCACCAACATAATTTAGTAGACATGGCTCATGAGCTATTGCAACCAACCCTTGGTAAGGAACCTTTTCAAACTTAGCTAGGTTAATCCTCTGATGGTAGATATATATTTTGGTGGTTGGGCCTATCTAAACCTTTCCAGACCGGGAGAACCTACAAGCAGATAACATTAACAGTTCTGAGGGGAATCAAAAAGGGCATAGAACTATTTCCTCCACGTCCAACCCAAAGAATATGAATTGACTAGGTTGAAAGTGTTTCTTCTCCTGCCAGTGGTAGAAGAATTTGTGGGGGTGTGCTGTTGTGTGAATGAGGGGATTACCTTATTTGGTTTTCATTAAATCCTCTTTATTTTGAATGGATGTATAATATTGTTTGATGTGATAAAAAGGAAGCACCACTAAAAGGCATCTATGCTAGAAGAGTAAGTGCTAATCTATCACCTTGCTGACAAAGTCAAGTCATAGAGTCCATAGAGTCAAGTCAAAGCTTTGGTTTTTCTAGTAGCAAAGTATGTCTGTGAGAGTTGGAACTAAAGACTTTTGAGAGTACCTCAGACAGCAAGGAGATCAAATCAGTTAATACTTAAAGAAATTAATTTAGACTATTCATTGGAAGGCCAAATACAGAAGCTGAAGCTTTGGCTACATAATGGGAAGGACTCATTGGGAAAGACCCTGATATTGGGAAAGATTCTAGGCAAAAGGATAGTAGAAGATGAGATGGATAGTTCTTCCTTCCTTCCCTCCCTCCTTTTTCTTTCTCTTTGTCTCTCTCTCTCTCTCTCTCTCTCTCTCTCTCTCTCTCTCTCTCCAAGGCAATTGTGGTTAAGTGACTTGGCCAGGTTCACACAGCTAGTAAGTGTGAAATATCAAGACCAGATTTGAACTCATGTCCTCTTGACTCTAGGGCCAATGTTCTATCCACTGGACTACCTAGCTGCCCCTGAGATTGATAGTGTCAAGGAGGCAATACAGGTGAGGCTGGAAAATATTCAGGAGATAGTAGAGGATAGAAGAGCTTAGAATGCTCTTGGGGTCCTGAAGAATAAAACATGACTATAAACAAAAACAGGTAAGTAATCCAAAGAATACATTAACCTGGCTATATCTTTCAGGAGTTCATTCTGAAATATATTAAAATTAACAAATTCCAAACACTTAGAAGGAGGAATGGGTCATTCTCTCCTTGAGTCCTAGAGGTATAAGCTCTGGAAACCCCTCCTTGAACTGATTAAATCTTCTCATCTGATGATCCATTTGCATGAGGCCATAAGCCTTAGGTTGTGGCTGGGCCCAGACCTCTGTTACTAGACTTCCCACCCTAGAGCCTATCAAAATATCAATCCACCCTTAAACTGGCCTAGCCCACTGTTGTCTGTAGTATCCTGGTAGCCTCCATCAACTTCTCACCCTTAATCAAACTCATTGACCTCATCTGACTTCTCCTGAAGACCCTCCCCAAACCCCTCCTCTAGACCACCCCTAGATTCCTCCCACAACCTTCTATAAAGAACCCATCTTGTCTCCATGTCTGTGAGAGCACCATAGAATGACCTAGCACAGTCTTACTCTGGGTCCAATACAAGCAATAGCACGCACAGAATTTAAACAGGCAGTAACTCCTAAAGCCTGTTCTCTCCTTCCATAATCATAGAGAGTAAAAGTCTTCTAGATTGGGTAAAGCTGGATTGGTGGTCAATTTAGTTTTCACATTTTCAAAAGCTTTCACTTGGTGGTCTGGGCCTTGAGTAGCAATTAATGATTGCAGTTTCTCTCAGGCCTTGGGCTTAATTAGACATAAACCACTCTGGGGGAACACTTTAGGATCTAGGAGCCAAACAAATGCTGGCATGGCAGAAGTAGCTCACCAATTTCCCGATCCCAACTCTTGACTCAACTATCTCCCATACTTCTGAGGGAGCATGGGGAGATCTGGGAGGCTTAACTAGAGAAAACTGGCTTCCCCATTTCACCATCAGGCCCCTTCCCAACAAGGGGACAGGCTAAGAGGAGAGCATAAGGAAGGAGGGTTCAAACAACAGATCCTCCAGTAGGCAGGGCACTGGGTGTGTCTGGAAACATCCCTTAAGTTTCTCCTTCCTTGCAACTGACTGGACTGGTCAAGGGGAGGGTAGAACCAATTGGTTAGAACAGAGAACTTAGCCATAATAAAGTGTTCAGCCTTGATGCTTGCCTAGAGTTCAGTGAGGGAAATGGAGAAAGTGGGAACACTGCCAAGCCCCATGCTTCCCATCATTTTGAGTTTTAAGACTGGAGGATAGGGTACTTGGAGGCAGCTCTACTACTTTTGCAACCTCAGGGACCATCCTTCCTCCAATGTCCCACAGTTCTAGAGGTATTGGTTCCTGGGGCTCCCTCTGGAGGGGAGGGGGGTGCCCTGGAGGGGCACTCTTTGGATCAGTGACCCTCCTTGTGGCATCGAAAGCAGGTTTTTCCCCTGCCCAAGTGACCGTGCTTCCTCCAAGGGGGTCCCCTGGAGGAGCTTTTCCTGGCCATGGCAGCAGCCAAGAATCGAGCATGTTCTCTGTCCCTGGTTCCTTCCCTGAGTTCTTTCTCCTATGCTGCAACCAGGTCTCTGTTATTGAAGACTCCAAAGGCCATCTCCAGTAATTGGGCCTGAGGTGTTTGGGGACCCATTGCCAAATTCTGCAGTTTCCTCCTATTATCTGGGGCAGACTGACTAATAAAATACATGTTAAGGATTGCTGCCCCTTCTATAGAGTCAGGATCTAAATTTATATACTTTTTAATAGCTTCTACAAGTCTATCTAGGAAAAGGACAGGGTTTTCTTGATTTGTCTGAAAAATTTCTCTTTCTGATAATTTACTTGCTTTTGAAATGCAGTTCTTAGGCTTTCTAACAGGGAAAGTACCATATGGTTTCTCTTTTCTGTCCTCCTGGATCTGATAATCCCATCCTAGGTCACTAGTGGGAATAGCAGCGGTTCCTGGGGAGTATTTTCTGGGGTCATTGATAGCCAAAGGATCCCCAAATTTTTGGGCTTGTTCCCAGATTCTCCTCTTCTCCTCAGTGGAATAACAGATAGAAGAGGATATTCAAATCACCCCAAGAAAGCTCAAATTGCAGGGATACATCCCAAAACCTTTCAGTAAACTTTGTTGGGTTTTCGAAGAATTTACCCAACTTTTCTTTAATTTGATTGAGATCCAAAATGGAGAATGGGACATGCACTCTAGTTGTCCCACCTGATGAGAGAGCTGCTTCCCTTAAGGGAAAAAGTCCTGAAGGTTCTATGGGGACAGGGGCTTGGGAAGGGAGATTGGAAATCCCATGTCCTGTGAGAAAGTGACCGGGGGGTGTTGGCTGAACTAGATCTGGCTGGCAAGGGGGAAAATAAGCTGGCACATGAAGAGTGGAAGGGGTCAGAAGAGGAGATACCTCTATGACTGCCTCAGGGGTAGGGCTTGAAGCTTGAGTGGGTGTTGCCTTAGGGGGAGGGGCCACAGAGGGTGGTACTTCAGCCTGACCAGTGATTGGGACCTAAGCAGGGGTCCCTGAGGGGGAGGGGCCATGCTGGGAGATGAAGAGTAGGATATGGATGGTGTAGGAGGCAGAAAATAAGGGGTGTTGGGCTAGAGGCAAAGGGAAGGGGAACCAAGGGGAAAAGGGTTGGGGTACAGCAGAAGGGGCTGGGGGAGCTGCCTCAGTGACCTAAGCAGGAGTTGCTGAGGGGGGAGGGGCTGGGGCCAAAGACATAGGAAAGGGGTCATTTAATTGGTCCCCATTGCCCCTCTGCAGAGGGGCTCTAGCTTCAAGCATCTCATAGTCTTTCCTGAGAACGTTGTTCTGAGAAAGTTCAACAAAAAAGTCCATCTTCCTTCTCTGAGACGGTATGATTCTAACTGCAAGAGAGTATTCTCTTTCAAAGTCCCCAAAACAGGCCACAATTCATCGTCTTTTAGGCTATACCTAGGCGAAATAGTGTTGCACAAAAAATGCCAACTTTTCCTTTTTAAGATCTGCAGAGAAACTAAATTTTTTCCAATGTTGTAAAAGACAACCCAAAGGCAAACTTTTGGGAGCTACAGGCATAGGGCCTGGAAGTCCCTTCCTCCAGAAAGAAAGGTTGGAGATTAAGCCCCAAAAAACAAACAAAAAACCCCACAAAAGTACCTGAAGTTTTCCCAGTTGCCTAACACTGAGAGAATTGAAGGACTGGCTTACACTTTCAAAAGGGTGTCTGTCCTTATCTTCCATTCTTCAGAAGCTGCACACATGTCCATGTTCTCCAAAATAAACAAACAGGACCAAGAACCTGAGGTCAGGCTAAGCACAAAACAGCCTCCTAGCTGTCTGACCTAACAGGACCTGAGGGGTCAGGCACACACACACACACACACACACACACACACACACACACACACACACACACACACACACACACACACACACCAAACAAAAACAACAAAAAACCTGCACTTCCAAGGTACTAGGGAAAGGGAGGCTTACCTTAGGTACCTTTGACAAGAACTCGAGATTAGCAGTGTTTCTGGTATCAGGGAACCATAAAAATGAAGAGATTACCCATAAGGAGGGTTAGGGTTTCTCTGGAGACCCCAAAATACCAACACACCCGGTCCTGCTGAATGAATTCAGCTCAAGTCTTCTCTCAGCCAAAGAAAATTAAAGTTTATTAAAAGTTTGCTTGTATTGTACACAAAGTCTGTGCTAGGTCATTCTATGGCACCCTACAAGTGGAGACTAGATGGGGTCTTATATACAGAAGGTTGTGGGAGGAATCTAGGGGTGGTCTAGGGGAGGAGTTTGGGGAGGCTCTTCAGGAGGAGCTGATGAGGTCCAGGGTCAAGTTAAGGGTGGGAAGTAGCTGGAGACTACAGACAATGGTGGGCTAGGCCAGTTCAAGGGTGGATTGATATTTTGATAAGTTCAAGGGTGGGAAGTCTAGTAACAGAGGAATGCCAAAGAGAGGTTTGGACCCACAATGTAAGGCTTATTGCCTCATGCAAATGCCTCATCAAATGAGAAGATTTAATCAGAGTTCAAGGGGGGTTCCCGGAACCTGTACCTCAAGGACTCAAGGAGAGCTCAAGGGGGCTCATTAACACTATATTATAAGCTACTTGAAGGCAGGGATTGTTGATTTCCCTGGGGCCTAACATAGTACTTGGAATACAGTTGGTGGTTAATAAATGCTGCTTATTAATTGAATAAACCTGGGAGACCTTCAAGTTGGCTGAAGGGTTGGAGTGAGATGTAGTAAGCATAAGGAATCTCTACCCCATTTTCCTCTTTCCATTACAAAGAAGAACAGGAAAAAGGTACAGTAGAAAAGACACTAGTGTTTGTAAGATGTAAGCTCTTCACACAGTTTCCTTTGCTGTAAGATAGAAATATTCAAACCTACCCTACCTCCCACAAGGAATTATTGTGAACATAAAACGAAACCCTAGATGTGAAAATATCTTGAGATAGAGAGAGGAAACCAAGGTTTTATTATTCATGAGCACGTCCTTTCTGGGGTGGGGTAGGCTGGGTGCCAGTACCCCAGCTTGCTCTCCTGCTCTCCCCAGGAAACAATGCAAAGTCCCAATTGCTTTTGTTGTAGAAGAACAAAGCAAACATTGGAGTTATGCTCACAGAAAAGGCTGAAGAGCACGTTTTTTTGGTTTGGGATCACTCTGAACATTCATCCGGATGATTTTTTCTCATACACATGCTGAAGCTGAAGTGGCCACATGATTTGTATTACTTCAATCAGACATGCTGGGTTGTGTAATCTATGAGGCTTGGTCTTAAAGCCCAGGTGGTTTAGGGTCCTCAGATAGCTGGCTCAAGTTTGGATGGTGAATGGAGGGAGAGGCATAGGAATGAAATCAAATTTGGGCTGCCCCACCCAGGGCTTTCTCTGCACAGTTTTTGAGAAAGCCCCTAACTCTCTAGAAATGTACGGTATTTCCCCCAAGCTATTTCATTATCCCTCAGCAACAGGTTAAATCCAGGCCTCAGTTTGGGTCCAGGGGCCCCAGTAAAAGTCGTTTATGTGCAACTAGTGGCAGAATGTGGCCTTTGACTTAGCTAAAAAGGAATATCTTAAGAGACAACAAATGGAAAAACATATCAAATATGTAGGAACTTAATATTACAACAATTGCAAAATATATAATGGGGTGACAGAATTTTTACCTTTAACCAAAGATCTATTTCCCTTTTAGGTTGGCAAAGACTTAATGATTTAAAAAAATACTTTTCAGTGAATTAATTTCAGTCTAGGAGGGAAAAAGGGATATGGTAAGAGACCTGTTCTCATAAAATTCCAGTCTGGCTGGAAAAAGTCAGACCAGTGATTTTCTATGAGAAACCTGTCCTCAGAGGTTTTCCCTTCTGGCTACTTAATCAAAGGAGTTTCTTCTACACCCAGATGAAACTGCAAACTAAAATCTCAGAAGCAAGTTCTCTAATGCTCCTCAATGTTTGAGGAGTTGCAGGGGCAATTTTTATATACTGATTTATGGCACAGTAATTCTGGCTAAGTGGTACAGTGGATAGGGTCTGGAACCAAAAAGACTCTTCTTGAGTTCAAATCTGGTCTCAGAAACTTACTAGCTACATGACCCTGGGCAGGTCACTTACCCCTATTTGCCTCAGTTTTCTTATCTGTAAAATGAGCTGGAAAAGGAAATGCCAAACCACTCCAGTATCTTTGCCAAGAACAACCTGAATGGGGTCATGAAGAGTTAGTTGTGACTAAAAAATGACTCAACAAGAATAGCTACAATTCTCACTAATTCCTGAGAGTAGTGACTAGATCATCTTACGTTAATTATGTCATACTTCATCTTAGACCTTAACACATCCCCTCAGAACCCAACAGATGAGACAGATATATTAAGAATCCCACTACCATTCTTAATTTCTTCCCTGGAGTCATCACTAAATTAATACTTTGATGAAACAGTGATTTCATCCATGTTGACTCTCCTTAGCACAGATTGAGATCCATCCATGCCCCTTCATCCCATGAGACTCTGCTCTTTGGTGGGTCCAGTCTTAACATCACATAGATACCAGTGAAACACATGCTATCCATCTTTGATCCCTCAATCTTGCCACTTGCCTGGTTCACTTTTTTTTCATACTTCTGATGGCATTCTTTGAATTGCTTCTCCTCTGCAGCTCTTGGTCCTATCACTGAACTACTACAGAACATCTTTTTGTGCCCAGTAGGAAGTCAGAAGCACTGAGAATTAAACCCTGCCTTTAGTAGCTCTGTGCCCAGAGATTTGGTCAGCCTCAGATTTTTACATTCACTTGGCTGCTCCATTAAAATCAAATCATACCATGTGAACTTAAACATGAATGTTTGGGTGGAAGACAAAAGGAAAAGACCACAAATCCTTATGATTTTCAATACATTGAAGAGTGATTTTCTGAAATCCTGCTTTGGTTTCTATTGGGCTTCCCAGAGTCACTCCCCACGGCCTCTCTTTTCAATATGCATGACTTAATATGAAATGAAGAAGGAGCTCAAAGCACTTTAGATACACAATTTCCTTAATCCTCTTAATATGAGGGAGAGAGCACATCCCCTGACTCACCCCCATTTTTCAGACAAGGAAACAGAAATCTAAAAAAGCTAAATGATTGTCTACAGTCACACTATGATCTCTTGCTCAATGCTTGATTCTCTAAAATATACTGTCAATAATAATTTAATGTGCTCCAAGGATAAAAGACTTGTCATTTTTATTACTTTTCATCCAACAATAATATTTAATGAGCACCTACTGAATACTGAGCACCCTAGTTAGTGTTGTGGATAGAGACAGGAAAAGAGAAGAAAAGACAGAAGTCAAAGGACAAAAAAAAAAAGATAAAAATTTCTGTCCTTTTGGAATATACATTATAGCTGAGGAGACAGAATCTGAAAGCAAATTTAAAAAACAACAGCAACAACTGTAAATGAATATAATGCAGATAGATTATTATAATTAGGAATAGCTTCCATTAAAATCCTACTCCAATGCCTCAAATGCTCAGTCAGCAAGCATTTATCATATGCCAGTCATTTGGCTAGGCACAGGGAGTACAAGACAAAACTGAAACCATTTCCACCGGAAAGGAAATGATATTCCATTAAATGTAATACATTACGGTATCTGGGAGAAGTAAACTATATGTCACTGGACCTTTGCAAACTCTGGAACCAAGCTGGAAAAACTTAGTATATAGGCTCTAATGGGTCACATGCCTGTTATGGAAGAATTAGCATTATTAAATTCAGATAGGATCAGCATCAGAAGGGCAGTCACCAAAAAAATGTCTTTTGGGGGACATGGAATGGGGAGGAAGAAGTTGGAAAGAAACAGTAAAACACTCAAACTGCCTATTAATTTATGGAAGGATAGTGCCCTTTATAAATGGAAAAGGTCCCCAAAATGATGAAATCACAGATCTGGTCATTATTAAAGTAATGAAATCAAGATTTAAGGAGGTAACAAAGAGAGAGGTCATCTAAACTGGGGACACTTCCTGGAGACCAGCAATTTAAAAAGATCTTTGAAACAATGGATGCATACATTTCTGTGAAGAGAACAAGTCATGTTTACTATATTACTTGTCATACATTTAGGAACTACACTTTTAGATAAATCACAACAATAGTAATAATACCATTCATTTATGTGGTATAGAATCAAAGTATTTTCACTTACAGTATTTTTTTTATTTGGAGAATTTGGGCTCAAAAAAAGACAGAATGGGTTTCAACCAGATAGAGAGTTTGATAGGGTGTGTCCAGGAAAAGTCTTGACAAAAGGCAATCTTTTGAATACTGAACAAAACTTCCTGGTCACTAATCCCTATTTCTTTTCTTTTCTTTGATAAGCATGTAAGTTCCTTCAGGGCAAAGACTCTAAAAGAAAAAAAATGTATCTCCAGTGCTTAGCAGTGTGTACTTAATAAATGATTTTCATCCATTAATCAATTAGTTATTTATTTATTCATTCATTTGAAATTGTTAACTGATTTCACATATATGTTAACCATGGAGGGCATTTTGCTCATAAGGCAGAATCGTAGCCATTTATCTCTTATTGAAGTCATGTATGTTTGTTCCAAAAGCATTTCTGTAAATTTTTGGTCTGTGTGTCATATGCTCTGAGAATATCTTCTGGTCCTCTTCTTTTTTGGTAAAGAAGTCTTAACCTTTCTCTAGATGCCTTAAAGTGATGGTCTTTGTGTTTTGTTAGTAATGTTATGATTTTTATCCTCAATCCTCAATTCCCACTATCATCTTCATAATATCTCTGTTATAAATGCCCAAATCTCTGCTAATAGCCACTATATACCACAGGCAAAAGTAGAGAGTAAATGAATTTAAAGAATAACAACTGTCCATTTGGCTTAAACTAGTCTAGGGCAATATGTAATTTTAATACTAACATTTGAATAAGAGATATATTCAAGGATTTTAATTGACAAAACAAAGCGAAAATATTCTAATGAGCATTAAGTTGTTTTTCATCCAGTCAGGGAATGCCATAAGCAAACACTTACATGTTGGATGTGTGACAAATTAAAATAAAATAGCAGCGCATATCCACTCTACTCATTTTATTTAGAAAAAAAAAAGATGTATGCAAAGTATGTGGCAAGACTAGTCTTTAAAAAATACTTTACATCACCTGTAGGTTTTTAAATTTAGGGCTGGTGGAAAGGGGGCAGCTGAGGAAAATGAAGATACCTCATTAAGTGGTAATCCGTTCCTTAAAGCATAAAATCTTGGTTTTGCTGTCTAATAGCTGTGGGACCTAGAGGAAGTCACTTGGCCTTTCTGAGCATTGATTACCTTGTTTGCAAAATAAAAGAGCTGAACTAGATAATTTCTAAGGTCTTTTCCAGGTCTCTGAAATGTTAATGGCCTGAGTCCTGGTAGGCATGTTTGGAATGTATTAAGTAGAAGAAACATTTTTTTAAAAAATGGAAAATGACAATATATTGCAAAAAGAAAAACAGTAACACATATAAAAGCAACCAAGCAATATCATTGCTATGAACTGGGAGCTAGCAGGAGGATTTATGCCTATTATGGATTTAGGGCCTACTGTTATCTAGGGATTCTTGTCTATGTCAGGATTATAAGGTAAGAATGCACAAATTCTTGGTAAACATGGAGAAGGCAAATCACGACTAGTGAAATGTCCAAATTATAGAATATTTTTAAATAAATATGATTCCCCCCCCAATTTTCAAGTACATAGTGCTGCAAAACTCATGGTTATCCAAATATTTCCAAGTTCAGTCATATTAACTTTAATAAATAGGTAAACATCACACGTAATAAGTGCACTTTTCTGAGGCAAGTTGCTATGTGGAATTTATTTGTATGATTAAAGCATTTGAAAGTATGTGGAAACAAATTGTTACCTTAAGTAATAATAAAATTATTCTGGCCTTGAGGTCAGAAAGGTCTTCCTCTGATGCGTATTGGTTACTTGAACTCTAAGGTTTTTGCAAAATGCTTGATTTATAATGACCTTGTGCAGTAGATCTTGGAGATGTTATCATACCCATTTTAGATATGAAGAAAGTGAGTCTGAGAAGAGTGAAATGGCTTACCTGATGTTATACCACTAACAAAGGGCAAAACTAGGATTCAAATCCAGCTCTGTCTTGATTTCAAGTCCGTCCCTTCATTTCACTACATCATGACGCCTTTGCTAAATAGAAACACTCTATGATGTTAGCAATGATATTAATTTGATTAGCAATCTCCTCTTTTGAAAAATAGTAAACTTTATCAATTCCGTTAGTATATTATAATAAAAAAATCATACTAATTTAATACAAATTAATGATTTTTCTTCTAGGTTGATTAGTAGGTAATGATTTTTTTATCTTTCTCCTGCAGACACTGTGAAGACTGTCTGCTAAGGCATGGAAGGATTTTGGTCTACATTGTTGGAGGCAGGAATTACATAGATGTTATCACAAATCTTTTGAATCATTAGAGGACTGAGTTTCCTTCCCTCTTTACCTAAACCCTATCATTTTATTTGTTTAGTCATTTTCAGCCATGTATGACCGCATTTGGGGTTTTTTTTGGCAAAGATATTTGAGTAGTTTGTCATTTCCTTATCCAGTTCATTTTACAGAGGAAGAAACTGAGGCAAACTGGTTCAAGTGACTTGCCCAGGGTGACACAGCTAGTAAGTGTCTGAGGTCAGATTTGAACTTAGTAAAATGAATCTTCCTGACTCTGGCCTGGCACTCTATCTACTGCACCAAACAGCTGCCACTATTATTTCATAGAACAATTTTATTTAGCCAAATAAAATGAGTCCCTTAAGCACAACTCACTTCTGGAAAAAAAATCTTCATTTTTCATAATATTCATCAGGCCCTGAATATATGTTCCTTATTTTTGATACATACCATCATATGGCTTATTCTAGATGGGAGCTCAGAGGTCATTTAGCCCAATCCACTCATGTTATAGTAGAGGAAGATGAGGTTCAGAGAGGTGGTGAAGGTGACATGTCTAAGGTCACACAAATGGCAAACATCAGATGCAGGATTTAGTCCCATATCCTCATTTCACTAAACATATTAACAATGTTCTTCTAGGATAAAAACATTCTGGTAAATCCTTTAATTCTATTGTGCTTCCTCATTTCCTACTTTGTTTACTCAATTCAGACATTTTAAGCAATTTTACACAAGACACTACTTTAGACACTAGGGAAACAGGGATGAAAACAACTCTGTTCTTGTCCTCAAGGGTCTAAGCAGTCTGAAGCGGGTAGGTAGTGAGCAGAGGATATGAGATATTCAAGTAAGTTTGATGCATACTAATCCTGTATAGGATAGGGGGCAACTAGGTGGTGCCATAGGGTACACAGTGCTGGTCACGGAGTCAGGAAGACTCATCTTTCTGAGTTCAAATCTGGCCTCAGACACTTATTAGATGTGTGACCCTGGGCAAGTCACTTTACCCTATTTGCCTCAATTTCTTCTTCATAAAATGAAATGGCAAACCACTCCAGTGTTTCTACCAAGAAACCCAAATGGAGTCATGAAGAATTAAAAACATGACTGAATGAGATTAAAATAGAGGATAGCTGCAGAGGAGCTATTTTGGCAAAATGCTCAGAATTTGATGAGGAACAGAAAATGATGGAAGGCTTTTGGGAAGGAAACAATGCCCAAGCTAGTCCTAGAAGGAAGAAGACTGCAGATGCCAAATGGGAATGAAGTTCACCTGTTATCTGACCATCCTTCAAATATAATCTTAACATGTGACAAAAACTTGTACTATATAGTGGTTGGAGAGTTAGTCTTGAAACCAGAAAGACCTGAGTTCAAATTCTGACACACTGGTTTTTGACCCTAGGCAAACTACTTAACCCAGGGGGTATTCTGGACAATATGTGTCCAATATATATTGGCAGAGGGTGCTTCCTCATTGTGAGATTCCCTATGCCAGTTAATTAATTTATACCAAAAATTTTTGTGTGCACATGTGTGCATATACACATATATGTATATTCAGAATGTTTTTAAAAGTCATATGAAGCAATCAAGATGTTAAGTCCAGGTCCTTCAGGGGACATATCCTATATGGATTAGGAGCAACAAGTCTGAGGCCAAACCTTCATAGCTCTCTTACTCAGTTGCAGGAAGCTGAAACAGTCAGTGACCCCCAAAATGACCTGCCTCACTGCTAGGTCAATGAAAGGTCAAATGCCTCTGAATCTTGAGAAGACCAGTGAAGAAAACAAAAAACTGAGTGTGTTACAATCATTTCATCTAGTTCAACAACTTCCTTCAAAACTCAAGAAATGGTAAAATCAAACCAATTTTATCCATTGATTGACATACAACCAAAAATAATTTTGCCAGGGAGAAAGCTAAATTTTCTTTTAACTAATTTTTATAACGTATATAGGAGGCAGATGACTGTGATGTTACATGTTGAAAGTTCAAAAATCTTCATTGTTTAAGGCTATTCAAATAGAGGTGTTCCTTAAAGTCAAATTCTCTTCCTTCAAGAAGATTTTTTTTTTTTAGAATAATTAGAAAAATGGTTTTTCTTTTGTTTCTGAAAAAGAATAGAAAAGAGGATTCTGGCTTAAAACAAATACTGCTTCTCTGCTTGACACTGTTGCTACCTCTTCATGCAGTCCTCCACCTTCAGAATGCAAGTCTTTTATTTTGAAATTAAAATCGATCTGCTGCTCTGCTAGCCACAGCTCGGATGTTACCATAGACCTTGGATGGAGGACTTCCAAGGATGAGGTTGCAGATGGCTGTTCTTGCCATTTTAATATTTTGGAAAGAGCCAAGGATATGAACTTTCAAATCAGCCAGAACTATCCGTGCCCGTGTCACATTTTCTATGGTAAATTTCGTTTTCCCTCCTTTCCCAGCAATTCTTCCTATCGCCCTAGACAGGTGGTCTCCTTTCAAAGGCTTTACATCTGTAATTTCAAAAGATTCTAGGAAGAGGTCATCTAACCTAATGAGAGCAAGTGCATCCTCCACCTGAAATCCAAGAATAAAAGCTTTCACAAAATCGACAGCTTTTGTCAGAGCACTTAGATCCTTGGTTTCTTTACAAGTCCTGATTTCTACATTCCTTGACTTCAAGTTAAATCGTATCTGAAGTCCCAGGTGTTCTACAACAGGTGTAAATATTTTCATCCAATTCTCTTTTAATGGGGTGTATCTGTTGGCAGGCACCGGAATTTTCCTTATTTCACATTTGCCACTCGAGAAGGCATCCCCGGACAATGGAGGAAAAACGGGCTTCTTGAGGGGCAGGGGTCCCTCAGTATCCATCTGGCCACTGTTGTGTGGCCCTCCGATTGCTGCTCTTCCTCCCGCCATTTTTTGCCTCGTCTGCCAGTGGTTCGAGAAATCTTGATAAAACCGTCCCCATCCTCCACCACACTTTGCGTTTCCATGACGGTTTCCATACTCCTTCAAGAAGATTTTTAATTCTTATCCCTTACTTTGCCTTCTGGGAATGACTGGTACTTTCATCTCTAGTTACCTCCTTGGATAAGGAGATCATAGAAGGTAGCCCAGTGGAAGGGAAAGAAAAATCTGTGCATAAATGGAAGGATTCTGAATACCAACATTAACTATTTCAAAATAGTCTTCATTACATCCAAAATCAAACAATGAAAAAAAAATCAACAACTAAAACCACTATTGACAGAATTCAGAGTTTGACAATTGAAGGGAGGAGAAACAAAGAAGGCGTAAACTCTACTAACCAGGTGGAACTGTCATACTTTCAGGGTAACCTAAGGACATATGTGTCTGGGTACCAGGGTCTTAAGTTCAGAGAAAATGGATTTCTTTGTTTTATTCATTTCTGTAATGCCAACACTATTCTTCTTGATGAATTTTGCAGGTTTTGTGAATTTGATTTGTTGGAACAGTTAAAAAAAAGTGTAAATTATAATTATAAAATTCCACACGTTTCCCCCCACCCTGTTATAAATTTTATGTGGCCAGCAGTTAAAATAAGTGATTACCCTATAAATACAACTTTAATAGCCTAGTCATCTGTATAGCCTCTGCTGTTTGGAGATTTTATCTAAGAAAAACTTTCCTGGGGATTTATATCATGTGGTGGTGGCTGTCACTTACTACTTGCTGAGTAATTGGAGAGTGGGTGTAGGGATAGACCATTCTGGCAGAGAACCAGTGGAAATGGAATGGGAAAAAAAAAAGTTAGAAAGCATATGAAAATGGGTTACTTCTCTGTGATAAAATAAATAAATAATCTCTCTTAGATATGGATTAATTCTTGAAATGAAAACTAACATTGAGAAGCCCTGATTTTGTGCGACTGTTCTAATGCTGAATTTGGAATCTGGAAGAGCTGGGTTCAGATCCTGCCTCAGTCACTTACTAGCTGTAAGATCACTTAATATCTCCAAATCTCAGTTTCCTCATATGTAGAATGTGGATAATAATGACTTCTGAATCAGGTGTTATAAGAAATTAAAAAATTGTTGTGAAGGTTCAAATGAGATAATATCTATAAACTACTCTGTAAAACTTAAAATGCCATATAAATGCTAGTAGATAGTGTTATTGTTAGCAGCAGCAGTATTAGTAATAATGGCAGGACAATTTCACTTGAGGATGTGTTCTGATTATGTCAACATGTCTGGTAAGTGGTTCCACATTTTTGTATCACTGTAAAATTTTCAAAAATTTATCATTAAAATTTCAAAATTCAAAATGAAGCCATTAATTACTGAACTATCCAACTTTGCTCATTGTTGGGACCATTAGAATACATTGTCAGGATTCTATTGCATAAATTATATTTTAAAAGATATTTATTTAGACATGAATTATTGAAAAAAAGAATAATAAGAAGTTGCATGTAAGGTTAAAAGACTATAAAGGAAATTTCAGCTTCATTTTCAAGTTTATACATTCTTTCACATGATATCAAAAATGGCTTTTTCTAATTAATGTCATTTCTTTCCCAATTGGTAAATTTGGCAATTTTTTGGCATGCATCTATAATCATATTTGATTAGATTATGAATGTGTTTTCATTGTATTTGAACTAGAACAAACATAAAAAGTTAAATAGGATTTGTTTCAATATCTCAAAATGGCTGATTCTATAAATAGTAGCTATTTTAACTTGTTTAGTTTCTGTTTGTTGATCTCTTGATGCAACAATTCCTGCTGTCCATACTTTCCTGGACTGGGAATCTGACATGCTCTGTCTCCCAGTGGATTCTGCCATTCTAAAATCTGTTCAGATTCACTTTTTAGAGCTTACTGAAGTAATTCACAGGGGAGTTCAGGTGAGTTCCTGCTTTTACTCCGCCATCTTGGCTCTGCCTTCTCCTTGATGCTATCTTTCATTGCATTGGAATCTCTCTATTTTTTTTCCTCTAAAGACGTCAAGTACACATCTGCCTCTTGTCCCATGTGAAAGGGTATCTGCTGGGACCCAAGTTCTTAATTGCTCCTTTAATGTAAGTCAGGTACTTGTTCAGACACCATTGGTTTCACCAAGATGGTATCATTCATGTGGAAGATGTCATCTTAGAAAAACTGATAGTGTCTGCACATGTACTTGAACCTAATTATGCTTCCTAAACTCCATATCTCATTGGCTATTGTTTGTCCTGGAAGTTGAATCATCATTTGGCTATTTCTTATGAAAATAAGCAAGACATTTGGACCAGCTTCTTTTCATTTTCATTCATTCATTTACTTGCTCCTTTTTTCCCCTGTTGTGATATTCTATTGGCTCTCCATTTCTGAGTTTATCTTTAATGACATTTTATGTTGTTTTGCTCCCCATGATTTTCCTGTCTCTCATAACCGGCATCAAGTTTTGTTGTATCCTTTCCATGTCCCAATATTTGGGTCAGATAATTTCCCTTTGTCCAAATTAATTTTCTCTGATCCTTGCTTTCTTTGTTTTGCCATTTTCCTGGATGAGAAAAGAGAAATACAACTACACTTGAGATTTTACAGATGTGTAATTTGTTGAGTGTTGGAAATTATTTTATTTACCATATCCATAATGGTCCATAAAAAACAAAAGGACAGCTTGATAATACATATGATAGCAAATGAGATGCCAACAGTAGCGTGTGAACTTTGAGTTTTTGTTTTTTTTCTAGTAGGAGGGATAAATTTCAGAAGACCATAGATTTTAAAGATGGAAAGAATCTCAGAGGTCATCTGAACCTACCCCCTCATTTTGGAGGTGAGGAAAGTGATTCCTAGAGATGTTAAGGGACTTACCCAAGGTCACACAGAGATTTAGCATCACAGACAGTACTTGAATCTGGGTTCCCCAGCCCTAAAGTCTGTGCTCTTTCCAAATGCCAGGCACTCACTCATTCATGTTCTCATTCAGGTGCTCTTGTGGTTAAGGGCAATACTTTTCATGGTAGCTCATTAACCATAAGGGTCTTGCCTGAGACCGTGAAACAGAATGAGGTTAACTGGACTACGAATAGACTAGCCTTCTGATTCTGGTTGTCCTCTAAGAGAGCCAGTCAGCTAATACTGCATGTCCAGAAGGCATGCCCCATTCAACACAGGCAATTTTGAATGCTATCAAGTGATACTAAGATATTCATAGTAATTGTCCTGAATATTATTTAGGTTAAGCATTTTGCTGGTTTATATCTATTTCAGGGTATAGATAGTGTCATCCAAAGCGAGAAGGCATGTAGTAACATATATGGGGCAGTGGGAATAAGAATTTAAATAACACTTCTTCCATGCCAGGAAATTTACAAATATTAACTCATTTAATCTTCATAACACTCTAGTGAGATGGGCAGTGCTATTTTCCCCACTTTACAAATGATGAAACTGAGGCAAATAGCGGTTAAGTGAAAGAGCTGATAAATATTTGAGGCAAGATTTGAACTCAGGTCTTCCTGACTTCAGATCATAAGCACTATTCAGGGGTGGGGAACCTGTGGCCTTGAGATGACTTGGCCCTCTCGGTCCTCGAGTGCAGCCCTTTGACTGAATCCAAGCTTCACAGAACAAATCCCCTTTTTCTTCTCAAGGCCACAGGTCCCCTCTCCCCATGGCATTTGGCTACCTCTCACTCAGAAATAAGGTAATAATTTCAGGTACTCAGTTCACCTTATATGTTTTTACTCATCCTGCTTTGCATCTGCTGTTCTGCCTGGTTTTAACTCCATGGAATAAAATGTCCCTCCTCATTTCTGATTTCATCACCATGCTGCTAACTCAAGCTGTATACTACCCTCTGTGATCGAGGGCTTGTATATTGGATCACCAAACTGGCCCCCAAACCTTCCTTTCTAGAGGGCAAAAATTGGACTCTCAGTGTATTCTGTTTTGCATCTGCAGCTGTGTCTGGTTTCAACTCCACAGAACAAGATGCCCTGGCAACTCTAGGGCTGGGTACCATCTGCCATCTTCTCCCTCTTCTAGCCTCCTTTTGTGTGCTGTCTTTCCTCCATTGTATTCTTACCTCCAAGAAGGCAGGGACTTTCTTTTTCTTATTTGTATCTCTGCATTTAGCACATAGTAGGCACTTAATAAATCTTTATTGTATTGTATTATATCGTACTGCGTTTTGTTGTGTTCTATTCTATTGTAATGTTTTGTTGTTGTTCAGTCATTTTCAATTGTATCTGACTTTCAGTGATCCCATTTGCATTTTCTTGGCAGAGATACCATTTACAGAATGGTACCATTCTGTACCATAAATACCATTTACCAGCTCATTTTACAGATAAGGAAACTGAGGAAATCAGGGTTAATCCCAGGGTCACAGCTAGCAAATGTCTGAGGTGAATTTGAATTCAGGTCTTCCTGACTCTAGAGCCAGAAGCCCTCTATCCACTGCACCACCTACTTGCACTTATTGTACTGTTCCTTACTGTACCATTTTGAATTGTATTGTATTGCATTGCATTGAATTATATGGTATGGTATTGTATTGTATAGCATTGCATTGTATTGCATTGCACTGTATTGTATTGTATTGTATTGCATTGCATTGCATTATATGGTATGGTATTGTATTGTATAGCATTGCATTGTATTTCATTGCACTGTATTGTATTGCATTGCATTGCATTCCTGAGTAAGTGACAAAGGCTAATAGCCTTATCACCAAGTTGTTTCTTTATGGAACAAGGCCAAGGGACTCCCACATGTTCAAGAACAGAGATGGAGTATTTTTAGAATTTGTTCCTTCTCCCTGGAATCTTTTCCTATTACAATGAAGTTGGGGGAATTCTTGCATCCCAGGTGAGCCTAACTAAGCTTCAGCTTGAATAGGAAGCAATTAAAGTGAGTGTGGTTTGCCCCAGCTTCTGGTTGAGGCCATAAAATGGGAAAGGATGAGTTCCTTCTTTCCCCATGTATTTTATATAGAATGGGGTTCAGGATCCTCAGACATATGGGCAAATAACTTGGTGATAAAATTATGTGTTCTGTGCCATCACATTTCTTCCTCCAACATAAAACAGAACACTTATTCTGCCATCTTGGTATTGTTCTCCAATACTCTTTGTGAGAGGAGGTACTGGGGAAAGGTCACTGATTTGGGGGTACAAGGAACGTGGCTCAAATCCAGGCCTTTTTGATTACTACCTGTTTGACCTTGCTCAAACCAATTAACTTCTCTGGGCCTTACTATTTTCATTCATAAAATGGTATTGAACCAGATGGCTTCTGAGGTTCCTTCCAGCTCTGGATTTTATGATCCTGTATTTTCAGATAAGGTAATTCCATGATATCTTCACTGAGAAAGATTAATTATGATAGCTTGTTGCTATGGGCATCTGAGCACATAATTATTACTTAAGAACCCAATGAGACATCAGAGGTGATCAAGTTCAACTCCCTCATTTGACAGACGAGGAAACTGAGTCTAAGAGAGTTTTAGTGGCTCCCAGGTATTCACCCATTAAGTGTCTGAGGCAGGATTTGAAATCAGGGCTTCCTGACTGCAAATCCAGTGTTCTATTTACTTCACCACCTATCTTTGATGGTTTTGAAGTAGGAAACACTTATGATCATCTTCCACTCCAAGAATATCTGTAAAACTTAACTCAAAGTAAATATTTTGCCTTGCTTATGAGGATAATATGGATCCTGCAGAGATACTTGAAGAAACTTTAAAATGTTTTTTTGGATGTTATGACATACACAGATTAAGTGATTGTAGGTGCCTCTCGAAAAAACATAGATTTGTGTAATGTTTAAATTGATTTAGCATTTTTCTCCATATTGGATCAAGGTGAAAGGGCAAGGGGAAACCTCTCACAAAGAAATAATCCATTTCTGGGGCTATCTGAATTCTCCATTTGGTCAGGTCTGGAGGGGAAATAAATTGTAGTTCCAACCAGTTCCAGCAGGGGTCAATATGTTTTCATCATTACAAATGGAATTCTCAGCAAGCAGGAGCACAAGTGTTGATCCTAATTGGAGCAGACACAAGGATCTTCTATAATCCTCTGACATCCTTTTCAAATAATAATTCTTAGGTGGGTGGTGGGCTGGTGGTTGCAATGCCAGAGCAGCCGTCTCTACAATGAAGCCTAACCATTGTCAATTATTTTTGACGTATGCTAGCTTAACGTAAAGCTTCTTCTTACAGGCTTCTCTACCCTGCAGAAGGGCACTCCTCCTAATTATGGAGACACACTACTCAGGATGGGCAATGCAAGTGTGTTATTTTGGTCTAATGTGCTCTGCCCAAACACAATCCCTTCCTTCTCTGCCTCTCTGGGTTAGCACAAAGAGCAGGTATATGGCTTCGGTTGAAGATCTCCCTCGGATTGCTCTTAAAAGTCTAATTGGCACCGTCAGTCGAGCTCAGACCATCAAGCCTTCCCAGATCTAGAGAAACGCAAGTGAGGGATAATCAATTTCTAATTGCATGGTTGCAGCTTCTAAATGGTTAATGGCTAAGGCAAAAGTTGTTGCTTTTTTTTTCTTCCTTTTTCTTTTTCTTCTTCCCCTCCCTTCTAATCATTTGTTCAGAGGCACTGCCTGGCAGTAGTATACACAAAACCCACCGTCATTGTTCCTGTGAAATATTAAGGCCTGCTTGCTGCCTGAGTCTGAAGCTGTCATTTGGAAAGCTCTCGCTCTGAGGGCTCAAAGGAAAAATCCTGAACCCTGTCCCACATTTGTAAGCTCATTTTGGCTCTCCCTGGCCCTGACTGCAGCCCTTTTTGTTGTTCAGGAGAGTGGATGTCTCCGTGTAGAGACATTTTCAGAAATCCAACTCTGGAAAGCTGGTGAGTGTTTCTGAAAAGAGTCGGCTTCAACAGGAAGGTATTAACAGGACATTTAGAAAGCATTTAACTGCTTGAGTGCTGCTGAATTTACCAGATAGAGGATGGAGGAAAAGGCATCAGATGCTCTCCTCTCTACAAAGCCCTCTTTTAGCCTTGCCTTACAGAAAGAGGGAAAGGCTTAATTTAGGAGGTAATGGAAAGACTAGGAACCAAGACACTGTAGTGTAGTGGAAAGAGCGTTGAATTTGGAGTAAGAATCTTTGAGTTCTGCTACCTTGGAAATGATGGACAAGTAACTAATTACTCTCTTTGCCTCAGTTTCCCTATTTGTGAAATAAGGATTCCGACTAGATAGTCTCTAAAATCTATTCCTATTCTAAGTCCTAAGCAGAAGGGAGCTAAATTCTGTGAAATGAAATCAATAGACCAAAGCTTTTGGGTGGGATTGATGTCATTTCCCATATCCTAGGAATGGAAAGACCTTATCATTGAATAATCTCTCATATTTCTGTGTTAGGTTGCAGGGAACTAATTTTACACAAAAGCATTTCATATCTTTTTTTTTCAGAGAAGCATAGTGAGGCTTTTTAATAAATTGATAGGAAAAATAAAGACATCTATTTTTACTTCTTTTTAAAGAAGTGATAATTTAAATGAATAATAATTTAAATAAATTGATAGGAAAAACAAAGTCAGGTCTATTATCATTTTTTATTATCAAATCTTTTTAGAAATTTCTAGACACAATTAAACAAAGTGATATAAGGGCAAGGACTAGGCTTCAGCCTTCTTTGTAACCCTACAGTGATTGGCATAGTCACTTGCCCTTTGAATGTACTTAGATGCTTAGAACAAATTCATGATCTCACCCTGTGTGGACCTCTTCTACCAGTATAGACCCATCTATATCTTCTGAATAATCACTATCCATTTTAGGGAGTCAGTAATTATTTGTGAAACTGAATTGAAAGCTGATGATAAAATCCTTTGATGATACTCACTGGACTTTATATCTTCATTACTTTAATTCCTTATTTGCATTTTAAACAAATCTTAAATACTGTGGAATAGACTGGATAAATATAACCCATTAGAAACAAAGAGGCTTCTGGGAAGTATAGCTTTTCCCAGATTTTAGGAGAGATTGAAAGATTATGGAAGACAAAAGCCACACAGGACTGGTGCAACCTGGGAATTCACTTTCTGTGAAGATGAGAAGGGTCCAGGTGATAACTGCACCAGTGGCAAGCTGATGGCAAGTGAAGGGTACTGTTACTCTACCCTGAACTCAGTATAATTGTTAGAGCTTTGTTTTCTGACCTGACTCACTTAAGGAGTAATCTGCTCATAAAGGATCAGCATGCTGCTTGCTGCATTGTGGGAGAAGGTGAAATTATTCCCTCTCTACTATCCTTTGTCTCATTTCTACCTGGTCAACTGTCATTGCTGCTCTATCCAAACTTTGTTTACTTGCTATCTGGACTTTATAAGGGATTTTGTCTCTGGATACAGATAAACTGATTTTGGTTACATTCTCAGTTATCACTTGCTGTAAAGGAATGGATTGCTTCTTTTTTTCCTACCACAAGGGAGGAAAAATCAAAAGAGAACTTGAGACCAATTTCTTTAGGCATAACTGTCAGACTCCCTCACTGAACAAGGTGAGGTTTCATAAGCAAGACTCTGATGAAATGGAACATGGTATTCCAACATTGAATAAACCCCCAAATGCAGTCTTTTGGTGAAAGGATTCCCTACTTGACAAGAATTAAAAGGAAAACTGGAATATGGTTTGGTATAATTAGGTTTAAATGAGCATTTCACACCTTGGACCATAATAAGCTCTAAATGGATTTGTGAGCTAAATATGAAAAAGTCATAGGATAAAAATATTTTTTGAGAAATGAGAATGAAAGGAAATACTTTCCATAACTGTGGCTAGAGGGAAATTCCTAACCAAACAAAGAATAAAAATGATAATTTCTGATTCTATAAAATTAACAATCTTTTATACAAAAAAGTCATCAGAATAAGAAGATAAATTGTTGAATGGAAAAATAATTGCAGGATATATGTGCAATAAAAACTTGGTATCCAAGATATATGGAAAATTCACAAAAATATATTAAGACAATAGCTCATCCCACAATATAAAAATAATTAAAAGTTATGATCAAACAGGAAATAGTTTAGAAAAGATTGACAAACTATTAACAATAATTTGAATAAATACTTTAAATTATGAATAATATTATTTGGACTTATGATTTCATTGATGAAGAGAATTTCTAGCTAGGGAACTCCTTTCACCAAGGTATATTAACAAGCATTCAGCAATTTGCAATCTTAGAGATTTGCTTGGGGGGACTGAGAGATAGGTGACTTGCCCAGGGTCACATAAGCAGTATATATTAAGAAACAGGATTTGAATCCAGGTCTCTGACTGATGAGAAATACTACCCCATGAAAATTCAAAGAATTCTGTGGGATAACCTAGGATTGCTCAAAGTCTCGAAGATGAGAAAAACAAAATTCAGAAAGTCAATATTAAAGGGACCTTGGGAAAATGAGCACACAAATACATTGTTTTTGGAACTATGAATTGGTTTAAACTTTGTGGGAAAAAACTAGAATTATATGGTGTCATTAAACTATTCCTATCTTTTGACCCAGTGTTCCTAATAGAACCAGTCTACCTAGTGGACCCTAGTTCCCACTAGGGTTAGAGTTATGGTTTTCATACATGTCATTTGCATATGGATATATGTATGTATATACATATGTATATGTATGGATATACGGGCTCACATATACATATACATACATATGTGTATATATACACATGTCTGTATGTGTACATAAGCACACACCAAAATATCCATGGAACAATTTTTTGTGGCAGTAAAAATAGGAGAAAAAATGAGTAGGAGTAGTTACTATTCTCTAATAAGAAATGATGACTATGCAGAATTCAGAAAAAGATGATTAACAACACCAAATGGCCTGGCTGTACATGGAAAAAGTCCCATGTCTTAGGAATTCCAGCTCTCATCCTGGTGCTTACGTCTCAGCCCTACTCTGAAGGGACTGCTGGGGAATGATAAGGTCTCCATCATTTTCAGAGAATGACTAGCCTTCTAACCTCCAACTCCTCTCTTTGGGTAGATACTGATTACATCTTCCTAGTTTAAAGGGTGAAGCTAATGTGGATCCCCTAATCAAGGTGAGAGACTGAGCCTCCACCCACAGGAATTCTCACATTCCCAGAATCTGCCGCTTTATTCACAAAGTCCTGGTCAGGTGACCTTTGCATAAAGGAGTTGATTCCTCATGAGAACAGGCTGTGCAGAGCTGTAGGCAGTGTTTTTTTTATCCTTTGCATAGAATCAATAGAAATAAAAAATTTTAAAAACCTACATACAAGCATGCACACATGTATGTATATACACATGAATGAACATACATGTATACACATAAGAATACACATATATACATGTGTATATATGTATATGCATACACATATACATATATACATTCCCTACATATATATGCACACAAATATACATATAAACATCTATATCTATCTATCCATCCATCCATCCATCCATATATCTATCTATCACTTTGTGCCAAGCTCTGTGTTCAGCACTTCATAATTATTATCTAATTTGATCCTTACAATAATCTGGGGGGGAGGTGCTATTATTATTATTAACATTCCCATTTTATAGATGAGGAAGCTGAGGCAAACAGGTTAAGTGACTTGCCTAGGGTCATGCATCTGGTAAGTATCTGAGACTGGATTTGAGCTCAGTTCTTCCTATCTACTGTGCCATCTAGCTGCCCATCCAGATAAATAAAGGAGTGTAGAAAATATAATGCAGTCCCTAAATTCTGCTCCACTCTAGGTTTCCTCAGAGTAGTAGACTAGAGAAGAATCTAGGGAACTGAGGTTAACTTTACTCCTCATACTTCTGTTATAGCCATTAATTAGCCTCAGTAACTCTTTGACCATTTCAATTGACGAATTCATCTCTAGTGAGGTAAGCAGAATATAGACAAGTAAAAGCAGATGTAGAAACACTGTCTTCTCTACTCACCATCATTCTGTTTCCCAGTGTTCTTGAACTTTCCCTTTTTGTCTTTCTATTTCTCCAAGAACTGAGTCAGATCCCTCTTTGTCCCTCCCAGTTGACAGTCAAACTTGGCTACTCTTTCCTCTCCATCTGCCTCCACGAACAGGTGAATGGAGTGAGGTCATTATTCTTGGAAAGATATTTATTAACAAATGCAGAAAAAAAGTGATTAGACCCAGAAGAACAATAAATATAATGAATACAATAATGTAAATTGAAACCATATCAAGAAGTAGCTGGACTTGAGTTCATTATAAGAGATCAAAGTAAATCTTGGATAGTAGGTGAAGAAATATCAGTGTCCTGTTTTGGGAAAGAGGTAGGAGATTATAGAAGCAGAATGTTGCACTCTCTGCCATAAGAAGTCATTCTGATGGTTAATTTTCCTTAGCTAGTTTTCTTTATTACAAAGAGATCTTTAGTGAAAGGAAGGGAGGAGGACATGTGGGGAAATTCAGTCAAAACAAAAGGAAGCAATAAAACTTATGCAAATCAATTACTTCCTTAAGTTTAGGGGCAAAGTATGAAATACAAAAGCAGCAAATTTGCCAAGAATGGCTGGCTCAGTTTTTCCTTTAGTGTCTGCTAGACAATTCTTTTCATCTCTAACAAGGAATAGAAAATAGATAGAGGGTCAGAATTCACACTTGGCTATTGATTCAAGTTGAGATTCCTTTTATTTTTTCTAGGGGAAAAAAGCCAAGGTGGGAGAAGGGAATAAGGTTGAGGTTTTGGTTAGGATTGTTGGACCAAGTGGCTATGGTGAGGAGTCCACCTTCCAAAATTATATACACACATACACACACACATACACGTATATATATCAGGTAGAATAAAACAGATAAGCAGTGTTGTATGTTTAATAACTGGTTCTCTGGGGGGGAAAGGATGTAGACATAATATACTTAAATCTAATCTACATTATTATCATTTTCTACATTATTATCATTTTCTACATCATTTTAAACTCTAGAACATCAATAGAACAATAAATCAAATCTTGATTTGTAACATTTGATGAACTGAGGTGTAAATTCTCACACTGAAAATTGGTCAATTGGCTTTCTTGAGCCAGTTTGAGTTGGCTCCAATATGTCCCTGAAAAAGAACCAATTTATTTGGCATCCCTTGCACATGATCACACCAAAAATTTAAAGGGGAAACTGGGAATGAAATCTAGGACTCTAACCTTGGTGAGTAGTATGGTAGAGGAAAGGTTAAGATATACCTTATATAATGTTAAAAAACACATATCAACTTTTATATGTTGTAGAAGTATGAATCTGCATTTGGAACTCAGTTTTTCCCCTGTTATTTCTATTTCCTAACATTACATGGTTCACAGTACATTTTAAAATGCATCCTAAAGTAAAATAAAAAATTTAAAAATGCATCCTAAAGTATTTCTATGAAGGAGGAAAAAATATAGCTGAAGGGTGAACCATAGGGATTTGAGTGTGATAAAACTGTTTATGAAACTGAATTGCAAGAGAATCCATGTGAAAAGCTTAACCAAAGAATTCATGCCTTTTAGTTTGAATTTCACCTACTTTCATCAAACCAAGCCAAATGATTCCTAGACAGAGGAACCCAGAGTTACATGGCTTCTATCTCCTATACAGAAGCTTATGATACCCTAGTGGAGTAATTTCTTAGTCTCCTAGGTACATAGAATGATGATCTCTGTCTTACAGTAGAGAGAATCCTTGAAGTTGTGAGTCTAGGTTCAGTTCAGGTCAGTTCAATTCAGTAACATTTTACTGGGTGCCTTCAATGTGCCAAACACTGTGGTAGGCACAGGAGATACAAAGAGGAAAATAAAACAATTCCTTCCCTCAAGAAACTTATGTCCTACTTGGAGGAAAATAATAAAACATAAGAAAATGAAAATTATTAACAAATGTGATGCGAATGGGAGCTGGTTACAACACCACAGATCAAATGACTTCCACCTGCTCTAGTCCAGGTGATGTAATCACAGGGAGTAAATGTCAGATAACATAGACAACATGATAAGTGTATAAATGGAGTATAAAAGAGGGTGTAGCCACTTTGGGATTGCCCAGTTTTGGCCAGCTCGAAAAAGTCTTCAGTCAAACTTGGTGGAAAGACATCTGGCCATTGATTGGATTAAGATAAATCAGGCTGACCTTTAAGAAACTAGCTTTGGGGGGGGTGGGGGGGAGCGGTGCAGTGAATAGAGCACCTGCCCTGGAGTCAGGAGGACCTGAGTTCAAACCCAGCATCAGACATACAGAAAAACTACCCATGTGACCTTGAGCAAGTCACTTAACTTCAACTGCCCTACCTTCCCCCTCCAGAAAGCAAAAAAATAAAAATTAAAAACAAAAAGAAACTAGTTTTCTGCTTCAGCCGGTCAAGGACAAGGAGCTTAAGGAGTGTGTGAGCCATGACAGGCTATAAGAATTGCCTTTGACTTTGCATCTGCATTAGTGAGGAGTGACAGAGGGGAGATTTCTTCCCCCCCACCCTTCCCTTATGAACCAATCTGCTATTTTCATCAGTTTTTTGCCCAGTGGAATACAGTACCCAGGAGGGAGCAGAGATACTTATTGAAAGAAATTCTGAGGAGTGTTACCCAGGCAACAGACAAGAGATTCAGTTGTGGATTCAAGAGAGAATTATCTGTGGAAGTAAAGTCCAGGGCACTCAGCTGAGAAAACCCAACAGAAATACTGTACCCAGGGGATGGTAGTATGGGACAGTCCAAGAGGAGATAGGACAGTTGGGCTGTGCAGTGCCAGAGGAAAGATGTCTTGGTCATGTGTGTTCCCTGGGCACCTCACTACCAATATCCTCTCTTTTTGTGCTTACTTTTGAACTGATGTTGTATGCATTAGTGAGAGAATGTACCTAGGTTTATGGCAGGGCGGCGCAGTTAATGTTTCGTAGCTATTGTTCCTATCGAAATATCTTAGACAATGCTTTTGCTTTGAGGTAATTGTGTCTAAAGGCTATTAAAAATAAATGCATGGGTGTGGGTTCATGAATTATAGTTTAAGAGTCTAAATCCACAGACTACTTTGGGCCCTAGTTGTTACCTCTCAGTCACCGATCTGTAACCTAAAAGTATCAAACTACAGGAGTGTTCTGGAGGAAGCACTCCACTAAATAAATAAATTAAAACCCCCCACAAACCACCATTATCCATGGGAAGAGGTGTAGAAGAGGCGTTGTGTAAGTGGTAGCATTTGAGCTGTGCCTTGAAGGGAGTTAGGAATTCGAAAGGTGGAGAGGAGGAAGAAGAATTTATCAAGCATTGGGTAGAGCCTGTGGAAATGCAGAGGTAGGACATGTGAAGTAGAGAGGTCAAGTAAGCATCCTTTGGACCACATGGAGCCCACATGTGAGGCCTAAAGTAGATTAAAATGTAATTGGGATATAGTTAACAATATAAATAAAAAATAAATAATATAATAAATAATATACATAAAAAGACAATAAAACATAGATAATACAGCTTAAAACTAAGCCAATATACAACCCATTGGGGTCCTTATGTAGCATTTAGTGACCCACATTTCTATTTGAGTTTGATACCACTGATACATAGGAAAGAGCAAGTAGGCAGTGCAACTGGAGTGTGGAATATATCAATAATGTGAAAAACCAAACCAAACCAAACCAAATCAGAAAGATAAATTGGAGCAAGACCAGGAAAGGCATTAAACAGAGTAGTTTATAATTTGTGCTAGTGGTAATAAGGAATCACTGAAACTTCTTGAGCCAGAGAGTGGCATGATCAGACCTGTATAGATCAGGGATATCATTTCAGCAGAGGATGTTTAGAGATGGGATGGGGAGAGGTAGGGAGACCATTTATAAGGTTCTTGTGATAGTCTAGATGAGAGGTGATGAGGACTTTAAAAAGAATCATGACTATATGAGTTGGGGATGAGGTTGTCAGTGGTAGTGAAAGTATAATAAAAAAGAGTTGGCAACTGATTGGTTACAGAGGATTCTCTGTGTGATAATTATCATCTCCACCTACATGGCTTACAGATTTCTATAATTTAGTCTTATCTCCTCCTTTAAACATCATTCCTGCATCCCCAATTCTCTACTGGACATTTCAAACTGGATGCCCCCAAGATGTATTAAACTCAACATATCTGAAACACAATTATTATCTTTTCCCACAACCCACCCCCACAAGATTCCACATTTCTTTTGAAGGCTGTACTGTTTTCCAACCTACCAGATTGACAATCTCAGTGTCTTCCTCTATTTCTCATTTTCCCTCACACCACATGCTTAATTAATTAAACTCTTTCCTTTTATACCTTCAAAATATGTATTATGTCCAACATTTCTTTTTACATAGCTACTACCTTAGTTCAAGCCCTCATGATATCTCACCTAGACTATTATAATGACTTCATAATGGGTATCCTTGACTCAAATCTCTCCCCACTCTGTCATAACCCATACGGACATTAAAGTCATTTTGCTTAAGTACAGATCTGACCATGTCATCCTTCTACTCATAAAAAAGGACCCCAAACAAACAGACAAAACCCTTCCAAATAGCCCAGGCAACTTCATTGTCACTAGGATGAAATATAAATTCCTTGTTTAGCTTTCAAACCCTTCATAATATGTCCCCAAAAACTATCTTCCAGCTCCATTGGGCATTTACTCTCCCTTGATTACTCTGTAATGCAAACTAGCCTTATCTCTGCTTCTCCCACATGATATTCCATCTCCCATCTTTAAACTGACCACCCCTCATACCTCAAATGCCAACCCTTCTCTCCTTTTCACCTCTACCTCCTAGAATCCATCTCTTCCTGCAAGATACAGTTCTAGTATTTTCTTCTGTTTAAAACCTTTCCTGACCCTTCCCAGACATTTCCCACCTGCTAGTGCCCTGCCTTCCCAACTGTCTTGTATTTAGCTATCTTGCATTTATTTTGTATTTTATACATATATTACATCATGCATACATGCATCATAATGTACTTTTCTCCCTATTACAAAGTAAACTTCTTTTTTTTTTAAACAAATGCTTTATTAACTTCTGTTTTACATCATTCATTTCCGCCATATTTTGAGTTACAATCATTTTCCCCCCATTATTCCCCTACCCGACCTCCCAGAATAGTAGTCCCACAAGATATCACTTCCTCCAATCTGCTCTCTCCCATACCTTCTCCCATACCCCCATCGACTTTTCCATTAGAGGAAGGTGAATCTTTGTGTCCCAATGCCTGCACATCTTATCTCCCTATTACAAGCGAAAGAGTATTACTAATAGTATTTATATATATTTGAAACATTTAATGTTACGACCTCGAATTTCAGATCCATTTCCTTCCTCCCTTGTCACCCATTCCTTCTTGGGAGATAAGTAATTCAGTATATGTTGTACATGTCTAGCTATGCAAAACATTATCATAGTAGATATATTGTACAAGGCTGCTTATAATTCCCTGCCACTCATCCCACCCCCCACCTGGTCCATTCCCTACATGATCCTGTCCCTCTTCTATAGTGGGTACTTCCAACCTCCCCTCACCCCAAGGATGCCCTCCCATCCATCATCCCTCCTCTCATCCCCCTTCCCCCTATCCTGCTGCAGGTTGAGATATCCCATTTAGTATGTATGTCATTTTCTCCCTGAACCAAATTCAATGGGAATGTGATTTTGTCTTTTTAGCCTTCCTTATTCTCCCCCTCCTTTGCAACCACTTCCCCTTGCTTCTTCTACATGGGATAGTTTACCCTACCCTGTCTCTCCCCATCTCCTCTTGCCACTTTCCTCTCTCACCTCATAATTTCATCCCTTGAGTGTTCTCCCTTCCCAACAAATTCAGCCTATGCCCTCTATCCATATAACTGTAACCATATACACACACATTCACATATGTATTTATATGACCACACCCCCTTCTTCCATTATTTTCATAGTGAGAAAGATATCATCAGTCACAGTTATTGCTTTTCCATATAGGAATGTGAATAGTTCAACTTTGATAAGTTCCTTTTGATTTCTTTTCCCTGATTACCTTCTCAGGCATCTCTTCCTTCTTGTGTCTGGATGTCAAATTTTCTATTCAATTCTGGTTTTTTCCTCAAGAATGCTTGAAAGTCCTCTATTCCACTGAATGACCATATTTTCCCCTGAAACAAAATACTCAGTTTTGCTGGGTAGGTGACCCTTGGGTTCATTCCCAGTTCTTTTGCCCTCTGGAATATCATATTCCATGCCCTTCGATCCCTCAGTGTAGAAGCTGCCAGGTCCTGGGCTATTCTGATTGTGTTTCCACAATATTGAAATTGTTTCTTCCTGGCTGCTTGTAGTATTTTCTCCTTGATCTGGGGATTCTGGAACCTGGCTATAATATTTCTGGGAGTTTTCTTTTTGGGATCTTTTTCAGGAGGTGATTGGTGGATTCTTTCAACCTCTATTTTGCCCTCTGGATCTAAAACATCAGGGCAGTTTTCCTTGAGAATTTCTTGAAGGGTGATTTCTAGGTTCTTTCCTTGATCATGGCTTTCAGGTAGTCCAATAATTTTAAATTGTCTCTCCTGGATCTATTCTCCAGGTCAGTGGTTTTTCCCATGAGATATTTCACATTGCCTTCTAATCTTTGATTTGTTTGGATCTGCTTAACAGCATCTTGATTTCTCATAAAGTCACTAGCTTCCATTTGCTCCAGTCTAACTCTGAAGGAATGAATCTCCTCAGTGAACTTTTGAGATTCTTTTTCCATCTGGCAAATTCGACTTTTTAAGGCATCCTTCTCCTCGTTGCCCTTTTGGGCCTCCTTTGCCATTTGAGCTAGTCTATTTTTTAAGGTGTTGTTTTTCTCAGTCAGGCTGTTGACCCTCATTTCATACTTTTCCTGCATCCTTCTCATTTCTCTTTCTAATTTTTCCTCCACTTCTCTTATTTGATTTTTAAAGTCCTTCTTAAGGTCCTCTATGGCCTGCAACCCGTTCATGTTTTCCCCTGGGGCTTTTGGAGCAGGACTTCTGACCTCACAGTCCTTTTCCCGCTCTATGCCCCCAAAATAGGAGTCTAGGGTTGCATTTTTCTGTTTCCTTTGCCTTGGCATGTTGCCACTTAATTGCTTGACTTTTGGGCTTGTTGCTACACTATGGCTTTAAGGCCAGATAGAGGAATTTTCGTCCCGAACGTGTGGGGGGCAACTTCCGTTTCTGGCAAGCTGTAAACCCACCCACAACTTCCACCCTAGATCACAATCCAGATCCAGGGAGGTTAAAGCAAGAGCGATTACCCCCCAAGACTGATCGCTGGATCTCCCCATGATTTGTAGGCTGGGAGCCGGAAATGCCTCTGAAAACTACAAAATGGCGTGTCTCCTCAGTGGCTTCTAGCCCCCAGGGGAGGGAGCTGACGCATTCCCCAAATACAGGTCCCAAAGTCCATAGGACACTAACCTCTTACTTTGTCCTAGGCATGTCTATGTTGATAATTCTGGAATCGCCACAGCTCCTGGGGTTCTGGGGTTCCTCCAGCCGGCTGCTGGCCCTGCCGCCCTGGAGCTAAAACCTCGGCTCATGCGGACCTGGGCTCGGCTTGGCTGGGCTCCTGCGCTCTGTGCTCTGTGCGCTGCCGGCTCCCAGACCGCTGCGCTGGTCCCTCCTGCAGGGCTGCTGGGCTGTCCTCAGCGGGAGGTTAGCTTCTCTGTGTCGTTCTGTGGGTGCTGGGGCTCCAGAAGTTGTTCACAGTCCTTTTTAACATAGTTTGTGGGGAATCTCCAAAGTAAACTTCTTAAAGCTATCTATAGTCATACAAAAATGTTCTAAATCACTATTGATTAGAGAAATGCAAATTAAAACAATTCTGAGGTACTATATCATACCTATCAGATTGGTTAATATGGCAGAAAAGGAAAATGATAAATTAGAAGTGTGGGAAAATTGTGACACTAATTCATTGTTGGTGGAGTTGTAAACTGATCCAATATTCTGAAAAGCAATTTGGAACTATGCCTAAAGGGCAACCATACTGTATATACCCTTTGATCCAGCAATATCACTACTAGATTTGTATCTCAAAGAGATCATATAAAAGGGAAAAGGACTCACATGTACAAAAATATTTATAGTAGCTCTTTTCATGGTAGCTAAGAATTGGAAATGGATAAAATGACCATCAATTGGGGAATGGTTGAAGAAGTTGTGGTATATGAATGCAAGGGAATACTATCAGAAAAAACCTGGAAAGACTTGCATGAACTGATGCTGAGTGAAGTGAGCAGAACCAAAACATTGTACACAGCAACATTGTTTGATGATCAACTATGATAGACTTAGCTATTCTCAACAATACAATGATCCAAGACTATTCCAAGACCCATGATGGAAAATGCTTATCCACACCCAGAGAAAGTCTGGGAGTATGAATGCAGATCAAAGCATACTATTTTCACTTTTTTTCATGATTTTTTTATTTTTGCTTTTTTTTTCATGATTTTTTTCTTTTTGTTCTGTTTTTCCTTTCACAACATGAGTAATATGGAAATATGTTTAACATGATTGCCCAGGTATAACCTATGTCAGATTGCTTGCCATTTTGGCGAGGGGGAGAAGAGAGGAAGGGCGGGAGAAAAATTTGGAACTCAAAATCTTATAAAAAATGAATGGTGAAAACTATCTTTACATGTAATTGGAAAAATATAAAGTACTATTAAAAATACAAACTTCTTGAGAGTAGGGATTATTTTATTCTTTGTATTTATTTCCACGGGCAGCGAGGTAACACTGGGGATAGTGCTACTGTAGGCTGGAGTTGGGAAAACTCATCTTCCTGAATTCAAATCTGACTTTAAACATGTACTAGCTGTGTGACCCTGGGCAAGTCATTGAACCCTGTTTGCCTCAGTTCCTCATCTGTAAAATGAACTGGAGAAGGAAATGGCAAAGCACTCCAACACCTTTGCCAAGTTTTTCTTGTGACCCAAATGGGGTCACAAAGAGTTAGACCCAACTGAAAGGACTGAACAGCAAAGTATCCGTAGTGCCTAGGACAGTGACTTGCACCTAGTAGATATTTCATAAATATTTATTCATGGACAGTTGATTCCAAATGATTTAAAGTCTTTAAACCAGAAATTCCTAATCTGGGATCTATACCTTTTCTTAAAAAATTGTAAACTCTTTCAATATAACTTTTATGCATCAAAACCCCCCCACATTATTCCAAGAGGGACCATAGCTATAGTTTTCACTGAATTGTTGGAGGCATCCATGACAGGGAAAAAAAAGAAGGGTGCAAAGCATTGTTCTAAACCCTTTTAGCCCTTCTGTAGCAGATGTTACTGAGCACTGAATCCCACTGAAACAGAATCAATAAGTGATTGTGCGTCTCATAGTTTCCTTTATTCATGAAAGACTACTCTTGTGAGATATAAGGTTGGATCCCCACAATTAATAATAAAACAATGGTACATTGGCAATCAACCAGCAAGTTGTAAACCAAATATTACCGTGTCTTTTTAGAATAAAAGAGGATTCTATACTAGCTAAGAGAGAGCAGAGAAGTACCCCCACTCTCCTTGTGTCTACACTAGCCCTCTAAGGCAGGTGCACATAGCTCTGGAGAAACTCTTCACACTAGCACATTATTTGTTTTGGAAGATGAGAATGAGAGAATTCCGGAGTAGACACTGGCCTCTTTTCCACTCCCCTGCTTTGGGTTGTCCTTTCACTCTTCTGCTTTCCTTCTTTACCCTCTCCCCCTCCCACGGGGAGTAGAAACCTGGGTTCTTTTGCCAATCTTCCCCCCACCTATACCCCCTTTAATTGCAGAATTCTCACAAACTGATGAATCTCTTGTATCAGTTTTTCAGGCTAGCCATTTTCACATAATCCCCAGTAACACCTAAGAGGGTGGCTGTGAGGCCTCACTGGATGTAAGGAAGGCTTTGTGAAACTTTCTTTTGTGTGGTGCCATAAAAGCTTGAAGTTCTCTTGCATTGTACAGTGGTTCTGTGAATAAGAATACGCTTTTTCCAGAAGCAGCCTGGCAATTCCAGGGCTTAATTAGAGCTATCAAGCATCCCTCTTCTCACAACAAATGGAGAGAACACGAAAAGCCAGGAAGCAGCATTGTCTCTCTTAAGGGCCCTTTTTGAGTTTTGCAAGTCTTCCTTGATGTTTTGATGAGCAATTGGGGATTTAGTAGCAGCTGAATATTTCCCTTAATTCTGCCTTCATGTCTGTTGATTTTTTGGGGGGGGCACTGTAAGAGGTTTAACAGTTATAAATAAAGTATAAAAATTAATAAAATAAAAGATCAGAGCATGCTAGAGTCTTTGAAGCTATGGCCAGGTCTGATTTTCCTTGGGATGCCAAAAATAAATGTCCAAGAAAATAATTATTTTTAGGAAATTATCATGGTATACAACCTTTATTTTTATTTATTTATTTTTTGTTTATCAGCTTGGGAACAGATGTATTTTTTATCCTCAAGTGATGTTTTCTACTACTTCTAATTCTTTCCACCTCTGCTAAGTGGGTAAAAGTGAAATTTTGTTACTCTCCCATATAAGATCCCATTACTTGGACTAGTTGGCATAGCTCAACAGCTTAAATTATATCTTGGAAATGTAGATTTAAGAGGCCTAATCCTTCAACTGCTTTGTGCTACCAATTGACCTCGAAGGAATTGTTCTGCCTTGATACTTGGGGTTGCAGATAAACAATGGGTTTTAAACAATTGATGAGTTCAATCCAGGTGACTTAATGAACAGTAATATTTGTTGGTCACCTACCTTATGCTGGGTTGGCACTGGAACAAATAAAATCATTAGGACACAAAAGGAGTCACTATTCACTTTTACTTTGCAAATGGGTTCTAATTCCCACTCATTCAATCTACTTCATTACTCCTATTACTCTGGATACAGACCTTCCTACACCCTCAAATATGGTTATATTGGCCAGGAAATGCACCCTGGCCAACTGCTCAGAAGGCAATGTTCACCACTACACCACACTAGCATATTTCAAAAATAAATAATCAGTGAATTTTTTTAAACTGACTGAATTGTGGTGGTGAAGTGGATGAACTTAAAACAGGTGGTTAGAACAGCTGTTCTATAGGAGTATAAAGGTCAGAGGTGAATTGACTACTTTATAGACTGGATTCAATTTGAAGGATTGAAAACTTTCTTTGATGATCTTTGAATCATAGACATTGCTGGTGATCATGTTTTTACCATTACTGATCTCAGTTGCTCTCTTACTTGGGATTCTAACTACAAAAAAAAAAGTTTTATGTTTCACAATTAGGCCATTTTTTAGTTATAAATGTACATATTATCTCTCCTTAATAGCAGAGATGGCTTCATTCTACAGCCTTGTGCCCCCAGGGTGTAGCAGAGTGCTTGGCACATAGTAGGCACTAAATAAATGCATACTGATTGGTTGATTGACTGCTGCAGCACATCTGGGATTGTGACATTAGAATCTAAGTTTGAAGAGGCTGTGGGAAAACACGTATTCTAATTCAACGTTGGTGGAGCTAGTTCAATCACTCTGAAAAGGAATTTAGAATTATGTCCCTCAAAACTGTTAAACTATGCCTACCCTTTGACCCAACAATACTGCTATTACACTTATATTCCAAAGAGATGAAAGAAAGAGGAAAGGGGCCCATGTGTACAAAAATATTTATAGCACCTTTACTATTATTATTATTTGGTGGAAATAGAAGGGACGGCTGTTATTTGGGGAATGGCTCAACAAAATATGGTATGTGAATGAGATGGAATACTATTATGATATAAGAAAGTATGAAAGAAATGTTTTCAGAAAGAGCTGGGAAGATTTATATGAACAGATGCAAAGTAAAGTGAGCAAGACCAGGATAACTAGTTATATATACTTGCTTTGGGTTTCAAGGCAACAAAATTCCTTTGAAGGAATTCTAAGATGTAAAGTTTAGGAGGGAGTGCATTCCAGGCCTGGGTTGTAAATGGTACAAAGGCAAAGATGGAAAGTAGAGTGTGTGAGGAACAGAAAGAATATCAGATTAAATCATATAATACACGAAGGGGAGTCTAATTAAGTTACAAAGATCTATTGGTACTAGGTTGTGAAGAGTTTGTTGTTTTTTTTTTTTAATTCAAAGGAAGATAATTTATATTTCATTTCTAAGAGGGCTGCTGAAATTTATTGAGTAGAGCAATTGTTTGACCAGGTCTGTGTTTTAAGAAAATAATTTTGGCAGCTGTGTGGAAGATGGATTCTAGAGGAGAGAAACCCTAGTTGAGGAAACCAATGAGAAGGCCATTGTAAGGGTACAGGCAAGAAGTAACAAGATCCTTAATGGGGATGGTGGCAACCTGAACAGCTTTTCTGATTAGATTGCTTCCCTATAAAATAAGGCAAGATAGAATTAAGACATTTTTTGAGGGATGACCTATTATAAGACCTGAATATGCTTAGATATGCAGGGTGAAGTAGAATGAGGTGTCAGGGAAACATAAAGGGAAACAAAGAAAGATGGAAAGAATAACTAGACCAGATAAGTATGTGTTGGTGTAAGACTTATGGTAAAAGTAACAGTTTTTAAACACCAAAGGATCAATCACAAAACTATAAAAATTTACACAAAAAGGTTTGTGGGGGAAAAAGTAGATATCACAAGTATCCTCAAAAGGCAACATTTGAGAAAATGTTAGCAACCACCAAGATCTACTTTCCCACATCTACAAAGTCATTGCCAGACTAATCTACACCTGCCTTGAGGGCCTTTATAATAAAAGTTTGTGAATAGAGGAGATGGGCTTTTGAAAGGCATATATTACAGGAGACCACATATTCATAGTCATACAATTGACTCAAAGTTTTAGAGTGGTAGATCCCAAAGTGTTGTTCATTTTTCATTTTTGAAGAGGACCAACAACATGTCTTGATTTGTGCTTGAATTAGATTTGTTAGGCAGAATTTCACAAAGTCATCAGTTTTGCTCTGCCTTCCTGAGTCACCTAAGTCCAGTGGCAGGAAAAAAGTCAAGACAACTGTAATGTTAATGGGTTTTAATATCTTCCCCACTCATTAAGCAGCCCCACCTGGAGCACATTAAGGGAAGTTTGCTTAGGGGAAGCTTGCTTGCAGGGAGGCTTTCACACCTTTTGCTAATTTCTAGTTAGCCACTGAGTCAGGAAGTTTGTGATGCCTTTTGGCTTTGAGGGGTGTGTGTGTGTGTGTGTGTGTGTGTGTGTGTGTGTGTGTGTGTGTGTGTGTGTGTGTGTGTGTGTGTGTGTGTGTGTGTGTGTGTGTGTGTGTGTGTGTGTGTGTGTGTTCCAAGTTGGTAGTTTGCTTTGGGGGATCACTTATGAGAAGGATCTTGTGATTCCCTGGTTGAGAGTCTTAAGGTATGTTCAGAGCTCCCCAACTGCTCAGATATGAAGACTGTCTAGATCCAGGGATGTATGTAAAGTGTAGAGTTGATTCAGGCAGTCAGAGCCCTGTCTGTTGGTCTTTATTTCTCTGCTTGTATTTTCTCTGAAGTTCAGAGTGCTGACTTTTCCCCTGAACTAGTGCATATAATTTAAAAAGATTGTTGACCCCTTTAACAGCTATCTTTCCTAGTAAAACAGATCTAAGGACTTGTACTAGCAGCCATCCTGGGTATGCCAGTGTGGTTGCTGCTACAACAACTGGTGATGACCCAGGATACTTTGGATGACCTGTCTTTGATGCCTGACCAAGTTCTAAGAGTTCTACAATGCCTATTCTAGCTGCCTTCATGGCCTTTAGTGTATTTTTGTCCTGTGGTCTGAGTGCCTCAAGAGCTCAAGTTCTTTGCCAGCTACTAAGGCGCTCTCTCTCTCTCTCTCTCTCTCTATTGGAGGGAACAAGGCAGACTTGCAGTAACCCAGGAGGAACTGAAGCCAAGAAATTCTAAGAGAAGCAGGCACGGCATATCAGGGGCAGGAGAGAGGTGAGACATAGCCCTGCCAGTGAGCTTGGCCAAGATTCAAATAGCTAAACACAGAATGGTGCCAGTTCTGCAACTCTGTTCCAAGATACTCTAAACTATTTGACAGAGTGAAAGAAAATGAAGAAATTCTCCTACCACAAGAAAGTCAGGACCTATCTGGCTGTGTTGCTATCTATCTTTCCCCACAGGAAACAGTCCTATTGGGGTATGGAGCCTGATATTTAAAGTAGCTCCCTGAAATGAGGGAGGACAAAAATTTACTAGCCAAATTTAAATAAACACATGATTGATGGATGGGTTTGTATAATAAGCATCATGATTTTAGTGAGTGAACTCTATGTTGTACTTCTATTTATATTGATATATCTTTGTGGGTTATCTTTTTCAGTTGTAACAACCATTAAAAACAAGTGCCAAAGCAAATTAAGCTTCCAATGGGACCTTTGGATTACTGTATTACAAAGTGTTAAACAAATAGTTTCCAAAATAATTAAGAATATTCAATTTCATTGCTTTCACTAAAAGTATGATTAATGATAAGAGTATGGAGGCAAAAGGATTTTTGTATGTTAGAAAATAAAACAATAATATCCTAAAATATTTCATTTTATTGCATCTTACTATTTAGTTTTTAATATATATTTTATATTAGATATAATATATGAGTGCATGTAAGTTTCATTTCTAAGTGAAATATATATATATATATATGAGATATGATTCATTTCTTTTTAAATGATAGAGGTGTGTGTTCACTAAAAGATCCTTTTTTGTTTATTATTTTAAAAAATTGGTTTAGTAGAGCACAATATAACTTTAAAGTTTTTACTCTAATCAAATGTCATCTATGCATTGGTCATAGTCACATTAGATTATTTGAAAGACAACTCTTGAGATAATTTTGCTTTTTTATGCTCTATTAATGAGTGTATTGTCAGGTTCACAGATTTGACTCCTCCCTCTTACCCCATCTAGCCAATCTTTTCCATCTCAAAACCATCTCTCATATATGTCCTCATTTCTACTCATGCAGCCACTGCCCTAGTTAAGAACTTCATAATCTTTTTGTTTATACTATTAAAATAACCTGGCATAAAGTTAAGGCATAAAACAGGGCTTGTATCCCATTTTTGGTGTTTGCCATAATAACAAAGGAGGTTTAGAAGAGAGACCAAAGGTAACAGAGTCTCCTGAAAAATTTTGAATTTCCTGAGTTGCTTCTCTTTTGTGGATGCTATGATGATTGCTTCAAGCATTCAAGCATTGTGATGCTTCCTAAATGAGATCTGAAATTCTTCAAAACAAATCACCCTATCAACACAGGAAAACTGAGTGAATAAAGAATGACTATTGTCCAGACTATGATGCATACTTTGATGGACAGATTATTTAGCTTGGACAATTGACTGGGTCCAGAAATGAATGGGATAGCTATCTGCACTATGGAGGGAGTGTACACATCAGAGACATCATTGATCCATTGAAGTATCCTGGAGTAGGAAAAGTAGTGGATATTTCTCATTAGGATCATGGATGTTAGGGAGACATGGAGTATCCAGGAATCATCCAAAGCTTCAGTGGAGAAATTAGAGAGTGTGTTGTCAGGTTCACAGATTTGACTCCTCCCTCTTACCCCATCTAGCCAGTCTTTTCCATCTCAAAACCATCTCTCATAAATGTCCTCATTTCTACTCATGCAGCCACTGACCTAGTTAAGAACTTCACAATCTTTTTGTTTATACTATTACAATAACCTGGTAATTGGCTTCTTTGTCCCAAGTCTCTCCCCATTCTAACCAATCTTCCACTAAAAGAATCTGACCATCTCAGCTCACCCTCTAACACAATAAACTCCAGTTCTTCCCCATTACATCTACAGCTGGCCCCTTCTTATCTTTCTAGTCTTCTCACACATTAATTACCCCCATATTTGCTGTTCCTGCAGACTTCCTGTCTTGGTGCCTTCTCATTGATTGTCTGCCATGTTCTCCCTTCATCCCTTGGCTTCTTAGAATCCCTGGTTTCCTTCAAGGTTTTTTTCAGATCCCATTTTCTGCAAGAGCTCTTTTCTTATTCTGCCAGTACTTGTTTCTACCCTTGCCTATATCCATATGTACTCCCCTTAGCCTAGAAACTCTTTTTGCTTTTGCATTATACTCCTAGAACTTAGCATAGGTCTTGACATATAGCGAGAGATTAATAAATGTTTTTATTGATCGATTGCCATGGAAGTTAGGATCTAGGAAAAGAAGTCTAACAGTGAGACAGTCTGAGTTACTAAAGGGTTAGTGGCAGATGCAGGTTGCTTAAATAGTGATGAGATTAAAGATCAGATGGTTAAAAACAGGGTCAAGAAAAATCTAGAGGCAAAGTTGCATGTCTTTATGAGAGGCAGGGCAGGACAGGGCAGGAGAGGACAGGGCAGGGCTGAATAGGGCAAGGCTAAGGCAGGTAGAATCAATAGTTCAGAGCCAAAAGTGAGGGTCAGCAAAACTGGATAATGAATGAGTCAAAGGAAGGTGCTAGTCTGAAGCAAAGAAATGTTGTTTGTTTTTTTTCCTTTAGCAGCCATAAAATTCTTTTATATAGAGGGGAAATAGACAATACGATAACAGGGTATGTGTGGGAACAGCAAAAGGGTTAAGGGCTATAGTTTATTGAATTTTACAGTGGCCAGAGCCAGGAGTTTCTGAATACCTTACCACAAAGGAACTTTTCTGCTTAGATTGCTTCTCTGCCTTGGGAAGGAGGGAGAGGGGTTTTATCTAGTCATTTTTTTAATAGAAAGGAAAATAAGGCCCAAAGAGGATAAGTAATTTGCCCAAGATCAAACAGGTAGGTAGTTGTTAAGGCAGTACAGAAATCTAGGCCTCTTGACTCCTTGTCTAATGTTTTTCCCATTGCACAAGACAGAATGGACCTGGATTATTAAAAATTTTTGATGTAGACTAAGGAATCTGGATTGAATTTACTGTGCAATGGAGGACTGTTGAAAGCTTCTGGTGATGAGGAACAGTTTGGTGTAATGGATGGTACATTGGATTTGGAGTTAGGAAGACAAGTACAAATCCTGTTTCACAGAATTGTGAAATTGTATGACATTGGGCAAGTCACTTGATCTCTACTGATCTTGTGACAATGACAATGGTAGGGGCATTTTGGTGGCACTGTGGATAGAGTACTGGGGCTGGATTTAGGAAGACTCATCTTCCTGAGTGCAAATTTAGCCTCAGGCACTTAATACCTGTGTGGCTCTGGGCAGGTAACTTAGCTTTGTTTGCCTGAGCTTTTTCATCTGTAAAGTGAGATGGAGAAGAAAATGGCAAACCACTTCTACGTTCCAAATCCCAAGTGGGGTCACAGTCAGCCATGACTGAAAAAATGACCGAACAACAACAAATGACAATGTTATGTTAGTTAAGTTGAAAAGAGAAGACACTGGAGGTGAGGAGACCATTTAGAAAACTACAATGAACACCACTCTAAGAACTTAGAATACAGATATAAAAACCTGTGCCTTCTCCTAGGAGTAGATGACACAGAGGAGTGGTGGCCAGAAAAAGGAGCCTTGATCTGGAGAGTTAGAATGTAAGTTCCTTGAGGACAGGACTGTCTTTCTTTGTACTTATATTTGCATCCCTGGTGATTAGTATAGTGTCTGGCTTACAGTAAGCCCTTCTTCATAGATACTCATTTTTAAATTTTATTTTAATTTATGGAATGAAACAAACATTTCCACAACATAATATAATAAAAAAGATTGCACATGAAACTTGCAAATCTGTTACATACAATTTGTTATCATTTTTAAATATATAATAAATATAATAAAAATTTAAATAAATATTAAATGTAAATTTACTTTTTTCTTTTTTTCATTCCTTTATCTACTTTTCCAGAAATGGCTATCATTAGACACAAATAGGCATATATATATGTAAAATTATTCTATTTGTATTTCTGTTTATCAGTTCTTTCTCTGAATGGATAGCATATTTCTTCATGTGTTCTTTTTTTTTTTTTTGCATTTTTTGGAGGGCAATTGGGGTTAAGTAACTTGACCAAGGTCACACGGCTAAGTTTTTGTTTGTGTGTGTTAAGTGTCTGAGGTCAGATCTGAACTCCAGGGCAGACGCTTTACTCACTGCACCACCTAGCCTCCCCTTCATATGTTCTTTATAATTAATTTGGGTCATTATAGTAGTCTTCCTTAACCTTGACTGGATTTGGGTTATTGGGATAGTGGTTGTGCCATTAATAGAAACAAGAAAAGTCAGAAAGAGGAGAAGGGTTTGGTAAAGAAAAATATATGCATTCACTTGTGAACATGCTGAGTTCTGTCAAGTTTCAGGGCATGTTTTATAGAAGAAATCAGTTTCAGTTAACAATGATGTGAAAGATTGGTATTGCAGGTATTGTCAATGGCACGTGGTAAACAACGGAGGCTGGAAAGGGCTGACTTCTGATGAATGGGTGAAAGCCATATCTGCAGTGTAAAGACACATAAAGGTAAAGAGTGTAAGATAAGGCCCGAACCTAATGACCTAATAAGGTTTTATTATTGAAACTTACATATAGGTCATCACACCACAACAAGTATTTGATTAGTCATTGCTGTCCTAGTATTTGTCACCTTCCCTCACTTTGCCCAGCTATATAACTCATGGTCTAAAATATTTATCAGCTATAAAACTCTCCAAGGAATCTAGGAAATTAAATAAGTTCCAGGCTTCCTACCAACTGCTTCCATCCCATCTCCTCATCTCCTTTTTCATTAAAATTCTATGTTGACCCTCTGCTCCAGCCCAACACATCTGTTTTGGCCTGACTTGCTTCTTTTTGCTTCATCGATTCTCCAAATGTTGTATTCTCTGCCCTCTTCTTCAAATTATTCCTCTCTTCCATTTACAAATTCCTTCAACTTTAATATCTGACTCCAAATTAATTTCTTTTAGAAAACCTTCTTTGTTCTTACATAGATTTGGACATACCACAAATCAAATTATATGCCTTGAAGCATAGAATTACATTAAAAAAAGCCGAAAAATGCACCCAAAAGTTGTTTAGCCAAGGGCACTTAGAATATTCTTTAGCACTGGTATTGTATGTGTGAAAGGATTCTATTAACTGATCTGGACTTGTTAATATGTTCCTGTGTGTATGTTTATGGTCTTTTTTTTCCCCCAGTTAAATAGCAATGTCCTCATAAGTAGGAAGGACAACTTCTATTTCTCTTGAATCCTTCACTAAAACCCTACTCTGAAGAGTCATCATGGCCTACAAGTGGTTCAGCATTCTTTATTTCGATAGGGCATGGTAGGGCACAGGACCAGCCAAGTACCACCAAGCTAGAAAGACTTCATAGTCTAATGGTAGTCTAATTCATGCAGAGTGTTACCATTCACTGACTAGCTCTATCAATGGAAATTACCCACCTAGATTTGCTGGGGAAACTGCATTTTTATTCCCAGCACTTAGCAAAATGACTGGTACACAAAAGATGCTTAATAAATGTGTATTGATTGATTACTTTTGGAAGAATTATTATGATATGAGGGTAGTGCCTTGGAAATTGTATCCCTGAGCTGCTGGTGGAAAATATTTATACATTTGTTCTTGCTGTAATTTTGAAGCAGATAAACCAGTGCTAGTTACTAGCATCTAACTAGTAGGAGGAGGAGGAGGAAGGGAAGAGGATACAGCAGTGGGAGCAGGAGTCAATGACAGCAGAGATAGATACGTCCAAACTCTTCAGGATATTCTAAAACCTTGAATTGGAATCTGGCAGGGGGACAATGAACCAGAACCTATTCACATTATAAAATAGTAGATTTAGAGATGAGAAGGGATTTTGGAGACCATTAAGTCCAACCCCCTGTTTGTCATAGAGGAAGAAACTAACGTACAGATAGTAGAGGTAAGTGTCCAAACAGGGTATGCGGACAAATGTTTAATGACTGGCTCTCAAAAAAAAAGCATACATGTCATTATTTAAAGTTGAATTTGCATTATTAATATTTTCTCCATCACTTAAAGTCTAAGACAGTCAACAAACTAATAAATCAAGCCCTGATTTGGAATGTTTGGCAATTTCCAAGATGCCAATGTTCACACCAAGAATTTCACAATCTTAAGCCAGCTCTAGCATTCCATGTAGAAGACAGGATTTGACCTCATGTCTTTCTGACTTCAAATTTACTCACAAATACAGTGTCAATTTTTTGTTTGTTTGTTTTGTTTTAAGGAATGTATCTCTGAGATTAAGAAGAGAAACAAAATGGGGAATAATTTAAGCAAGATAAAAACAAAATATATCAGTAAAATGCATTTATTATAAAGTACAGGGACAGTTTATATATTTGTCAACCTAGAACCAGTCTAAGTGGCTTGCCACCAGTCTGTCAGCCATATTGGTGAATTTTGGGGCCCCCAGCAATTCACACACAAAAAATTATTAATTCAGTTCAAATCATCAAACTTTGTTAAGCACCTTCTTTTTACCAAGTGCAGCGCTAGGAACTGGCAATACAAAGATAAAAAAAATGTAACAGTGCCTGCCTACAAGGAACTTGTCTTCTACAAGAAAAAGCAACCTAATACTCATAAGCATATATACAAAATGAAGCTTTAGTAAATGGAGTGTTTTTATTTATTTATTTTTTTGAAGGGGGGAAAGGCAGGGCAATTGGGGTTAAGTGACTCACAGGACTAGTAAGTTTTAAGTGTCTGAGGCTGGATTTGAACTAAGGAAGATATTTCAGGCCCAATACTCTGCACACTATGGCGCCACCTAGTTGCTATTATTATATCTATTTTACAGATGACAAAATTGAAGCAGAGACAGGACTTGCCTAGAGTTACACAATGATTGATAATAATCCAAGTCTGGGTTTGAACTCAGGTCTTCCTGATTGCAGGTCCAGAGCTCTATCCATTGAGCCAACTAGTCTGTAAATGGCCTTAAGTTAGGGAATAACCATACTGATGAAATCACAGATCCTCCAACTATGAAAATATTTCTTTTGAATCTCTCTCATAGTCTCTAGTACAGAGTAAGAAAACAACACATGTCATTGGCTAACAGAACTAAAATAAAGGATGGCTTTCTTAATAAATGTTTGTTGAATGAATGAACAAGCTGCTAAAGGTCTAAGTGCCTCAACTCTTTTCTGCTGTTGGATTCAGCTTTTGATTTCTTTTTTTTTCTGCTCTCTCCATTGGGTCAGTTTTTTTTTGTTCCCTCTGCGATCATCATGTTATCATTTATGATGTCGACCCCGGGTACAGAGTTTCCTGTATACATGCGTGAGGGTGCTCCCTTGGAAGCCCACCAGAAGCTATCAACCAGTGGGTAGATGGTCAAAATTTCCCCATTTTCTGGGTTAGGTTGTCAGGAGTGATCAAAAAGTTGAATGATAATAACGTTTGTGGTTCCCAAAAATCTTGGAAGAGGAAAAAATATTCTTGAAAGGGTTCAGTAAAAAGGAAAGTAAGATAGTAATACAGAAATCTTCGACTTCTCAGGAAGACTGAAGATCTTGGAATGTGAACTTCTCCTAAAGGACCAAGTGAGTTATGGAAAAAAAAAGAATGTCCCAGAACTCCTAGAATGAGATGGAGAAGGAATAGTAAAGCTCTCCAGTATCTCTACCAAAACCACCCCAAATAGGGTCATGAAGAATCAGCCATGACTGGACGACAAAAATACTTATATGAGGTTTAAAAGCAATCTTTAAAAATGAGCTTTAAAAAACAGATTCAATCAATTATTCAATTAAAGAACACTTATAAATGGCTAAAGAAAAGAACACATAAAGAACACATAAATAAAGAATACTTCTCTATGCCAATCACTGATGATGCTCTGTTCATACAAAGACAAAAGTGAAGCAGTTTCAGCCCTTAAGGAACTTACATGCAAAAATTATGGAAATTTCCCCACCAATCTTTCCTCCATCATGAGGAAATCAATCAATCAGTAAACATTCATTTATTTATTTTATTTATTTTACTTTTTGGAGGGCAATTGGGGTTAAGTAACTTGCCCAAGGTCACAAAGGCTAGGTTTTTGTTTGTGTGTGCATTAAGTGCCTGAGGCCAGATCCGAACTCAGGTCCTTCTGAATCCAGGGCCGGCACTCTACTCACTGTGCCCACCTAGCCGCCCCATGTAAACATTTATTAAGAACCTACTATGTGGGGGCGGCTAGGTGGCGCAGTGAATAGAGCGCCGGCCCTGCAGTCAGAAGGACCTGAGTTCGGATCTGGCCTCAGGCACTTAATGCACACACAAACAAAAACCTAGCCTTTGTGACCTTGGGCAAGTTACTTAATCCCAATTGCCCTAAAGGGGCGGCTAGGTGGCGCAGTGAGTAAGAGCGCGGGCCTCAGAGTTGGGATGACCCGAGATCAGATCCGGCCTCAGAAAATGAGCACCCACGCATAAATAATGACTAGCCATGTAACCTTGAGCAAGTTACTTAACCCCAATTGCTTTAAAAAAAAAAAGAACCTACTATGTGCCAGGCCCCATGCTAAAGTGCTGGGAATACAAAAAAATGGCAAAAGACAGTTGCTACTCTGAAGGAGGTATAATCTAATGAGGGCACAGTGTATTGGATAGAGCGCAGGTTCTGGAGTTAGAAAACCAGGCTTCAAATCCTCCTCTTTTTTCCTGCCTCTCTTTGTCATTTACTGTCTTGGTGATTTGAGATAGATGAGGGCTTAAGTCTCCTAATCTGTAAAAATGAGGAAATTGGATCATGTGGCTCCTGAGATTCTTTCTAACTTGAGTTCTATAGTCCTATGATTTGATCTGAAGGATAAGAAAAGAAGAAAGTAAAAGGTTAATGGTTTGAAGAAAATAGCTTGGTTGCCAAATGTGTCTTGTCTTAAACAACAAAGAAAAAAGAAAACTCAGCATAGGGTTTTGAAAATTTTAGAATTATTCAAAATTGGGAAGCTAGGTGGTATAGTAGATAGAGTTCAGATCCTTGAATCAGGAAGACTCATCTTTGTGAGTTCAAATCCAGCCTCAGACACTTACTAGTTGTGTGACTCTGGGAAAGTCATTTAATTTAGCCTCAGTTTCCTCATCTGTTAAGTGAGCTGGAGAAGGAAATGACAAATCACTCTAGTATCTTTGCCAAGAAAACCCTAAGTGGGGTTATGAAGAGCCCAATACAATTGAAATGACTGAACAACAACAAAAATTTCTTTAGAAATAGATTATGGAAAAACATGCCTCATAAAGCATAACCCTATAATACTGGATAAAAACATAGCCAAACTTTAAACACATAATCTGGAGGGTATTGTTAACACCAATGGAGTCAAGCTGACCTCTGATTTATACTTATTCATTGTTGAAAAGAAATGATTGATGGGGGTGAGAAGAATATAAAGAAAAACATTTGTAATAAGGCCAACAGATCTTGAGAAACCTTTACTAGCTTTGTAACTTAAAGGTTTTAATAAATCTCTGCTTTCTTATAAACTTAGTGTTTCTTTATGCTGACTACTCCTAAGACCATAGGATTTAAAGAAGGAAGGGGCCTTTAACCTTTAGTTTATCCCTTTCATTTTACAGCTGGAGAAAGTGAGGCTCAGAGAATTTTGCACATTTTTAGAGTTAGTAAATAGCAGAGACAGTATTTAAACCTGGTCTTCTGATTCTTAAACCTGGCACACCTTCAATGCTGCTTTGCTGTCTTGTAATTCAGAGGTTGCTTGGGTAGACTGAATGCCTAAGTAGTAAATTATTTGGAAAGGTGTACAAAAACAGGACTTGCCAGATGTGGCAAAGATTTTAATTGTAGTTTGAAGAATTTTCTGATGTGTCTGGAGCTGTGAGTTCATCAATATGGGTATTACCAGTATTGAGGATTTGGAGTTGGAAAGGAACTCCTTCCAGGAGTTTATATGCTAAGACATAAAACACATTGCATGTAAATGGGCCTTTATTATTCTACCAATAAGTAACAGACAGACATTGCTTCTTTTCAAAGTTTTATTTTACATTCAATTTTATTTTTGTTGGTCTTAGAGGGTTGGGGTGGTTTTTTGTTTGTTAATGGTACAGTGGCTATAACATTGAGCATAGAATGAGGAAGACCTGAGTTCCAATCTTATTATTTTACAGATGTGGAAACTGAGGTCTAGAGGGGTTACAGCACTTGTCCAGGATCTCAAAAGTAGTAACTGGCAGAATTGGGACTTGACTTAAATCCAAATCCACTTCCTCTTGATCCCCTCCATTGAAATGAAACATAACCCAACCATGCCTGGCCATCTTGTGTAAGAACATTCATTTCTTTCATGACCTAACCACAACTAGCTGCCCACTTCCTGGCATTGTAAGGATGGACCTTACAGTGGGTACCCACAGATATCTCCCCCTCCCTACCATATGCCAAGCCCATCTTTCATTATTATATACTTCTTTAAGGAAAATCATGATTGATTATGCATTTAATAAATCAAGGAGCCAAATTTTGAATTTCCCTCAAAAAATGTCTTTTATTCCATTATTCAAGATGTTCACACCACTTTTCTTTGTGTTCACTTTTCTACTGTTAACAAGCAGAAGTGTATTTCAACAAGGAGAACACAGGGGATCAGTATGAGTAGCTCTCTTCCGGTAAAGAGATGCTTAAGATTTCAAGTCCGAATTGGGTTCAGCTGGATAGCACAGCTCTCCTCCTGCCCCTCCCCTCCCCACCCCTTCACCTGTAGCAACCATTAAATCCTCTGGTTCCTCACTCTTTCTCCATAGCCTTTTGGTGATCATGTCCCAGAGGGGAGAACTTTCCCATATGATGCCTTATCACTACAGACTCTTCCTTGCTGTGGTCCCCTAGTCTTGCATATTTCTAAAGTTTAAGTCAAGCTACTTCAGAATACGATCTTCCCCTCAACAGAAACAGGATGCAATGGAATTGTCAAGAACACACGATAATTGGGGAAAGCAGCTTTTTCCTCAAAGCTCTGTTAACATGCTCATTGGAGGAGGCTGATTCCCACTTAGAGAGGGAACATCTTGAAGTTGGATTTGAAGATATCCCAAGTATATTTTTTTCCTAACTGGTGACCCAGATCACTTTATATGGTTCAGCATGTGCTAAAATACAAAGGGGATATGCTCATGCTTCTCTCCTTTGCTACCTACCACTCCCTTCCCAGGCCTCATAGATAAGCAGAATAAATTGTTCTTTAGGCATCTAAGTGCTTCCAACCCTGTTCTCTGTCTACAGTTAATTTAGTTTGTACTTAAAGTACATCGACAACTACATTTAAGCAAAAACAGTTACCATAGCAACATGGGAGGTTTTCTAAATGCAGCCTATGATGTAATCAACGAAAATGACTATCGCGCCAAATTGTGGTTTATTTCATCTGCAGAGTTTATTCTGTATTTAAATCTATTGTACCACACAGAGATTCGCCCCTCCTAGATATACCTTGGAAGTGGAGTTCAGTTTCTCATCACTCCTATTTTAGAAAATCTTGTTTTTCCTCCTATAGGGAAAGAATTCAAAGTTCCAACAAAGAGAACAAAAAAGAGGTATCAATAGGTTATTCAGATCTGTGTACTTTGTGTATATAGGTATAAAAATATTAACTGTAAATCATATCAATGTAGCACCCCTGGGTCTTCAAAAAACTTTGTTTCATGACAGTAGTACAATATAAGGATTATGTCCAATTCACAGTTGAGGAAATTGGGGCCCTGGGAGATTTTGTCTTCCCTATGACCATACAACTAATTCTTTTATATGGACTCCAACTCTTGTCTTCTGACAACAATTGCATTCTATTTGCTATACTGCCTCTATATTTATCTAGCTCTCTACAATTATATTAATATCTATGTTTACATCTTTTCGGCAGCTAGATAGCTCATTGGATAGAGTGTTGGACCTGGAGTCAGACAGACCTGAGCTTAAATCTGACCTTAGACATTTACTAGCTGTGTGACCCTGGGCAAATCATTTAATCTCTTTTTAACTTAATCTACTGGAGAAGGAAATGGCAAACAAGTCTAGTATCTTTGCCAAGAGAAAACAAAACAAAACATGAATAGTAGGGTCCCTGGTGTCAAGAAGTGTCAGACGTGACTCATTAATACTCTATCTTTTTCATATCAACTTTAACTTGGAAGCCTCGATGTCAACCTGAATTTGAGTAAGAAGGCATCAGCAGCTAGACCCTACCTTGAAAATGGGTTATGATTTCAACCATATTTGGAAATAATTAGTCAATTCCTTTGACGCTGGTATCATGCAATTCAGTATCTGAAAGATTTCTATTACTTATCAATGTTAGAGCATTGACAATCCTGAAATCCCTCCAACTCCCATCTTTCTATTTTCTCTTTTAATATTAAATAGTGCTTTATTGAGTTAGTGTTAAGTAGAACATTTTTCAAGGACATATGTAAAGAACCTGAGAAGTTTAACATTTTGGACCTGAATAATGTGTTCCTAATTTTATTATATTTATTGATATTGTCAAATGTTATAACTAGTCTCAACATTTATAAGATTTTATATACATTTTAAACTAGAATAGATTTTAGAGATCAATTGGAACAATTCGTTTTACAGTTGAGGTAATTGAGGCTTAGTGTTGGTAAGTGACTTAGTCATGGTGATATAGGAAGTATGGTGTGGGATTTGAAATGAAGCTCTCTGACTTCAAATCCAGTGTTCTTTTCATTACATTGTTAGGTTGTTTAGTCATATCCTAGTTTTGTGATCCCCATGGACCATAGCATGCCAGGCCCTTTTATCCTTCACTATCTCTCAAAATCTGTCCAAGTTCACGTTCATTGTCAATCCATTTCATTCTCTGCTATCTCCTTCTTTTGCCTTCAATCTTTCCCAACATCCTGGTCTTTTCCAATGAGTATTATCATCTCATTCTATTCTACCCTACTCTATTGTTTCTTTGGGACAATTTTGTGAATGAAAATTCCATATGGAAATTTTATGGGGCATAATTTTACTATTGACATCTACTTTATTTTTCTCTTTAAAAATGATATATTTTAAGTTCCCAGTAAATGTTCAAAGAAATCTTACAAAGTACATTCCCTCAAAAATTAATTTGATAGTTCAACAAAGATCTGCCCTTAACTTTAGTAGCATGGGTCTTTCCTTGGTACTTTCATTTGACCAGAGTTTTGGTGCCACTCAAGGTTGATTTCATTTAAATTGAAAAAAACAAAACAAAACCCAAACCTGTGTGTTTGGCTCTGTTTCTTTACTCTGCATCACTTCATGTGTCATTCCATATTCTCCAAATTCTTTAATATCAAAATTATTTATGGTATAAAAATATTTCATTATATTTATACTACTGTTTATCTTTTTTTCAATCATTGAGTACTTTTTTTTTTTTTTTTGCTTTTTTGGAGAGTAATTGGGATTAAGTGACTTGCTGAAAGTCACACAGCTAGTAAGTATGTCAAATGTCTGAGGCCAGATTTGAACTCAGGTCCTCCTGACTCTAGGGCTGGTGCTTCATTCACTGCACCACCTAGCAGCCCCATACTTCTTTCTATTTTTTTTTTTGTTATTACAAATCATACTGCTATGAATATGTTTTTACCTAAGTGTTTTTCTTTATTGACATATTTGGGATACTCTAGTATCAAAGGGGATGAACAGTCTAGTAACTTTGGTTTCAAAGTTACATTTTCCCTCTAGAATAGTTGAACCAATTCCATTAAGATGGAATTAATTTATTTGTCTTCTAACAGTCCTCTCAGCAATGGATATTACCATCTTCTAACAGTTTTACTAGAGTAAGAGGTGTGAGGTAATGCCAGAAGGTTGTTTTAGTTTTCATTTTTTTCTGATTAATTGTCACATCACATATTCTCATGTGTTTATTGATATTCTACATTTTTTTCAAACCTTTTCTCATCTCCTTTGACTACTAGTCTGTTGGGGAGTGACAATAATAAAATTATTCATCTATTTCATATCTTAGATGCCAAATTTTTATGTGATGTATTTAATACAAATATTTTTTTCCTCCATCTACAACTTTTATTCTGATGCTAAGTGCATTGATTTTACTTGTACAAAAGGTTTTAATTTTATAGGCTTGAGCTTTTTTTTCTTTTCTGATGTCTTTTATCCCATTTTGATTATGAATTGAAAAATAAATTTTATTATTCTCAGTTTTAATGATATGACTAGCTATATCTCTTCTAGATCACTTATCCATGCAGAATTCATTGTGGTATATGGTGTAAAATGCTAGTTATTACTTTTTACCATTCTGTTTCTAGATATCCCAGGAGTTCTTGTTCAATGAAGTGTTCTTTCCCCCAGATTTTTACATTTTTTTGGTACACATTTGTTGCTTGGTCTTGCTTAGCCATGCCTTCTACTTAACTACTTTTAAAAATGCGTTTTTACCCAGTACTAAATAACTTTGGCAATTACTGCTTTGTAGTATCACTGGAGATCTAAAAGCAAACATCAAGTCCTTTTCTTATTTTTGTTGAAAAAGTTAAATATTCTGTGTTGTGTGCACAAGCTTGCATACAAACATTTAACATTTTATTATTCTAAATTCAAGCATTTTTTTGCATAAAGATAGAGAGATGTCCAAACTGATAACAGTCCCCTCATTTCCTTAGACATCTAATAAATTATTTTGAAGTCCCTATTTTATGGGATTCTTAAATATTTCACAGTCAAGATTGAGCAAGGATGCAGAGATTAGGCAAGAGTGCAATTAAGAGTTAGCTTTATCACACCTAATGATAGTCATTTAAGTTTCAGCACACCTTTGGAGAACCATTTTCCTAAAACCATTCAATCTCTTTTTGACTATTCTCTTCAGTGATTTTTTTTCCCAATTGGTCAGATGTAAGTAGCAGAGATATTTACTTTAATTGAAGTAATCAAAGAGATTTCTTCCTTCTCTTAGGCAAATCATTACCATAATCAGGTCAAGGACTGATCTTTCTCCTCCCCCACAAAAAATACCTGAAAATTTCTACAGTGAATATTTATAGGCAAGCAAAAAAATTTTTCCCCAAACATAAATCTGCCCCCTGACTCTGTCTGAAAATATATGTCTCATTCCATACCTCCTGCAGTCACTGTTATCACCTTCCTCTTTGGGGGTCAGAGTGAAGAGGATGCCTCCATCAACCTCAATGCCATCAACACCTGCCCCTTGCACAAGCCATGGGCACTGACCTTTTCTTATGGCCAAGCCCTGCAGGCATCTGCCCTCAGGACCTGGAGTGGGAAGAAGGAAAATATCAACGCTGCCCAAGAGGAATATATTAAGACAATAAGGAATATGTTAGCCAATAAGCTTGGCTAACAGCCAAGCTGCTCAAGGCAAGTATACTCCAAGTGGAAAGTTGGGAGCTGCAGCTAGTGAGTCTCTAACCATGCCTACTAATTAAGTCAAGGCCTTCCACCTAGGTATGCCCTAACATTCCAGACCATCCCTCACAGTCCAGGAAGAGGCTGAGATCCCAGAACTTTGTGCTGACCTCTCCCGTCACTCCTAACTTGTGTGGTATTGTTGCTCTCTGGTGAATCTAATGACCCCTCCTCAGCCCACTTTTTCCAATAAACAACTATTTAACAACAACAACAACAAAAAAATCCATCACCTCTTTGCAAGGAAATAATGTGCTTGATCATCAGTCTCCTAGAATTGTGGTTGAATACTGTTATTTTTCTTGACAATACTATTATAATTGCCTAGCTTGTTCTCATGATTCTGCTCACTTCATTCATTAACAATTCATACAGGTTTTCCCTGGTCTCTTTGAAACTATCACTTTTTTGATTCCTTATGGTGCATTTCATGATTATGCTGCAACTTATTCAGCTATTACTCAATAAATGGGCATCCACCTTTGTTTCCAGTTCTTTTCTATAGCAGAACTAGCTTCTATAAACTTTTTTGTCTATATTGGTCCCTTTACTCTTTTTTATCTTTGTGGTATAGGCCTAGTAGTGGTATGACTGGTTCAAAGAGCAGACACACAGTTTAGTGTCTTTTAAGACACAGCTCCAAATTCTTTCTATATCGGTTGGACCAAATCAAAGTGTCATGAAGAGTGCATGTATATTCTGCTTATCCGCAATTCCAGCAATAATTCTCATTTCTTTTTTCTGTCATCTGTGTCAAATAAAATGGGTGTGAGATAGAACTTAAGATTTCTTTTAATTTGCAATTCTCTAATTATTAGTGATTTGGACCATTTTTTTATTATGGTTCTTAATAACCATGTTGTTTTGTTACGTTTCTTAATAACTTGGATTACTTCCTTGAGAACTGGGAAATGGCTCTTACTCTTATTCTTATTTAGTTCCTTATATATCTTGAATATGATACCTTTATTGGAGAAACTTGCTACAAAGTTTTTTTTCCCTTGAGTTAATCAATTTCTTTCTAATTTTAACTGCATTGTGTTTTTCTTTTTGGTGCAAAAAAGAGATAAATTTCACATAATATAAACTGTCCATTGTCTCCTGTGATCCTTCCTATCACTGGTTTGATCACGAATTCAACATAACGTAGTGCTCACATTTGTTTCTCTTGAAAGTATCCATTTTAATTATTACCTTCCCTGAAATCAGGCTTATTATTCTAGCTTTTTGGGATTCAGAAAAGCATATTTTTTTTACTCTAATTCCCCATTTTATTGCCAAATGAACTGTTTAGGTAAGTAAATTATTAGGTTTGCTTTCTAATTCATTCTATTATCCCCTTCTATATATGGGCAAAGCCACCTTAGTCACATTAATAGTGATAAAAGCTAAATTTTATTTTTCTCATCAGCAGATCCTATTACATATTTTCTGTATATTATTTCTATTTACCTTATATGTACATATTATGTATTCCATTGTATATATGCATGTATATATGTATTTATATGTATGCATGTGTATATATGTAGATATATACACACATATATACATGCATTATATATCTATATCTACATCTATCTATCTATCTATGTGCTTCTTTGAAAAAAAAAAGAAAAACAGTAGCCCTAGGCATCTGTATTGTGTTTCCTCAAACCCTCCAAACCCAATATCTTCCCTTCTCCTACTCTTCTTAGCACAAGTCACTGATTCTTGACCTCAACCTCCTCCCCCTGCCCCACTCCCTCACCTCATTTTTAAATCTACTATCCCTTGGTGAAAGGTTTATGGGCCATTCCTTCTCAACTTGACTCTCAGACTCTATAATCCAGTTTAACTTGCTTTATCTCTGTTTCTTTCATTTAGTATTCTATTTCTTATCTTTGCCTTTGGACTCACTGTCACCCATACCTGAAGTGTACTCCCTCCTCTCTTTCACCTCAAAGACCACCTTTTTTTTCCTTCAAGATAGAACTTAAAAATCATATTCATCATCAAGCCATTCCTGATTTTTCCTGATTCCCTAGCTGACCACTCTTTCTCCCTTTCTTATATTTATTTTGGGATACACACACACACACACACACACACACACACACACACACACTATATATATATATACACACATACACATATGGAGAGAGAGAGACAGAGACAGAGACAGACAGACAGAAATAGACAGACAGACAGAGAGACAGAGACAGAGAGAGATTGAGATTTAAATTGTTCCTTTCGGGTTGCTTGAAGTATTTTCTCTTTGTCTTGTTAATTTTGGAATTTGACCTTAAGGAACCCCCCTGCCCTTGTCCCCAACTTCAAAAAACCCAAATGTTGGTGTTTTTCTCTCTGGTAACTATGTATGTTTTGCATTTGTCAGACAGTTGGATCTGTTGATCTGTGCTAATTTCTCAGTCAGTTAGAAGCCCTGTCTGTCAGCCTTTATATTTCTGCTTGTATTTTCTCTATTTTATTAGTTTGGATTTTTTCTGAAATTCAGTGTGCTGGTTTTTCCCCTGAACTAGTCAATGTAATTTAAAAAGATTGTTAACCCCTTGAACAGTTAGTTTTCCTAGTAAAGCAGATCTAAGAATCTGTGGTAGCAGCCATCCTGGGTATGTCAGTGTGGTTGCTGATACAAGGCCCATATTTGATTAGATAGACCATGACATTACCATAAAATAGAAATCAGACATGTGAATCAGGAAAACATTTGTGTGTGTGTGTGTGTGTGTGTGTGTGTGTGTGTCAACATTTCATTGTAATCTGAAATAATAGGGTCAGAGTGCCCTATTATCAGTTTCCCTATAGAATCTCAGAAGATAAGAGTCAGGCCAACAAATCAGATATTGCTCTTAGAAATTAGTAGAAATGGAGGGGGTGAGGCAGAGCCAAGATGGCACAGCAAAAGCAGGAACTTGCTGAGTTCTGTCTCCAAAAATCTCTAATATCTGTAAAAAAAAATGACTCTAAACAAATTTCAGAGTTACAGAACCCCCAAAGTGACAGAGAGAAACAAATCTCCCACTGAAGGCAGCCTGGCAGGCCAACACAAAGGGTCTATCACACCAAGCTGGGAGCCAAGCCCAGTCCCACATGAGCTGCCCAGACCCAGATCCAGGGCAGCCCTGACCAGCTGCCCAGACTAGCCAGAGCAGATTTCAGGAGAGTGAATCACCAGTAGCTGTGATGATTTCCAGATTTCTCAACATGTAAACACCAAAGAAAAAGTAAAAGGTCAGTGGGGAACCCTTTTAATCCAGGGTAGGAGAAGAGCCCTTGCCCCTGGGGCAAGAGATGGCAACTGCTGTGTGGTGACTGCAGCTGCTGCCACCTTGCTGCCTCCAGTGGTCCTGGCCTGCAGATTGTAGGGGGACCAAGAGACCCTTCAGAGGGTAATCTCTCTTGCTTTCAACTTCTGGGATCTGGGTAGCAGTCTTAGGTGGTGGTCCTGGGGTAAGGAACGTCAGTGTGCCAGAGCTTGTGGTGGCTATAGAGAGGGCATCCTCTTCATAGCTCTGACAACATCATTGACACAGCTGTGAAAACCCCTGCAATTTGGGATACAGCTCTCTCGGTTCTTGAAGCAGAGTTTACCATGACAAAGAGCTTAAAAGCCAACTAATTGACTGGCAAGATGGGCAAATACAGGAAGTGCAATCAGACTACAGAATCCCTTTTTGGGGAAAAAGAGGATCAAAACATAGAACCAAAAAGTCAAAACTCCTACATCAAAAGCTTCCAAGAAAAATATGAACTGCTTGCAGGCCATACAGGAGCTCAAAAACGATTTTGAAAATCAAGTAAGAGGAGCAGCTAGATGGCTCAGTGAATAGAGCACCAGCCCAGGAGTCAGGAGGATCTGAGTTCAAATCTGGCCTCAGACTCTTCAAATTTATTAGCCATGTGACCTTGGGCAAGTCACTTAACCCCAATTGCCCTGCTTTCCCCCTCTAAAAAGCAAAAAAAAAAAAATTAAAAAAAGAAAATCAAGTAAGATGCAAGAAAATCATGAAAAGAGAGTTAACAGTCTGACTGAAGAAAATAATGCCTTAAAACATAGACTAACTCGGGAAGATGGCTGTAACAGTGAGCGGGTGGCTGCTGGTGCAGCTGGGCCAGGTCCGCGCCCCGGCGAGGTGGGTGCTCTCCAGCGGCGCCCACAGTGAGGAGGGCTCTGGCCGCATGTGGAGGACGCTGACCTACTTCGTGGTGCTCCCCGGGGTGGCAGTCAGCATGCTGAATGCCTACCTGAAGTCTCGGGAGCATCACAAGCGGCCCGAATTCGTCCCCTACCCCCACCTCCGCATCAGGACCAAGCCCTTCCCATGGGGAGATGGAAACCATACTCTATTTCATAACCATCACATCAATCCTCTCCCAACCAGGTATGAGGATGAGTAAAGAAAATTGGGACTACACTAATCAAGCACTGGGGGACCACAGCAGCGGCTGGACCATCCTTTTATTTCTATGTGGAACAGAAAATTACAGGGGACCTTAGGTTCACTTGCATCACATATGACAAATGTGCTGACCTTTTATCATTTTGCTTGTGATTGGGGTGGCTTAAATAAATAATTCTAACTCTAAAAAAAAAAGATAGACTAACTCAAATGACAAAGGAGGCCCACAAAGCCAATGAGGAGAAGAATGCCTTAAAAAGTGGAATCTGCCATATGGCAAAAGGAATTTCAAAAACTCACTGAAGAGAATAATTCCTTCAAAATTAGTTTGGAACAAATGGAAGCTAATGACTTTATGAGAAATCAAGATACTATAAAACAAATCCAAACAAATGAAAAAATAGAAGGCAATGTGAAAAATCTCATTGGAAAAATCACTGACCTAGAAAATAGATACAGGAGAAATAATTTAAAAATCACTGGACCACCTGACAACCATGAACAAAACAGAGCCTAGAAATCATCCTTCAAGAAATTCTCAAGGAAAATCACCCTGATATTCTAGAACCAGAGGGCAAAATAGAAATTGAAAGAATTCACTAATCATCTCTTGAAAAAGATCCCAAAAAGAAAACTCTTAGGAATATTATAGCCAGGTTCTGGAGTTCCCAGATCAAGGAGAAAATATTACAAGCAGCCAAGAAGAAACAATTTGAATGTTGTGGAAACACAATCAGTATAACACAAGATCTAGCAGCTTCTACATTAAGTGATCTAAGGGCTTGGAATATGGTATTGTGGAGGTCAAAGGAGGTAGGATTAAAACCAAGAATCACCTATGCAGCAAAACTCCTTCATTTTACTTATTTAGAAACTGAGGCTCAGAGAAATTAAGTGACTTACCCATGATAACATAGCTGTTAGTTATCTGAGGTAGGATCTGAACTCACATATTCCTGCCTCTTCATCTAGGATTCTATTCATTGCACCACTATCTCCATTTACTAATGAAAAAAGCAGGAATATTTCAATACACAAAGATGAATGAGAAAAAGATTTTTATATGAAAGCTGTTAATCTTTGTTATATATACTTGTTCTTACTGTGTCTATGTTAAATATAACATTTTTGATATGTAATGAAACTGTTATTCTCTGGTTTTATTTCCTTCTACCCTGTTCTTGTTTTATGAGCATTTAAAAATATTTTATTGATGCTTTTTTGGTTTTCATATGTATCAGGACCCTACCAACTTGTGACCCCATGAGTAACTCTTATAAAAATATGCATAGTCCACCTTATTTTTCTTGTTCAAAAAGGCATAGTTTTGCAAAGCAAATTAATTAATTGGCCATGCAGATAGTTATATCTTTTCAAGGGGTTATGGCAGTATTAATTTGATTATTATCCCCAAAGCAAAAAAAAAAAAAGACAGATTAATGGGTTCTAATGTCCTGTTGGGTGGCTAGGTAGTCCTGTTGGCTAGACTGGGTAGAATTTTCTGGTGGTGATAGTTATAGTGGGTTCAGGTGAGTTTTCACCCACTTCTTTACCAAACAGAAAAACTCAAGCCTAGGGTACAGTCTCAAAATGGAGTTGATTACTTCTTCCCTCCTTTTTCCTGTCTTTCCTTCAGGAAATGTCACTTGGAGTTCTATCCAGAAGGTTTATATTCATTCCTAGAGGGGAAAAGGGAGGTGATGAAAAGGCAGGGCAGATGATAAGATGGGATGCTCAAACATTTTGGGACAAGATGCCCAGTTTTAGTTCCCCAGTGAATGTTTAAATGAGCTCAACTGTTTGCTGTGGATAGTGTAGAGAGGTTTCTTCTTTAGATATGGACAATAGAATGTAAGCTTCTTGAGGGCAAGATCCATTTCATTTTTATATCCCCCAGTACATTGTCTTGAATATAGTAGGTACTCAATAAGGGTCTTCAATTGAACTGAGTTGAATTGAATAACATTAAATTGAATTATCACTCAAGCTAGATGTCCTCTCAGTTTCCTTTTAACCTTTGAAATCCAAGATTCTATCATTCTTCAAGACTCAAAATGACTCCCACATCTCTTGATCATTTTTATTGGACCCTCAGATTTGTACATTTATCATTCCTGCCTACCTCTGCTCTTGGTTTCTAGTTCCCACCAATATCTATCAAGCAGGGACAGGTACTCTTGGCCACTGGCTCAGGTATTAACTTCTGCCTAATTCAAAGGGAAAATTTAGTGTTATGGAATTAACAAAATAATAATAATAATAATAATAATAATAATAATAATGGAAGTCAACCAGTTATCTACTTATTTTTTTCATAAAAAGATTTCATCTGAAAATGGAAGTATAAAAATGATCCTAATTCATAAATTTCATGCTCATTTTTGGTTTATTGCCAAAAAACTGACATGAGAATTCATATTTGTATTTATGCATTTGTTATTTATGTATGTGTGTTTTCCACACCAAATGGGTCTATGAAAATGGAATAATTAGAAAACACTTTGTATGGTGAGGGAGGTAGGGGAACTACATTCCACAGTGAGCAGCTCTTAGTGAATATTATCTGCTCTTAAAGGGAATGTTCAATGCTGTTTTCCATGTTCCTATTGCATCTTTTCTGACTTTTCCTTTCCCACTTGACACTGAATAATGAGTTATTTAAAAATTAACATTCCATACCAAAAATAACATAATTTAATCACATCTTCCCATTTTGATATGTTATTTTCTCCTTTGATTTTTGAAAATTGTCTATTTATAGAAATATTCTATTCCATTTGCAGTCATCAAATTTCCCAATGTGGGTGACATTGAGTAATAAATACCTCAATTACTTTCCTAAAGTCTGGATATATAATATATCTCTTAGGAAAATCCATGGCATTTACTTAAATCTAATGTAGGGAAAGAAGGAAGTTAGTCATTTTGACAATCTCATGCTGCCTATTTACTTCTTAGTTTAATTTCCTCCCTGTGCTCGCAAACTGACAAATCTGCCCTTATTTCCATCTACTCTCCATGTGTCCCATCTGAATATTAAGCTTCCTATAACTTTCATTGCACCCTGGATGGGCAAAATAGAAAAGAGTGAAAGGGACAGCAAACATCAAGCCTAGATTGTGATGTTTAAGGAATTCTGTATTTACAAAACCTCATTTTATAGTCAATATATTAGTGTTTGATTTTTCAGGGCTGCTCATCCACTTTTACTGTCCATTTGATACTCAGCTCTCACCTGTGGCTCTAAGAAGTGATACCATGCACAATGGTCAATCCCCAGTAAACCATCTCAGCATATGGGTTAGATCTGGTTAAGGGTATATGCTGGTTCACAAACCTGTCAGTAAGTTAGGGAAGTGTCTACCCCAAGCATGTGAAGACTTCCCCTGGTGTGAGGGGCAGATGAGAACAATTTGTTCCAACAGCCATGAAGGTGACTAAAGCAGACACCGTGAATCCCTTAAAGTTTGGTCAGACATAGAAGACATCAAGGTCATCTATTGCATCTCAGGCCATTACCAGTTGTCTTGACTTTTGTCTTGCTATTGGGCTTCAAAGACTCAAGAAGAGAGAGTGAGGCTAATTTTGTGCAATTCTCCCTCACTTAAATCCAATTCTCACACGAGTCAAGACATCACCCAGTGATGTCATTGGTCCTTTTTGAAAACAAAGGACAAAAAACAAATAGTGCTTTATAACCAAGATTCCTCTTATTTTAAGTCACTGAAAAATTAGTAATCTGACTAGCATATAGCAATGGTATATTTCTCAATCAATAGTCAGGGGCTTAATATTTCTGTTAGGTTGAATTGAACTCTGCCTCTTCATACCCCATGGTAGGGATAACAGAGGCCAACTTGGAATCAGGTGACTTTGTACTTGAATTCCACCTCTGAATTCTAAGAACTCTTTTCCCATGGCTAAATCAGTTAACACTCAGAATTTTCCATTTCTTGTCCATAAAATAAAGATTGTTGAATTGAGGTTCCTCCCAGCTCTAAATTTACATTCCCATGAAATATTTTTTTAAAAGTTGTGGTCATTTAAACCATGCATGTTGGGAGGCTTTTCTTTTAAAATCAGAGTTTAAAAATATATGACTAAAACATAAATATAACATATATGTGAAAAATATATATGACTAAAACAAGCAAATTAAATTAAAACCTAAGTAACCAACAAGAAAAACACTGTTAATGGCCAGACAGTATCCAGCTTTAACTGGCTCATTGTCAGCAACTACCAGGCTAGACTGTTCATGTTTTCTCAATTTAATATTCTGCTCTAGACATTCCTAGCTCTCTACCATAATGAGGGAGGTTATGTCTCATTTTCTTTTCTCTGAGACTATTATTTATTTTTCAGTTATTCAGAATATGGCTTCTTTTTAGTGATAATTTCAACCACATCATTATCACTGTACATATTATTCTCATTCTACTTTTTTCCCCAATATGAATCCATTCATGACCATTTCCCCATGATTCTGTAATTTCCTCATAGTTATTATTTCTTATTGCATAATACTGTTCCATTATATTCATATCATAGGTTTAATTATTTTGCCATCCCTAAATTTCTACATGTTCTTTTTGTTTCTAGTTCTTTGCTATCACAAAAAATGACTCATGAATACTTTGGATCTTTGTTCCCCTTTTCGACTTTGAAGTTGGGGGTGGCATATGCCCATTAGTAAGACAATTCGGTAAAGGTGTATGAACATTTAAACCACTTTACCAAATTCAAGTTGATTTCCAGAGCACATGGATCAGTTCAAAGCTCCCCAGACTATAGGATAAACTATCTGGAGATAAAAGAAACCCAAGATTTCATCTCTTCCAACCTCTTCATTTTAGAGAGGAGAAAGCTGAAGCTTAGACAGCTTAAATGATTTGTGCAAGGTAACTCATATAGTAAATGTCAGAAGCGTGTTTTAGAATGGAGTCTTCTGACTTCCTAAAAAGTCTTCCTCCCACCATACTTTGCTATCTTCCCACTAGTGTGTCTATCTTGTTTTTGTCCTTTATTGCTATCTGCTATCCCTACCATGGGGTATGGAGAGGCAGAGTTCAATTCAACCAAACAGAAATCTGTTGTTATCTGTTAAAATCTGTTGAAGTCCTTGTTGTTAATTTGAAAGACATGAGGCAACACCCCAGAAGTTTTGTTTTGCCTTTCTCTTAATATTGACATGTAAATTACCATTTCTGATGGTAATTAATAGTTTGTAATTTTTCTTTTCAAAATTGTTGTTATTATCAGGGTGGTAGGTGGTACAGTGAATAGAGCACCGGCCCTGGAGTCAGGAGGACCTGAATTCAAATCCAGCCTCAAACACTTAACACAAAAACTAGCCATGTGACCTTGGGCAAGTCACTTAACCCCAATTGCCCTACATTACCCCTCCAAAAAAAAATGCAAAATTGTTCTTATCTTTTGGCCATTTATTTATTGGGAAATGCAACTAGTGTTAGATGTTTGTGTCAGTTGTATCTATCCAAACTATTAATGATTTCTTGGTAATATTTGAGGCAAATTTTTATTCTATAATTTTTCTTTTTATTCTTTTAATGCTTATATTGTGTTTATTATTACATTTACTTTTTATCATGTGCTTTACAAATATCAACACATGAACATTTTAATAAAGAAAAACAGAGAAAAGTATCAAAAAAAAACCTGTGAACTTCCCTTATGTAGAGCTTTTTTTTTTCTTCTTTTAGTGTATATTCAGTATAACACACCTATGTGTTCAAGCTTTCGTCTGCCATTGTCACTAAGTAGTAAAAAGTAGTAAAAGTAAGAAAAAGTCCCTCCACCTCTTGATAGAAATCCATGGTAGAGCTGGCGGAGTCCGCAAGTGATAGACTAAAAATACAACAAAAAGTCTCTTTTCCTCTCCCTGTAATAAAAAAAAAAAATGTGACCTTTTATATTCAGATGACACATGTACTTTGAGCTGATGAAGGTGTATAATGTGTTAGTCTAAATCTAATTTTTGCCAAGCTATTTTTCAGTTTTCCCAGATTTCATCAAAGAAAGGAGTCTTTGCACTAGCAATTTATGTTCCTGTATTTATCAAATACTGGCTTTTTGTTTTTTTATTTTACCTATTTATTTTTTACTTGATCTATTACACTTATCTCCTGTTCTAATTTTAACTGGTATCAAATTGCTATGATGACTACTGCTTTGTAATATGGTTTGAAGTTTGGTAATGCTATGTCCATTTTGTATATACTTTTTTCCCTTGTTCCTTGAGATTTTAGAGATTTTGTCCCTTCAAATAAATTTTATTGTTCTGTTGTCTGACTCTATAATATATCTCTAGGCTTGTTTGAATAGTATAGTAGCACATGTATACCTTTACATTTTAAATGTATTGGCATAGCCCATCATATATAGTAAATATTTCTCCAATTATCTAAATCTCGTCTCTTGGTCAGTTAATAGTCACATAGTATATAATTATTTGGAATTTAATTTCTATTATGATTTTTTCAATATTTTTTGTTAGTAGAGTATAGAAGTGCTGATAATGTTTGTGGATTTATTTTGTATTCAGATACTTTATTAAAGCTATTAATCATCTCAATTAGCTTCATTCTTCCTTTGGCAATTTTGAAGAACATCATATCATCAACAAATAGGGATTATTTTGTTTCCAGTAGCTAATGCTTAATCTTTAATTATTTTCTCTCCTTTTGCAGTTATGAAACCAAACAATAACGGGAATGTGGGTGAAGGGTCATCCTTACTTTCTCCCTATTTGTACTGGAAAAGTTTCTAAAGTCTCTTTTCTACAAATATTTATAGCTCTTCATTTTAAATATGTGTTCTTCATTTAATTAAAATTCCATGTTTAAACTTTTCATAGTTTGCAACTTAAATGCCTGCTATATTTCTTATAAAATGATTTTTTTCTCTATTTGTAGAGAAAATAATCTTTTAAAAATATTTTCTAGCTTATGGGATTAATTATGCTACTGTTCCTAATGTTGACTCACTTTTTCATTCCTACTATGAAATCTAGCTTGATCATAATTTTAAAAGCATATTTAGATAGACTCCTTGTTTCTTAATATTTAATTTTTCCCTATTGCATGTTAAGAACATTTTAACATATGTATTTTTGTTACATGTGCAATTATGAAAAACATATTTCCATATTAGTCATTTTTCTGAAAGAAAACACGGGACAGACCCCCCCCCCACACACACACACACAAATAAAGAAAGTGAAAAATAGTATGCTATGATCTTCATTCAGACTCCATTAGCTCTTTCTCTGGAGGTGGCTAACATTTTTCATCATGAGTATTTTCCAGCTGTCTTGGATCATTGTATTTCTGGGGTTAACTAAGTTGTTCACAGCTGATCATGGCACAATATTTCTGTTACCATGTAGAGTATTCTCATTCTGCTCACTTCACTTTGCATCACTTCATGTAAGTCTTTCCAGGTTTTTTTGAAATCATCCTGTTTGTCATTTGTTATAGCACAATAGTATTCCACCACAACCATATACAACAACTTATATAACCATACCACAGTTGATGAACATTCCAATTTCTAATTCTTTTCCACCATAAAAAGAGCTGCTATAAATATTTTTTTATATATGTTGTTTTCTTTTTTGTTTTTTTTTTGTCTCTCTGTAATACAGACCTAGTAGTGGTATTGCTGGGTTAAAGGCTATGCACAGTTTTATACATCTTTGGGAATAGTTCCTAGTTGCCTTCTAGAATGTTGGAAACCATGGTTCAAAACTCTACCAACAGTGTCCCAGTTTTCCAGATCAGTTATTTTTCTAATGAGATATTTCAGATTCTCTTCTATTTTTTCTAAGTTTAAAAAAAAATTCTTGGTTACCCAATCTGATAGAAGTAATAGAGTCTAAAGTAATAATGATTTAGAACAGTTTTTTTTCATATGACTGGATAGTTTTGATTTCTTCATCTGAAAACTTCATATTCATATAATTTGACCACTTATTAGTTGGGAAATTACAGGTAGTTGTATATATTTGAGCAATGAGGCTTTTATCAGAAAAAACTTACTGTAAAACAAACAAAAAAATTTCCCAGTTTTCTTCTTTCCTTCTAAGCTTGGCTCCATTGTCCTTGTTTGTGCAAAAAACAAACAATTTAATATTAAACAAACAAAAAACTTCAATTTAATATTAAAATTATCCATTTAAATCTTGTAGCACTCTGTATTTTTTTTTGCTTGGTCATAAATCATTACCTTATATAGTATAGTTTCCTTGCAAGAATTGACTTTAAATGTTTTGCATCAATCTTCGTTAGTGAAATCAACACACACACACACACACACACACACACACACACACACACACACACACACATATATATATATAAATTTTTTATTTTTTTCTGATTTATTTCTGATTTTTTCCTCTGTAGATTTTGGATCAGAATTATCTTATGTGAGGTGACTAGGTGGGTGAATAGAGCAATGGCCCTTGAGTCAGGAGGACCTGAGTTCAAATCTAGCCTCAGGCACACTAGCCTGCGACCTTGGGCAAGTCACTTAACCCCAATTGCCCTCCAAGAACCAAGGGGAAAAAAAAGAACTATCTTATGAAATGATGCCAGTACGGTTACTTCCATCTCTCTTCTTAAGAATTATTGTCATTATTTTTAATAAATGTATTAATTGCTTTTCAAGTATTTATAAAATTAACTTTTTTCCCCAAATGCTTTATTATCTTCTGGTTTACATCATTCATTTCCACCAGATTTTGAGTTACAATTTTTTCCCCATTTTCCCCCTACCCACCACCCCCAGAATAGCAGTCCCACAAGATATCCTCTCATCCAATCTGCTCTCTCCTATATCTTCTCCCATACCCCCTTTGACTTTTCCATTAGGGCAAAGTGAATCTCTGTGTCCTAATGCCTATATATCTTATTTCCCAATTACATGTAAAATAGTATTAGTAATATTATTTATATATATTTAAAACATTTGGTTTTAAAGCTATGAATTCCAGATTCATTCCCTTCATCCCTTGTCACCCACTCTTTTTTTTTTTTAACAAATGATTTATTGACTTCTGGTTTACATCATTCATTTCCACCAGATTTTGAGTTACAATTTTCCCCCTATTTTTCCCCTACCTACCTCCCCAGAATATCCAATCTGCTCTCTCCCATATCTTCTCCCATACCCCCTTCGACTTTATCTAGGGCAAGTTGAATCTCTGTGCCCCAATGCCTGCACATCTTATCTCCCAATTACATGCACAATAATATTAATAATAGTATTTATATATATTTGGAACATTTAATTTTAAAACTTTGAATTTCAGATCCATTCCCTTCCTCCCTTATCACACACTCCCTCTGGGAAGATAAGCAATTCAGTATGTGATGTACATGTATAGCTATTCAAAACATTACCTTAGTAGATATATTGTAAAAGACTGACCATATTTCCCTCCCACCCATCCCACCCCCACCTGGCCCATTCCCTACTTTGATCCTGTCCCTCTTCGAAAGTGGGTAACAACCTCCCCTCCCCCCAGAATGCCCTCCTCTCCATCATCCACTCTCTCATCCCCCTTCCCCCTACTCTCCTGCAGGGTGAGATATCCCATTTAGTATGTATGTCATTCTCTCCCTGAGCCAAATTCAATGAGAATATAGTTTTGTCTTTTTGCCTTCCTGTTCTTCCACTCCCCTGCAACTACTTCGCCTTGCCTCTTCTACATGAGATAGTTTACCCTACCCTGTCTCTCCCCCTCTCCTCTTGCCACTTTCCTCTCTCACCTCTTAATTTCACCCCTTAAGTAACACCCCTTCCCACCAAATTCAACCTGTGCCTTCTATCCATATATACCTGTAAACATATACACATTCATTCACATATGTATTCATATGCCCATATACCCTTCTTCCATTATTTTCATACTGAGAAAGGTTTCATCAGTCACAGTTATTGTTTTTACATGTAAGAATGTAAATAGTCCAACTTTGATAAGTTCCTCTTGATTTCTTTTCCCTGACTACCTTCTCAAGCATCTCTTGCTTCTTGTGTCTGGATGTCAAATTTTCTATTCAATTCTGGTTTTTTCCTCAAGAATGCTTGAAAGGCCTCTATTCCACTAAATGACCATATTTTCCCCTGAAACATGACACTCAGTATTGCTGGGTAGGTGATTCTTGGTTTTAATCCCAGCTCCATTGCCCTGTGGATTATCATATTCCATGCCCTTCAGTCCCTCAGTGTAGAAGCTGCCAGGTCCTGTGCTATTCTGATTGTGTCTCCACAATATTGAAATTGTTTCTTCCTGGCTGCTTGTAATATTCTCTTTATCTGAGAATTATATAACCTGGCTATAATATTCCTAGAAGTTTTCTTTTTGGGATCTTTTTCAGGAGGTGATCTGTGGATTCTTTCAATGTCTATTTCCCCTTCTGAGTCTCAAACATCAGGGCAATTTTCCTTGAGAATTTCTTGAAGGATGATTTCTAGGTTCTTTCTTTGATCATGGCTTTCAGGTAGTCCAATAATTTTTAAATTATCTGCCCTGGATCTATTTTCCAGGTCAGTGGTTTTTTCCATGAGATATTTCACATTGCCTTCTATTCTTTCATTTGTTTGGATCTGCTTAACAGCATCTTGATTTCTCATAAAGTCACTAGATTCCATTTGCTCCAGTCTAACTCTGAAGGAATGAAATCTCCTCAGTGAGCTTTTGAGATTCTTTTTCCATCTGGAAAATTTGACTTTTTAAGGCATTTTTCTCCTCATTGCCCTTTTGAGCCTCCTTTGCCATTTGAGTTAGTCTATTTTCTAAGGTGTTATTTTCCTCAGTCAGGCTGTTGACTCTTATTTCATACTTTTCCTGCCTCCTTCTCATTTCTCTTCCTAATTTTTCCTCCACTTCTCTTATTTGGTTTTTAAACTCCTTCTTAAGGTCCTCTATGGCCTGTAACCCGCTCATATTTTCCTTTGGGGCTTTTGGAGCATGATTTCTGACCTCAGAGTCCCACTCCTGCTCCATGCCTTGATCCTCTTTGCCCCCCAAATAGGAGTCAAATGTTGCATTTTTCTGTTTATTTTGTTTCCTTTGCCTAGGCATGTTGCCACTTAATTACTTGACTTTTGGGCTTGTTGCCACAGCATCAGACAGGGGAGCTTTTGTCCCGAGCATTGGAGTCTTCACAACTTCTGGAGGGATTATTTGGGTGGCCTCTATGAAGCCTCCAAACGCTCTGGCAAGCTGGATACCCACCCCACAACCTGCCCCCCCCCTCCCCCAGACTGCAATCCAGATCCAGGGAGGATAAAGCAAGAGCGATTATCCCCCCAGGACTGATCACTGGATCTCCCTACAGTTCGAAGACCAGGAGCTAAAGCTGCAACTGAAGCTGCAAAATGGTGTCTGTGATGCTGCTCCTCAGTGGCTTCTTGCCCCCAGGGGAAGAAGCCGAAGCATTCCCCAAATACTGGTCCCAAAGTCCATGGGGCTCTAATCTCCCACTTTGTCCTAGGTGTGTCTGTGTTGATAATTCTGGAATTGCCACAGCTGCTGGTGTTCTGGGGTCCCTCCAGCCAGCTGCTGGCCCAGTCGCCCTGGGGCTAAAACCATGGCTCACTCGGGCCTGGGACTGGCTCCCAGAGTGTTGCACTGGCTGCTTCCAGAGCGCTGTGCTGGCTGATCCCAAAGCACTGCGCTGGCTGCTCCCTGCAGGGCTGCCGGGCTGTCCTCAGTGAGAGGTTAGCTTCTCTGTGTTGTTCTATGGGTTCTGGAGCTCCAGAAGTTGTTCAGAGACCAGGTTTTACATGGTTTGGAAGTGGTGTGGGGAAGAACACCTTGGAAGTGCTGTTTCTATTCCACTATCTTGGCTCCACCTCCCCTTGTCACCTACTCTTGCTGGGAAGATAAGCAATTCAGTATATGTTGTACATGTATAGCTATGCAAAACATTACCATAGTAGATATGTTGTAAAAGACTGGCTATATTTCCCTCTCACCTATCCCACCCACACTTGGTCCATTCTCTACTTTGATCCTGTCCCTCTTCACAAGTAGGTGCTTCCAACAATCCTTCCCCCCAGCATGCCCTCCCTTCCATCATCCCCCCTCTCATGCCCCTCCCCCCTACTCTCCTGTAGGGTGAGATATCCCATTTAGTATGGATGTCATCCTCTCCCTGAGCCAAATTCAATGAGAATATGGTTTTGCCTTTTTGCCTTCCTGTTCTTCCCCTCCCTTGCAACCACTTTCCCTTGCCTCTTCTATATGAGATAATTTATCCCTTTCTCTCTCTCCCCATTTCCTCTCATTATTTTCCTCTCTAACCTCTTAATTTCACCTATTAAGTATCATCAATTCTTATTACATTTAATGTGTGCCCTCTATCTATGTATACCTGTAAACATGTGTACAGATATACCCATATGTATTCATATGCCCATATACCCTTCTTCAGCTATTTTCATATTGAGAAAGGTTTCATCAGTTACAGTTATCATTTTTCCATGTAGGAATGTAAATAGTTCAACTTTGATAAGTTCCTTTTGATTTCTTTTCCCTGTTTACCTTTTCATGCTTCTCTTGCTTCTTGTGTCTGAATGTCAAATTTTCTATTCAACTCTGGTTTTTTCCTCAATAATGCTTGAAATGCTTGAAAGTCTTCTGTTCCTTATTTTCCCCTGAAACAAGACACTCAGTTTTGCTGGGTAGGTGATTCTTGGTTTTAATCCCAGCTCCTCTGCTATCTGGAATATCATATACAGGCACTTCAATCCCTCAATGTAGAAGCTGCCAGATCCTGTGTTACCCTGATTTTCTTTCCACAATATTCAAATTGTTTCTTCCTGGATGCTTGTAATATTCTCTTCTTGATCTGGGAATTCTGGAATACGGCTATAATATTCCTAGCAGTTTTCTTTTTGGGATCTTTTTCAGGAGGTGATTGGTGGATTCTTTCAATCTCTATTTTGCCCTAAAACATCAGGGCAATTTTGCTTGAGAGTTTCTTGAAGGTAATTTCCCAGTTCTTTCTTTGACCATGGCTTTCAGGTACTCCAATAATTTTTAAATTATCTCTCCTGGATCTATTTTCCAGGTCAGTGGTTTTTCCCATGAGATATTTCTCATTGCCTTCTATTCTTTCATTTGTTTGGATCTGCTTAATAGCATCTTGATTTCTCATAAAGTCACTAGCTTCCATTTGCTCAAGTCTAACTCTGAAGGAATGAATCTCCTCAGTGAGCTTTTGAGATTCTTTTTCCATCTGGCAAATTCGACTTTTTAAGGCATTCTTCTCCTCATTGCCTTTCTGAGCCTCTTTTGCCATTTGAGTTAGTCTATTTTTTAAGGTGTTATTATCCTCAGTCAGGCTGTTGACTGTCCTTTCATACTTCTCTTGCATCTTTCTCATTTCTCTTCCCAATTCCCCCCCCCCCCCCCACTTCTCTTATGTGCTTCTTAAAGTGCTCTATGGCTTGTAACCAGCTCATATTTTCATTTGGGGCTTTTGGTGCAGGTGTTCTGACCTCCCAGTCCTCCTCCTGTTCCATTCTTTCATCTTCTTTGCCCCAAAATAGGAGTCTAATGTTGAATTTTTCTGTCTATTTTGTTTCCTTTACCTAGGCACATTGCCAATCAATTACTTGACTTTTGTGTTTTTTGCTACAGTAGGACTCTACCACCAGATAGGGGAGCTTCTTTCCCAAATGCTGGGTTTTCTCAACTGGGGGAGGTATTAGTTGGGTGCTTCTCTGAAGCCTCCACACACTCTGGGAATCTAGTCACACACTCCAAGACCTCCACCCCATATTGAAATCTAGATCCAGGAAGGTTAATGCAAGAGCGATTGTGCCCCAGACTGATCACCTGGTCCCCCTATAGTTTGCAGGCCAGGAACTGAAGCGGCAAAATGTTGGCTGAGCTGTGGCTACTCAGTGGCTTCTCACCCCCAGGGGAAGAAGCTGATGCTCCCAAATAATGGTCCCAATGTCCTTAGGGCACTGACTTCTCACTTTGTCCTAGGCATCTATGTGTTGATAATTCTGGAAATGCCACAGCTGCTGGTGTTCTAGGGTCCCTCTAACTGGCTGCTGGTCTGGTCGCCCTGGGGCTAAAACCTCTGACTCACGAGGGCTCCCAGAGCACTGTGCTGGCTGCTCCCTGCTGGGCTGCCGGGATGTCCTCAGTGGGAAGTTAGCTTCTCTGTGTCATTTTGTGGGTTCTGGAGCTCCAAAGATTTTTCAGAGTCCCCATTTATATATATTGGATGTGGTGTGGGCAGGAGTGCCATGGAAGTGCTGTTTCTATTCAGCCATCTTGGCTCCGCCCTTTGCCCCAATATATACAATTAACTTTTTAAAACATATCACTTGAGCACCAGCTCTGGGCCCAGAAGGATGTGAATTCAAGTCCATCTTAATATATTTACTAACTGTGTGACTGGGTAAGTTATTTAACCCTGATGCTGAAAAAAAGACATATGGCTCAAGGTATCCCACCTCCTGATTCCTTGTGACAGCTCATTTACTTCTTGTTTGATCATTTTTTCCTGACATTTAGTTGCTTTTTTTAGTAAGTCTGGGTATATAAACTTATAGATATATAATATTTACATATGTATGTAAAATATATATAGCATATACTATGTATATAAACATACATTATATATATATATATACTATGTATATATATAGCACATTCAAATGTACATATACATATGTATATGCTTATGTATAGCCCTTCATTTTAACTTTCCATTTTTTGTTGGCATATTAAGTATGATGATTTCTGAAAATTCTTTTTATTTTGGTTTATTGTGAATTAACTTTTTATTTTCTTCTCTTTTTCTTTATCAGGCCATTTAGCAACTAATTAATTTCGTTAATCTTTGGAAAATCAATTAAAAATTTTTTAAGTTAATCTATTTTTCTAGGTTTCTATTTTTTTTCTACTTGATATGGGGTTGCTGATTTGTTTATTTATTTAGGCTTTTAAAATACATTTCATTTTCATATTTATTTCATTAAATTAAAAACACAGTTCAAGATACGTTTGTCCCCTGCAGACTTGTGTAACTATATCTTATAGGTCTTGATATGTTATTTCATTAATGTCATTGAGTCAATAATATACATTTATTAAATATTTACTATGTGTTCATCACTATCATTATCTTTTGCATAGTTATTCATTCATTCTAGACTTTATTATTTGATGCACTTATTATTTAGGATGTTATTGCTTGATTTCTATGGTGTTTACTCATGTTTTCTTTCTATTAATTACTCTTTCTATTGCATAAAAGTATCAGATAATTAATTATTTTATTATCTATAAGAAATGTGTTTATTATTTCTGCCTTCTCACATCTGTATTGATGCCTTGGTACCTTAGAACATAATCATATTGTTCTTTCAAATGCTTTATTAACTTCTGGCTTACATCATTCATTTCTGCCAGATTTTGAGTTACACATTTTTCTCCTAGCTTTTCCTCTACCCGCATTCCCAAAATAGCAATCCCACAAGATATCCCTTCCTCCAATCTGCTCTCTCTCATATCTTCCCCCAAACCCCCTTTGACTTTTCCAGTAGGGCATGGTGGATCTCTATGCCCCTGTGCCTGTATATCTTATTTCCAAATTACATGTAAAATAGTATTAATAATAGCACATGTATATTTAAACATTTGGTTATAAAACTTTGGATTCCAGATTCATTCCCTTCCTCCCTTGTCACCCTCCCTTACTGGGAAGATAAGCAATTCAATATAGGCTGTATGTGTATAGCTAATGCAAAACATTACCATAGTAGATATATTATAAAAGACTGATTATATTTCCCTCCCTTCTATCCCCCCTCCCACTTGTTCTATTCTCTACTTTCAATAGTGGGTGCTTCCAATTTCCCTCCCCCCTAGGGCAGGAAAATTGCCCTCCTTTCCATCATCCCCCCTCTCCTCCTCTTCCCCCCTAATCTCCTGTAGGGTGAGATACCCTATTTAAAGTGTATGTCATTCCCTCCCTGAGCCAAATTCAATGAGAATAAGTTTAACCACTCCCTTTTGCCTTCCTGTTCTTTCCCTCCATTGTAACCATTTTCCCTTGTCTCTTTTATATGAGTTTACCCCATTTTGTCTCTCCCCATCTCCTCTCATTATATTCCTCTCTCACCTTTTAATTTTACCTTTTAAGTATCATCGCTTCCTATTAAATTGGTCCTGTGCCCTCTATCTATATATACCTCTCAACATATAAACACACATTCACATATGTATTCATATGCCTTCTATTCCCTTCAACTATTTTCATACTGAGAAAAGTTTCATCAGTTACAATGATCATTTTTCCATGTATGATTATAAATAGTTCAACTTTGATAAGTTCCTTATGATTTCTTTTCCCTGTTTACCTTCTCATGCTTCTCTTGCTTCTTGTATCTGCACATCAAATTTTCTATTCATCTCTGTTTTTTTCTTCATGAATACTTGAAAGTACTCCATTCCACTGACTGACCATATTTTCCTCAGAAACATGATACCCAGTTTTGCTGGGTAGGTGATTCTTGGTTTTAATCCCAGCTCCTTTGCCCTCTGGAATATCATATTCCAGGCCCTTCGGTTCTTCAGTGTAGAAGCTGCCATATCCTGTGTCATCCTGATTGTGTTTCCACAATATTCAGTCTTAATCATTCATTCTGATAACTGTTCTATGATGTCCTTGCTGTAATTTGTCTTGATGATTGCCTGCATTTGTTTTTGAGATTACTAAATTTGGCTGACATTTTTAGTCTTCAAGGGATGAGGACAACCATGAGAGACCACTGTGTTTGTACTCAATCTCCCCTTTGTTAAATCCCATTGATCTTGGTCCCATGTTCTTTTATAGTACTAACTCTGGTTCCTAAACTGACTAGGGAGCTTGATTGAAGATGTGATGGAAGGTTCTTTGGTACACTATTAAGAAGAAACTTCAAGACTTTTTAATGAATTTAATATGCCTGAGTGACTACCTTGTTATAGGTCTTCTCCTTTAGTCTCCATAGTCTTTCATAGATATCACTGTTTTCTTCCACTTGAGTACAATCTGGCCTGGTTCACAGGCCTCAACCTGCCCATGTATTAGGGATCTCCTAGAACACTTCAAACTCAAAAAGTCTGTGTGAAAAGTTTGAAGCTAGCAAAAGATAATCAGGGCCTTAAAGAATATACCTTGCTAGGGGGTAGAAGGAGAGTAAATATCAGTGGGCTGGTGAGTTATTATTCAGATTTTTTTTATCTGAGATTTATTTTGTGGTGGGTTCTTTTGATTTTTTCATTTTATGTGCTCCATTTGAGGATGCATTTATTGTTCATTTGCAGTGGTGATGGCAGATGGGGAGCTGTCCCCTAGTTTACCTCTCATATCACTCTTGTTAATAACAGTCTTCTTAATATAAGAAAAATAACCAAAAATCCACATTTGGCCATTTTGATGCTAATGTATTTGTAAAGCCTGACCTTCTCTATAGTTGTGAAGTAAAAATCATAGGATCTTTTGTAGGCTGAAATGTGAGGCAATAGTTTAGAGAAGTTGAAGAACTATGAGGAGAATTAGGATAGAACTTATAGTATGTGGTCACTAATATCAAGGTACCTGGAACTGAGGATTAAGTTGATGGCTATAATTGATAGGTAAAAATCATAGGGCAATGGAAAAGATGGTGAATTCTGAGTCAGAAGATGTGAGTTCAAAGCCCAATGCCATTACTTACCAGGCAGGTCACTTCACTTTATGGACTTCAGTATCTTCTTAAATAATATAATGGGGTTGTACTAGATATCTAAGGCCCCTGCTAGCTCTAAATCATTAAAAAAAGTAACTACTAACTATATTACAAAATTTATCACAAGCAAGACATTCTATTAGAAAATCAAATATATATATATATATATATATATATATATAAAACTGTATAAAACATATATGCAAGTGGAGATGAATATCAAAAAAGTGGATTCTATAGATGCCAAAATACTTTAGAGGTGGCTTTTGTAGTAGCAAAGAACTAGAAAATAAAGTTGATGTCTCTCATTTAGAGAATGACTAAGCAAATTGTGACACACGAATATAAGGGGATATGATGAATGGAAAGAAACATCGAAAGACTTATAGAAACTGATGCAAAGTAAGGAGACAGAATGGGAACAGTAGTATATACAAAGATTAAAACAATGAAAATAAAAAGAACAACAATCACAAGGAAGTAAAAGTTAATGTGACTTTTCAAGAACAAAATTGCGCTTAAAGAAGAGATATAAGATACAATTCTCTGTTTCTTTCCAGACTTGAGAGTGGGGAAGTCCATACCTTTAGAATAATGCATAGGTTAGATAATGTTTCAATGTATTTTCAAGTTTGCTAATTTTTTATCTCCCTGTTTTTCTTTAAAAACATGTTGAGGGGGCAGAGCCAAGATGGTGGAGCAGAAAGATGAATTTCCCATGGCTCCAGCTTCTACCTCCACCAATACATATAAAAAATGACTCTAAACAAATTTTAGAGCTACAGAACCCACAAAGCGACAAAGAGAAACAAATCTTTTGCTGAAGGCAACCTGGCAGGCCTACAGGAATGGGCTATTGCACCCAGCTGGGATCTGAGCCCAGCCCTGCTTGAGCTGTGTGGTTTTGGCCCCAGGGAAGCTTTGACCAGCAGTGGCTGGAGCAGACTTGAGGAGAGTGAAGCACAAACAGCTGTGGAGGGTCCCAGACTTTTCAACCCATAAATGCCAAGAAGTGGTGGAGGCACAACAGCTGTGCCATATGGTTGCCTCAGGACCTCCTGGCCTGCAGATTGTAGGGGGACCAAATGACCATTCAGAGGGTAATTGCTCTTGCTTTGACCTGCTTGGATCTCAATTGTGGTCTGCGGTGGAAGTCCTGGGATGTGTGGCCAGGTGCCAGAGCTTGTGGGCGCTCCAGAGAGGGCATTCTTCTAATTGCTCTGGCAGCTACAAAACCCCCAACAATTTGGGACAAAGCTCTTTCCACTCTAGAAGCAGAGTTTTACCATGGAAGAGATTTTTTTTTTAAATTTTTTTATTAATTTATTAGTTTAGTTTCAGTTAACAAGATTCAATTCCATAGTTCCTTGATTTTCAAATTTCCTTTACTTCCATCCCCCCTCCCCTCATGACATCATATAGTACAGTATAGGGTCTGCAAATGCATTCATATTAAACATTATTCCAATTACAAAGGCATATTGTACTAGGTGGGATGAAAGATGGTAAGGAAGAAGTACAACCAAACAATGAGAAGAACAAGATCATTTAGTTTGCTTCCATCGGGATTCAGGCTCAGTTCTTTCTAGTTATATCTCTGGATGGCGCATTTCTCACTTTCTTGAGTCATTCGGGATTAACTTATATCACTGCATTGCTGAAAGAGTCCAGTCTGTCATAGTTGGTCGTCACAGATATGGTATGTCTGTGATTGTATACAAATTTCTTCTGATTCTACTCTTCTCGCTCAGCATCAGTTTTTATAAGTCTCTCCAGGTAATTATGAAATCCATCACCTCCTCGTTTCTTATAGCACAATAATATTCCATTACATTCATATACCACATCTTGTTTAGCCATTCCCCAATTGATGGGCACCCCTTTAGTTTCCAATTCTTTGCAACCACAAAAAGGGCTGCTAAAAATATTTTGTACATATGGGTCTTCCTCCTACATCTATGATCTCTTTGGGATATAACCCTAGAAGTGGTATTGTTGGGTCAAAGGGTATGAAATTATTTATAATCCTTTGGGCATAATTCCAGATTGCTCTCCAGAATGGTTGGATAAGTTCACAACTCCACCAGCAATGTATTAGCGTTCCAATTTGTCCACATCCTCTCCAGCATTTGTCACTTTCTTGTTTTGTCATCTTAGCCAATCTGACTGGAGATGTGGTATCTCAAGTTGTTTTGATTTGCATTTCCTCTAATTAATAGTGATTTAGAGCATTTCTTCATATGCTTATAGATCATATCTTTAATTTCTTTCTCTGAAAACTTCCTATTCATATCCTTTGACCATTCTGATTGGAATGATCTTATAACTCCCATTCAGTTTTGGCTTCAATTCTCTGTCATTTTACAGAGTCTTATCAAGAACACCAAGTTGTAAAAATTCTTTCCCAATTTCTCACCTCCCTCTTGATCTTGGTTACATTGGCTTTGTTTGTACAGAAGCTTTTCAATTTAATGTAATCAAATTATCCATTTTGCATTTTATAATGCTCTCTAATTCTTGTTTGGTCCTAAAATCTTCCCCTCTCCACAGATCTGTCAGGTAAGCTATTCCTTGCTTTCCCAAATTGCTTACAGTATCATCCTTTACACCTAGATCATGCACCCATTTAGACTTGATTTTGGTATATGGTGTTAGATAGTGATCTATGCCTACTTTCTGCCATACTGTATTCCAGTTTTCCCAGCAGTTTTTGTCAAATACTGCATTCTTATCCCAAAAACTGGGGTCTTTGGGTTTATCGAACAATAGATTACTATATTCATTAACTGCTGGGTCTCCTGTGCCTAATCTATTCCATTGATCCACTACTCTACACCTCTGCCAGTACCAAGCAGTTTTGATGACTGCTGCTGTATAATACAGATTAAGATCTGGCATAGCTAGTCCACCTTCCCTGGCATTTCTTTTCATTAATTCCCTTGATATTCTAGACCGTTTGTTTTTCCAGATAAATTTTGTTATTATTTTGTCTAACTCTACAAAGTAGTTTTTTTGGTAAATTGATTGGAATGGCACTAAATATATAATTTAGTTTGGGTAAAATTGTCATTTTTATTATATTAGCTCGACCCAGCCACGAGCAATTGATATTTTTCCAACTATTTAGATCTGTTTTTATTTGTGTGAGAAGTGTTTTGTAGTTGTGATCATATAGATTCTGGTTTGTTTTGGCAAGTAGATTCCCAAATATTTTATAATGTCTACAGTGATTTTAAATGGGATTTCTCTTTCTATCTCTTGCTGTTGAGTTTTATTAGAGATGTACAGGAATGCTGAGGATTTATGTGGGTTTATTTTATATCCTGCAACTTTGCCAAATTTATTTATTGTCTCAAGTAATTTTTTACTTGATTCTCTAGGATTCCCTAAGTATATCATCATATCATCTTCAAAGAGTGACAGCTTGGTCACTTCTTTGCCTAATTCGATTCCTTTGATTTCTTTTTCTTCTCTAATTGCTACTGCTAACGTTTCTAGTACCAGATTGAATAAGAGGGGTGATAGTGGACACCCTTGTTTCACTCTTGATCTTATTGGAAAGGCTTCTAGTTTATCCCCATTGCATATAATACTTGCTGATGGTTTTAAATAGATGCTATCAACTATTTTAAGGAAGGCTTCATTTATTCCTATACTTTCTAGTGTTTTTAATAGGAATGGATGTTGTACTTTGTCAAAAGCCTTTTCTGCATCTATTGAGATGATCATGTGGTTTCTGCTAGTTTTATTGTTGATATGCTCAATGATGGTTTTCCTAATATTAAACCATCCTTGCATTCCTGGAATGAATCCTACCTGATCAGGGTGTATTATTTTTGTGATAAGTTGTTATAGTCTTTTGGCTAATATTTTATTTAGAATTTTTGCGTCTAAATTCATGAGGGAGATTGGACTATAATTTTCTTTCTCTGTTTTATCTCTTCCTGATTTAGGAATCAGTACCATATTTGTGTCATAGAAAGAGTTTGGTAGGATTCCTTCTTCACTAATTTTCCCAAATAGTTTGTAGAGTATTGGAATCAATTGTTCTTTAAATGTTTGATAGAATTCACTAGTGAACCCATCTGGCCCTGGAAATTTTTTCCTAGGGAGTTCATTGATGGCTTGTTTGATTTCTTTTTCTGAGATGGGGTTATTTAGGTAATTCACTTCCTCTTCAGTTAATCTGGGCAATTTGTGATTTTGTAAATATTCATCCATTTCACTAAGATTGTCGTATTTATGTGTATACAATTGGGAAAAATAATTCCTCATTATTATTTTGATTTCCTCTTCATTAGAGGTAGATTCCCCCTTTTTATTTTTGATACTCATAATTTGGTTTTCTTCTTTCTTTTTTTTTATCATATTGACTAAGGGTCTATCAATTTTGTTGATTTTTTTATAGAACTAGCTCTTAGTTTTATTTATTCATTCAATAGTTTTCTTAATTTCAATTTTATTAATCTCTCCCTTGGTTTTCAATATTTCTAATTTAGTACTAAATTGGGGATTTTCAATTTGTTCTTTTTCTAACTTTTTCAATTGCATGTCCAATTCATTGACCTCCTTTCTCTCTGCTTTAATTAAGTATGCACTCAGGGATATAAAACTTCCCCTGAGAACTGCCTTTAGTGCATCCCACAGATTTTGGTATGTTGTCTCATTATTATCATTCTCTTGAATGAAATTATTGATTGTTTCTATAATTTCTTGTTTAACCCACCAATTTTTTAGGATTAAATTGTTTAATTTCCAATTAGTTTTTAGTCTATCTTTCCCTGGCCCTTTATTGCATATAATTTTTATTGCATCATGATCTGAGAATGATGCACTTAAGATTTCTGCCTTTCTGCACTGGATTGTGAGATTTTTATGCCCTAGTACATGGTCTATTTTTGAGTATGTACCATGTACTGCTGATATTGCTTCATTCTCAATGGGTGCCTTTTAGGAGGATATAGTTTCCTTCCTTATCTCTTTTAATTAGATCTATTTTTGCTTTTGCTTTATCTGAGATAAGTATTGCTACCCCTGCTTTCTTTACTTTAGCTGAGGCATAATAAATTTTACTCCAACCTTTTACCTTTACCCTGTGGGTATCCCTTTGTTTCAAATGTGTTTCTTGAAGACAGCATATTGTAGGATTATGGTTTTTAATCCATTCTGCTATCTGTCTCTGTTTTATGGGAGAGTTCATCCCATTCACATTCACAGTAATGATGACTATCTGTCTCTTCCCCTCCATCCTATTCCTTCCCCTGTTTATGTTTTTGTTTCTTCCTTCTCCCTTCCCCTCCTTGAAGTTTTCCCTTTTGACCACCCCCTCCCTCAGTGTTCCCACCCAGTGACCCCCCTTTTTAACCTACCCTCTCCCCTTACTACTATTTCTCTCCCTTCTAATCCCTCCCTTTAGTCTCCTCCTTTTCACCCCCCCCTTACCCTCCCACTATCTATAGGACACAATACATTTTTATACTTATCAGAGTACATTACTCCCCGTTTGATTCCAAACCAATGAGAGTAAATTTCAAACAGTGCTCCTGTCCCTCCCTCCTTTTCCTCTATTTAATGAATTTATGTGTCTATTCACGTTAGAATCTTAAACTTCACTGATTAATTTGATCCTTCTTTGAACCAGAACCAGTGAGAATAGTGTTTAAATGATGTTCCTCTCCCTCTTTCTTTCCCCTCTTCTATAGTGTGTTTTGATGCCTCTTCAGATGGCATATTTTACCTTTTCCTAGCTCATCCTTTCCTTTTTCCCATTACAGTACCTTTGATCCCCTTAATAGTATTTTTTTTTTTAGACTCCATGTTACTGCATTCATACCCACACCCTCTAAGTATAACCCTTTTGCAGGTCCTGATAATCATAAAGATTTCGAATATTGACAGTTATCAGCTCCACATATAGGGATGTGAACATTTTGGTCTTGTTGCATCCCAAGTAATGAGCATGTGTTTGTGGGTGTGGGTGTGTGCACTTCTGCATGTGTGAGTCTATGTTACCCTTGTTTACCTTTTTATGTCCTTCTGGAGTCTTGTAATTGGAGATCAAATTTTCCATTGAGCTCTGGCTTTTTCATTAGGAAAGTCTGGAAGTCCCTTACTTCATTAAATGTCCATCTCCTTGCCTGAAAGATTATGCTCAGTTTTGCCGGGTAGTTAATCCTTGGTTGTAGTTCTAGCTCTCTTGCCCTACGAAATATCAAATTCCAGTCCCTCTGCTCTTTTAATGTAGAAGCTGCTAGGTCATGTGTGATCCTAACTGTAGTTCCTCGATATTTGAATTGTTTATTTTTGGCTGCTTGTAGAATTTTTTCTTTAATCTTGTAATTCTGGAATTTGGCTACTATATTTCTTGGAGTTTTCAGTTTGGGATCTCTTTCAGGAGGAGTCTGGTGAATTCTATCGATAGCTATTTTATCTTCTGATTCCAGGACCTCAGGACAGTTTTCTTTGACAATCTCTTGGAGGATGTTGTCTAGACTGCTTTTTTCATCATGACTTTCTGGTAGACCAATAATTCTTAAGTTGTTTCTCCTGGATCTGTTCTCTAGGTCAGTTATTTTTCCAGTGAGATATTTTACATTTTCTTCCAATTTTTCGATCGTTTTTTTTTTTTTTTGATTGACTCCTGCTGCATCATAGAGTTCTGAGTTTCAGTTTGATTGTATCTAATTTTTAGTGAATTATGGTCTTCAGTTAGTTTTTGAAGTTCCTTTTTTAGGGAGGTATTTTCTTTTTCCAAGTTGGTCACTGCCTCCCTGATTTGGTCTTTAAAATTTTTCTTAAGCTCCTCCAGGTTATGCTATTTGGGCTTGAGACCAGATCATGTTTCCTTCTGTGGTCTCTGGTGTGGGCAGAGAGTCTATATTTTCTTGGGTGTTTTGTTGTTCTTGCCCTGCATAGTATGCTCGAATAGACTTTCTTGCCTTCCCCTTCTCCTTTTCAACTTCCTTCCTTCCCATTGTGACTTCCTGTTTCTTAGTTTCTCAGGCTATGAGTTTGGGGCCTGATCCTTGACTTTGAATACCTCTGGGTGGCTAGTTTATGGCTAAGTCAGGGAAGTCAGTGAGGAATGTAGATGTGTAGGTGGGGATGAGTCTGACAGCTTCAGATTTCTGCCTCTATACCCCTGGGCTATAAGTAGGCTTTTGTTGGTGAGGTGAGGTGGGGCTTGTTGGGACCCCACCCTCTCTTCTCTTCAGACTCCTGGCTGTCTCAGTTACACCCCTTCTTGGAGATTCTCAAGCCTTAGGCTATTTCCATTAACTTGGGATTTCAATCTGGGTGGGAGACTTATCTTTGGGTTTTCTGCTTCATCAAGGAGGGATGGGAGGATCTGAGCAGCTAGAATTTACTTTGCCATTCCAGCCCCTGTATTATACAGGCAGGCAGGCAGTTTCTAAACTTCCAGGCTGGGGGCTGAATGCAGCCTGAGAAGCCACTCTCTCCACTGGGGGCCCAACTCTCCTACCTGGCTCCAGTGATCCGTTCCCTCTGCGAGATGACTGAGATTCTTCTTTGGTAAGTCTGCAGGCTGGGGCTTTTTCTCTCTCTGGTGTAGTCTGCTTGTCTGCTCTTAGGTCTGAGCTGTGCAGACCCCACACGCTCTGCGCTCAACCTGTGCGGACACACTGGGCAACCTCCTGGGCTGGATTCTGCCACTCTCTGTCTTCCAGTGTGCTCTGTCACTCCGGAATCCACTCAGATTCACCCATGGAAGAGATTTCAAAAGTCAAGTAATTGATTGGCAACATGATGAAGCAGAGAAAATACAATCCTACCATAGATTCCTTTTACAGGGACAAAACGGATCAAAGCATGGCAAGGGAGGAAGACATCAACATCAGAACTCCTTAACATCAAAGTTAAAAGCACCCAAGAAAAATATGAATTGGTTACAGGTCATAGAGGAGCTCAAGAAGGATTTTGAAGACCAAATAAGAGAAGTGGAGGAAAAATTGGGAAGAGTAATGAGAATGATGCAAGAAAATCAAGAAAGCCAGTCAATAGCCTGACTGAAGAAAATAACACCTTAAAAAATAGACTAACTCGTATTTGCAGATCCTGTACTGTACTATATGCCATTATGGTGGGGTAGAGGGAGGGAGGGAAGGGAAATTTGAAACTCAAGGAACTATGGAATTGAATCTTGCAAACCAAAAACAAACAAATAAAAAATTAAAAAAATAGACTAACTCAAATGGCAAAAGAGGCCCAAAAAGCCAATGAGGATAAGAATGCCTTAAAAAGCCTAATTTGCCGGGTGGAAAAGGAATTTCAAAAACTCACTGAAGAGAATAATTCCTTCAAAATTAGATTGGAGCAAATAAAACCTAATGACTTTATGAGAATTCAAGATAACATAAAACAAATACAAACAAATGAAAGAATAGAAAGAAATGTGAAATATCTCCTTGGAAAATCACTGACTTGGAAATAGATCCAGGAGAGATAATTTAAAAATTATTGGAATACCTGAAAGCCATGATCAAGAGAAGAGCCTAGGCACCATCTTTCAAGAAATTATCAAGCAAAATTGTTCTGATATGCTAGAACCAGAGAGCAAAATAGAAGTTGAAAGAATTCAATCACCTCTTAAAAGTGACCCCCAAAAGAAAACTCCTAGGAATATTATAGTCAAATTCCAGAGTTTCCATGTCAAGGAGAACATACTGCAAGCTGTCGGGAAGAAACAGTTTGAGTATTGTGGAAACAAAATCAGGATAACACAAGACCTAGCAGCTTCTTCATGAAGGGATCGAAGGGCTTGGAATATGATATTCTGGAGGTCAAAGGAGATAGGATTAACACCAAGAATCACCTTCCAGCAAAACTGAGTATAATATTTTAGGGGAAAATGTGGTCATTCAATGAAATAGAGGATTTTCAAACATTCTTGATGAAAAAAGCATGAGCTGAAGGAAAATTTGACTTTCAAATATAAGAAGCAAGAGAAGCATAAGAAGTTAAATGGGGAAAAGAAATTATAAGGAACTTATCAAAGCTGAACTATTTACATTCTTACATGGAAACATGATAATTGCAACTCATAAGACTTTTCTTAGTATAAGGACAGTTGAAGGGAATATATATGCATATATACGTACACATACATATATATGTATAGGAGGGTGTAGGTGTATATAAATATATATGTGAGGGTGTGCATATGTATGTACTTGTATACATAGAGGGCACAGGGTGAGTAGAATATGAGGGGGTAATATCTAAAAAATAAAAAGAGGTGAGAGAGGAATATATTGGGAGAAGGAGAAAGGGAGAGATAGATCAGGGTAAATTATCTCATATAAAAGAAGCAAGAGGGGTGGCTAGGTGGCACAGTGAATAGAGCACCAGCCCTGAAGTCAGGATGACCAGAGTTCAAATCCAGCCTCAGACACTTAACTTACTAGCTGTGTGACTGTGGGAAAGTCAACCCCAATTGCCCTTTCCTCTCTCCCAAAAAAAGCAAAAAAAAAAAAAAAAAAAAAAAAAAAAAAAGAAGCAATAGAAAATTATTACAATGAAGGGGAAGAGCGGGAAGGTAAAAGGAAATGGGACAACCTTATTCTCATTGAATTTGGCTTAAGGAGGGAATAACATACACACTTAATTGGATATCTTACCCTATAGGAAAGTAGGGGGGAAAGGGATAAGAGGGGGAATGATAGAAAGGAGGGCAGATTGGGAAAGCAGGTAGTTAGAAGCAAACATTTTTGAAAAAGGATAGGGTAAAAGGAGAAAATAGAATAAGTTAAGGACAGGATAGGATGGAGGGAGTTAATCTTTTATAATATACCTATTATGGAAATGTTTTGCATAACTACCCATGTACAACCTATATTAAATTGCTTATCTTCCCAGTGTGGGTGGGTAAGGAGAGAAGAAGGGAAAAAATCTGGAACTCTGAGTTTTAAAAACAAATGTGTATAATTTTTTTTTTTTACATGCAACTGGGAAATAAGATATACAGGCACCGGGGTAGAGAAATTCATCTTGCCTTACTAGAAAGTTAAGGGTGGGGGATTGATGGGGGAGGATATAAGAGAGAACAGATTGGCAAAAGGGTTATTCAGTAGGCTAGCTATTTTGGGGTGGGAGTAGGGGAAAGACGGGGAGAAAAATTTGTAAGTCAAAATCTTGTGGAAATGAATGTTGAAAACTTAAATAAATTGGGGGAAAAAAGAAAAAAAATGATATTACCTAAGTTTTATAACTTGTAAAAATGTTATAAAAGATGGTTTCCTGGGAGTAGGAAGGATCTAAGACCAACAGCCATGAAAAAAGAAGTGTTTTTAATAAAAATCCATTTAAAAAGGAAAGAGAATATTCAAAATCCTATGCCTCCAGGAAATAAACTAAAACTAACTATAAAAGTCATTAGAGCCTACTTAGAAATCATTTTAGCCTAATGAGACCATTTAAAAATTCTCTTTTGAGATCATTGGTCTGTATTGATAAAGTTGTTGAGCAGAGAAATCAGTTATGTTAAATTGACAGTACATTTTTATCTACTCTCCTGTACGTTTAAATGAGGACTAGAATGGGAATAAGTAGATTTTAAGTTATATCCATCCATCCATCCATCCATCCATCCATCCATCCATCCATCCATATATATGTGTGTGAATGCAAAAAGTAAAATAAAATATATACCTATATATGTATATATGTGTATGCATGTGTATGTATATATACATATACATCATATATATATATATATATATATATATATATATATATATATATATTTGCTGTTTTCCTTCATCTCCTCCTGTCTTAGTCCTCCACTTTCCCCTCTCTTGACTCTTCTTTCCTTACTTTGTTTCATTCTCTCTCTCTCTCTCTCTCTCTCTCTCTCTCTCTCTCTCTCTCTGGAACTTCCAGGGAAACTTTAAACTCTATATATGTTTTAATACTCCAATGTTTAATTGGGACTGGGAGAGAGTCTTCCTTCACAAAGTCTTCTAATTCTCTAACAATATGTAGAAATTCCACCAAAATAAAGTATTCTTCATTAATTAAGTTCCAACTAAAAATATTGGTTTTCTTCAAAGTTGGTTCCTAATAGTCTATTTTTTTTTAAACAAGGCAATAGTGTGATTTCCTGACTTGTACTTTTATGATTGTATTTTACTTGAGAATTTTCTTTCCATGACCTAACATTTCACTTCTTTGGCTAAAAATAGAACTATCTAGCTATTTAAAGCAATACAAAATAAATTGAACAAATGTTGTGGTTCTTTTGTCAATGTATTCTTTCCTATTTATCTATGTTGCTTTTAGTTAACTATCTAGTTTTTGAATAATATAATTGGTTTTTTCCATGTATTTCTGGCATTCTAGCTACTAGGATCAATCCAACATCAATAAGAATTAAATCTTGGGAATCAGTACAATATTAATAGAAAGCTATATTCTAATATGGATCTTGGTTCCTATTAACAATATTTTATATTATTGCTAGAAATTCAGTCATCTAGCAAATGAATTCAAAACAAAAAGCATTAGAGAAAATGAGCAGTTCTGATTCTGTATTCTATTCCGTTATATCAATGACTTTTAATTAATTGTTTTTTATTATTAATACCAAGTTTCTCCCATTAGATTTCTAGTGATCTAGCTCCTTTTATTAAGTCAATGTTATTAGGAAGTCTATAGTGGATTTTAAGGCAATGTCATTGTATGATTGCATTGTATGTAAAGATTTGATTTTGAGGTCCAATATTTCACTCTCTTAGCTAGAAATAAGTCCATCTTTTTTAGAAAAAAAAATTTAAAATAAATTGGACCAAGATAGTTCTTTTGACAATGTATTGTTAAAGTTTGAAATGTCACTTAGGTTGCACAGCTATTTTATGTGCCATTTCAATGTAGGAAATAAGACACTCTCACCAATACCTCTTCCCTGCCTGTTCCTGTCGAATGTCACAAGTTCTGTATATGAGGCTTTCCTATTATCATGGTCAAAAATACTATTTTTAAAAGATGTATATCTCCAATTCTTTCCATAAGCACAGCCCTCTTCAAATGTTGAACATGTGGAATATCCTCTTTCCTTTGACTCAACTCTAGGCAGTGTTTCAATCTCCCCTCTAGACATTAGTAATAATGACCTACTAGGGTATTTATTCAAGGATTTGAAACTGACAAATCACTTTCCTTTAAAAAAAAGCCCTGTTAAGCAGCTAGGAGAGTGTTATGTGCTACCTGTCCACACCCCCATCCCCCCACTTTTTTATACATTGGTTGTTCAGAGAGTTTAAGAGGATTGTCCAAGGCCACATGGCTTGTAAGTGGTAGACAAAGAACTCAAACTTAGGTCTTCTGTGAGGTGAATTGTACACAGTTGGGTTCATTTTACAGATGAAAAAAACTGAAGTCTGGTGATGTCACATTACTTACTCTAGGTCACAGGGTTATTAGGGAAGCTAGGGGGAGTGGTGGATAAAACACCAGGTCTGGAATCAGGAAGAGTCTTCCTTAATTCAAATCTAATCTCAGACCCTTACTAGCTGTGTGATCCTGGTCAAGTCACTTAACTCTATTTGCCTCAATCTCCTCATCTGTAAAATGAAACATCAAACCACTCTATTATCTTTGCCAAGAAAATCCCAAATGGGTTGGTAGGACACAATTAAACAGCAGCAAAAATCTTAGAGAGTTACTTGGGGCCCTGAAGAAATTAAGTGAATTACTGTGGGTCATACAGTACATATTAGAGGCAGGATTTGAACCCAGCCTCACTATAAAATGAAATAAAAAAAAAAAACAACTCGAATAAAAATGACCAATTATTCTTCTTCTTGCTAGTAACTGACAATCTAGGTTATTAAGGAAAGATGGTAGAAATAATTTCTGTTTGCAGTAATAATCATATTGATATCATATAAGATAATTTACCCCCCTGGCTTGTTGATGTCACCTTGGCCTCTACCTCTGACTCTATGGGTCAGACTGCAGAAAGCAGCATGCTCTGTCCTCAGCTGTGGTGTGTTCAATGTTTCTATCAGTGACTTATATAAAGGCACTGATGGCATTCTTGTCAAATTATCAGAGGACATGAAGCTGTGAGGGACAGTTAAAAAGTTACATGACAGAATTGGAACAGAAAAAAATGAGAGGTAACAGCAATAGTCAAATGAAGGAAGTTTTAATAGAATAAATATAACATCCTGCATTAAGGTTTTTTTTAATCAGCTACACAAGTCCTGGATGGGAAGTTGTGCCTACACAGAAACTAATTGAAAAATAAAGGGGCTTTTAGTGTCTTGCAAGCACAGAATGAGCATGATGTATCAGACCAAAATTCAGATTAGACTGCACTGGAAGAAACATGCTGTCCAGAACAAGTGGGGTCTGGTCAGACAACATCTGGAATATTATGTTTTGTTTGTGATGCCCCACTGTGGGAGGGATGTTATCAAGTTGGAGCATGCCCAGAGAAGGACAATTGTGAAAGGGCTCAAAACAATATCATGTGAGCGTGACTGGAAGGCTGTTGAAATGCTTGGCCTGGAGAAGAGAAGTAGCAGAATACTTTTCTGTATTCTTTGAAGTTATCTCATGGCAAAAAGCATTGGCCTAATTCTGGCCAATGGACTCAGAGGACAGAATTAGGTCTGAAAGTTATTGGAAGGCAGATTTTATAGGTAGAGTTTAGATTTGGAGCTGGGAGGGAATTTAGAGATAACCATCCTAGTCCAATCCTTGCATTCAAAATTAAGGAAACTGATGCTCAGAGAAGTTGGATGATGACGACGATGATGATGATGATAATTATGACGACGATGATGACGATGACGATGATGATAATGACGATGAAAATGATGATGATGATGACAATGACACTTTGAGGTTTGCAAAGCACTTTATGGATATCTCATTTTATCCTGGCGACAACCATGGGAGGTAGATGCTCTTATTAATTCCAGGTTATTGAAGATAAAACGAAGGCAGACAGACATTGAATGTCTTACCAAGGGTGGCCCATCTTGGAAGGGTCTGAGGATGGATTTGAACTAAGATTATCTTACTCCAGGTCTAGTTTCTATTTTCTAAGGCACTTAGTTGCCACTATTATTATTAGAATTTATACAATGCTTTAAAGTTTACAAAATACTTTACATGTGTTATTTAATTTGCTCCTCACAACAGCTCTGTGGGATAGCTGATTTACCCAAGCTGGTCCCAAATCCAGTGTTCTTGAAACCAAAGCATGCCAACTTGTATGATATTTTTGGAGAATGAATGGCTTAGTGGATTCAATGCCCTACACATGTAACCATGGGTCCTCTCCATATCAGAGTGCCTAGCTTTCTCTCTGTCTCTGTCTCTTTCTGTGTCTGTCTGTCTCTCTGTCTCTGTCTGTCTGTCTGTCTCTCTTTCTCTGTCTCTGTCTCTCTGTCTTTGTCTCTCTCTCTGTCTCTGTCTGTCTGTCTCTTTCTCTGTCTCTGTCTCTCTGTCTTTGTCTCTGTCTCTCTCTGTCTCTGTCTGTCTGTCTGTCTCTCTCTCCCTCTCTCTCTATGTAGGACAGAATGGCTCCTGATCACAGAGGAAGGGATATAGAGAAGTAAGTCAGACTACGAAATAGATCTCCTTCAAGGACCAGGGATTATTTTGGTGTGGGTTTTATCCTGTATACATGGATACAGGTCAGAACTTAGCAATATCCAGAATTTGTTACAAGCATTTTGTTTTTCTTCTTTTCCCCCAGTAGAAGAGAAAAATGCTTGTTAATGGAAAAAAATAATAAAAAAATTATAGCTAACATTTATATGTATAGCACTTTAAAGGTTACAAAGTACCCCAGAGCAACCCATGAGGGAAGTGCTATGATCATCACCATTTTCCAGATCAGAAAACTGCATCAGAGATTAAGCAACTTGCCGAGGGACATCCTAGCAAATGTCTGAGGCAGGTTTGGGGACTTAGGCCTTCCAGACTCCGGGTCTAAACCTCTATGCACTGCTATCATCTCTTTCTTCTCTATATCTCTGTATGTTTCTTCTCTATATATTTATACCTCTTTCTTCTCTATATCTAGTTGTTATACTTGAAAAAATGATCATCCCATGGCCAGCATGGTAAAGAATCTTTGTGACTGTGTTTGGGGGAACAGGATTTCCTTTATTTAGTCATTAGGATCAAATGGCAAACTTTTCCAATTTGGTGGCACTCCACTGGCTTACCTTTTTAGAAAGTGGGACCACACTTAATGTCATGATCAGTTTATGGTTGAAGGGTGGTTAGGAAATAATCAAGCTCTGAAGGTAGTATTTAGCAATGAACCTTCTCTCAACACAGCTGTTGTTGCCCTCGCCCTCAATTTTTTTTTTCTTTTTGAGCCCAGGTCTCTCCATCAAGCCTAGACTGAAAGTGTAGAAGTGTAGTGGCCACTCAGGGGCTTGATTCCTCTCCCAATAAGCGTGGAAGCTTTAATCTCAATTTTTCTGACCTAGGATATTTTTTCCCTCTTTAGGCAGACTGGTAGCCCCCTCTGCTCCCGGGGGCTCACCATATTGGCACCAGACAGTCCAGATACCTAACAGTTTCCAGTTCTACTGTAGTTCAGGACTCCCAAAGTCAAGTAATGTACCAGCCTCAGCCTCCCCAGTGGCAGAGACTACTGGTATTGTGGTTAGCCCTCATGGAGTCACTTACAGTGGGGTCATGCCAGGTCAAATACTGATGAGGAGTGCCTGAATTAGAATGTGTATCTCTAGTGACATTATGAATAAAATCCTGGGAATAAGGGATCCTAAGATTTGGGGTGGGGAGAGAGAAATGAGGAAAATCAGGGAGGAGGGATAAAATAGTCTGTCCCAGATAGCTCTCTATGTATAATGGATATCTTCAAAATGGAGTGAACTAACTTGAAAGGTAGCCAGCTGTTTTTGACTAGAGGTGTTTATATTGATGAGGGGGAATTATTTGTCACAGATACCATAGAGGGAATTAATGCTTCATGTAAGTATTAGACCCCTAACATCACTTCCTATTTTTGTTTTCAAGCTACAATTTGTATCTCCTGGATCCAACAAAGTTATTGCAGTTAAAACAGACAAATTTTTTTTTAATACTTTAGAAATAGTATTCAACCAGCCCATATCCTTTCTTTCTATTAAGGAGGTGATTTGAAAGGGTATTACCTTTTCTGTCCTTGTATTTATTTTTCTATGGGGATTTAGGGTTACCTAGCTATACTGACTCTTTTTCAGGATGAACTTAGAGAATCACAGAATCTCACAGCTAGACTTAGACCTAAAAGATCATCTAGTCTAATCTGAACCTATATAGAATTTCCCTTTAAAATAAAAGTTCTCAGGGACCCTCTAGGAGTGTCTGATACCTTTTCAGGGGGTCCACAAGATCAAAACTATTTTAATAATATATTACTAAGATATTTTAATTTTTATAAAGCATGTAAATGGTGCAGTGGATAGAGCATGGACCCTGGATTGAAGAAGACCTGAGCTCAAAATCAGACATTTACTATCTGTGTAACCCTGGACAAGTCATATAACCCTGTTTGCCTTAGTTTCCTCATCTGCAAAATGAGCTGGAGAAGGACATGGCAAACCACTCCAGTATCTTTGCTGAGAAAATCCCAAGTGAGGATCACAAAGAGTTGGACATGACTGAAACAAATAAACAACAATAACTTCAGTTGCTAATATGACAAATATTAACAGATATAATCCCCATGAACAAAAATCTCTTGGTGGGGGAGGGATATTTCAATATTTTTAATGGTAGAAAGGGGTTCTGAGACCAAAAAGTTTGAGAACTACTTATCTAAAACATCTACTATATAAGTGATCAACCAACCTCTGCTTAAGGATCTCCACTGAAGGGGAACCTATTACTTCCTGGAGCAGATTCCACATTTGAACAGCTCTGCCTGTTAAGAATCCCCCCCCCTCCCCCACCCCACCCCACCCCACCCCACCCCCACCCCCGTCTATAGAGCATATTTCTTCCTCTCTACAGGTTCAACCTATTAATGCTAATTCTTTTACCTGGGGTAAAACAGAGCTAGTCTAATCTCTTATTTATATGAGTGCTCTTCCTATACATGAAAAACTGTCCAGAGCTTGGTACAGTGCTAGACAGAAAGCTTAATAAATGCTTGCTGATTTGAAGATTGCTCTCCTCTCAATCCCTCCATTCCAAACTTCTTTTCTTCAGGTTAAACAGGCCCAGTTCTTCTATTTACTCTTCACATGGAATGGTCTCCAGGTCTCTTACCATCCCAGTTACACGTATAATAGAACCATCTTTGACTTTTCAATGTACATCTTAATGTAATTGAGAGCTGCATAGAAAATGCATAGAGCTTCCTTGCCTATTGACAGCTGACCAAGTGTCAATGTTTGGGTGCTTTGTGATGAAACAATTCACTTACTGACTTTTGAAGAGGCAGAACAAATTGATCAGTGGACCTTTACAAAGGAAGTGACTGCTCTTGGTTTTCTCTTCTTTTGACTCTAATGTTGAGAATATATTATGCTGGGGCTTCTCTTTGGGGATAGGGCTGGGAGAAATGGTTTCCCACTCTGGCCTCCTTGCTGAAGCAGCCAAGGTGAGCCTGAGACTAGATCTGAGTTTTAGTTGACTCCTTTTATTTTTTTTCCCATTTCTGAGTCTAGTTAATTGAATATTGACCTTGAGAATGGCAGGTCTATGCTTAGAAGTTACCTTATGAATTTCAAAGTTCTAAAGGGTTTGAATCCCTTGGTTATAGCTGACTGGGTGCAGTGGGAGTTTCTACATTGAAGAAAAAGACCACCAACAAGAGAAGGAATCCAGGCATTTTACCTGGAAGGCTGATAGACATGGACTTTGAGGAGATAGTATAAAGGCAAAATGAAATATAGCAATGCTTACTCATATCAATCATGAAAACTGCTTCATACTCTAATGAGATTAAAGGCTCAAATTCCTGAAAGAGTATACATATAGCAATAGTTAGGACTAACTTACTGATTCTGTTTTCAATCTTTTGTGTACGTGTGTATGTGTATGTGTGTGTGTGTGCACACACGCACGTGAGCGCATCTGTGTATTCTTATGAATATTTTGCAACTAGCATTTCTTTTTTTGTGAAAGCAATAAATACTTTTCCCTTGCCTGATTCACATTGTATTGTATAACTCTCTATTCTCCTTTTTATAAGGAGACTTTAGATATGACCTGAAACTTAAATTTTAAGTAAATCTTCCTTGGAGGTACCAGGGTTGGAACACAATGAGTCAGAAAGTATAAGAAAAAGAACACAAGCCCTCTTATAAGGAGGACACTTTCCCCACAGTTCTGAACCCAGTCTAGGTCACATGTATGGGAACAGAGCAGAAGATCCTCTAATGGTGTGTCCTAGTGCCTTGGTCTCAGTTTCACTTTCTAAATGTTATACTAAAATGCTATGCCCAGAACAGAACACAATGCTCTAGATGTAATCTGCCCAGGGCAGAGTGCAATGGGATTATTGCCTACTTCATTCTTGACACTCTACAAGCTGCATTAGCTTTCTTGGTTATCTTTTGTGCCACTAAAATATACAGATTCTTTGTCAATTCGGGTCACCCTCACCTTAATTTTGAAGGTGTTTTTTTTTTTTAAACACAGATGAAGATTTCACATTTGCTCCTATTAAGTTTCCTCTTAGTGATATTGAGATTCTATGAGGTTGAGATCTTTCTAGATGCTGGTTTAATCATTCAATGTGTTAATTATCCCTCCCAGATCCTCATGACTTGCAAATTTCATAAACTTCCCTTCTATGACTTTACCCTAGGAATTTATTAGCGTCTTTGAAATATCCAAGTGCCAAGGTCAGATCCCCAAGAATTCTCCAATGTAGACCTCTTATGTAAGTTCTAACTGACCCATTATTGATTATTCTTCAGGTTCAATCATACAATTTGTTCTTAGTCTGCCTAACTATGACCTTATCTACTTCTTCTCTTGTCTGCAAGGATAATATGTAAAACTTTGCCAAACACCTTGCTGAAACCAAGACCTGCTTTATCTGTTTTTTATATGTTTACTCAAATGAGAAAATGAAGTTAGTCTATCATTTCCTACTCTTGATCAAGCCAGATGGGTTCTTAGGTTCTTAAAGCATCCTTCAAATGTGTTCTCAATTCCCCACCCCCCCAAAAAAAACCAACCAAAAACCCCCCAGAAATTAACCCTACCTGTCCATATGGTTTGAAGGTTCCACCCTATTCTTTTCTTTGAAAATCAGAACTTTGTTTAATTGAACTAATTTTCTCACCAGACTTTTCCACCAGGTCTAAAATGCTTTTCTTAGAAGGCTCAATATTTTTAGACATGTCCCTTCTCTGAATTTTGAAGCAGGGGTTTTGCAGGACTGGAACAATTGGCAGCCCATTCTAAAAGCCAAGCTCTGAAACATTCCTCTGAGGCATTCCTAGCAAATTGGGAGGAAAAAAAAAGCATAGAAGATTTCTCATTCCTTCCTCTGCTTTAGACAAGCTCTCATGTGCAAGAGTTTTATCATGCACTCCTGAGCATGGCAAAAGGGAGAACAGCTGGCTAATTAGCTGCCATGAATCATCACGGGTCCTAAAGTGAATTGAAACCAAGCAGTTATGCAAAGAGGCTGCCAACATTGATCAGGGTGTGGCACACAGGTGGGGAAGCAAATACAATGATTGAGAAATAACCTAGTTTACTGACATGTTATAGATAATTCTTTCTTGAGAAGATCTCAAATATTTTCTCTGTCCCTGTATAGTGTAATGGAAAGAACACGCTCAGCCGTTTTAGAAAACAGTTTGCAACAATGGCAGAAAACTGATCCAGCTGGTAAACCTTTGATCTGGTGACTCTACTACTAGCCATGTCAAGGAGGTCACTGAAAAAAAAAAGGTCTTCTATGAACCAAAATATTTTGAACATAACTTCTTTTGTGATAGCAAAGAAATGGAAACACGGCAGGGAATGGGTTTGTGATTTTTTTAAGAACATATCTGTTATTTCATTGGGATAAGAAACATCTATATCAAACAGCAAAAGGAGTGAAGGAAACTTCATCAATGGAGCTTATTACCTGCTTTGCAAATTATAATTTTAGAGAATTGGCTAAAGCACTGAATGGGTGAAGTGACTTGAAATATGAGACAGAGGGAAAACTTGAACCTTCTTGACATTGAGGTTAATTCTCTACCTACAACACCACTCTAGGAAAGTATTTTATAGGTATTTTTAAATCAATAAAAGTTTGTTTTCTTTCCATTCTTTATATTTGTATCTCTAGTACCTAGAACAGTGCCTAGAACCTAGTAAGCATTTAATAAATTCTTAGTGATTGATTTAAAAATATATTATTATTCTATTAAGTGCATATTTATTTTAGTATTAAACTATTAACTCATTTGATTATGATGTTGTTGCCATACTTAGGTCTTCTAATAATATCGAAAATGACATGAACTTTATCTGAAATTATGACTGTAGTTTCTAGTCTCTGGAGTCAATTAATATATGTTTCTAGTTCTTTTTACGTTGTATCTGTGACCCCATTTGGGGTTTTCTTGACAAAGATCCTAGAGTGGTTTGCCATTTTTTTCTTCAGCTCATTTTACACATGAGGAAATTGAGACCAAAAGGGTTAAGTGATTTGCCCATGATCACATAGCTAGTAAGTATCAGAAGCTAGATTTGAACCCACAAAGCAGAGTATTCCTAACTTCAGACTCAACACTCCACTATGCCATCTGGCTGCCCTAAATAATATATAGTTGGAGTCAAGTAATATATTTGGAGCAGCTAGGTGGTACAGAGGATAGTACTGAACCTGGAGTCAGAAGGACCTGAGTTCAAATCTGGTCTCAGGCAGCTGTAACCCTGAGGCAAGTAACTTAACACTGTCTACCTCAGTTTCTTTATTTGTAAAATGAAATGGAGAAGGAAATGGCAAACCACTCTGTTATCTTTGCCAAGGAAATCTCAAATGGGGACTCAAATAGTCAGATGTGACTGAAAAATGTCTAAACAACCACAAAGCTACAAGGTAGGTTCTGATGAGGGGCAATAAGAAATGGATTAAGTCTAAGGGCAATATCTATATTCTATATTCTCAACAGCCTGATACCTGAGAAAAAGAATCTTTTACTGGAGAGGAAAGCCTATTCCAGCCAAACTCTGAAAGAAATAGAGGGGACCTTCTTAAGGAAAGAAAAGCTGGGAAGATTGTTTTTTTCCATTTTTCTAAAAAAAATTTCTAATTTACCCAGTCCTCAAATTGGATGGTTGACTGTGCTAAGGACTACTACACTTTAAAAGGATTAGAATGGAAAAGAAAACTTTTGCACTTTAAACTAATATATATATATATATCTATATATATCTATATATATATCTATATATATCTATATATATCAATTTTCTTATTAAAACAACAACAACAACAACATGGTTCTCTAGTTAAGAAATCCAGCTGAAACCACCAGAAGGTGGAAGAAGAAAGAAGGCACCCAAGTATACACCTAGTATATCTGCATCTGGCAGTAAAAAGCAGAAATCACAGGGCCAATATAAATTAGCAGTCCCAGAAGCTTAGTAGGCATTAAGGATCATATGATAGAATAACTTTGGCCACGGAAGACTGTGTATCCAGTGGGGGCTATGGGACTGGCTGAAGTGGGCCCCTCAAACCCAGTCAAATGATGTCACCAGAAGACATCAGCAATGTTTCATTGCCTTAGGCATGAGTCCCACCCATGCATGTGCTGTTGTTACCTGTGTTCTCTTTGTTCACATGTCTTGATTGTCTTCTTCCACATCTTGTGCAATGCTTCGTTTAGAGCCTCAAGGTCCAGACAAACGGGTTGTTTTTTTTTTAAATAAAAATATATTGAACAACCCCTGGGTCAAAACAATCCAAAGAAGACTAAGAAAGCTAAAGCTTTAGGCAATGGGGATTATAAGTAGCCATCAAAGAAATGAGAAATTCCTTAGAATTTCAGGAGCTCTTGACAAACCCTAAAACTGTCTTTATATCCTCCTTGCTTAAAGGGTCCCTGCTGGCTTCCAGATCAATTCACCTTATGGCAAAGCCTAATTCAAATGGCACCATGTCTTTCATAAAAGCTAGAGTTGGTATCTTTCAAAATAATTATATCTGAAAATCCCTATTTCCATTAGTATACTCACCCACCATGATATCACTTGATTGCTGATGCCAGTGATCTGAATGTACACACTGTCGTATGTGCATCTAGGTTTAGAGCTCAAAGAGTCCTCAGTATAAGCCTTTAATTTTAGAAATAAGGTAACTAAGGTCCAAGAATGACAGGTCACTTGTCCAAGGTGATACAGGTAGTTGTGAGATTTGTGGCAAAGTGTAGCCCTAGTTTATGAGGGAGAGGTTTTTCTGCTATTTTTCTTATAATGCCATTTCATTGATTATCTAATCATTCAGGTGTAATGTTAATGGGATATAAGATTTTCTCCGCCCTTTAATAGGCCTCATATAGAGCCCCTTAATGGAAGCTTGATTAGGGGAGGTTTGTTTTTCAGGAAGACCCACACCTTTTGTTACCTTGTAATTAGGCAGTGGGTCACAAGGGTTGTGATGCCCTCTGACCTGAAGAAATGTATATATACTCTGAGGTTAGCATTTTTGCTTTGGGACTCACTTACTGGAAGAGTGCTCTTGTGATCTGACCAGATGAGACTCTGGGTAGTTGTTAAGGAGCTCCTGGCTTTGAAAAACCCAGATGTTGGTGCTTCTCTCTCTGGAAACTATGTCTATATTGCCTTGGTCAAACAGTTGGATCTATCTGTTGATCTGTGCGAATTTCCCAGACAGTTAGAAGCCCTGTTTGTTGGTCTTTATTTTTCTGCTTGTATTTTCTCTATTTTCTTTGGATTTTCTCTGAAGTTGAGGATGCTGACTTTTCCCCTGAACTAGTGAGTGTAATTAAAAAAGATTGTTGACCCTTTAAACAGCTATCTCTCCTAGTAAAGTAGATCTAAAAACTTGTGCTAGCAACCATCTTGGGTGTGTCAGTGTGGTTGCTGCTACATCAAGGAAGCAAGTCCTGTCTACACAGGGGTTTGCCGTCCCCATCAACTGCTGATATAATGATACCCATGGGGCAGATAAGGCAGTTTAGATGAAGCATCAAGAGACCTTGAAGGAGAGATATAAGGAGGCTGGTCAAACCATCACCAACCACTTCCCACTCTGATAGAAATAGTCTAGGACCCTGACCTATGATCAAGAGCCTCAGCACCTCTCTAGACCACTGGCCTCCAGTACAACCCCAGCATTCATTATCCAGGGAATCACCCTTTGTGGAGATGTGACCAGCACTTGTTTATGTAGGTTCTTCAGCTCTCGTCTTCTTAACAGTTATAGTTACTGAAGATTTGTAAAAGGAATTTTTTACTACCAGAGTCCAAATGGTTCAGCATCAAAGATGGTTATGTTCCTCCACCCCTCGTGGAAATGGCCAAGCGTGATGCTCTACTGTCTACTTTGTGGCTGCACCTTAAATACCACAGAGACTTTCCAGCTGACTTGTAGCTGAAATCTCCTATATGTGTTATCCTTCTCTGTCATAATGTGAGCTCCTTGAAAGCAGGAATTGGTTTGCTTTTCTATTTATATCTCCAGTCTTTAGAACAGTACTTTGAAAATAATAAGTCCTCAGAAAATGCTTTTTCATTCATTATTTCATTTCTTCATTTGCTTTGAACTAAATGGATCCTCAGGTGACTAGTAAAGATTAAAATATTGGTAGGGACTTATGGTTCTGAGATATGCACCCATAGGATATCTTTAATCAGGTGGAACTTTGTCTCAAGGACTCACATTTAAGTTCTGGAATGTTTCCAATTGGGAATAGACAGAGATATTTTCATTCAAGGCAATCAATTCTAAAGAGTATTTTTAAAATTACTTCCATGCCTTTACTTCTTCATTCTGATGTAGCAGCAGTGTAGGTTCTCGAAAGTTATGTAAAGAGGGAGGGGCTTTGAATATAAACCTAGGAACAAATAATGGTGTGTGTGTGTGTGTGTGTGTGTGTGTGTGTGTGTGTGTTTACCTGAGGATTAGCTTAATTGAGGGCTATTGAGTTCTACCTACAGAAGATCTACTACCAATGGATATGGATGGATTTTTTTTTCTACAGCTACCCACAAGAGTTGTCCACTAAGTTGTAGACATGAATCATTGGAAGGAGTTGCCAAAACAATGGAATTATGAATCTTTGACGTATAATTCAATTCAATAAGCATGTATTGTATTTCTACTATGTGCAAAATATGGTACTGAGTACCACAAAGAATAAAAATTCATCTCAGTATGCTAAAAGAATCTAGTCTTTTTTTTTTTCATTTGGAGGGGGAGACTTATGATTTCATAAGTATAGAGAACTTCGATGAGTAATTATCTTCCACTATGCAGATTGGAAACTGTAACCTATAGACATATTCTTTTTTTTATTCAATAAATTAACCCATTTATTGTTGGACTATGGGCTACAGATATTTGATAAGATTTTACTGGTCTTTCAATTCCTTCAGTCTTCTGATGGCAGATTTGACTGTGACTGAAGAGGTGGTATTGTAGGTCCATGCACCACCAGCTACTCTTTTCACATAGGATCCACAATGCCAGATACCCACAGCCCGTCTTTTCATTTTGGTCTTGCCACAGAAGGAGCCGGTATACTTGGTATGCTGGCTAATTTCAATTTCTTCACCATTTTTCTGAGGGATGCACCATAACGGGTTCCATATTTACCAACAATTCTGACCTTCTTGGTATGTTTAGCCATGTTAGCGGTGCTGGGGCTGGAGCTTGGAGAGGCCTATAGACATATTCTTAGATAGGTACCTGGATCTCTGTGGTAAACGTCTAGCTTTGTTTACATGGTTAGTGTGGATCAAGATAAAACTTGAACAAGGTGAGCCCTCTATCTGATATTTTGGAGGCAAGTAGATAGTGTAGTGGACAGAGCAGTGGTCTTGGAGTCAGAAAGAACTTATTTCAAATCCCACCTCTGTCTTTGTGGCCCTGGTGATGTCATTCAACCTCTATCTTCCTCAGTTTTTTTTATCTTTACTGATAATGATAATAGCATCTTTTTTACATGGTGGTTGTAAATATCAAAATAGATAATATTTTTAAAGTGCTTCACAAACTTTAGAGTATCATATAAATGCTAGCAGCTATATTATTATTCGAACAGCAGTTTTTTACATAAGAGAAAAATATTGGATTTTTTAATATAAAAAGTCAGAATAGAGGACTGCAATAATCACAAAATAATATGAACCTCCCAGATTGTTGGATTTTTTGAGAGAACTAGGAATGTGTTTTCCTTGATTTAGGAGCACTCCAAATGAGGAACATTCTCCTGATGTAGAGGATACAAGATATGGGTTTGATAGTGATACTGGACCCCTCTGAGCCTCAACAAGTAGAGCTTATTTGTTTGTTTATACTGAAATCAGTCAGGATACACATAATTTTGTCTGCCATTCTGTTTCTAGTAGTAGTTGGACAGGTACTAAAATTTCAGCATGCTATGACATTTTCCTAAAAATAATAAAAAGGACAAATTAATGTGAGTTCAGAGGGAAACTACAAAAATGATAAAGGCGGGAATAGTGAGATGTAAGACAAAAGGTTAGAAGAACTGGGAATTTTAAGTCTAGAGAAAAGAAAGCTAAGTGGAGATGTGATAACTTCCTACAAATATGTTAAGGGATGTAACAAAGAGAACAGGGACCAATTTTCATTAGTCAATGAGAGAAGAGCAGGAAGTAATGGGCTCACTTAAACTGCATTGGGGAAAATTTTTGGTTAAGTATAAGGAAAATTGTATGACTCTGAGAACAATTTAGCAATGGTGTAAATTGTCAGGGGAAATCGGGAAATCACCTTTGCTGATGCTACTCAGGGTAGCACTTGACATCCATCCAACAGAGATAAATTAGGAATAATAAAGTCAATTCTGCCATGGTGCTAGGAGGTGGAATAGACAATTCAAGAGACACTATCACTTGACTTTCCTTCCCTGTACAACAATAGATTTAGTAAGAAATACTGCATTTTAAAATATTCAGAGGCAAAATTGGGGACATAAGTAACCTGAAAATAACATAAGCTTGTAATGTTATGGCATTTGCCTTTTATTTTCCTTATGTCCTAATTCATTTAGAAAGTCACTAATTGACAAGTGAATTGTTAAATTGTCAGGCAGGGCAGTTTGAGTAACACATCTGGTTCTAGGGAAACAAACCAAACCAAACTACTTGGCTTCATAATTAAGAATAAATAAAAAAGTGCTGAACCTCCTTTCCCCACCTAGTCCTGGCATTAAAAGGACAAAGGAGTATTAAACAACCAAGCTTAAGATAGATACACATTGATATGCATTATTAGAAATAAATTCAATGTGCACTAATGCAGAAGTTTAGGATTTCTAAATTTAGGGAATGGATTTTGTTGGCTTTGCCTTTCAAAGTTTTCAGGAGTCTCAGTTGAGTTTTTCAGGAGTTGTTACTGTGTCTCTCTGAGGTTTTTTTTTTTCCTTTAGAATAGGGACTGGATAAGGACCAGATTCACAATTTCATTTACATAGGGAATTTCCTGGAAGAGGAAACTCCCCCCTGCCAAAACAGGGTGGCACCTTATCTGAAACTGAGACCCTTAGAGAGTTACCTAGAACAATGAAAATGACTTTCCCAGGATCACACAGATCTTTCTGACTTTGAGGTCAGCTCCCTTCCAATTATTCCAGGTTGTCTTTTATCTAACCTATACAATAATAATTGCATTTTGGATCTTTATTCCTGTGTCTCCTTACTACAAATCTAGATCAGCTTTTTTAATACTAAAAATGAGAAGTTCCTAAAACGTCACAGGATTAGCATGTCAGAATTCTTTCCTTCTTTCATTTCTGTACCTCCCATTCATTTTTTTTTAATGCTTTGTAGCAAGCAGTCCCACGATGCAAATAAAACTTCTCTTTGGAAGGTCACAACAAATCTTTTAATGGGTAAATCCAATGCTCAGTCTTCATTCTATTAAACTTATTTTCCTTCAGTTTTTTTTTGGGGGGGGGGCGCTGTTGCATACCTTCTCCTGGATATTTTCCTTCTATTGACTTTTGTGATAATGTCTTCTCATTGTCCTTCCTACCTAAACATTGTCAGTCTTCTATGCTGGTTTGTAATCTAGCCCCAGTATTCTATTACTGGGCATTGGCATACTCTTGAGGTTTTTGTCCTGGTCTACTTTAACTTCTCTCAGTTGTCCCATAGGTGTCTCAAAATCAAAATTCCAAAATGAATTTAGTTTTCTTTTCCCCTAAACCTCCCCCTCCCCTAAGCTTCCCATTTTCTATTGATGAGATGGCATGTCCAGCTACTTAGATTTTCAATCTCAAGGTAATTTAAAAACAACAAAAAAGAAAAAAATGAAAAAAAACGAAAGCAAAAAAACAAAAACAAAACCCTTTCCCTCTTCCTTGCTTTCCAGATTAAAGGAATGCAAGACCAAAAATATGTGTCTTATTCTATATATTGAGTCCATAACCTTTGGAGGGAGTTCACATTCTTCATAAACACTTCTCTGGAATCATGGTTTGTTATTTGCATTAGTGAAAGTTCCTAAGTCTTTCAGATTTGTCCGTTTTTGTAATGTTTTCAACCTAGAAATTGTTCTAATAGTGCCCACATCTCCCTGCCTCAATTCAGCCAAATTTTCTCTAGTTTTTTTTGAAAGCATCTCTTTTGTCATTTCTTATGGCATAATAGTATTTCATCACTTTCATTTATTTTCATTTGTTGAGCTATTCTCTAATTGGTGGGAACGTCCTTAACTTCTAAATATACCGTGATCTTCTCAATACCTCTCCCTAGTAAACTATCTTTTGTAACACATATTCAGTAGAAAGCAAAGAAAAATAAGTCATTTGCAAATTTCTGCTATTCCTTTCCTACCTGCTTCTGGCTTCAAGGTCTAGTCTAATTTCTCTTCCATAGCATAGTTCTGCATATACTTGAAGATAGTGATCGTCCCTCCCCCTAAGTTTGTTCTTATTTGGGTGGAATGTTCTCAACATCATCACCCATTCTTTTTATGGCATGGCCTCCAGGTCTCTCATTTTCCTGGGTGAATTCTTTTCCTGTTGGTCTTCCCACATTTGGCAGGGAAGTCCTCAGGAACAAGCAAGCAGTACAAGGGAAACCAGACAGAATTCAACACCAGGGAAGAGCAACAAGTCAGCTGATACCTAACAGGAAAGAAATTGAATAACAGGCAAAGTCAGATAGGGTTTAGGCAGGCAGGGAGTCATAGGGATGTTTCAAAGGTCTTCATCATAAAGACTGAATTTGGTCACTGGAACTAAGGTAGAAGGTTAAAGCAAGACTAGATGCTGTATACATTTCAAGCTGCAGAGCTCTTGAACTCATTTCAAAACTTCCATTCTTCTCTGGTAATTATATGCTTTCTTGAAACATACTTAGGTGGCAAAGTATATAGGGCACAGGTCTAGAAATCTGGAATATCTGAGTTCAAATCCAGCCTCATAGTCTCACTAGCCAGGTGACCCTGGGCTAGGCTCTTAATGTATTTCTGCCTCAGTTTCTTCATCTGTAATATGGGCATAATAATAGCACCTGCCCCCAAGGGTTGTTGTGAGGATCAAATGAGACAATATTTGTAAATCATTTTACAAATTGTAAAGTACAATAGAAATCTTAGCTTAGCAATCATTGAAGTGTATATTCCCCTAAGTGATCCAAATTACAAACCAACTAGGCTAAAACATCCTGTGTACCTCTTATCCATACTCTCCCACAAACCATAACATGTTAGGGGACCTTCCTATACATCTTTTGGAATTGAATAGATATTAATGGAATGCATGAGGTGGCCATCAGTCATCTAGATGCCTGACTGACCCATCATTTTTTTCATTATTTGAAAGCATCCTTTATGTGGTTTCACCAATGTAAATCCTTACTTCTAATAGTACAGATGGTTCACGCCCACAGTGGCCCTCTTCATTGCCTTTTGAGTGAATTTCCATTTTGATTCTTCTAAGACTAAGTGCCTGGTTCACAACCATACATCACCAGAAGAATGTTACTGGGCATTCACCCTCCCCAAATATTCTCTGACTCTGGACTCACATGACCTGAATTTAATCCTGGGGGTTGGGGTTGGAGTGGGAGTGCCAGACTACTTACAAAAGAGTCCTCCTTTTTCTCATCTATTTGGATAATTATGTAATGATTGGAGTAGAAATTCATGGAAACATTCTAAAAGGTTAAGCATAGTTGATATAGAAGATATCCCCAAAACATGTCTAAAAGGGAACCCTCTAAAAGGTACTCAATGTGCAGTATAGGTATTAGGTAAAGGAAAATAGTCTATTATCCCCACTAGAGAAAATGCGTAAAACACAAAAGGCTCATAGGTGTACATTCCAAAATACAGAAACATAAAACAACAACCTATCAGACACATAGTCTCCCAGAAGGTAAAGGTTCTTTATAGGATCACAAAAAAAATACATTTCACTTTCATTCCATACTTGCATTGTCTTATTAGCACATAAGGTCTCAGATCTTCCAGCATGAATTGGGTTCTTTTAGTTATTTAGTGACATTCTCCTCCTTACTGTAGCAGTTTTTCTCCTCAGAGGACTGTGCTGTTAGGGAAATCACCACCCCTACGCAGTTGAAACAGACTCGGGGACCCAGGAAATCTTGAAGCTTAGAGGGAATGTGATAAAGTGGAGAGGGCACTCACAGAAGCTAGTATGTGCCAGACTCTGAGACAAATGCTTTACAATTATTATCTCATTTGATCCTCACAACAATCTCATCCCCACTTTATAGCTGAGGAAACTGAGGCAGGCAGAGGTTAAGTGACTTGTCCAGAACAATATAAGTTGATAAGTATCTGAGGCCAGATGTGAACTCAGGTCTGCCTGAATTCAACCTAACTTCCAGCTGTTATGGAGTCAAAGATCTAAGTTCAAATCTGTTTCCCTTGTAACCTTGAGGAAAAGCCAACAAGGAGCCTTGGTCTACACCTGCAGTTTCTTCATATATAAAGAACTCTCAGTTGAAGAAACTCCCTTTGTCATTATAGATCTGTGACTGGTCTGCAACTTGGCATCTTAAGACACTTGCCAATGCAAGTCCCCCTCCCAATAGGGGACATTGAGAGGTTCAGTGACACACTTAGTCATACAGGTCATCAAAGGCAGGACTTAAAAAGGTCTTCCTTATTCTAAGGATGGTTTTCCTATCTATTATGCATGCCACCTTTCTACTCTCTCTCTACTTTGTACATATTTGTTTTTAATTTTCTATGTGCATATTGTGTCCCTTCCCTTCCCCCGACAAAAAACCCCCAAAAAAACAAAACGTAAGCTTCTTGAGGTCAGGGACTGTTTGTTTTTTTAATCTCATGTGTCTCACATAGTCTGGGCCACATATTACATACTTAATAAATGTTTATTGAATGAATGAATATGTGAATGAGAAAATATTGATATTCTCTTAATTTAAAAAATAGCAGTCCAATATTTGTTCTTTTTCAGTTTAATTGGTTTTAAACATATCTACGTTACAAATTTTTGCTTCTACATTATTTTTTACATAATATTACAGCTTTATGAGAGGTCTCTTTTAACAAAGTAAAATGATTAGGTCAAATTAGTAAAACAATGACTTTGTCTAAAGGTTCATGCAACATTTTTGTCTATAGTAGTCCTGTGCCTCTTTATTAAAATAAACAACATGGAAATTAATTTGTTTTCTTTCCTTCACAATCCTACCTTAGTAGAGAAGATAAGAGAAAAAAAAGAAAACAAATTTCTTGTATGACTTCAGTAACCTTTCTTAAGTACATGCATTTCCTTGCTTGCCATATTTCTCTTCTTGGTTAACTAATGTGTTTACAAGCTGAACCAAGTTTCTTCCTTGTGATGATAGATTTAATGGGTTCAATGTTCTTAGAAAATGATCATTGTTTAGATGTCTGCACACATTTTCTCTCTCTTATAATAGACATTTTTTCTTTATCTTTGCTCTAAGAACTAAGGGGTCCAACTAAACACGGACATCTCATTTGGAAATGAAATTTTAAAAATCTTTTCTATCTTTTAAATATAATCCATTTGTGTGTGTTTGTGTTTGTGTATGAAAGGGGGAGGGAGAGAGAGAAAGAGACATGGGAAGTGGGGAAGGAGAGAGAGAGGGGAGGAGAGAGAGAAATGGAGAGAGATATTTTTGGGAGTGCTTGCTAGGGCCAAAGCTCATGACTCCTTTTTTTTTCTTCCCTCCCCCATCCCTCCACAGAGATGGCAACCATTAGACACAAAAAGGTATACACACATATGCACATGTAAAATTACTTTATACATGCTTAAATTTATCAGTTCTTTCTCTGGATGCAGATAGTGTCTCTCTTCACAAGTCTTTTATATTTAATTTGGGTATTTATAGTAGACAAAATAATTTATTCACTCAAAGTCCTTTTTTTCAAAGCAAATTTCTCCCTGTTTTCCCCTTATCTACCACCCCAAAAATAGCAATCCCACTGGATTTCCCCTCCTCCAATCTGCTCTCTCCCTTATTTTCTCCCATACCCCCTTCAACTTTCCAGTAGGGCATGATGGATCGCTATGCCCTTTTCAAAAGTGGGTGCTTTCAGTGAGTAGAGTGTTGGCCCTGGAGTCAGAAGGACCTGAGTTCAGATCCGACCTCAGACACTTAACTCACACACAAATAAAAACCTAGCTGTGTGACCTTGGGCACATTACTTTACCCCAATTGCCCTCCAAAAAGCAAAAAAAAAAGTGGGTGCTTTCAACTTCCCTCCCCTGCCCCAGCCTTTCCTCTCTTCCATTATCCCCCCTTTCATCTCCTTCTCCCCTACTCTCCTGTAGGGTGAGATACTCTATTTAGTATGTATGTCATTCCCTCCCTAAGTCAAATTCAATGAGAATAAAGTTGACCCATTTCCTTTTACCTTCCTGTTCTTCCCTTCCATTGAACCCATTTTCCCTTGCCTCTTCTATATGAGATAGTTTACCCCATTCTGTCTCTCCCCATCTTCTCTAATTACATTCCTCACTCACCTCTTAATTTCACCTTTTAAGTATCACCCCTACCATCCCTATTAAATTGGTCCTGTGCCCTCTATATATGTATACTTATCAACATATATACACACATTCACATTTGTTTTCATATGCCCATATACCACCCTATACAGACATATATATATATATATATATATATATGTATGTATGTATGTATGTATATGTATATTTCTAATTCCTTCAATATTTTCATACTGAGAAAAGTTTCATTAGTTACAATGATCATTTTTCCATATAGGAATGTAAATAGTTCAACTTTGATAAGTTCTTTATGATTTCTTTTCCCTGTTTACCTTCTCATGCTTTTCTTGATTCTTGTATCTGAATGTCAAATTTTCTATTCAACTTCTATTCAAACTTTTCTTCAAGAATACCTGAAAGTCCTCCATTCCACTGACTGACCATATTTTCCCCTGAAACATGATACTCAATTTTGCTGGGTAGGTAATTCTTGGTTTTAATCCCAGGTCCTTTGCCCTCTGGAATATCATATTTCAGGCCCTTCCATCCCTTAGTGTAGAAGCTGCCATATCCTGTGTTATCCGGATTGTGTTTCCACAATATTGAAATTGTTTCTTCCTTGTTGCTTGTAATATTTTCTCCTTGATCTGGGAATTCCAGAACCTGGCTATAATATTCCTAGGAGTTTTCTTTCTGGGATCTTTTTCAGGAGGTGATTGGTGGATTCTTTCAACCTCTATTTTGCCCACTTGTCCTAAAATATCAGGGCAGATTTCCTTGAGAATTTCTTGATGGCTGATTTCTAGGTTCTTTTTTTGATCATGGCTTTCAGGTAGTCAATGATTTTTAAATTATCTCTCCTGGATCTATTTTCCAGGTCAGTGGTTTTTCCAATGAGATATTTCACATTGCCTTCTATTTTTTTCATTTGTTTGGATCTGTTTAATAGTATCTTGATTTCTCATAAAGTCACTAGCTTCCATTTGCTACAATCTAATTCTGAAGGAATGATTCTCTTCAGTGAACTTTTGAGATTTTTTTCCTATCTGGCAAATTCGGCTTTTTTATTTTATTTTTTTGTTTTTTGGAGGGCAATTTGGTTTAAGTAACTTGTCCAAGGCCACATGGCTACATTTTTATTTGTGTGTGTGTGTTAAGTGTCTGAGGCCAGATCCGAACTCAGGTCCTTCTGACTCCAGGGCCGACTCTCTACTCACTGCACCACCTAGCCGCCCCAAATTCGGCTTTTTAAGGCGTTCTTCTCTTCATTGCCTTTTTGAGCTTCTTTTGCCATCTGAGGTAGTTTATTTTTAAGGTGTTATTTTCTTCAGTCAGCTTGTTGAATCTCATTTCATAACTTTCTTGCATCATTCTCATTTCTCTTCCCAATTTTTCCTCCACTTCTCTTATTTGCTTTTCAAAATCCTTCTTTAGCTCCTCTGTGGCCTGTAACCAGCTTGTATTTTTCTTGGAAGCTTTTGGTGTAGGAGTTCTGACTTCACCGTCTTCCTCCTGTTCCATGCTTTGATCCTTTTTGTCCCCAAAATAGGAGTCTAATGTTCGATTCCTCTGTTTCCTTTGTTTCCCTCATTTGCTCATGTTGCCACTCAATTACTTGACTTTTGGGCTTTTTGACACAGTAGAACTCTGCCACCAGGCAGGGAACTTTATCCCAAATGCTGGGGTTTTCTCAGCTGCTGAAGGTATTAGTTGGGTGCCCTCTCTGAAGCTTCCACACGACCTGGCAAGCTGGTCACACACTCCAGGACCTCCAACGTAGACCACAATCCAGATCCAAGCAGGTTAAAGCAAGAGCGAATACCCCTCAGATCGATTGCTTGGTCCCCCTACACTCCACAGGCCCAGGAGCTGAAGCTGCCACATGGCTGCTGCTAGGGTGCCTCAGCAATTTCTCCCTCCAGGGGATAAAGGCCAACTGCATTCCCCACTACTGAATCCCAAAGTCCTCACTACACTGACCTCTTACTTTGTCCTTAGCATCTATATGTTGATAATTCTGAAAACTGCCATAGCTGCTGGTGATCTGAATGCCCTCCATCTGGTGGTTGGTCAGGCCTGCCCTAGGGCTAAAACCTTCTGCTCAACCTGGGCTGGGCTGAGCTCCCAGAGCCCTGCATTGGCCACTTGCTGTCTGCTGGCTAGGTTGTCCTCAGTGAGAGGTTAGCTTCTCTGTGTTATTTTCTATGTTCTGTAGCTCTAAAGTTTCTTCACAGTCACTTTTTACATGAATTGGGGGAGGTGGAAGCTGGAGTCCCAAGGAAGTCCTGTTTCTACTCCACCATCTTGACTCTGTCTCACCCCCCAAGTCCTTCTTAAAACAATATGACTGTTACTGTATACAGTGTTGTCTTGACTGCTCATTTTGCTCTTAGTTATTTCATGCAAGCATGACTCCTTTTTCTAAGAAAATATTTGATCTATAGGTATGGATGTTCTATGTATACTGGCATGTCACATTTCTTATTCTTAAACTATTTTTTAAAATTTTCTTTTGCCATCATTTACTATATCTACCTTTGCTTTGTATTATTGAGTAGTGAAATGTATTTGATTTATTTTGGAGAGCTTTGTCACTTCTTCATACATTTTCTCTATGTTTTTATTGTCTCTGATAGATGTCAGTGCATCAATTGCCATTCCTTCCACAGTAATAATTTTGAAAATGCAAATCATAAGAACTTTATTCCACAATGACCAAATGTCCAGTAAAATGATGTTTTTTTGTTCTATCTGCATGCAGGAAAATACCAACCCTGCCAATTCATTTATTTGTCTCTCCAGTGAGAGTCCATCAAACATCCTCCAGAATTAGCTACAACTTCTTTTTGTCTTCTCATCTCATCTATAGTGAGAATATCAAGAGCAATGTGAATCAGTTCATCCAGTGGAATGTCCACTTAAAGATCAATAGATAAGAATCTCACATCTTGGGTAGTAATAGCTAAGTGTAGTTAGTAGGCCACTTCTGAGAAAGTAGGCAGAGTGTTTGATGGGATAATTCTTAATCTTTCTGGCAGAGAAAAACTTGTCAGAGTTTGGCCTACCTGGCACGGGGAATGTTCATGAACTGGGGCTTTTCAAAATCACTCTAAAAAAGGACTCAGTCTAGCAAGCAGGGGTTAAATTGCCCCCAGGGTCAGAGGACAAGGTAAGTCTTTATGGTTTAAAAAACATTAAGTGAACTTACAAATGTACTATTCTTGGCGCAGTTAAACAGACATTGCCAATTTTTCACCTAGATCTTCAAGCAAACCTAAAAATAAGCTATAATGCAGAGTAGTGATAACTTTCAATCCATTTTGAACATTGCAATTAATATTTAATAAGGATATTATTTTTGAAAATGTTATTTTAAAAAGTTTTAGTATATTTTCAAGGGTGATTTTATTAAATGTTGATGCACAGGTTTGTTTTAGGGAAACATCTCTAATTTTGCAATTGAGGTTAATCAGGAAAATTAGATGCACAAATATTTGACTTATAGAAATAATGTTAACACTGATTTGCTAATGTTAACACTGATTTTATTAAGTGAAGTGCCTATATACCTTTGCTATTTGAAGCCACATTTAATCTTTTAAGATTTGAATGAAGCCATTCAGATAGAGGACAATTCCACTGTCTCTTTCCTTGTGTAATTTCTTGCTACCATCACACATGAAACCCAGTAGGCTTAGGGTAGTACATAGATATACTCGGATATCTGCCTTTCATAACTAATATTTCTCCAGATATGCTAGCTTCATTAAGGAAGTGTTCAAACGTGGCATTTTAGTCTGAGCCTCTTCACCTCTTACCTGGATCATTGCAAAAGTCTCCTAAATGGTCTTCCTGTCTTTAGCCTTTTCCTTCTTCTTTTTTAAAAATAATTATAAAATTTGCTCAGTAGAAGGCAAAAGCAGGAATAATCAAAATGCTCTAGCTACTTACAAATCTTATCACACTTTCTCACAAATGCAAACAGTGTCAGGGAATGAGTAGAATGGACATACATAGAAACATAGTAGTGAAGTGTATTAATAGGGAAGTCCATGTATTTGGGGGTACTTAAACACTTTTACATGCCTTGACATTCTGGATCTCTTTAGACAAGAATTTGTATTATGCATTCCTAACTGGACTGAACCATTTTTTAGTTAATTTATTTATTTTTAATTTGAAACATTTACTCCCATAAGTTTTAAACATTTTTACCCTGCTCTCCTCTTCCCTCCCCAAGACGGCCTACAGTCTGATATAGACTCTACATATACGTTCCTATCAAACATATTTTCACATTAGTCATGTTGTATAGAAAAATTATAAGGAATCAACCTCTTCCTTCTTCAATCCACATTATATTCCTAAAATGCAGCTCTGGCCATTTCATTTCTTTGTTCAAGAAGATCCAGCAGCAATTAATTGCTCTTAAAGTAAAATACAAATTTCTCTGTCATTTAAAGTCCCCCTCAAAACTATTTTTTTCAGACTAAATAAGCATTATTCCCCCTTTATGAACTATATATTCTAATAAAATAGGCCTTTTTAATGTTCTTTTTATCCAGTGTCCTATCTGTCTACCACCTGTGCCTTTCCATAGGCTGTCCCCTATGCCTGGCATGCTTTCCTTCCTAATCTCTCCTTCTTGGAAACTTCAAGGCCCAAATCAAGAACATTCTCATTCAAGAGGCCTTTTCTGATCTCCCTGGTTCAAAATGTCCTTCACCATTTCTGTATATCTATTTCATATATAACCTTTATGTGCTTATTGGTGAGCAGGCCTTTGAGAGTAGGTACCTTGAGATCAAGATTTTTTTTTTTTTTAAGCAATTGGGGTTAAGTAACTTGCTCAAGGTTACACGGCTAGTCATTTGATTTATGCGTGGGTGCTCATTTTCTGAGGCCGGATCTGATCTCGGGTCATCCAAACTCCGAGGCCGGCGCTCTATTCACTGCGCCACCTAGCCGCCCTGAGATCAAGATTTTTTTTTCCTAAATGCTTTATTAACTTCTGGTTTACATCCTTCATTTCCTCCAGATTTTGAGTTACAATTTTTTCCCCATTTTCCCCCTACCCATCATCCCAGAATAGCAGTCCCACAGGATATGCCCTCATCCAATCTGCTCACTCCCATATCTTCTCCTATACCCCCTTCAACTTTTCCAGTAGGGCGAGGTGAATCTCTGTGCCCCAATGTCTGTATATCTTATTTCCCAATTATATATAAAATAGTATTAATAATAGTATTTATATATATTTAAAACATTTGATTTTAAAACTTCAGCTTCCAGGTTCATTCCCTTCCTCCCTTGTCACCCACCCTTACTGGGAAGACAGGCAATTCAGTACATGTTCTACATGTGTAGCTATGGAAAACACCATCATAGTAGATAAATTGTAAAAGACTGACTATATTTCTTTCCCTCCTATACCATTTCCCACTTGGTCTATTCCCTGCTTTGATCCTGTCCCTTTTCAAAAATGGGTGCTTCTAACTTCCCTCCCCCCTTTCCCTCCCATTCTCCCTTCTACCATCCCCCCTCTCAACCCCTTCCCTCCTACTCTCGTGTAGGGTGAGATATCCTGTTTAGTATGTATGTCATTCTCTCCCGGAGACAAATTCAGTGGGAACATGGTTTTGCCTTTTTGCCTTCTTGTTCTTCCCCTCCCTTGTAACCATTTTCCCTTTCCTCTTCTATATGAGATAGTCCACCCCATACTGTCTCTCCCCATCTCCTCTTGTTATACCCCTTTCTCACCTCTTGATTTCACCTTTTAAGTATCATCCCTTCCTATTAAATTCAACCTGTGCCCTCTATGTACACATGTACACATATATACACACATTCACATATGTATTCATACACCCATATACCCTTATTCAACTATTTTCATACTGAAAAAGGTTTCATCAGTTACAGTTATCATTTTTCCATGTAGGAATGTAAATAGTTCAACTTTGATAAGTTCCTTATGGTTTTTCCCTGTTTACCTTCTCAAACATCTCTTGCTTCTTTTATCTGAATGTCAAATTTTCTATTCAACTCTGGATTTTTTCTTAAGAATGCTTGAAAGTCCTCTATTCCACTGAATGACCATACTTTCCCCTGAAACATGATACTCAGTTTTGCTGGGTAGGTGATTCTTGGTTTTAGTCCTAGCTCCTTTGTCCTCTGAAATATCATATTCCAAACCCTTCAATCCCTCAGTGTAGAAGCTGCCAGATCCTGTGTTATCCTGATTGTGTTTCCACAATTTTGAAATTGTTTCTTCCTTGTTGCATATAATATTTTCTCCTTGATCTGGGAATTCTGCAAACTGGCTATAATATTGCTAGGAGTTTTCTTTTGGGGGCCTTTTTCAGGAAGTGATTGATGGATTCCTTCAATCTATATTTCGCCCTCTGCTTCTAAAACATCAGGGTAATTTTCCTGGAGAATTTCTTGAAGGATGATTTCTTGGTTCTTTCTTTGATCATGGCTTTCAGGTAGTCCAATAATTTTTAAATTATCTCTCCTGGATCTATTTTCCAGGTCAGTGGTTTTTCCCATGAGATATTTCACATTGCCTTCTATTCTTTCATTTGTTTGGATCTGTTTAACAGCATCTTGATTTCTCATAAAGTCACTAGCTTCCATTTGCTCCAGTCTAATTCTGAAGGAATGATTCTCCTTAGTGAGCTTTTGAGATTCTTTTTCCATCTGGCCAATTTGGCTTTTTGAGTCATTCTTCTCTTCATTGCCTTTTTGAGCCTCTTTTGCCATTTGAGTTAGTCTATTTTTTAAGGTGTTATTTTCCTCTGTCAGGCAGTTGACTCTCATTTCACACTTTTCTTGCATCTTTCTCATTTCTCTTCCCGATTTTTCTCTCACTTCTCTTATCTGCTTCTTAAGGTCCTCTATGGCCTGTAACCAGCTGGTATTTTCATTTAGGGCTCTTTTGGTGCAGGAGTTCTGACCTCCCAATCTACCTCCTGTTCCATGCTTTGGTCCTCTTTGCCCCCAAATAGGAGTCTAATGTTGCATTTTCTGTTTATTTTTTTTCCTTTGCCTAGGCACGTTGCCACTCAATTACTTGACTTTTTGGCTCTTGTTGCCACAGTAGGACTCTGCCACCAGCCAGGGGAGCTTCCATCCTAAACACTGGGGTTTTCTCAGCTGCTGGAGGTATTAGTTGGGTATCCTTTCTGAAGCCCCCACAAGCTCTGGCAAGCTGATCACACACCCCAAGACCTCCATCCCAGATCGCAATCCAGATCCAAGAAGGTTAAAGCAAGAGCAATTACTCCCCCACCCCCCTGTCCAAGACTGATCAATGGTCCCCCTACAGTCTGTAGGCCAGGAACTGAAGCCACATCATGGTGGCTGCACTGTGGCTACTCAGTGATTTCTCACCCCCAGGGAAAGAGGCCGACATGCTCTCCCAACCAGTCCCAAAGTCCATACTACAATGATGTTTCACTTTGTCCTAGGCATCTATGTGTTGGTAATTCTGGAAATGTCACAGCTGCTGGTGTTCTGATGTCCCTCCAGCCGGCTGTTAGTCAGGACGCCCTGGGGCTGAAACCTTAGATTCAGGCAGGCCTGGGCTCAGCTCTCAGAGCCCTGAGCTGGCCGCTCTCTGCCAGGGTGTCCTGCTGTCCTTAGGTTAGTTTCTCTGTGTCATTTTGTGGGTTCTGGAGCTCCAGAGGTTGTTCAGAATCCCCTTTTCTATGTTTTGGAAGTGGTGTGGGGAGGAGTGCCTGTGAAGTGCTGTTTCTACTCTGCCATCTTGGCTCTGCCCCTCACTTTGAGATCAAGATTTAAGACCAAAAGGATCCCTGGAAACCATGGAGTCCAATGCCTTCTTTTCACAGATAATGAAACTGAGGTCCTCAGAGGTTAAATGACTTGGCCATAGTCATACAGCTTAAAAGTGTCTGCAATGGGTAGTGAACCCAGATTTTCATGACTGTGAGTGTGGTGTCCTATCCTATATACCTTGCTGTTTCAGAGAAAAGATTTTTGCTGATCAGGAACATGAAGGCTAGAACTTCAGACTAAAAGCCTGATGCTATATTGGCCAAACTATCTGTATTTATATCTCCATTGTCTAACACAGAGTCTGGCATGTAGTAGGAATATAATAAATGCTTTCTCATTGATTGATAAAAGACTGAAGAATCACAGATTTTCTTCCCCCTCCAACTTAATAGCATTTTATTTTTTCCAATTATATGAAAGATAGCTTTCAACATTCCCTTTTTTGTGGAGGGTGGGGCTTAAGTGACTTGCCCAGGGTCACAGAGTCAAGTGTCTGGGGTCTGATTTGAACTCAGGACCTCCTGATTCCAGGGCTGATGCTCTATTCACTGCACTACCTAGCTGCCCCAACATTCACTTTTATAAAATTTTGAGTTCCAAATTTTTTTCTTCCACCTTCCCTCCCTCTCCCCCTTCCTAAGGTGGCAAGCAATCTGATATAGATTACACATGTACAATCATATTAAACATATTTCCACATTAATCATGTTGTGAAAGAAGAATAAAAACAAAAGAGAAAAAACACAAGAAAGGGGGAAAAAGAGAAAATAGTATTCTTTGATCTGCCTTCAGACTCTATAGCTCTTTCTTTAAATGTGGAGAATTACAGATTTTCAGCGCTAGAAGATACCTTAGAGATAACCTATTAGAATAGAATTTCATACTGGAACAGGAATGGGTTCTGTGGCATAGGTCAAGGTCAAATACTATCTCTGACAATGACTACATGTGTGACTTTAGACAAATGACCTATCTCTACCTATGCTCATTTCCTCCAGCTCAGGTAAGCATTTGGCTCTTGCTTGGGGGGATTGTACTTCCTTCCACCTGGTGCCTTAAAGAGGTGGCTGCCAATATTTGCAAGGGGCCTGTGGTTAGAATAATTAAAGGCAAAAACCTATTCCCAATGTCTGTTTCTAATGACTTCATTTACCAGTATTTTGTCTGCCATCTCTATTTTGTGCCCAGTTCCTCTATGTCAAATGAAAATGAGGAAAAAAACCATTATTGAATTTATATCACACAATTTTGAGATTTGTAAAGCATGTCTGAAGTTTGGATATTTGTCCACATTTAAAAAAGCAAATATATAAATAGAAGGAGAGCTTCAGCCTTTGCCTAAAAGCCTAACAGCCTAAAAACTCATGGAATGCTGCTGCATAATCATAAAACCCTGGCCTTCAGTCAGATGGCACTTTTGGGCAAGTACTCTCAAGTGTCTCTGTAATGGAGTCAAAGGGCTGGCTCTCCCTATGTGAAGGCTTGTGGTGCCATGACCCCCTTTTCTCACTCTTCCCAGTTTTTGCTGATTCTACTCCATTAAATTATTATAAATGCCACCATTGACAACAGAATCATGCATTGGAGAAAACTAGCCAAAATCTTGTATCAGAATCCTGGTACTAGGTCCTATAAGTGTTTTGAACCTGTAATGGCTTACATCTTCTCCTTTGCTATAACACTGTAACTCAGCTAACCAAAAACTTGGAGAAAATTGGTACCCTGAACTGAAATTTGCTTCAGAGTTTCTGAACCATCTTGTCCCCTACACCCATCCTTTCAGCCTTCACATCCACCCAGCAGTATCGAGGCAGAGATGACAAGGTAGTCCATTGCATCTGGGGCCATTACCAGTCATCTTGACTTTTGGCCTGCCACTAGACTTCTATGATTCAGGAAGAGAGGGTGAGGCTGACGACTTTGTGCAACTCAACCTCAGATAAATCCAATTCACTTTCAAATCAAGACTTGCTCCCATGATGTCATTGGTCCTCTTCAAAAACAAAAGTTGAACAGCAAGCAAATAATTCTCTCATTGTTACCACTCTCATATTTCTCTCTAAAAATATTTTTTCTTTAATTGTTTTACAGTTCTTCATCCCACCCTCTCCCCATGGATATAGATCCTTTGATTATACACCCCCCCTCCCAGACTCCAGGCATTTTCCTTGCCTATATCTGCCCCTGACACTTATTGCTTGTGTGATTTTGAGAAAATCACTAATCTCTCTGCTCTTAGTATTCTTTGTAAAACGAAATGCTTAGACTCGATTTCTAAAATCTCTTCCAGCTCTAGACGATGATGCTATAATTATCTCTTAAAGTCTAGGTTGAATAAGAGTGCAGATAAAGGTTATGTGGTCATAGATTGAGAGATGGAATGTACTTCAGTGGCCATCTTGTCTAAAACATTTTACAGATGAGGAAATGGAGACCTAGGGAAGGAAAATGGTTTGCCTAAGGTCACAGGAAGTTTCAGAGGCATAATTTGATACCAAATTCTTTGAATCTAGAGTCCATGGTCCTTCCATTGGACACATTGTCTCCATAAGAGAGAGAAATAGCTTCACCTTGTTGTGCTATGGAGTCCAATTTTTAAAAATAGTTAGTTTTTGCTCTTTTCAGACAAACTGAATTACTCTTCACCTTCTGTTCTCAGCTTTCCATTTTCTGCCATTTTCACATCCTTCCTTATGCCTTAGATGACCTTTTTCCTTAACTCTAATAATTAGCATGTGAGTTCTTTGAGCTCAGGGGCCAGTGTATTTTGGCCTTTTATACCTAGCACATATCCTAGACACTTAAGTATTTGTTAGATTAAGTTTAATTGAAATACCTCCCATCCTTCGAAGTTTAATTCAGGTAAAACTTTTTATATGAAATCTTATGTGTTCCATCCAGCTGTAAGTCATTTCTTTCTCTTGAAATTGGCCATAGCATTTTTTCTGGACTTCTTATTTTCCTTCATATTGCTCTCTTATAGTTTATTCATGAATGTATTTCTCTTGAACCAGACTCATTAGATTGTTAGCTCCTTGAAAATAGCTTCCATTTCATGTCTATTCTTTTATCTCCAATTCCTATCACAGTATTGTGCACTTAGTAGGTTGTTGAAAAAAAGGTTTTTAAAATGAATAGAAATATTATGTCATCTAGAAAGCCATAGCTGATTTTTAAAACCTTGGTAAGTGACACAAAGGTGCCCTTAGTGAAGCAGGAGACATATGGTGCAACCCAGTGGCAGGGAGACAGAGAATAGAGAGATCTGGTAATTGGGGGAGCTGCTGAAAGCTGCTGCATGGGGGGATGCTCTTTATGGGGAAGGGAGCAAGGTCTGGTGGAAGAGGAACTCCCCCACTGTATATTTTTTATCTGCCTATGCCAACTAATCTTGCTGAGTACTCAGCTCTCTTGTTCTGACATTGTTGAAGGGCTACAAGTACCATCAATATCTCTAAACTTGGTGCTCTAGGGCTGTCTTGATCAGCCCCCTTTAGTTGTGGATTTGATAAGGGAGTGTTGTGGTAGACAGATCTGCTATCATTTTTGCCCAGCTCATCTGAGTAATGATTAAAGCTCCAAGAAAGCATGCATTCTACTAATCAAGGAAATAAGGTGCTTTTTCACTGTAAAAATCTATATGCTAACAGTTCCAAAATGTAATATAGGATTTTTAAGCTTAAGAATATTCTAGTATTAAGGCATTGAATGGGTAAATATAGTCATCTGTTTCACTAGTTCGTATTCCCTAGCCCTCCCTTCCCTTTAATCTGTTCTTCAACTTACCTATCTCTCCCGCAATGAGTCCTATTACCCCATCCCTACAGGGATATGAACACATTCATATTATGTAGCTGCCTTCATTGTACATTTGTAGCAGAGATAATCAAGGAAACTTAAGACACCTCCACAGGACTAGACACAAGCTTGTGGATGGACGAGCTCTTTCTTCCTATGACACAGGGTGCCCTTGACTGGGCCCAGCAATTGGGGAATTAAAAGAGGCAGTTAGTCATTAGATAAAATACTGGGCCTGGAATCAGGAAGACTCCAGTTTAAATCTGACCACTGACACTTACTAGCTATATGACCCTGGGCAAGTCATTTAACCTTATCTGACTCTGTTTTCTTAGGTGTGATTTCCTTCCAGGGTTGTTGGGAGGATGAAATGAAATAATATTTCTAAAGCTCTAGGATTAGGGCCTTGAACATAGTGGGTATTATGTAAATGTTTATTTCATCCCTCCCTTACCTTCCCAGGTTGTTGGGAGGGATAAATGAGTTTATATTTGTGGTCAATAAATCTCAAGTAATACCCCTCAGATAAGAGTCAACTGCCACTACTACCTGTTAACCAACTCTTTTTCCCCTGACCTCTCCTGTATGATTTGTCACCTTACAGAATCTGGGAATCTATGTCATCATTCCTCTTAAGAGGGAGAATTCTTTCCTCTTGCAGAAGGTACTCTTCATTATTTCTTCCTTTTGCTTTTTTCTCTCTACATAACATTCTTCTACCCTCCAAGCTCATCTTCATATATTATCTGAATTCAGAAGTGGAAATACTTCTACAAACTTGTGGCTGCCTCTGGAAGACATGTTGTGGACTATAAAGGCCTGGTTTCAGAATTTTCCCCAAAAATATGTAAAATGAGGCTGATGGTAACATATGGCCCAATTTCTTTTTTTTCCCCATCTCTCCAGTTTACTAAAATAAAATTACTTCGAATTTCCATATCCTTGTCTGCATTTCAGTATTTTAAGATATACTTATAAGGCCTGTACTGTCTGTCTTTCCCAACACCCCCCACCGCCCCTCAAGATTATGAAACAACTTTACAGGCTGTTTAGGAAACAGCTAGAACTTTTGTAATCTGGGGAATCTGGCATTTCCTGAGGAATGTAGAAAAGTATTTGATAACAGCAGCAGAAGAAAGGGAGGGAAGCCCTTATAAATGCAGAATCATTTATAAGCATAATGCTGGCTGTGTGGAGCGGATGGTAACACACCTGCCAGCATTTGAAAATGATAAATTTCCCACCTATAAAAGCTCTAAGTAAAAATTCTACAGGGCATTTGTGTGATTTTCCTTTGGAGGGCCTTTTGGCAACGGCTGCTGAGTTTCTTAAGAATCTAAGAAGCACATAAACAAATAAAAAGTGTAGGAGAAATGGGGGGGGGGGGTTGACACAGACCTTTGAATCTACTAAAATAATAATAATGGTTTTTTTTTATCCAAGGACATCTTAGCCAGCTAGGATTTTATAAGCAGAAATACTGAGTCAGCAGAAACAGCTGCAAATATTTCTGAGAACAAGATGCAGAAGGCCCTTGGGACATCTCCCCTATTGCCCTGGAAGACTCCCTTGCTTAACAAGGGAGTCTGATATAACAGGCTCTCTTTCCCAACTGTGATGCTTAAAAGCAGGGATTGCAGGACCAAAGTAAGCTCATATTCGTATGCTTTAAGGTACTCAGAACATTTGAAGAAAATGAGAGTCAGTGAGATAATTCAATTTATCTGTAGTCAAACTAATTAGTAACTGGGATGCTTTACTCTGTTTTAGACCAAATCTGCTATTCATCTGGTCATTTTCACTATGAATGTGGCTGATAAGGGTAGAGGGGCTAGAAAGAAGGCAGCATCGGATCATGGAGAAAGGAGGCTTATTCTTCCAGCCTATTGCTTGGGCTTTGGACTTTATGTATAGGACCAAGCTCTGCATATTTCTGGAAGGAATATCTGAGCTGGTTTTGCTATTTTTGTCTTTGGGTATTGAGTATTGTGTTATTCCAGGCCCTCAGGGACAGTTCAAACTGTATGTAAAGAGAACCTGGTCTCATACAAATATGTAGTTTAAAAAGGGCAGGGTGTTTTAGTAGGCAAATAACAGCTTCATATTATTATGAAAATAGTGATGACCTTGCAGACCCCCTGAAAGAGACTTGGCAACCCCTAGATCTCAAACCATACTCTAAGTAATCCTAGAAAGAGGGTCACATTTCCCCTTTGTATTGAACTTGTCATCACAGATACTAAGCTAGCAACAAATTATACATTCAGCTGGAATGTATTAGACATAAGAGAGGACGTATTAGACATATTTGAGGAAAAGAAGCTTTAGGGAGAGTGACCTCCTTGAGACTGAAAAGTCTCTAATGTTCCTTCCCAATCTAGCTCTCCACTTGTATATAGCTAGCTTTGTATATATTTGTTTGCACATGGTCTATCCCATTAGATCCTTGAAGGCAAAACTTTCTTTTCACGTTTTTGCGTTCCCAGTGCTTAGCGCAGTTCCTGGCACATTGTAAGCACATAATAAATGTTTATTGATTTCTTTTTATTGATTGATTTATATTTACTAGTTTACTTATTTATGTACATATTCTCTCTTGATAGACCATTTGTTATTTGAGAATGTTGATTATCTCTTTTTGGCTTTGTACATACAGTGTATATCTAGATACTTAATAAATGTTTGTTTATCTTTCAGTGGAAAGTGTGTGGGATTTAGAATAAAAAGACCTAGGTTCAATCCCATTTCTGTCATTTACTAGCTGTGTGACCTTAGACAAGTCATTTAACTTCAGTTTCCTCAGCTATACAATGGAGGATTGGACTTGCTGACCTCTTTTAGCTCTAAATCTATGATTCTGTGATGGATTGTGATCTTTAAGATTTATAAAAAGTTTATGAAAATTGTTTCTCCCTCCCCACCCCGCCTCGTGTGCTGTTACTAAAATTTAAACAGGATCAGGATGATGATGGGATTTAGAAAACAAATATAAAGCATAGTGTGGAATATTCTTTTTTTGCAAAGTAGAATAATATATGGCAGTATCAAATAGCATTTCCTTGTAAGTTGAAATGGGAGACAATGTAGAATGTTTTCCACGATGAGCAGGAAAATATACTTCACCCTCCTACTTCATCCCTACTCGTATGTATGTGTCTCTTCAATGGGCAAGGAATATAAGTAGTTAGAATGGATAGGAAGGTAGAAACATTACAACATAGAAAGAAAAACAGAAGGAGGCCAGCAGGTATTTTGAAAGTGGAAAAAAAAGCTTCATCATTTGCATATTATATTTAGAGAGATGAAGTTGTACACCAAGAAAGACAAGTTTAAGAGGAGATATGGAGAAGAGATACTGCTGTTCATAACACTTAGTTGGGGAAAGGAGTCTTTGCAAATGTATAATTAAGCTCACACTGCTGAAAAAGATACAAAAACCTAAGTGAGGCTGTCTGATTGTGGGAAATGGTACTTGATTGTGAACGATGGAGTAGCTATACACGATTGTGAGAAATAAAGATGGGGATGTCTGATTTTGAGAGATTGGTATTTCCTGAATTTTGAGCCTAACACTCTAATCTGAAAAAAAAGGTCTTTCACATGATACCTAATTCTGCATCCAATTTTTTATCCCCAAATACTCAACTGTATTCAGAATTATATTTCCCTTTCAGGTGGGATGATAGGAAATGATTAGCCTACTGGGAAGATGCTCCTTTTCCTGCATATTTGGAACAGAACACGATGTCAGAGGAATGTAGGAGGGAAAGAGAGTTAGAGTTTGGGATTCAAGAAAGCAAATCTTCTTGGCAGATTTTTCTCACCTTCTAACCTCAGGGGAGAAACTCAGTCATCTTGCAAAATGTTGAAAGAAACTAGCAAGACAAATTCATTAACATTATCACCAGTATGTACCCACAACACCCTTCAAGGAATCATGTAGGTAGAGGAGCCCTTTTAGTATATTTTTATTTTCCACCTCATTAAAAAACTTCATACAAATCCTCTTTAGTAATCTTTGCTTTAAACACAGGAACTGGGCCAGTTTCCCCCCCCCCCCAACACCACCCCTGAGAAGGAGACAGGAATCATTATAGGTTTTGAGGACTTTCTGCCTGCCACCAAGAGCTGGAATTTGGCATCACCCAATCCTGCCATCGCCAAGGAATTAAAGGATTTTCTATTTCAATAAGCTTGCTACATTATGAGATGCTGGTCTAACAGGAATGTGCGTGTGCTCACAGTCAATAGCACCCAGGACTGATGGGAAATGAGACATGTCAGAGGATTCTCTTGAAAATTGCTGCCGCCTCCGTGTTTCTCCGGGAAAGTATATAACAAATATATTGACACACATCCTCCTTAGAAGTACAGGGCCCTGTTGATCAATGCTCTGCAGCTCCAGACAGCTGGCTGGCTAACTCTGGAGCTGCTGGTGACAATTTGTGAAGCTGCTGTACCATATGCAATGATGCCCTCAGTTTAATTTTCCCAAGGAAAAACCCAATTCTCCCTGGGTGAAGACTTTTGGAACTCTTTTAACCTGGAACTAAAATGATGTGCCATTTGAGGATAGAGGGGGCAGGCTGGGGGCTGGTACCTTTGTATGTATACATTTATCATTTATACCACTAGAGGCAAACCATACTGAGTCTGATGTTGGGATGCCAAAACCTCCTCTCCTTTCTCCCTCCTTCTTCTTCTCCCCCCCACCAAAAACAGGCAATGAAAACATTTTGCATAAACAAATTCCAAATCATAACTAATCACAGGGAAGCTGACAAAAGCATGCTATACTACAGTATGAAAATACTAATCAAAGCAGCTTGTCAATTGTTAAAGTTAATGATTTAGATATGCAAAACTCTGACTAAATTTTAGGAGGTAATTACATAATTATGCACAGGTTAACACAATCAAAAATAGCAATTGCCTCCTCAATCTTTAAACTCAGGGTAACTGTTCCCTATTTTGTAAATGTTTGCACAGCTTCTCACCACCTTTTTTCTTCTTTGGAGAAGTGAACATGGATGGACCTTCCCTTTTAGCAATGTCTACTGGACTTGATTTTGAAGCCCAGATCAGTTATTTACCTCCCTATGGGACCTCGGCATGTAATATGAGGGCATTACATTGGATAGCCTTTATCCATTCCAGTGCTATGCTCCTTTGGTTCTATTGTTCTAATAATTCCTTGGGTTACAAAATGTCTCTGCACCCACAAGGGTTGTTAAGGAAATGGAGTAAAATGTGGCTCTCCTAACCAGATTTAAGTTCCCTTTTGTCTGTTCTGGATTCAACAATTTCTAACTTACCTGAAGTTGGAGATAGTTACCAGAACTCTAAAATGAGCACCCAGGTGACCCTTTTTTAAATTGTATTCCAGATAACATCATTTCACTACTCCCCACCCCTACTTTTTCCACACAAAGCAGCAGGATTCAAGTACAAGTACCTCTCATTTTGTAGTTTGCTGGGAAAATCTCTTCTGCAGTGAATTTGTATCAAGAAAACTCTATTTTTCACACTGACTTCCATTATGAAGTTGATGACATGTTGGGAGCAGGAGGGGACTAACTGCCTAAGTTAAATTCCTTGAAAGATAAGGAGTTATGAAATAGATGGAGTGGCCCAAGTGGCAAACTGAGTAGGGAAGTAGTGGAAATCTCCAGAACTATCTTCAACCCTTTAAGCTGAAGAGAGCCATGAGAATGGGGCCAAGGGCTTAGGCTAAGATCTCCACGCTTTTCAAAGGTTTTGCCAATGTTAAACTTTTGTATTCTGTATTTTTCATCATTTAACTTCTCAGTATGCCCAAGATTGCAAGTCGCAGAGCAGGTAGTGATTCTAATTGGTAGTAGGACAAGGGACTCCCTATATGGGACTAGTTTAAAAAAATTCCCAGGGAAATTCTTTAAAAAACAAAACATTTTCTCTATTGAAACAAGGGAAGATTGGAGGTGGGATGGGAATGAGTTGGCTAAAGGAAGGAAGAGTAAATATGAATAGATTATTCCCAGGTATGGTTTGACAATTACAATAGTAATAAATACTGCATTATGGGGCAGCTAATAATGAAGTGGATAGAGTGCTTGGCCTAGAGGCATGAAGACTCATCTTTCTGCCTTCAAATCTGACTTCAGACACTTACTGGTTGTGTGACCCCGGGCAAGTCATTTTACTCTGTTTTCCTCAGTCTCTTCAACTGTAAAATGAGCTGCAGAAGGAAATGACAAACCATTCCAGTATCTTTGCCAAGAAAACCCCAAATGGGGTGACAAAGAGTTGGACATGACTGAAAATGAACGATGGCAACAAGTTGCCATGTCTGATAAATTTGAACTGCTGATTGAATAGAATGAGAGGAAACAAGTTCACAAAGGATCATCCAGGATGCAGCTTTGAGTCATCATTCCTTGCCTACTTTGGATATTTCCTCATTGATCCCAGTGGAGGTAAGTAGAGGTGTAGAGTTGGTACGGGATATGGATTTTAGAGACTAAAGGAATGAGAATCTACAGGGGGCTAAGGCCTGCTGCCTTTGCAATCTTATGGGGAGATTCTTTGCCTCTAGGCCCTTTCCCCAGCCACCATTTTCTTCTCTGTTTTAAACTCAGTTGTTGATCCACTTGGTCCCATTTCCACAATCACCTTCTATTACTTCCAGTCATTTTTCCTTCTTCTCTGATTTACTGAATGAAAGCATACATTATGTCATGGATTAAGAGTTGGAAGAGACCTCAGCATTTATATTATGGTGCTTTGAGATTTGCAAAGCATCTTACATGTTATTTCATTTGATCCTCTCTACAACCCTATTATCGGCCACATCTCAAGGTTTCTAAAACATTTTATTCACGCTATCTCATTGGGAGTAAGACCTGGATCCAACTCCCACTCCTAACACATAATAGTTTGAAGGTAAAAGTGTCCAAAGCCACCCTCTAATACTCAAAGTTATAGGAGAGTTAGCAGTAAATTACTTTTCTCTGAGCGTTTACTATTTAACAGGAATCAAAACCCAGACCTCTATATTGAAATTATAGAGACTCACAGTTAGTTAGGATAGGATTAAGATCTTCATGTTGTTCAGGACATGGCGTATGTCACCACTGCCCATCCCTTTATCACTTTCCAGGCCTCTAAGTCATATCTTAGGGTCAAAAGTCTGCTATGTGCATGATTTTCAATGAAATAGACAAAGGCAATAGTTAAATGATACTTGATAATTGTCTTAGGAAATGCTTGCTTTCAGGGAAGCTTGATCTCAAGGGGCCTATAGCTAGATTATAGTGTAATTTTGCAAAGGCCCGAACATTAAGGGAAATAGGGTCTGACAGAATAATAACTAGGACAGTGCGAATAAATCAGAAAATAGGAAAGATGACTTCTCCAGGGCAGTAGGGGTGAAAGTGAGAAAGAAGTTTTAAGACCACTCCACCCCATGTGGAAGATTTTGATGCCCAGAGCTAGGTACATATGTTAATAATTAGTTCCACATGCTCCAAAGATGAAACCTTATATTACAACAGAGATGGGGGCAGGGGTGGGTCATGTGCAAGGAAAGGACGGGGGGAGTTGCTTTGTGTGTCTGTGTGAAATATCTTATAAATATCAGATATACCTACTAGCACCCACAAAGTTGATCTGGGCACAGAATGTAGACAGACCCATTCCTTCTGGGGGTTGCACACTGAGGGGCATATAAATAACAAACTGAATGTTTACAACAGAAAATTTGCAAGGTGTGCTGAGGTGCTGGGGTAACAATTATAATTGTTGGAAGTGACAAAAGCTATTATCAACCAAAAGGAGGAGAAAACTTGGGGAAGGAGAGAGTAGAATGGGATTCCTTTTTTGAAATCATACAACACAAGCAGCTTTCTGTTATCTACACATATTTTGACCCTATAAAAGACTAGCATTCAAAAGGCATTCTACATCACATAGATAGGGGAGTGATTACTGACTTTTTTGATATCAGGCAAGATGCATTATTATTATTATACAATAATGATAATGGTACTGATGATGATAATGGTGATGATAGAATGCTAGCATGCCCATGAATCCATTCCCTCAGGGAGCTATGCATTGAGTGGCATATCAGAAGAGTAGATATTATTAATAATAATAGTTAAATATTTAACTATTTAATTTAATATTTAATCCAATTTAATTTAATATTTAATCCAACCATTCTGGAGAGCAATTTGTTACTGTGCCCAAAGGGCTATAAAACTGTGCATACCCTTTGACCCAGAAATACCACTTCTAGGTCTGTGTCCCAAAGGGATCATAAAAAGCAGAAAGAACTCACATGTACAAAAATATTTATAGTAGCTCTTTTGCGGTGGCAAAGAACTGGAATTTGAGGTGATGCCAATCAATTGGGGCAGTATCCATCAAGTTGTGGTATATGAATGTGATGGAATACTATTGTGGTATAAGAAATGATGACCAGGCAGTTTTTTTAAAAACAATTGGGGTTAAGTAACTTGCTCAAGGTTACATGGCTAGTCATTATTTGTGTGTGGGTGCTCATTTTCTGAGGCCGGATCCGATCTCAGGTCATCCCAACTCCGAGGCCGGCGCTCTTACTCACTGTGCCACCTAGCCACCCCTGACCAGGCAGTTTTAAGAAAAATCTGTAAAGACTTATATGAACTGATGTTGAGTGAAAAGAGCAGAACCAGGAAAATATTGTACACAGTAACAGTAACATTGTGTGATGATTAATTTCAGTAGACTGAGCTCTTTCAGCAATACAACAATCTAAGACAATTCCAAAAGACTCATGGTGGAAAATGTTATTGAAAGAACTATGGAATCTGAATGCAGATAGAAGAATATAATTCTTCTTTTCTCTTCTATTTTTTCACGTCTTGTGGTTTTCCCCTTTTGTACCAATTCTTCTTTCTCAACATGACGAATGTGGAAATAAGTTTAATATGATTGTACATGCATAGTCTATCAGATTGCATGCTATCTTGGGGAGGGGGAGATGAGTGAGGGATACAAAATTTAGAACTCAAAATCTTATAACAGTGAATGTTGAAAACTAAAATAAAAGAAAGAAAGAAAAGAAAAATAAATATTACCTCATTTGATCCTCATAACAGTCCTAGAAGGTAAGCAGGTAGGTATTAACCTTGTTTTATGGATGAGGAAGTTGAGGAAAATACAGGTTAAGTGACTAAGTGTCTGAAGCTGGAATGGAGCTCAGATCTTTCTGTTTCTTCTTTTTTAATAGTATTTTATTTTTTTTCCTAATTACATGTCAAGACAATTTTTGCACTAATTTTTACAAGATTTTGAGTTCCAAATTTTTCTCCCTCCTTAACCTCCTTCCCTTCCCTCTCCTCTTCTGAAAATGGTAGGCCATTTGATAGACCTTATACATGTGTTATGCAAAACACATTTCCATATTAGTGACAGTTGTGAAAGAAGGACCAAAAGGTTAAAAAAAAAAAACATGTAAAAGAAGAAAATAAGTGAAAAAAGTATGCTTTGATCTGCATTCAATTCTTTACCTGGATGTGGATAGCTTTTCCTTCATGAGTCCTTTGTACTTGTCTTGGATCATTGTGTTGCTGAGAAGAACTGAGTCACTGATAGTTGATCATAACCCGATGTTGCTGATACTGTGTTTAGTGTTTTCCTGGTTCTGCTCCTTTCATCTTGCATTAGTTTGTACAAGTCTTTCCAGATTTTTCCCCCTAAAATCTAAGTGTTCATCATTTCATATTGCACAATAGTATTCCATTATATTCATATACTACAGGTTGTTCAGCCATTCCGCAATTGATGGGCATCCCCTCAATTGCCAATACTTTGTTACCAACAAAAAAGCTTCTGTAAATATTTTTATGCTTGTAGGACCATCCTTTCCTCTTTTATATGATCCCTTTGGGATACAGACCTACTGGTGGCATTGCTGGATCAAAGGGTATGCACAGTTTGATTGTCCTTTGGGTGTAGTTACAAATTGCTCTCCAAAATGTTTGGATAAGTTCACAACGCCACCAATGATGCACTAGTGTCCCAATTTTCCCACATTCTCTCCAACATTTATTAATTTCCTTTTTTTGTTATATTAGCAAGTCTGATAGGAGTGAGGTGGTGAGGTGATACCTCAAAATTGTTTTAATTTATATTTTTTTAATCAAAAGTGATTTAGAACACTTCTGCATATGCCTATAGATAGCTTTGATTTCTTCATCGGAAACATTCCTTGGCTCATATCCTTTGCTCACTTATCAATTGGAGAATGGCTTGTATTCTTATAAATTTGACTCAGCTCTCTATGTATTTGAGAAATGAGGCCTTTATCAGAGACTCTTGCTATAAAGACTGCTCCTCAGCTTTCCACTTTCCTTTTAATCTTGGTTGCATTTGTTTTGTTTCTGTAAGTTTTTAATGTAATATAATCAAAATGATCTATTTTACATCTCATAATGCTCTCTAGCTCTAATTTTGTCATGAATTCTTTACAGATTTGACAGGTATTCTTTGTTCTAATTTGCTTATGATTTCATGCTTTATGTCTAAATCATGTACCCATTTTGACCTTATATTTGTACATGGTTGAGATGTTGTTTTGTACCTAGTTTGTGCCTTACTGTTTTCTAGTTTTCCCAGTACTTTTTTGTCAAATAGTGAGTTCTTATCCTAAAGGCTAGGGTCTTTGGGTTTATCAAACTCTAGGTTACCTCAGTTATTTACTACTGTGTGTTGGGTACCTAATCTATTACACTCATCTACCACTCTGTTTCTTAACCAGAACTAGATAGTTTCAATGATTATTGATTTATAATATAGTTTGAGATCTGGCATTGCTGGCTACCTTCCTTTGTATTTTAATTAATTCTCTTTATATTCTTGACCTTGTTATTCCAGATGAACTTTGTTATTTTTTTCTAGTTCTATAAAATAATTTGGTAGCTTGATTCATATAACACTGAATAGGTAAATTAACTTGGGTAGAATTGTCATTTTTATGATTATCCATGAACAACTAATAACTTTCTAGTTATTTAGATCTTTGTGTGAAGAGTGTTTTGTAATTGTGTTTATGTAGTTCCTAGGTTTGTCTTGGCAGATTGACTTCCAAGTATTTTATATTGTTTACAGTTATTTTAAATGGAATTTCTATTTCTTGCTGCTGGACTTTGTTGGTCATAGAAAGAAATGCTGATGATTCATGTGGGTTTATCTTTTATGCTGTACCTTAGCTAAAGTTGTAAATTATTTCAAGTGATTTTTTAGTTGATTCTCTAGGATTCTATAAGTATATCATCATATCATCTGCAAAGAGTGATAGTTTATTTTCCCTCTTTGCCTATTCTAATTCCTCCAATTTCTTTTTCTTCTCTTATTGCTATAGCTGGCACTTTTTGTACTATATTGAATAATAGTGGCAATAATGGGCATCTTGGCTTCCTCCCTGATCTTACTGGGAAGGCTTCTAGCCTATCCCTAGTATAGATTATGTTTGCTGATGGTTTTAGATAGATACTGTTTGTCATTTTAAGGAATGCTCTCTTTAATTCCATGCTGTCTAGTGTTTTTGTTTTTTTTTAATAGAAATGAGTGCTGTATTTTGTGCAAAGCTTTTTCAGCATTTATTGAGATAATCATGTGATTTCTATTGGTTTTGTTATTAATATGATCAATTATTTTTCCTAATGTTGAACTAATCCTACATTACTGGCATAAATCTCACCTGGTAATAATGTATAATTCTTGTGATATATTGCTAGTATTTTGTTCAAAAATTTGCATTAATATTTATTAGGGAAGTTGTTCTATAATTTTCTTTCTCTGTTTTAGTTCTTCCTGGTTTAGATATGTCATAAAAGGAGTTTGGTAGGACTCCTTCTTTACTTATTTTTACAAATATAAAATTAGATTTAATTGTTGTTTAAATGTTTGCTAGAATTCACTTGTGAACCTATCTGGCCCTGGGGAATTTATCTTAGGGCGTTCATTAATGGCTTGTTCAATCTCTTTTTCTAATGTGGTGCTATTTAGGTATTCTATTTCCTGATATGTTAATCTGGGTAATTTATGTTTTTCTAAATATGAATCAGTTTTATTCAGATTATCAGATTTGTTGGCATATAATTGTGCAAAATATTTCCTGATGATTGCTTTAATTTTTTCTTCATTGGGGATGATTTTATCGTTTTTATTTTTGATACTGCATATTGGTTTTCTTCTTTCTTTTCTAAAAATAAAATTAACCAATGGTTTATCTATATTATTTTGTTTTTTTCCCATAAAACTAGCTCCTAGTTTTATTTATCAGTTCAATAATTGATTTTTTTTTTTACTTTCAACTTTATTGATCTGACCTTTGAGTTTTCAGAATTTCCAATTTGGTGCTCAGTTGTGGATTTTTATTTATTCTTTTTCTAGCTTTTTAGTTGCATGGCCAATTAATAGATCTTTTCTTTCTCTATGTTGTTGATGTAAGAATTTAGAAAAAAAATATATTTTCTCGTAAGTATTGTTTTGGCTACATCCCATAAATTTTGGAATTTTCTCTCATTGTTGTCATTCTCTTTAGTAAGATTATTTATTGTTTCTATGATTTGTGAGGATTAGATTATTTAGTTTCTAATTAATTTTTAATCCATCTTTCCACTGCCTTCATTGAATGCAATTTTTATTGTATTGTGTTCCAAAACACTTAATATTTCTGCCTTTCTACGTTTGATTTTGAGTTTTTTATGTTGTAAATACGTGGCCAATTTTTGTGTAAATTCCATGTGTTGCTGAGAAAAGGTATATTCCTTTCTGTTCCCATTTAATTTTCTCCAAAGTTCAATCATACCTAAAATTTCCAATATTCTATTCATCTTATTAGTTTGTTTCTTTCTTTTTTTGGTTGGATTTATCATGTTCTGAGAGGGCACAGTTGAGTTCCCTCACTAGTATAATTTTGCTGTCTTTTTCTTCTTGTAACTCACTTGGCTAGAGTGAGTTCTCTAGCTAAGTTCTCCCAACTATGCCAATGTACGTGGGCATGTTCTGGTGCTCATGTTTACCTTCTCTATTGCACTGGGGCTCAACATCTCCAACTGATTTGTTGAGGTGGGCCTTGCTCCTGGTTTGCTGGGATACTTCCTGTCCTGGACTGTGTTCTCTTTTTACTGAGACAGAGCTTTTTTGTTGATCTTCCAAGTTTCTTGGACTAGAAGATTGTTTCACCCCATCTCTTTGCTGGGTCTGCTATATCAGGGATTATTTTTGGATGTTATTTTACGATTGCTTGGAGGTAAATATGGGAGAATTACAGTGATTTATTGCTTACTCCTCCATCTTGGCTCCCAGAAGTACAACCCCAGATTTTCTGTTTCTAAGTCTAGCACTTTATACATTGTGCCACCTGTTGCCTATGTACTTACTATGTGCCAGGCCTTGTACGAAGACATGATTTCCTCAGTGTAGGGAAACCTCATTGAGGAATTTCCTTCCCCAATGCAGGTTAACAGCTGTTTTGCAATTTAGAGTTTTAGAGTGTTACTTAGAACACTAAAAGGTTTAGTGACTTGCCCAGGGTAATATAACCAATGTCAGACTTGGGAATTATACCCAAGTCTTTCTGATTCTCTACAATAAGCCATGTTGTTTTTCCTCAATGATGGTGATACAATATCCTGTCACTTGTAGGAGGTAATGAAGGCCAACATTATAGGCATTAGAAAACTAAAAAACAAGGGACTTTCACAGTATGATGTGTGATCGAAATATGACTGTATCACATCTGGCAGATCTGAAAGAACCTAGCCTTTCCCTGACCTTTTCCCCTACTTGACCTAGTTGCTCAGAATATGGTGAATTTTTGAGCAAAGAAAGGGGTGAATGCTATGCTGACCATGTCCTGAATTGTATATAACACTTTTCTTTAAGATGACTACCAGTATGCACCATTCTTTTAATGCTCCTTTCCCCCAAAAGGGTCACCTGTTGGAAGTACAATGTTGTATTTCTGTATTTTTATATTGCCATGATAAACATAAAATATATTTCTTAAAATTCAATCCTGGGCATCAAGAAACAATAGAAGATGATTGTGAGGAAATAAAATTGCAAGCCACCTGGCATTCATTTAAAAAATGTTTTCACTAATTGTTGCCCATTTAGTGCATAAAAGCATTAAACAATCTCCAAAAAGGTATGCATGAAAAGGACTTAGAAATACAACTGTGACATCTGTCGTTACTGAACTAGGGTTGCATTTCAAAACTTACTCCCTATAGAAAACTGGAACTGGAGTCAGGACAATTAGATAGCTCAGTGGATAGAGCTCTTAATCTGAAGCCAGGAAGCCCTGAGTTCTAATTTTGCCTCAGCTATGCATACAGGTATGTGACCCTAGGCAATACATATAATCTCTGCCTCCCTCAATTTTCTCATCTGTAAAATGTATACAATACTAACGTCTATCTCTCCAGGTTATTATAAGGATTAAATGAGATAACATTTGCAAAGGTTTGCTTTGCGGAACTTAAAGCACTATATAAATGCTAGCTATTATTAGTAGTGAGTTTCTTGCTGTGCAGTTCCATGCCTACGATTCCAGTAGCTCTGAGTAGAAGTTGGTGCCGTTCTGGTAGTGGGGAGAATGAGTTAATCGAAGGACAGATTATTAGATTGACACAATATAGTGGAAATAGGGCTAGACCTGGAGACCTAGGTTTGAATATAGATTGCTAGAAAATCATTTCATCTCTCTGAGTCTGCTTCCTCATCAGTAAAATAAGGATAATAATTCTTGTTTTCTTGCCTGACTGCTTTGTCAGAAAAATGCTCTGCAAACTGTTATGCACCATATGAAGATGCTATTGTTTCATTATGGGTAACTGAGATGAGCTAAGACATACTTCTACCCTCAATTATCCCATTCCTATTAACTATCAATTCTTTGTTAATATAACAATGCAATAGTCTTGCAGAGTTTTCTAGAGCAATGATGAAACTGATAACTTGTCTAATGTCACAAAGCCAATATATCTGATTCAGAATTAATAATACTTTAAAAAATCTTTTAGGAGTTGATATTGAAATAGAAAATACCAATTGAAATATACACAAAACAGGGATAACCATCATGTATATCACACCACACTATCTGGTTTCTAGGTATTTTCTATTTGTTTTTGACAATTTTCTAGTATAAAAATGATCTCTTGTCTCTGAAAAATATAAATACTTAGATTAGAAGATACTCCTAGCATGGTAATTTCTCACTTATCAGAATATATACCATTACCTTTTAGAGATGGCAAAATCTAAGCATTATTATGTAGTCACAGAACAACCCAAGGGTATTGGGATTGCAGATATGTGATTGAGAGCTAAATGGATTGTGGACACATGGCGATGTAAAGTCCACCCTAAATATCCAGGAAACAGGGAGTTACTAAGGACACTGTAAGCAAGAGACCATGAACATCTGGGTCTGATTTTGTCCTGTGACTAAAGGAGATAGCCACAAGTGAATTATAAACTCAGATTACATGAGTAAAGCTTGTGTCTAGGAATAAAAGGAGCTGTCTCAGGTAACAAACATGTACCTTCCCAAATTTGTGTGGAACTATTGCTTGTACTAAGACTTAAAGAAACAAAAATCAACAAGCATATACTAATAGCATTCAATTAACATAATGATTTGCTTTTAAGCAGCATGCATAGATATAGTAAGCTGATGCCAGAAAATGTATAGGGAATACTTAAGCTAAAGGTGAAGTCAGAGAGTATACTGAGGAGTGTCCCCACCGAAGAGAATCAGACAAGCTGATTTGGAGATGCAGGGAGGAGTAAACCTTTTAGAAATCAAGTGGACAGAGGATTGATGATGCATGCTAACAATCACTTGAAAAGAGATAGTTTTTTAGACATAGCCTTTTCTCCCCTCTCCCCCAGTGGGAAAGGGAGATGGGAGGGAGAAGAATGCTTAATAATTAAAACAAAAAAAATTAAAAAGAAAAGAAATTAAATGGAAAATTGGAACTTGTTATGAAAGCAAAGAATTGCAAAAGCAGAAGTATTTTACATGAAGTTGTGGAAGGCCTAGAGAGCTGTGTGACCATGGGCAAGTCTCTTAACCCCAACTGACCTTCAAAAAGAAAAAAAAGGCATGGAGAAATAAAGCAGTTTGAAGTTAGCAAATATATGCTCCTATTTGGATTCCTTTTAATGAAGAATTATGCCATACTAGTTATGGTTTCCTCTTGTGGGAGCCAGTATGCTAAGATTTAGGAATCTGAGATTATAAACTCCATAAGGGCAGGGCCTGTTTTTTTTTTACTTTTCTAATATCCCCAGTTTTCAGCACAGTGTCTGGTACACAGCAGGCACTTAATAAATGGTTTATTGATTGATTGATCAAAGAAGAAAAAAAAATCACCTCTCTTTCTGGTTCTGCACCTAAATATCCTGTTGAATGTTTTAAAAAGAACCTTAGATCTTAAAATTCCTAGTGCATTTGCACAGCAGAGATGACAGGTCCTGATATCAATGACAGATCCTGAAGTTATTTTAGTGAATGTCCAGCCTACCACCACACCTTCATTTTACAGATGAAAACATGAAGGATCATAGACCTTGATCATAGACCTCTAATCTAACCCTATCATTTTACAGATGAGGAAACTGAGACCCAGAGTGGTTGACTTGCCTATGCTGAAATAACTAGTAATTAGAAGTCAGGTTCCAAAACAACAATCTCTAATGTTAAATCTAGCCTTTTGTTGGCTCTATCACACTACTTCTATAATCACTGCTCTGAGACAGCTTCATTCATGTCCCCAGATGGTCTCAGATATCACCATTCCCTGCCATTCCCCATCAAAATAGTATAGTTTTATAGACTCTCATCATTACACATTTGTAGTATAAAACTACCATATACATACATCAATAACAGTCACTTTCTTCCAACAGTAAAGGAAGGTATCTTATATAACTATTGCCTATGCCCTGCATTTCTAATTTAATAGCCAAATAATTTTTACACTGAAAAGATATATTGAGTGGAAGTTAAATTGTATAATTTCTAGTTTCTTCTCATTGGTCCCTATCACCTTTCAAATTTAAGATTTTGAAAGAGGACAAACCTTTTTCCTTCTGGACATTAAATGCAACTTAACAGAACTGAACAATATTTAAACACAGTTCTTACAATAGGGAAAAAAAGTCTTTTTTGGGTCAACAAAAATACCCCCTAGGTCTTGGATCTTGTGAAGTTTTGAAGTTGATGAAGGTAAAATATCATTCCTGAGTCTGAAATTAGGAAATTGTCATACAAATTCAAACCAAACAATAGGCTGTTTTCACAGGTGATGCCAAATTTCACAGGTTTGGATTTGTCTTTTTTGGTGACTTCTGTGATATTGTGATTTATATGAGGACTTTTTCTCTGATCAATGAACCTGAAAGAGAATCCAACTACTACTTGCCATTCATGTTTCTGAGACATGTTTTGAAGATGAGGTCAAAGGATTGTGTAATGTGTGAAATGGAAACATCAATGGATTCAAACTGTAGTTTTTTTTATAATGCATACCACCATCTCAGCATTTCAGTGGCACACTGCTGAAGGAGAATGCTAAGAAGCCATACCGCACTGTGTCCTGGGAAAATCTGCCTTTGGACAAAGAGAAAGGAAAAAACAAAGATTTTCCAATGCCTGCAAAAATGATTGTTGCACAAGACAAAATTATCTGTAAATCAATCCCAAAGCAAGACACAGTTCCCAAATCTGCCATCCAACGATATGGTTAAAAGTAGTCTTCCAAAGTGGAGCCATCAGAAGGTGCGGCGGTTACATGCAGCGGTTTTCCTCCATCATCCATTTCTTCTAGGTTTTATGTTACCATTCCTGCTGTCCACATTCTACTCTCAGTGTTCACCATCTTCTTCTTAAATATTAAGATCATGCTGGGTTGAAGGAGAAGTTTTCATGGCTCTACAATTAGGTCTGCTAAATTGTGAATGACTGAGGGAAACAAACCAAACCAAACTGACAAACAATGACAACAAAAGTGCAGAATTAGTTACCCTATCAGGCATTTATTTGATTGATTCTTTAGGATGAGAGCAACTTCAGAGTGTTGGATGATAATAGGTTTGCTTAGCCCTCTCTCTTTGGGATCCTATACCTCAATATTAATGAGAAACTTATATTTCACAATGCCCAAGATAAAATTTTTGTGTATGTGACTGTAACAGTCTTTGACACAAGGCGATAGCTCAACAAATTGAAATGAAAAAGATAGGCTGAGGACAACTAGGCCTTATTTAAACAAGGATAAATTTAGAAATGTGAAAAATATGCAAAAAAAGAAATAGATTTGGCTTGAAAATATAGCAGATTTAAAAACTGGAATATCTTTTTTCTAGTGGGGCTGATAGGATTGCCTAATGAACTCCTTTAGGGAAGTTTCCAAAATACAGTGGCAGCATAATGATCTATCATGACCTTTCTGTTCTCAAGACCTGGTCAGTTTCTGAAGAAAGTAGGGAGAGAATAGTTAGAAAGAGCAGTAATTGAGGCAGGAACTATGATGGTAAGCTCATGCTAGAAGTCATTATATTTAATTTAGAAGACTGCCTTCAAGCCTAGGTCTCAATTTGATGGCCGGACTTTGGTTTGGGGTTCTTTCTTTCACAAAGGCTCTAACCTTAGTGGGACTTGGGGCCCTGACCCTTTTCTGAGCCTTATCATACAGTACTAGCTCTGACTCAGCTTTTCCTTCTGAATGGGTTGGGAGTCTCCACTTGGCTCAGGATATCTTGCTTTGAAGCCCAAGGCATTATTTTTTGCCCCAACATTTTGGTGTTGTTGGGTAAGTGTGAGGGAAGCTACTATACACTGTTTCAAGAACTATTCACTGTTTTATCATGTTCAAAATTTGTTTGTAAATGTTTGTAAAAAGGATAGTTCCTTCAAGAAGAGACCTTTCTGAAAAATACTACAGTTGCTTATAAAACTGATGGTCTAGAATGAGTGACATTTAGTAGAAGAGAGAGGGTAGAGAAGGGTTATAAAATGCACTAAGAAAGATAGGGAAGTGTTAGGTTATGCAAAGCAAGCATATGTTGTGTCTGTCCTGATTGGAAATTCAGGGGCATAGAGAATGGAGTTTTATAGTCACCATATCTGTGTAAATCTCTTTGTGTGAAGTAAAAAAAGGCAATCCTACTATTATGAAGAAAAGACCCAGAAGTTCACAGAAATGATAATAATTAAAAACATAAATAGAAATTAGGTACATTTTAAAAAAAGATTTTAGAATGTTATTATTATTATTATTTACTCTTAGAGTAGAAATGGAAAGTCATGGAGAAGAACTGGGAAGTGCTATTACTAGATTTTTCTGTATTAGGTTTGAAAAAATAAGTTTTTGTTGTGGAGTCATTTCTGTCATGCCCAACTCTTTTTGATACCATTTGGGATTTTCTTGGCAAAAATACTTGATTGGTTTGGCATTTCCTTCTCCAGCTCATTTTACAAATGAAGAACTGAAGCAAATAGTCATGAAGTGACTTTCTCAGGTTTAAACAGCTAATAACTGTCCAAGGCCATGTTTGAACTCAGAAACAAGAATTTTCCTGCCTCCAGGTCTGGTACTCTATCCACCTAGTGTCCTAGTAGAATTACATAAAAAGAAGAAAATGAGTCTCTCACTTGGAAATTATAAGCAAAAAAGGTAAGGGCCAAAATATTATTGGAATTGTAAAGAGGAGAATTATGGCCAGGCTTGAGCTTTCTGTAGGTGAATAAAATATAAAAAAATAAAACATTAACTCTAGATAATTAGGGGTTTTAATAATAAGTAAGATAATAATCTTACTGATGTTTAAAAAGGGAGTACCTGTTTGTGCCTAGAACTTATGTATCTTTTTAATCATGTCCCAAATGACATTCTAATATATTATCCATCCTAATTGTTAAACCTAAACTATTGAAATTTTTTTTTTTTGCTTTTTGGAGGGCAATTGGGGTTAAGGAACTTGCCCAAGGTCACATGGCTAGGTTTTTGTTTGTGTGTGCGTTAAGTGTCTGAGGCCGGATCCGAACTCAGGTCCTTCTGACTCCAGGGCCGAGGCTCTACTCACTGCGACACCTAGACGCCCTCTAAACTATTGAATTTTAATAGTTTTTGCAAAAGCAACCACATCATAGTTCAGGTTGTATTTCAACTAACATTAGAGAGATAGGTTTAATTTAGCTATAAATAGTAGGCTCTAAACCTTTAAAAAGTGCATGCCAAGCCCATTCAACCCATTTTTTTTTGTTTTGCTTTTATTTTATTTTATTTTAATTTGGTAATAGTAAAGTATGTTCAGAATGAAATGTACCTCTTAAAGGTCAATTAATGTACCTCTTAAATGTACCTCTTAAAAGGTCAATTTTTAGTTATTCTAGATTCAGTAATCCTTCTAGGCAGTTTTGAATCTAGTGAGGAGAGTGACTGATCCTAGACCTAGAAAATTAATTAATTTTTTGGCTAGTTGTGCAAAGTGAAATCAATTTCTTTTAAGTTAATTATTAAAATATCTGTGGATTTTTACTTTTCCTGGGCTTTTGAGTTCCAGGAAACATGGTAGGAGATTTTTTAAAAGATAGAAATTGATTCTAATAGGAGAACAAATCTCAAAAGGAAATCCCACCCTTCTTTGACAAGTTTCTCTCTTTAACTTGTGCCTGACAAGGGAAGAGAAAATATAAAAGTGTGTGAAGTTCAGATATACACTTCTGCATAACAGTGTAAATTTTGTTTTCCTCAAAGACTCTAAGTTCCTTGAGAACAAGGACCATTTTTTTGGTCTTTTTGTTTTTAGCCCAACCCTGTGTCTTGCACTTTGTAGATATTTAATAAATGTTGATCGACTAATTGATTGAATGTGGCAGAATATCACAGCCCTCTCTCTCAGTCTCCAAGTCTACCCCACTACTTCTGAAGTCCCAACATAATTTCATAATGGATCAAGCAGACTACACTTCTTTACTGTCTCTCCTGAAATCTTACTCTTACTTCTCACTTTTTGAATCATTCTAATAAAGCACTTCTGGTTTACACCATGATATTTTAAGCTTATCCTTCCTTATAGTCCATATTTTCCTTTGAATAAGTAGTAACAGCCTCTACTTTTCCTAAAAACTAAGCAATGCAATCACCACCACACCCAAATCAAACAGATTAAAAACAGCCTCTTTTCAAAGTGCCAGCTAGTTAACAGAATCAAGACATCATCACCCCAGGTTATTTCGATAACTTAGATCTACCCTGTATTGCAGTGATTTTATAATCATTATGTTATGATTTTCTTAGTTTGTAAGCTTCCTTTTATTTAAACAAATTGTCTGTGCTCATAGTCTTAGAGAACCACCTACAGCTCAAATAGATAGAAAGATATGGAAAGATAGATAGATTTAGATAGATCAACAGATAAATAGGGAGGTAGTTAGGTAGACAAAGCATTTCCTTTTTTTCTTTTTCTTTTTTTTCTTTTTGGAGGGGGAAGGGCAGGGCAATTGGGGTTAAATGACTTGCCCAAGGTCACACAGCTAGTAAGTGTTAAGTGTCTGAGGTCGGATTTGAACTCAGGTCCTCCTAACTCCAGGGTCAGTGCTCTGTTCACTGAGGCCACCGGCCCCAAAGCATTTCTTAAGTACTTCCTTTGTATCAAGCGCTATGTTAAGTCCTGGAATCAAAGCACGAACAAAAAGATAATCTGTATTTTTATGGCGTTTATTGGTGAACAATAACACATATGAAAGGCAAAGAGAAGATCATAGAGTAAGTAGATCAAAGACCCAGGTCACCCTGACTCAGAATTTAGTGTCCTAACAAAGACACTTCCTTTTAAGGAAGCTGAAAAACAGGGGAAAAGGAGAAAGAAAGGTACCCACAGAGTAGGAGTAGGGGGAGCAGCACTCAAAATTCAGTGTTTCAGAGCAGAGCTTGGAGAGAGGTGAACTTGGCTGGTCTAGGTTCTTCCTCAAATGGACATCCCAGGAAGGATCTCACCAAATGGAGGAAAGAGCCAAAGGGGCAGAGATATTTTCAGGGTAAGAAATCTTCAGAAATCTCCATGTGCTAGATGGAGACGTAAAAATCTGGGGAGTCCAGAGTGTATTAGGAAGAGAAGAATGTAGTTCAGTGAGTTGTTCATAGTTCCATGGCTAGTACATAAGTCTCAAAGGCAGGATATAAATTCAAATCTTCCTGACTCTATCCGTTTACTGTAGCCCACACTACCACACTCCCTTTTCCTTACAACTGAATTGGACAATTCAAATAAAAATAATTACCAGATATAAATATAATGACAAATATAAACAATCAGCTACTGGTAGTACCTATTTCTATAGCACTTTAAGGTTAATAGCACACTGTGGGGTAGGCATTATTGCTCCCATTTTAGAGATGAACAACTGATGGTGAGTGACTTGCTGAAGGTCACAAGGCAATTAAAATGTCAGTCTACATTTGAAGCCAAATCTCTCCTTGACTCAAAGTATAGTGTTCTTTCTCCTGCACATCACTACTTACCTGCACCCAATGACATTTATGAGTCATTTTGTGATAGAATAAATGAAGAATATTAATATTCAAAAATAAAAATCTTAGATCTGTTCGTCATCCAACTAGCCAGTATGTGGCTGGACACAAATCCCTTGGGCACTTCACTAGAGACCTCTATCCATTCATGAATAGGGCCAATCATTAAGTCAATCTGTAATCTGCCTAATTGTTCGATCTATATCTAACCATCCTGAACAAGAATATGTGAAAGACTTTGTTAAATATTTTGCTGCAATCTAGGTAAATTATATCTCCAAAATCCCTCATTCAATAATCTAAAGAGCAAAGGAGGTTCATTTGGCATGTCTCAATTCTTGATGAAGCTATATTAGTTCTTCCTGGTCTTGGTTCCCTTTTCTATGTAGAAGTTTATGAAAAATCCTCTTAACAGAACATTCCTGGGGTCTGTAAGGAACTGGAGTCAAGTTCGCTATTCTATAATCTGAAATATGTTGCTCTTTCCTTTTTAAAAAATGGGATAAAGTTTACCTTTCACTCCTGTTGTATTTCTTCCATTCTATAGAATTTTTCAAAGATGTGGCATAAGGGGTAGGACACTAAATTCTGAGTCAGGGAGATCTGGGTCTATGATCTGTTTACTCTATGATCTTCTCTGTGCCTTTTAAAACTAAATCCTACCATCTATAAACAGAAGGAAAGTGAATTTGCCTGAAGACTGCTAAATTTAAAGAGGAATCCAATTATTATAGCGAGATATCCAGGAGAGCCCCTCTTCTAGTCCAATGTTTTATCATAAGGCCAACAATGTTCCATTTGGATCAGAGCCAGAATTCCAGACCTCAGAAATAGCCACCCAGCTCTTCTCCTTCAGTCTGTTTCCCCTGTTTATTTCGGGTGTAGTTGTTTATGTTACTAAGATTTCCAGCCTAAAGCATCGGGTACCTGCCTTCATTATTCAGATTTTCATGGTTGTCCCCCGAGTCTTTCTGTGTCAGTGGGTGCAGACAATGAATCTAATAAATGAATAAATATCTAAAATAAATATTCACATGCTTCAACATGCAAGCATTACAGCAAACTCAAAGCCAGCCTAGAATTTCTGTAGGTCAATTACCATTCTGGAGGAGAAATCTTCAGCACCCCAGCCCCCACTCCCCACCCCTCCGGTGAGCGAGACACTGGCTCACATTCAGGGAATCACATTTTAAGTATAGCTCGGCTGACTTGAGCGCTTGTTTTGCTTAATAACCCAGAGGGGATTCAGAGCTGGATAAAGCCAAGAGGGTGAGATTTTTCTGATCCAAGTAGGGATCCAAAATATCTGGATTCTAATCATTTCAATAATACTCCTAGGTTTGATTCAACCTCAGCTACCTTTGGATTGTATTTTTCTGTTTCCCTTTGTGCAAACCCCTTCAGTTCTGCTTTGAAAAGAGAAAAGGCTGAGCAGATTTTGGATGAATGGGAATACATGTCTTGCTGTTAAAAGGGATATTTATCTCATTTATTTGTCTTATTATTATTCTAATAATTATTAATTTAGTAATTCTTGATACCTTAGGCTTTATAACTCAGAACGCCTCCCCCCCACCTCCGCCCCTGCAAACATACAGGCAGCAAAATGAATTTGTATTTTCAGTGACAACAACCGTTTGGATTAGGGGTGGGAAATGTTTTCACTAATGTGAAAATAATTAGAATTTTTTTCCCCATTTCTAACCTCAGATCTTTTCTGAAACATTTAAAATGTCACAGTTTAGTTTTGCACAGAATTTTAGAAATAAAGGCACACTTTTACAATGCTTTCCAGCTCTCTGGAACAGTTGGACCCTCAGATTGATAATGAGTCAAGTGATTTTAGTTTTGGAGTAAACTTTGGGCAATTTTCTATTTTTATTACTGCCCCCTCCCCCTCCCCAAAGCCCAACTTTAACTTCCTGACTCTTAATTTGGAAATTGTCTCCCTGAAAATTTCAGGGTATGCAAAGTAGTCTTTGGCTGCACTTTCATTTAGCAATGATGCACTTAATGACTGATATCCTGCTGTTGTTAATCGGATCTTTAGGTAAATATCATTCTTCAGAAAATAAAAAAGAATCTTGCTAGCTAACTGGCTCCTTTAAGATGTGCAATGAGGGGCTATGAGCCAAGAATCTGCAATATTCTTTATAATTTCATGGGGTCTTCTAAGGAAATGTGCCAATTTTATGGGGACTCTTAGGGAAAAATTCTGATTTCATGTGGATTCGAGTGAAAAGGTAAATTTCATGGGATTTCTAAAAATGGCTGGATTTCTCAGAATCCATGAAATCTGTGACAGCCATGGAGAAAATTCACCTCTCTTGTTATGGAGTAAATTTCAGTGCAGTTTGGCAGAACTTTGGTTCTCATGCACTTGCTATGTCAGTCATACATTACATTTGAGGGTCCTTTGGGGGTCCATTTTGACCATGTAGCTTTTTATTGATTGATACCTGAGAATGCCAAAGATGCTTCTTTTCATAGGACAACCCTCCTAGGCTTAGAAGTCAGGCCCTAGATAACCAATAGTTAAGGCCACTTGAGGGTCCAAGGAGACTTCTGTGGAGGTGAGAAAACATAGACAAAGGAATCTCTGTCTGCCTTGATTACCCCACATTCCAGTCCCATGACAGTCCAAGGATATTATGCACTGTTCCTCCTTCACCCAGCTTCTATACATTGAAATATTGGGTGTATGTGTGTGTATATATATGTATGTGTGTGTATACATGTATATATGTATGTATACACACACATATACACGGCACTATCTTAAGGGCAGGGGTTGAGAAAGTTGAGAATCCTAGAAAATTATCTGCTGCATTGCTGGTGGGAAGACAGCCTAGGCTGTACTTACTAAGAAATATGACACCTTTATCTCAGTAAAACCACATCCAGCCATAGAGATATTAGAAACCCTGCTCCTCTTCACAAAAATGGTAAGGCCAGTAAACAGTATCCTGAAGACTTCATGTATCTCAAGTAAATTCTTCCCCTGCTTTCCCCTATCTTTCTTTTCTCCCATAGCTCAATTCATGGTCTTCTCCTGCCTTGGACTAGAAACTGAAATTTCTACTAACTTCTGCTAATCAAGGTTCTATGGCTTATACATTTTTATTCTCGGTAAGTATTCACAGGATGTCTGGTTATCAGACTAGATTAATATGTGTTTGTTTCTCATATAGCATTGTAGTTGTGGTGAACTTGAAATAAATTAAGGATATTTTTAACGTTGTCATGAGGATTTTAATGTTTCTGAGGAAAAATGGAATCTTTTTGTTTTGTTTTTACAACATACACATTAACATACAACTAAAAATGGTATGCTTTTTGTGTTATTCTTCTTTTTTATTTTACAATAAGAGATTTGGATATTGTACAAGTCAAAGTACTACATGTTGTTAATTAATTATAAAAATTTTAAAACTTTGTATGTACCTTTGTATCAAGGAACAGAATATAATAAACACCAGAGCAGAGTGATAATAAGTAGAAGAAATCAAGACAAAAAACAAATTCAGTAAGAATAGTCTGACTATGTCACAGAACCCCAAACCTCTAAATCACTAAACAAATTCCACTGGCTATCACTTTCAGGAGTCACTCAAAATCTCCTGACTCCTTGCATTTTCACTGGCTGACCACTGTGCATAAAAGTCACTTCTTAACATCTGTCTCTGGAGTAGGGTAGGGCAGAGGAAATGAAGCTCAGGCTAGCTTCCATCAGGCAAATATTTATTTTTACTAACCAAGTACTAAGGCCTATTGTTTCTATACTGTTAAAACATAGCAAGGTTTGTCAGCAACCTTCACATCTGTCACTCTGAGTCAAAACCCCACCTGTCTCATCCTAGGTACAGGTTAGTAATCTCCTCCCTTGTGTATAGTTTCTACTTTTACATTCATTTTTCTCAGTGGCAGAGGAGAAAAATTTTACTGGTGTCTGGGTTGATTTATTTATGTGCTTATATATATATATATGCATATATATATTTATGTATTTGTGAATGTATGTGTGTGAATGTATGTGTATATATGCACACACATAAATATGAACATATACCTTTATATATGTATGTACATATACACATGCATATGCATATACACATACATATACATATACATATATACACACATATATAGAGAGATGCATATGCCCAAACAGGCTTTTCCTGCAGAAAGTATTTACATAAATGGATTTATGTAAACTTGAAGTGCTTCTAGGGTTAAGAGAGTTATGAACTTGTGATAGTGCTTGTGAGCACAACAGAAAGCAACTTGGAAGGAAGAAATTTAAATTACACAATTTGAATATGGTTTCTTCAAAATTATAGCTTAAAATATTAAGTGAACATAATTTAATATTTTCATTTTATTATAAAACAAAACAATGAAAGAAAATGAATGAATTCAATATAAGACTGTAACTGTAACCTAGTTCTTTTTCTCTAGTCCTTTTAGTAAAAGGCCATTGCCAGATATAGCCAGGGGTATGCTTGTAAATGTTTAACGGGCTATCTGACTGTCTGGGGGAAAAATATGACATTTTAAATTTAATCTGTATTATAAACATTTTCTCTTTTAGTTTCTCCAGTCTAAACAATCAACAAAGCAATAAATAAACCCTAATATTTTAACTTCCTTTTATAAAAAATTCTAATTTTCCCCCCTTGCCTTTATGATTGTTATGTCTTATTCTTTCTCTTAATACTCATTCTTTTGATAAGGTCTGGGTGTGGATTCTGCATTAACTCCTGGGATTATGAGAAGACCAGATCTGAGAGCAATAGCTGCCTTGGGATATGCAGAGGACACAAGGGTCAGTCTGGGGCACATAACCCTCACTGGCAGCTGACTGAGCCTACACTTAGCCTTCATACAACATTCATGATGAACCTGGGACTGGCCTGACTCTTATGCTCTATCATAGTTGTGAAGATCCAAGCTACTCTCTACATAACTCAGGGCAGAATAGAGATTGCTTTGTAGGTACCCTGGCTGTTTTAAAGCTTTCTTTCAACACAGTGACTTTGAAATTTCTCAGTGTATATGTGAATAAGTGTGTGTGTGTGTGTGTGTGTGTGTGTGTGTGTGTGTGTGTGTGTGTGTGTGTGTGTATGAGAGAGAGAGAGAAAGAAAGAGAATATGTTCCCTATGGGCAAATCATGCTTTCTGACTTCTCTTTACACCAAAGTTCTTCTGACATTTGATCTTCTGTCTCTTTTCCTACAAGCCAAAGATTTGAGCAGGTCTGCTTTCCTTAGCAAATTTAGAGAGGGCTGAATGATACTAGGACACAAATGATCCATTTTTGTTTAAATATTTTGCTTTATACGTGTCAGGCAGAGGCAGAAGTGATGTAATCACTCAAGAACCAGGAAACCTGACATCTCAAGCCTTTCCCCCCAAGTTTCTGGTTCATTTGAAAGGGACAAAGATCTCTTGCATAAGGGACTGCACATTTGTGAAATGTAATGTATAATATGTATGATGTAGTGTATATGCATAATGTAATATGTAATATGTATAATGTAATATACAGGCATATGTATAATATATATATGATATGTAATATAATGTATAATATAAATGAAAATGTATTTTTATGCTTTTTTTTCCTAATGAAGAATGAGATGGGGGTCTAGGTATTTGTCTTAAGAAGAAAACACCAGAGTAGACAGCTGATGCTCTTGAGTATGCTAAGGAGCCATATATCTCTATGCCCCCTGTTATGTCATTTCCCATCCTAATTCCTTTGTGCTTTTACAAGACAGCTAAGTGGTTAAGTGGATAGAGCAGTAGGACTGGAGTCAGGAAGACTGAGTTCAAATCTATCTTCAGTTATTTAATAGTAAGATGCTGGACAAGTCATTCTGTCTGCCTTGTTTTCCTCAATTGTATATCGGGGATGATAAAAGCACTTGCCTTCCAGGATTGTTGTGAAAATAAAATATTTAGATAATATTTGTAAAATATATAACCCTGTGCTTGCGACATAATAGGCACTTCATAAATTTTTGCTTGTTTCCTTGTGAAATGATAATAATGACTCTACCTTGCCTTTTGGGCCAGCTTGATGGAATTGTGGAGGCAGGAGGACCTAAGTTCAAATCTGGCCTCAGACACTTACTAGGTATGTGGTCTGAGTAAGTCAGTTGACCCAGTTTGCCTCAGTTTCATCATCTGTAAAATGAGCTGGAGAAGGAAATGGCAAATTACTCCAGTATCTTTGCCAAGGAAACCCCCCAAACCATAGAGTCCTACATGACTGAAATGACCAAACAACAACAAATCTTGACAAATCTTGCCTCTATGTGGTTGCCTGAGCAATGGCCTCTAGTGAATCCTTAACTAGGTCCACCTAGAGTTTAAATTTCCCATGGATTTCCACTTGATCTTTCTATATGTGCATATCCTCTGAAGAGACCCTCCTAAACTCGTCTCTATGCACACACATTTTCCCTCTCCTTCCCTCCCCACCCTAGATCCTAATATCAGTACCTTGGTGTACTCTCTGAGATAAATGTTCTAATAAAAGAAGAAAAGGAAAGAAATAAAGGGGAGATAGTGTCCACGTCAAAGGTGTACTAGTAAAAGTTTAATCATTATCTCACTGAGGAAAAAGTACATACAGCACATTTGAAAGTCTAATCTAAAATCTTAATACTTTTTAAAGCCTAGGTAATTAGCAAGCAAGGAAGCAAGTACTGATTTTAGAGTAATAATTGCTCACATTGAAAATTTAACAACAGGTTCTTTCAAGCTGGTCCACTCCCTCCTGATTCAAATTGATCATAAAGTCCTTCAGATGAAAAGTCTATGTGGTTGAGTTATATGAAGGCAGGGACTATCCTTTATTTTTTACTGTATCTCACCAAGCACTTCCAGTGGTGGTTGAATAAATTAATAAAGACATGAAATGAACTACTTATAAATTTAAAAGTATAAGTCTAGGGGGTGGCTAGGTGGAGCAGTGAGTAGAGCGTCGGCCCTGGAGTCAGAAGGACCTGAGTTCGGATCTGGCCTCAGACACTTAACGCACACAAACAAAAACCTAGCCGTGTGACCTTGGGCAAGTTACTTAACCCCAATTGCCCTCCAAAAAGCAAAAAAAAAAGTATAAGTCTATTAGATTGCCAATGGGAAGACCATCCATTCTTCATCCTTGTAGTCAGGACAACTGGATACATATCCCAGGTGAATTGTCATTAAATATGGCTGTGACTTATCAGCTGGGTAGTAATTTGAGAGCATCCTCTCTGCCCAGAGCACCATTTTGGATGTTCTGGGGAGAAACCAAGAAAGAGGAGGGAAGTTATTGTTCAGTCATTTTCTAGGATGTTCAACTCTCTGTGACCCCGTTTGGAGTTTTCTCAGCAAAGATGTGGGAGTGGTTTGCCATTTCCTTCTCTATCTCATTTTATAGATAAGGAAACTGAGGCAAATAGGGTTAAGTGACTTGCCCAGGGTCACATAGTTGGTAAATGTCTGAAAAATTTGAACTCAGAAAGATGAGTCTTCCTGACTCTGGGCCTGGAGGGAAGAATTGTGTTCAATCTCTGCCAATGATCCACAGCCCATGACCTCAGGTAAGTCATTTCATCATCTTTAAATTTCCTTTCTGCTGAAAATCTATGATTCTATAAATCTGATCCATTACACACACACACACACACACACACACACACACACACACACACACACAATCTCATTTTCCTCCAACTGTACATTGTCCTCTAGCAATCACTGACATAATTCTTTCTCTCTGTAATTTTCATTGTCACCAAATACCATTCAGTGGAAGAAAACTCCATAAGACAGAAACAGCATAATCAGGTGCCTGAACCTGTGAGATTATAGTCTTGGGGTCTAACTTCTTAAAAATACTCCCTATGACCTTAAGAAGTATATTTAACACCTTAAGCCTTATTTCTTTAGTCAGCCAAATGAGATCTTAATACATTTGTTTGTCAGAGGTGTGAAAATATATGCAAGTATGTAGATGGAAGCAGTTAAGGAAAAAAGAATACTCCACATGTCTAATTTGCTAACATTAGAGCATCAGAGTTGGAAGAGGCCTTAAAGTTCCATCTGTTCTAACTTCCTCATTTTAAAGGTGAAAGAACGAGGTGTAGAGAAATTCTATGATTTGTCTAAGGACACACGGCTAGTCAGTGGTGAAGCCCTGAATCAGTTTCAGGTCACTTGCCTTTCAGCCTACACTAGGCCACCTTTGTGGCTGGAAGGTCTCTCATGGGTGTGGGGGTAGGATATTAGAATGGACTCCTCCATGAGACTTCCCATTCCAGATTTATAAAGTTCCCTCAGGAAGTCTGATATTCCCCTAAAAACAAACAAAAACCCTCTTGTTTTGGGCCTCTCTGAGATTTACAATTAGTATATAAAACAAACTGGCCCTGCTCTAGACATAACTCTCTTTCCTGCCTGGTACCCTTGCCCTCCCTTTTCTGGACTGTTCTATGTGTGGAATCTTCCATGATGTAAACTTACATGCACCACAATTTATTGGGGATATGGCATGGTATTTTCTAAATAATTGTCTACATCCCAATCAATTAAATAGTTATTAAGTACGTATTCTGTGTTAGGCTTTGTGCCAAGCACTGAGGATACAAAAAGAGGCAAAAAGACCGTCTCTGTCCTTAAGGGGCTTATAAGGAGACAACATGCAACACACACACATATATACATATACGTGTGTATGAATGTATGTATATGTGTGTATATGTGTATATTTGTGTATACAAATATGTATATGTATGAAGCAAGGTAGTTACAGGATAAATAGGAAATAATAAACAGAAGGAAGATAGTGGAATTAAAGGGGAGTTCGGGAAGTTTCCTTAGAGAAGGTGGGATATTAGTTGAAACTTAAAGGAAGTTAGGGAGGTCAGTAATCAGAGCAAAGGAGAAAGTATATTGCAGAAAAGGAAGGCAGTTGGACAAAATGCCTGGAGACTAGAGATGGAATATCTTATTTTCGGAACAGCCTGGTGGCCAGTGTCACAAAATCAAAGATTGTGGAGACTGGAAAAGTAGGAAAGGGCTTGGTTATGAAGGGCTTCAAACACCAAACATTTGTATTTGCTCCTGGAAGCAATAGTTTTATGGAGCCATATTGAATAGGATGGGGACATGGTCATATCTGAGCTTTAGGTAAAACATTTTAGTGGCTGATGGAGGATGGATTGGAGTGGGGAAAGACTTGAGGCCAGAAGACTATTGCAATAATCCAATCATGGGGTGATGAGGGCCTGTACTAGGTGGTGGAAGTGTGGGATAAGAGGAGGGTGCATATGAGAAATCTTTTCAAAGAGAAATTGCCAGGTCTTGGCAATACATATGGGCATAATAAATGGGAGAGGGTTTGGGGGAAGGATAATGATTTTGTTTTGGACAGAGTTGAGTGTAACATATCTACTAGATATCTATTTTGAGATGTCTAAAGCATAGTTGAAGATGCAAGATTGAAGATCAACAATGAGTGTGGGAAAGGACAGGTAGATTTGAGAATCATCAGGATTGAAATGGTAACTAAATCTATGACAGCATGGGGTGGCTAGGTGGTGCAGTGAGTAAGAGCTGGCCCCGGAGTTGGGACGACCCAGGATCGGATCTGGCCTCAGAAAATGAGCACCCACACATAAATAATGACTGGCCATGTAACCTTGAGCAAGTTACTTAACCCCAATTGCTTAAAAAAAATCTATGAGAGCAGATGGGTTTGCTAATGGATATAGAGACAGAAGAGAAGGGGGCTTAGGACTGATCCTTGAGGGATCCTTATGGTAAGAAAGTATGATCTGGAGGAGGAGCCAGAAAAGGAGAGAGAGAAGGAGCATTCAGATAGGTAGAAAGAAAACTAGGGGGGGAGGGAGAGAGAAAAAGAGAGAGAGAGAGAGAGAGAGGAGAGAACATCTAGATAGTAGAAGGGTAACTAAGCAATTAAGACTAAACAAGTTTGCCCCCTCTGTAAAATATATTGTTCTGGTCTATTTCATTGCATGGTCTACCCCGGGCTGCTAAGGGCTGTTGTCATAACATGGTCCCTAACCTCATATGTTGGGGACAGAACCAAGGTGTCTGTAGCAAACCAAGAGTGTTTGCTGATCCTGGTGTAACCTGATGGGGTCAGGTCTAGAGAGTTTTGGGTACAATTATGGACCCCTTCATCTCATTGTTATTACCCCTAAATCATTGTATCCAAATCTGGTAAGCCCAAATCTAAGAACCTAGGCCTAATTTTAACCTTGTCTTTCCAGTCTCTGAGGAAAGAGATGTATCATGTCGCCTCCAGGTAGCAAGATTCAGTTGTAGTTTTGTTTCTCTGGTGTCTGAAATCCAGGTGTGCTCTTCAGTGTGTGTTCTACAGTGTGTATTAGCTTAGGACTCAAGCCTTCCTTTGTAGAAACTAAAATATACCTAAAACTATAATAATTGACCTTTACAGTAAAAAAAAGCCTACTGCTTTTAGCATCACTGTGGACTAATACTGAGCTGGGAATTCACTAAGAACAAAACAAATGAAAACTAACAAAACACTGATTTTTTTTTTCCAGCCCAACCACTCCCCAGCCCTGCTTCTTCCATCTTGAATTTATAAAGGTGATTTTTTTTAACTCAAGTGTAGGACTTTGTATTTATTTCTATATAGTTTCATCTTATTAGCTCCAGTTCAATGTTCTAGCCTTTGAGGTTTTTCAGATCCTGACTTTCCATTCTGAAGTATTAGTGATTTTTTCTAAGCTTTGTGTCATCTACAATGTGATAAGTATCATTCTTTGTGACATTTTGAAGTCTGGAAAAAATGTCAAATGGCATATGACCAAGTTTAAAGTTTACAAAGTTCTTAACATACATGATCTCATTGGAGCTCATGAGGGAGGTGTGACTATTACCCTCATCTTACAGATCAGGAAACAGAGACTCAGAGAGGATGAGCTTTCTGTCCATTTTTACCATATATTATTTTTAACCTTTTTCTCTATTTGTATTTATATTTGTATTTTGTATTTATATCTGTATCTATAGTTCTCTATATGTACTTCTCTATATGTATTTCTCTCTTCTATCACTTAACCCTTTGGAATTTCAGTGTATATTAAGGTTTGAAAAGTGCTTCATACATGTTAATTTATTTGATTCTCATAACAGTCCTGCTCAGTAGGTGCTATAATTATCATTCTCTATTTTACAGATGTGGAAACTGAAGCACAGAAAAGTTAAGTGACTTGCCCAGGGTCATGAAGATAGTGTCTGAGGATCTGAATTCAGTTCTTACTGATTCTAAGTCCTGTGTTTTATCCACTGCATGCACTAGCTGTGTGTATGTTGTATATACAAATATATGTATTATATATACAGACACACATGTATATATGTGTACATATGCATATATATATACATATATATATGTATATATATATATACAGAGACAGAGAGAGACCGAGGGACAGAGACAGAGAGAGAAAATATAGGGGGCAGTTTATAGTGCAGTAAATATAGTATTGGGGCTTGAATTCAGGAAGATTCATCCTTCTGAGTTAAAATGTGACCTCAGACACTAGCTGAGTGACCCTGGGCAAGTCACTTAACCTTGTTTGCCTCAGTTTCCTCATCTGTAAAATAAGCTGGAGAAAGAAATGGCAAACTGCCCCAGTATCTTTGCCAAGAAAACCTCAAATGGGATTACAAAGAGTTGGACATGACTGAAATGACTGAACAAAATAGTATATACACATATATTTGCATATAATCTATATGTATATACATGCATATGTACATGTTACAGATAGAAATGTAGAAGACATATATATATATAGAGAGAGATCTATAGATATAGGTCTATATATCTAAAGATCTACATACAAATATAGAAACATATAGATATAGGTATAGATATATAGCTATAACTCGGATTTTCGTTGGGCAGCTGGGGTATCTGACCAGTTAGGTGAATTTCTAGAGAAAATTGCGCCAAGCATGAGCCAAGCCTATGCATATTTTAATAAAGAAAAAAGGAATAAATGCATGAACTAGCCAGAGAGATTAATTAAGCCTCAAACCAGGGACAAAATGCTTAGCATACACTGATCAAGAGAAAAACCCTGAGCCAACAGGAGGCAGACATTAAGACATGGCAGCTCCTCATCTAAGGGGGAATGAATGCTGGGTTACAACCATGCAGGAGGGTGTCTGAGCTCACCAAAGGTCATTGATCATCACAGCCTGGCTGATCAGTGAGGGAGATTTCAATTGCCCCATCGTGCATGGCTAGGGGTGTCTTATTACAGGAAGGATATCACAGACTTGGAAGAGGTACAGAAAAGGGCAACGGGATGATAAATGGTATCAATGTTTATAACTGTGAAGAAGAAAGGGGAGGAAAATTAGTTTTATATTCACTAGAAAGGAGGAGATTAAGAAGGGCAATTACTGAGGTGTCTAAGACTCTGATGAGTATTGAGGAGCGGAAGACAGCAAAGGCTGGGCAGCAAAAAGGGGGCATGGACTGGAGGTAACAAAAGATCTTGCTTTAAAAGGCTTTGGGAAGCAACTCATTTACATACAGGGTCATCACTGGGATGTGTGGAGAAGGCACCCAGCCCCAGCAGTGGTAGGGGTTCTGAACCTAGGGTTATTTTCAAAATGAGTCCAGTGACTGTCCAGTGGGGGGGGGGGGGCGGGGAATAGTATAGGACACAGTCCCTGTGGAGAGGGAGACAGGCAAGTGCTAGGATCACGTGGCCCCTTTCCTTCCTGAAATGCAAGCTGCTGCACCTCATTAAATCAACACACTGATCTGGCAGAGAGGCGTCCTGGAATCCTAAAAACATCAGTTTCCATCTAAACCTTTCATTTCTTATATGCTTAATTTGGCTTACTCAGCTTTAGTGCTGAGTTTGTGATACCATAAATACGCAGACTGCTTTGGAAATCAGATGTCCATCAGATTCTGACTTCTTTGTCAATTGGCAAAGGATAGAACACAGAAGATGTAAGGATTTGGGGGCTTCCAGGGTGGGAATTTAGGGTTCAGTCCTGATAACCACCCGTATCAGAGGTTTTTAATCTGGGGTGTCTGAAATGATCAATATTTAAAAGAATATTATAACTACCTCAATATAATTGCTTTCCTTTGTAATCTATGTATTTTATTTCGTTTGTTTGAAAACATTTTGAGGAGGTGCAGAGGTGCCTGCCAAAGGTGTCCAGGATGTACAAAGGTTAACAACTACCAGATTAATTGCCCTTTTGTTGCAGCTACTAAGAAAGGTGAAGCTGGTGGATCTCTTGAGCTCAGGAATTGTGACTTTCGGTGAGTTAAGATGATGGTATACATCTTCACTAAATCAATCTGGTGAGCTTCTGGGAGTTTGGAGCCAGCTGGCTACCTAAAGAGGGGCAAACCAGATTGTTTCAGAAAGGGAGTAGGTCCTGGGCTAATCAGTACTGGGATTTGTCCCTTCACATCCTGTTTGGGTGAGATAGGGACACCCAATCTTTAAAAGAAAAGAAAAATAAGTTAAGAACCCCTGATCCCTGAACAGGAACTATTCTTATTGTTATTATTATTATTTCCCCTCCACCAATCACTTTTTTCCCCAACAAATATATAAACAAATAAAAAAAATAAGAAAGTTTTATCTTTCTCAGGCTATTAGACTGTGTGATTCTGGTTAAGTTCCTTTACATCTCTGGGCTTAGATTTCCTGAAATGTAAAATGACAGAATTAGATCAGAACAGTAGTGTCATACTGAAAGAGGAATATCTGAAATAGTTTATAAGGATTTCCATGGCCTGCATATTGATTTAGTTTTAAAATGTAATGTTATCTACGTTTTTACTTTTTTTAAATTTAGTTCGATAAATATTTTCCAATTACATTTGAATTCAGTTCTGGTGCCCCTGGGGAGTATTGGGGGCTGTGTTTAACACCTCTGGAACAGACCACCTTTAAAATCTATTCCAGCTATAAAACTATGAACCTGTAATCCCATTAAAGTTAGGAACAGGAGTAAAAAAAAAAAGCCCTTTCAAAGACAATTTATGACAGGGATCTATTATCCTCAGGTTTTGAAAGAGAAAAAATTTTAATTTGGTATTCTCCTGCTTCCCCCTCAATTAGCTTATAGATCCTGTCCTTTCCTCTGGCTTCCCCTAGCAGTAGATAGTTTGGGGTTAAGCATCTTGTGTAGTTGAATAAAAACTAGAGTCAGAGACCAGCTTTCATGGGGCTTTCTGATAGACTTTTAAATGAGGGCAATCTCTGGTGTGCTTTGTGTAAATACTTCAAGAACTTCGTTTTGTGAGTACTCCTATGGATGCTGATTGTAATTCCTCCTTGCCTTAATTGAAGTTCTAATAAATTGTTGTGTCTCCATAATTCATCACTTGGTGGCCCATTCCCTGGTGACAAGACTGCATTTAGTAAGGTAAGTTCTGGGAGAGTTGACATACTCCTCCTGGCAGATAGGTGGTATAGTGAGTAGAGCCCAAGGCACCTTATTATGCATAAAAGTGATTATAGAGTTTATTATTTAATTAATATAGGGATCTCCCAGGTGAAAACATTCCCTCTACCAATACAAATCAGTGCTTTCTCTCTAACTTATAGTGCTAAAGACTTGTCTCAATCCCAAGGTTTTTGTCAGAGGTAGGACTTGAATCTGGGGCTAGTTTTCTACCCTTTACACAATATTGAATCAGAAAATAAATGCTGGATAATTAATACAAACATGTGCACACCTGTATATATGTATATATATGTCATGAGGAGCCTTCAGGGGATCTTTCCTTCCACTGTCTCAACCTACCCCAGGGGCTCAGATGTCAGCTAGTCAGTCTGTCAACAAACATTATTATGCCCTTACTATGAGTCAGACATTATGCAAAGCCCTAAGGGAGGAAGGAAGGAAGGAAGGAAGGAAGGAAGGGAGGAAGGAAGGAAGGAAGAGGGAAGGAAGAAAAAAAGGAAAGAAGGGAAAGCAAAGGAAGGAAAGTAAAAGGAAGGAAGGAAAGCAATAAAAAGGAAGGGGGGAGGAAAGGGAGAAGGAAAAATGAAGTAAAAAAAGAAGAAAGGAAGGGTCTTTAAAGATGCACATTCTAATGAAGTAAAAAACATGCTAAAAATGTAAGTGAACACCAGACAGAGAATATATGAAGGTGATCAGCATTATGAGTTAGGGCTCCTGCCAGAGCAGAGGTTTGAGCTGAGTGTTGAAGGAAGTGACGGAAGCAAAGAGGAGGAAGAAGAGCATTGCCATAATGGTGGCTGGCTAGTAGAAAATGACCTGGTCAGTTCATAGTGCCAGGAGCAGCAGACCATGAATCCTTCTTCCCCTCCCCCATCTCAGTTTCCACCAGGTGCTGGACTCTGATGCTCTCCCCTTCTATCTTTCTCCCTATGGGGGTGACCCAGGCTTTGCTCCACTCCGATCCTCAAACATATCTTCCCACTTTCCACATCACCAACTGCTATGGGACTTTCCGAACTGGATATCCTTCAGGCATCTCCAAAACAGATCTCATTTGCTTTTCCTCAAAGTCCTTTGTTCTTCTGAACTTTCCCATTATGGTGAAGAGCATCACCATTTTTTTGGTCAGCCTGGTTCAAAATCTTGATGTTGTCCTTGACTTCTCACTGTCACTCCACTCACAGAGCAACCACCCTGATCTAGGCTCTTATCCTCCCTTGCCTTTTTGGTCTCTCTGCCTGAAAGCTCTCCCTGTTGCAACCCGTCCTCTGCCCACCTGCCAAAATGTTTTTGTTAAAGTGTAGGAATCCAATCCAATCTGATAAACAATTATCAAATGTCTACTCTGTGCCACATATTGAGCTAAGCACTAGATATACAATTAATGACATTAAAGATAGTCCCTATGTTAACATGGACATATGAAGGTTTGGAACACCTCAATTCAGTACACAGAAAGGTGGTAGTCTCCCTTAGCTGCTATTGATATTACCAGAGGAAAAAACCCAAAGGGCATCTATTCAGGATAGGGACCCTTGTCTGAACCCTGGTGTCAGGGGTAAGTCAAAGGGCTCTGCCATCTTGGTACACAGTTTCTGGTCCAGTCTTTGTGTTCTAGATTACTTAAGATCAAAAGAAAAAGACAACACAGAAACTTGAGATTTAGAAGGGCTGCTGAAATCTTATGATCATTAGTCACAATATTCTAGACAATGCCTCATGATTTGAAGGTGAGAACTGCTTTCTTTGACTGGGAGGTAGAGCACCACCGGACAAAATATAGGACAAGATGGAAACTGACACAAAGGGAAACAAGCAAGCTTTGTTGAGGGGAAACGCTCACAAAATGAAGGGTCAGTCAGGGAGGATGGACACAGGATAGCCCAACTGGGTGCTGGGTGGAGTTAAGCATCCAACACAGTTGAATTGGAGTAAGTTTTTATAGGGTTCTTATATGTGTCAGACTAGACCAGGGAGTGGGTGTATGTCAAGGTTTGGGATTAGTGTTGACTTCTGCTGGTGGGAAGGAACACCTGAAGTGTTGCCAGCTCCTTGATATTCAAACTCCCCATCCATGAGAAAAGGGGTATAAGGTTTTATTAAACATCTTTAACTTGGGGGTTTTTGAGCTTACTGGAGTGGGGGAGATTATTGTATTCTTTACAATAGGTGTAACCATATCACTCCCATACTCAGTAAATTTTGCTGGTTCCCTATTTCCTTTAGGATTAAATAAAAACCCTTCTCACCTTGGCCCTTCCATCCCTTTCTAGTCTTCTTACATTTTACTCAATGAATTTTATGGTTCAGTCATACTGGCCCACTTGCTGTCTCTCACACACAATGCTCCATCTCTAAGCTCTATGACTTTGCACTGGCTGTCCCACATATCTGGAATACTCTCCCTCAACATTTCCACTTCAAGTCTAACCTGTTATCACCTTCTACAGGAGATCTTTCCTGGTCCCCCAGCTGTTACTGCCATTCCTATTAATATTACTTTACATATATAACATATGAATCTATCAACATAAAAGTTTTCTCTCCTGTTAGAATATAAACAGAAATTTTTTTGTCTTTGTAACACCAGTACCTTTCAAATAATGAGCACTTAATAAAATACTAGTCGTGATTGAGTAAGTAGTAATATATAACAGGTGTGCTCTGTTAGGTCCCGGGAGTACATTGATATAAATAAAAAATTTCCAGCCCTCAAAGAATTTATATTTTATGGGTGAAAGTGAACAGTCTTAGACTCTACAGCTGTCAGTAAAATCAACCCCAATGGATTTGTGCCTGAGGTCAAAGAAAGAAATAGGTAGTATTGGTTATTAGTGTTGTGGTTTCTAGCCCCTTTATTTTTCATAACCTTAAGTAGAAAATTCTCAGACTCCTCTGAACTTGGTGGTGATTTGAGGGAGATGGTATTTTCTCTTAATGCTTTTCTACTTTGTAAGTAGGGTGATCTATTGAAATGATATGTGTTTACCAGGATCTGGTGATGTGTCACATATCTGGTGGGATGCTTCCTGTCCAAACACTATGTTGCTGTTCAATCGTTTCAGACTTGTCTGATTCTTTATGAGCCCTTTCGGGGTTTTTGTGGCAAAGATACTGGAGTAGTTTACTGTTTCCTTCTCAAGCTTATTTTACAAATGAGGAACTGAGGCAAAAAGGCACCCAGTCTGCCCAGGTTCACACTGCTAGTGTTTGAGAGGCTGGATTTGAACTCATGAAGATGAATCTTCCTGATTCCAAGTCCAGTGTTCTATCTACTGCAACAGCATAGATGGTGATTAGAAATAACCACTCAACCTCAAGTAAACCTGGAAAGAAAATCCAAGTCATGAAGAATAGAGATTCCAGGTTCTGAGTAAGTCAGCTCTTTGGAAAATGTAATGGCCAAACTTCTCTAGCTGTGGGAACCACTGGTATGCACAACACAAAGCTTTCAAGTGACTTAATAAAGAGTAAGAGACATTTTTCTTCTAGACAGTATAAAGCAAAGACAACAATTAAAAAGGATTATGCAGAGCTAGTGTTAAGATACGTGTGAATTCAGTCAGAGATACAAGGATGAATCAAAGCTCAGAGGGAAGTTTTGCTTCAAGTAAAAATGAAATATCTCCCTTCCTTCCTTCCTTCCTTCCTTCCTTCCTTCCTTCCTTCCTTCCTTCCTTCCTTCCTTCCTTTCTTCCTTCCTTCCTTCCTTTCTTTTTTCTTTCTTTCTTCCTATCTTCCTTTCTTTCTATCATCCTTCCTTCCTTCCTTCCTTCCATCCTTCCTTCCTTCTTTCTTTCTCTCCCTCTTTCTCTTTCTCTATTTTTCTTTCTCTCTCTTTCTTTCCTTTCTTTCTCTCTCTTTCTCTTTATTTCTTTCTCTCACTCTTTCCTTCTCTCTCTTTCCCTCTCTTTCTCTTTCTTTCTTTCTTTCTTTCTTTCTTTCTTTCTTTCTTTCTTTCTTTCTTTCTTTCTTTCTTTCTTTTTCTTCCTTTCTCCTTCCCCCCACTCCTCTCTTTTACAGGGAATAAGGGGTAAGGTGGGTAAGAGTGCTTTTTTCACCTGGGAGAAGGGACAAGCCTAGGGACACAAGATTCTGTATCAAAGCCATAATTAGACCTCAGTGCATTTTGGGCTCCAAATTCCCTGCTTAGGCCACAGAACTATGCTGCCTTTTAGGTCTATTATTTGATTTTCCGTCCTTTATGTGTTTACATATACACAGTGATAAAATACATTTGTGTCTTCATGTTACTAATGTGCTAGACATAGTTTTCAATTTTGCCAAAGCTGAAATGCTATAAACATGGTAAATAACTGCTTTTAATGTAATGCTTTCAATGCATGCCTTGAAATTGACGTTAAAAATAGCAGTGCAAATGTTAATAACCATATTGATGAAAGAAATTCTGCCTTCAAAAGTGAGAAACTCAATTAGAAAAAAATGGGGGAAGTATTTGAGGAAAATATTGTATTATCGGACTAATGGAAAATTTAGCACTACTGCTTTGCTACAAATTATGGGATTTTTGGTACAATGATCCATCTTCCCATTAAAGGCAGCTTCTCATGGTTCAGCTAAGATCATTAAGGGAGTGGCCCCTGGCTCAGCCCTGTACCAGTCAGTCCCAGAGCTATTGACTTCGGAGGTGACATCCTGGCATCTCCATTATTTGCTATTTGTAAACAATGAGAAGCAGGGCAAGTGAACCTGGGTGTTTGCCCACTGGAACCAGACCAAGTAGCTTTTTAAAGTTCAGACACACACAGATCATAAACTTTATCTGTCTGCATCTCAAGGATGTTAATGTTTTTCTGTCTATGTACTCTGAAAGCCTCTCTCATACCAGCACTTAGGTACTGGGACAGAGGTATTATTACATGAACTTGCTTTGCTTTTTATATATCATGTGCCCCTGAGGAACCTAAAGCACTTTACAGACATTGCCCCTCATTAATTTTCACATTTCTGGAAGGAAGGGAGAGCACAAAGTATCATCCTGAATATTGGTATCATCTATTTTTTCTTTTTTTGGATGGTGGAGGCACAGGTTGCCTTGCAAAGGAGAGAAAACTACCTCTTCTGAATGCAGGAATCTTATGACCAAAGTCAGACATGACATAAATAGACATCATCATCAGTGCAAGCTCTTAGAATTCCATACTGTCTCAAGACCCAATTTCAAGACAGTTTTTCCATATGTCTGTTGCTATTGCTTACTTGTTTACATTTGTTTTTTTATTAAATTAAAATATTTTAGTTAATTTGCAAAATTAAAACATCATTACAAATTTAAAATCCCTATCTCGCTATATAGAAGTAACTTTACAAAATCATACATGTAGATACTGAAAGAACTTTTAAGACAATTTTGTCCAAACAACTCATTTTACTGAGGAGGAGCCTGAAACTGAGAAAGCATAAATGACTCATCTAAGTTTACACAGTTAGCAGTCATTGCTGGTGGTGTTTGAACACAGGTTGTCTCACTCAAGGGTTTGTGTCCTTACCATTGTAGAGATTTTCAAGGAATGGATTGAGTTAGTCTTGATTCTGCCTTATAATGAGAAAACTGAAGGGACTTCTTTCTTCCCTTGAAATTTCTTGGAGGTTATGTAAGGGGATGTAGAACAGTGGGGTACCCTTAAAGGAGTAACTCTTCTCTGGGAAATATATATATATATATATATATATATATATTTATATATATATATATATATATATATACAGAATCCTGTCAGAACGACAGGGTTGACAGAATAATCTTGTCAGAGAGTACCCCTAAGGAAGGCAAACAAACTCACACACGTGGGAAAATGACTAACATTGTCAGAACCTGTGGGCAGAGAATTTCCTGGAGTCACTGGTTTTGCCCAAATTTCCAAAAATGAGTTCCAATAGTTTCCTTCCTTTGATGACTTTTTAACTTTCATTTTGTTGTTATTGGGTATTTGATAAACACAAACAAATATGAACTTCCAAATAAATAGAACAGAAAAGAGTTTTATGAAAGTATGGATCTCCACTAAGTCCACTAAGTCCATTGTATCTTTTGTATATGGTCGATTCAATCAGCACATTAGTTTCAAAACTGTCCTGTTAGTCTGTGTCTCCTTATAAACTTCCATCTTCTATGAACTCTTTTGAATACTTCCCTGATGCTCTTTGTTTCTTTGTTTCTTTCTTTCTTCCTTCCCCCCCTCTTTCTCTCCCTCTCCCCCTCTCTCTCCCTCTTCCTCTCTCTCCCTCTCTCCCTGTTTGTTTTGCTAGCACTGACCCCACCCCAAAATCCCATCAAAACACAATCTTCTATTGTAACAAATAAACATAATCAAGCAAAACAAATCCATTCTTTGGTTTTTGTTGTTGCTGTTGCTGTTGTTTTCTCCCTGACATTGCATGTCACTTTTGTGCAACTCAAGAGCATCATTTCTCAGTCAAGGAGATAGGAAGGAAGTCAGTTTCATCATTAGTCATCTGAAGATGTAGTTAGTCATGGAATTGACTAGAGTTCTTAAATGTTTCAAAGTTGTTTTTCTCTAAAATGTTATAGTTATATAAATTATTCAACTAGTCCTGATCACTTCACTCTGCCTAAATTTACAGTCTCCCCACATTTCTCTGAATCCTTCTCTTTTATCATTTCATACAGTGTAATAATATTCTATTACCTTCACATAGCAATATTTGTTCAACCATTCCCCATCTGATGGGCATCCCCTTAGTTTCCAGATATTTATTATTATAAAAAGAGCTACTATAAATATTTTTGTACCTTTAGGTCTTCCCCCCCCCCCTTTTTCTTTGATTTCTTTGTGGATATATACTCAGTAGTGGTATTTCTGAGTCAAAGAGTATGCCTAGTTAATGATTCTTTTTGGGGGGTGTTATAACTCAAAATTGCTTTCTTGAATAGCTAAATCCCCTTCATGTTCCACCAATAGCACACGAGTGTGCCTGTTCTTCCATATCCCTTCCAATAATTCCTAATTCCATTTTCCCTCTCATCTTTTCTAATCCAATGCTTATGAGGTAGAACCTCAGAGTTGTTTTAATGTTCATTTCTTTTATTATCAGTGATTTGAAACATGTGGTTGTTGATAGCTTGCATTTATTTTTCTAAGAACTGCCTATTAATATTCTTTGACCACTTACATATTATTGAGCAGCTCTTGTTCTCATACATTTGAATAAATTCCCTATTGGGAATTTGGATATTAGATGGATATTAGACCTTTACCAGAGAAACTTGTGGCAAAGATTTTTCTACCAGTTAACTGTTTCCTTTCTAATATTAATTCCTTTCGTTTGTGTAAAAAAGCTTTTCAGTTTTATGAATCAGATTGGTTCATTTGTTCATGGCCTCAGAATTGTCTGTTTTTTATTCATATGATTCTGCTTATCCCCTGTTTGGCAAAGAATTCTTCAATTATCCACAATTATGAAAGTTACCATCCTCCTCTAATTTGTTTATGATACAACCTCTTGCTAAACATCTAGGTCATTCATTTCAAGCTTTATTATGTCATATGAAGTAAGACATGGGTCTTATACCTAATTTCTTCCAGATTGCTTTCCAGTTCTGCCAGCAGTTGTTTTTTATTTTTATTTTTTATCAGATAATGAGTCCCAATGTCACTAGTTAGGAATCTTTGGGTTTACTGAACACTATGCCCCCATGTTTGTTTGCATCTGTGTCTCACCTACCTAATCTATCAACTTTTCTCTTTTTAGACATTTGGGTTGCTGCTTTGTCATGTATTTTGGCATCTGAGACTGCTGGGAATTCTTTATTCCCACCTTTCATCACTTTGCCTGGGTGTCTTTCTGCTGGTATCATCCCTGAAGTAAGAGGCTAGACTGAGATTAGATCTGTAAACTCAGGGCACTCCCTTCCCTTGTTTTAATAGATTAGGCCAGGATGCCATTATAAGAACCATCAGCTGTTGAATATACCTTCTAGTCTCAGCAGTGCTGAAGCAGCAACCTTTGTACTGTGCTTTTACTTGCAGAAAGGAAGAGTAGATAAAATAATTTTTAGTATTCTAGGATTGAGGTAATAGGAGTCTGGGTTATGTTAATGAGAGTGGAAGAGAAAGAAATTAAGGAAGATTACAGCTGTTATAATGAAAAACTACTACAACAACAAAAACCCATAATAATAAAACACTGGACAAAGTTAAAACACATGGGTTCAAACACATGGCTATTCCCTTCAATAGTTATAGGAATCTGGGTGGCTAGGTGGCACAGTGAGTAGAGCACTGGCCCTGGAGTCAGGAGGATCTGAGTTCAAATCTGGCCTCAGACACTTAGCACAAAAACTAGCCTGTGACCTTGGGCAAATCACTTAACCCCAATTGCCATCCAAAAAGCAAAAAAAAATAGTTATAGGAACTTGAACAAGTTCCTTTACCTTTGAGTCTCAGTTTCTTCATCTGTAAGATGGGTATGGGGTAAAAAGGGAATAAATATTTATTATTACCTATTGCCTATATTGGTACTTACAAATATGATTTCGTTTGATCTCCACAGAAACCCCAAAAAGTACATTTTACAGGGGAGAAAACCAAGGCAGATGGAGTGACTTGCCCAGGGTCACATAGGTGGTCAGTGTCTGAGTATTGATTTGAACTCAACTCTTCATGACTCCAGCCCCAGTACTCTAGCTACTGAATCACGTAGGAATGACAGCTATTATATTGCCTAAAAGGTTGTTTTAGGTATCAAGTGTTCTGTGATTTTTGTCAGCATGGGGACTTCCCAGAGTCAGAACTCTTCCCCAAAATGTTACCTGATACCCAGTTGTGTGTTACTAAATATGTTTGAAACATATGTCAGTTGACCAATAATCAGTCAATAAGCCGTCATAAGGGGTGATCCACTTGAGGGCTGAGGGTTACATTAATGTAATCTTTCCATATGACTGGAAAGCTTACTTCTGGGAGAATCCTGATGAAGAATCCTAAGGGAGATGCCTTGGAGACACTGTGGGCCATTCATAGACCCTTATACCTGATTCTATTTGGCTAACCATTTGGTGGAAGAGAGGCTCTTTGATTGGCATCAGACCCATCAAAAAGACCTATCAGCATCAGCCACGTACTTCCCCCTCTCTCCCACTCATGATGTCCAGTGAAAGTTTATGCAGTAAGGGGACCTAGAGTCAGCAAGACCTGAGTTCTAATTTGACCTCAAACACTTCGCAGCTGTGTGATCTTGGGCAAGTCGACTTCTCTTTGCCTCAGTTGCCTTTAGTGTAAAATTGGGATAATAAACACACCTACCTCCCGGGGTTGTTGTGAGGTTCAAATCATAGAATAATTGTAAAGTGTTTAGGACAGGACCTGGCATATAATAAGCTCTACATAAATGTTAATTAACACTTTAGTTATTTTCCCCTCTGAGACCACATGGCCCCAAGAAACACATTTGTTTTGTTACATTCTAAGTGAAGGGAATGAAACCTCAGAAGAGTGGGCAGAAATGCAGGATGGGAACCATGCCAGGGCAATGTAGTTTTCAGGTGAGGGGGAAAACATTTCAACAATCCTAAGGGATAAGAAGAGTAACAAGTTGGAGATACTGTGAGTCCAAGAGGGAAAAAGAGAAACACAGGTGAGCCCCATCATGAGAGATTTGCTCTCTGTTTTTCACTGTAAGGGGAAGAAAATGCCTGTATTCCCCAGGAAATATGCGGGAGAGGGAGAAAATAACTCAGTACTGGTATGTGCCAATTAATTATTAAGGAGACTGGCCTGAGAGCTTGGAACATGGTAGTGAGGAAGGAGTACCAGCAATTTCCATGAGATTAGAGAGGGAGAGATTTAGGGGGAGTGAATGAATGAAATGCGGGAATCATGGCAGGATAGGTGTAACTTGGCCTGAGAGCATGGGGAGTGGTCTCAGAGTGAGTGTTTGAGTATGTCTCAGAACTTGAGCCTCTTAGATGAGTTTTGGGGGTATCCAGAGAGAGAGAAATAGGCACAGGAAGAGAGCTGACACCTGGCTGCAGTAGTCCCCCTTCCCCCACCAAGCATCATATGCCAGTATGATGGAGTGAGCCCTGATGCTGATGAAAGCTATAAGATCAAATTTTGTCCAATACAATATATCTGAGTGACAGCTTCTAAGCTTCCTTCTGGATTCTGTTTCTGATGGAAATTGCCCCGGGCCTGGGGTTATACAAAGTGATTTAGGTCTTGGGTGTCATGATAGTAGGGAGACTACACATTCAGGAATTAAATTGTGAGAAAGTGTCGGGCAGGGGGGGCAGAAAGAGGAGTTTCTTTGATGTGTTTCACAGTATTTAAGACAACCAGATTTTCCCTTCCCTTCTAATAATTTGCCTCTTCTGACTTGCCTTAATCAAATGCCAACCTTGAATTTCTCCTACCATCCTCCTCCTTAGCTTAGGAGCTAAGGCACTGCTGAACAGAGAGGGAATCATTATACAGTGTTTCTAGGCCCAACACAAGGGCATGACATGTAATATCCACCAGCCTTAGCTACAGCAAGGCAATTATACTATTCTTCCCTCATTGATTGCCTGTCCTACCTACCACACACAGTGGCTGTCCCACACCTTCTCTTTTCTCTTCAAGCTTCTCACAGCACACCTCTCTGCACCTTCTCATCTGAGGATGCTGACTCATACTTTATTGAAAAAATAAAAGTCATTTGTCATTTCTCTTTTCCTCTTCCTCCCCCTCTCATATCATTCAGATGTCCCTCCTCACTATCTCTTCCTTCACCCTGATCTCTGATGAAGAAGTGGCCCATCTCCTTGGAAAAGCCACAACCCTTCATGTTTGCTCTTGACCTCATCCTCTTACATTTTTTTCAACAATTTGCCCTCACTATCATTTCCACATTCTCTAATCTTTAATCTCTCCCTGTCTACTGGTCCCTTAACTGTTAGTTAAAACATGCCCAAATCCACCCTCACCCCTTCTCCCATCCCTAAAAATAATGCGAACAACAGTAATTACCCTCACTAGATCAAAACATGACCACCAGTTCTTATCCTATAATTCTCTTCCCTTTTTCAACTAAATTCCCTGAAAAACTAATCTACACTCAATACTCTCATGATCTAAACCCTTTGAAACCTGACCCTTCTGACTTCTTTACTCAACTGAAATTGTTCTCTCCAAAGTTACTAATTATCTTTTAATTGTCTAATTTAATGGCTTTTTCTCAATGCACATCTTTATTGACCTTGAAACAGAATTTGACGTTATTGACTACCCTTTCTCAACCTACTAATGGAAGGGGGAGTTAAGGAAAGTAGTTCAAAGTCTATGCAAACACATATACACATGCATGCATGCATACATACAACTTCTATAGTTACACAAAATAAATGTGTCTACACAAATATACTCTAGAGTTTATCTAATTATATCTTCTTCTAACTATGTCTTTACAACAGATGGTCATCTACCTGATTTACACAAAACTTAGTGGGACTTCATCATCTATAGGGCATCCCTGTTCAACTTGGACTCTGTTGTGGATCTCCTTTGTGAATCAATTTTGGTGAGTTTCATCTCCCCATTTTATGCCTTGCCTGATATTAATGATCTGAGGGATCTTTCCATAAGATTATGTCTCTTACTTAATTTTGGTTTATGCATGGGAGTAATCTTTTTGAAAGAGAACTGCAAGGTACTTAGGATACAGAGGAAAAACTGGAACTCATCTTTCTTCAGGCAGTCAACATGTTACTGGGGAGGGATAGCAGGTATATTGTATAATTATATGTAAAGATATGTATATATGCATTAGTTTATATATATATGTATATCTACATGCACATGTACACACATGTGCATATATGCATATGCATGTACATGTATGTATATGTACATACCTTTCTATCTATAATGATTACAAAGTAATCTGGGGGAAGGAAACATTGATAGCTGGGAGCAGAACAGAGTCGAATAAAGAAAAGCCCTGTCTAAGTGATGAAACAAACTAAGCTTTGGAAGAAACTAGGGATTTCAGAAAGCAAAAGTTAGAAGGCAGAGTACTCTAGTCATAGGGCACAGCCAGTGGAAGAATACAGAAAGAGGAAATTGAATTTTATTTTTGGAGAAACACATGGAGGTCAGTTTGACAGTAACATAGAGGGCATAAGGAAAATAGAATGAAATCAGTACAAAAAGATAGTTTGGATACAGATTGTGAGAACTTTCAGTGCCTAGAAGAATAATTTGTATTTTAGCCTATAAGCAATTAAGGCGGCATGGGATATTTTTGAGCAGTTGGGTGACATGGTCAACCATATTCTTCAGGAATATCAATTTCCCGTCTGTGTGGAGACAGTAAATAAGGGACAGACCTGAGGTGGGAAGATCCATTGTGCAATAGTCCAGGTGAGAGATGATGAAGACTTGAATGAGGGTGGTGAAGAGAAAGGGACACATGTAAGATATTTTGGGAAGACAGAATTACTTGAACTTATGCAACTAATCAGATGTGTCAAGTGAGGGAGAGGGGAAAGTTGAGGAAGACTCTGAGGTTGTGAATCTGTTATTAGAAGACAGTAGTCTCAACAGGAAATGGGAACTAGGAAGAAAAGTGGATTTAAAACTAAAGACAATAAGTTCTTTTTAGGACATGTTGAAATGGAAATGCTTATTGGCCAGTCAGTTTGAAATGGGTAGGAGGTCAGTGACGTAGGATTGAACTCAGCAGAGAGATAAAGGTTTTCTCTTGAAGAAGCCATCCAGAGCTCCACTTTGTCTTCAAACCCTAATCTTAATCTCCTGTGTTTCTGGGTTCCTTTCTTATTTGCTGCTGATTGTTGCAAAGGACATAGAGATGACCTCAATGAATTAAAATATTTTGGCCTTGATGAGTTCAAGTCATCTGTCCTGAATGAATTTTATCCTGGGATAATAATGTTAATATGTTATATTTATACAGAGCTTTACAATGATTAAAATACTGCCCTTAAATCACTTTATTTGATACTCAAAACAAATGTTTGAGTTCAATGACCATATCTATTTTATATGAAAGGAAATTGAGGTGAAGACAGGTAAAGGTACTTCTCTAAAGCCACAAAACTATTGAATCGCAAAGACGGGACTTAAAATCGGAATATCTGAGTGTAGATCCCATGTTATTCCCCTTTCCCCTACTTCTTCCTCACACTGATAATCCTATGAAGAACTGGCAGGCAGGATTACTGAATAATTTTCGAGACATGTTAGTAAAGAAGGAGAAATGCCATTGGACTTAAGAGAGGCAAGTTATCACTACTAGAAACCATTGATTCCCTGGCCTTCATTTCTTCATTAGTAAAGGAAGGTTAATAATACTTGAGGCCTATACTCCACAAAGCTCTGGTGAGTAAAACTTTTCATATAACTTAAAGCACTATGTAATTAGGATACTTTTATTATTATTACCATGGGAAATGTGTGAATGCATCATACCTTGATTTCATCAAGGAATTTTACAAAATACTTTGTGATCTCCTCTGGAGAAAAATTAAACCAACAGTAGTAGGGTATGTTTGTAATCTCTGCATCCAAGAAAGGTTAAACTTGGTGACTCACTTCAGGTTAGGGGTTCTGATCTGCATGAGTGTCCAAACCAATGAGGTATCCGCATTAAATGCAGCATCAATATAGTGAGCACAGGGAAGAATCAAGAAGCCACTAAGCTGCCTTAGGAGGGATGTATCAGTCCACATTAGGAAAACAGTTCAGGCTATTACTCCTATGTTTATCAATAACGGGACTGGGCCAGCTAGTGGCAACTGAACTTCCAGCCGGGTGAGATAGGGAGACCCATTCTCAAAAAAAATTAGAAGTATAGTTTGGATGCTATCATTTTCTTCCCTGATAATAATGTAAGTTCCATGAGCATAGGAGATTCTTGTTTGTTTCTCTATTATATTTGTTTCTCTAGTTATTGGGATAGGATTGACATGTTAAGTGCTTAATGCTCTATCTATCCATCTATCTATCTATCTATCTATCTATCTATCTATCTATCTATCTATATCTATCTATCTAATCTATCTCTGGAGCTACTTAATTGACCAAGTCCCCTCCAATATTGACTAACAAAGTATTGCCCACTTGATAGTCCATCTCTAATGTAGTACTGTGGACTTCTTTTCAGCATTTTTATCAGTAACTTGGATGATGCATCCCTGACACTCTTATTGAATCTTTATTTTCAAACTACAGGAAGGTGGGAAAGTGAACTAAAACACCTTAGATGAAGGAATAAGGATCATAAAATATCTTGACAGTCTAGAATGGTGGACTAGAAAGGAAGGGTTGAATTTGATAAGGGTACATGTGAAGGTCTACATTCAGGGAAATAAAAACAAACAATAGCAGCAAAATACCTATCTCTCTGTAGGATAGAGAAGTCATGGGGAGGAAAAAGTTCATGTAAAATGATTCTGGGGATTCTAGTGATCTATAAGCTAAATTTGAGTTAGTCGTGAGATGTGGCATTCCAATAAACCAATGCCACTTCAGTCTGCATTTTCTGAAATGCCAGAGTGATATTTTTGCCCCATTCCATCTAGATCTGGGCACTATGTTTTTTTAAAAGTACACGGACCAGTTGGAGCACATCCAGAGAAAGTGAGGAAATTCATTACTATGTCATGCATATGGATTGAATAAATTAAGGATACTTAGGGCTGGAGAAGAGAAGACTCAGGGGAACTTAAAAAAAAAAAAGAAGATATGTGATTTCATCAATGGAGGGAGTTTGTGGTGAAGACCTACCTTTCCCAATGAATTCTCTGAAAGGTAGAGAACAAGCTGGAGTATTGAGACGTTTAGTGATATTCCCATGGTCACAGAGGCAGTATATGTCAAAGGTGGTACTTGAACCAGGTCTTCCCAATTCTTAGGCTAATTCTGCTCAAAGCTAGTTATGATTTAGGTGTAACATCGATCATCAAATATTTTAAGAGATGTCATGGAGAAGGCGATTATAGTGCTCTGCTTAGCTTTAGAAAGAATCAAAGGGTGGAAAATTACAGTGAGGCAGATTTTTGACTCAACATAAGAATATATTTTCTAAGAATTAGGGATGGTTTAGAGAGTAATTCCCCCCAGACTGGTCACTGGCCCCCCACAGTCCACAGGCCATGAGCTGAAGTTTCAACATGGTGTAGGCTGCTCCATGTCTCAGCGGCTTCTCACCCTGGGGGAAAGAGGCCTATGCACTCTCCCCACTAGTCCCAAAGTCCATACTGCACTGACCTCACACTTTGTCCTTGGCATCTATGTGTTGGTAATTCTGGAAATGCCACAGCTGCTAGTATTCTGGAGTCTTTCTAGCTGGCTGCTGGTCAGGACACCCTGGGGCTAAAACCTCTGGCTCACTCAGGGCTGGGGTCAGCTCCCAAAGTGCTGCACTGGCCCCTCCCTGCCGGGCTGCCAGGCTGTCCTCAGCAGGAGGTTAGCTTCTCTGTGTCATTTTGTGCATTCTGTAGCTCCAGAGTTTTTCAGAGTCCTCTTTTACATAAATTTGAAGTGGTATGAGCCAGAGTCCTGCTAAAATGCTGTTTGTACTCCACCATCTATCTCCTTATTTTTAACACAACCTAGTAATCTGATCATAATCCTTATTATTCTCTTTGACCCATTATTTCTTTTGGTTCCTTGGCCTAATTTGTTTGGTAGTATTGGTCCATGGTGTCATATTCTATGGGGAGAAATAAAAATTCAGAATTGAGAAAAACTACTAAATTTGGTGATCAGAACCTTACTGGTCACCTTGGGAAATCCTAAGAATTAAATCTTCTAACAGAAAGTACTTAAAAACAGAGCACTTATAAAGCACCAGTAACAGTCTCTTGTCCTTAAAAATGTGAAAAAAAAACATTTTATGAATCACTCTTCTCATTAACCTAAATACTAACACTTTCAGCTTATTTTATTGATTTCTTGGAACATTTTCTTAGAAGATGATTAACTTTCAAAGAATCAACTTATGTTCATTCTTGGTGGGTCCAAGGGGTGAATGAAAAAAGTACAGAGTTCAGGATGGTTTGTCATCACATATTTCCTTGAAGAAAAAGAGAAGAAAGATGGGCATAGATTGACATGCTCCATATGTTTTGGAAGAGCAGATTTTCAAGCATTCAGAAAGATAATAGATGTCAATTCTATAGCCAAAAATATCAGAAAAGAAATAGTAAGTTATCAATAAAAAAACTGGGAAGCGGGGCGGCTAGGTGGCGCAGTGAATAGAGCGCCGGCCCTGGAATCAGAAGGACCTGAGTTCGGAGCCGGCCTCCGACACTTAATCCGCACAAACAAAAACCTAGCCGTGTAACCTTGGGCAAGTTACTTAACCCCAATTGCCCTAAAGGGGCGGCTAGGTGGTGCAGTGAGTAAGAGTGCTGGCCTCGGAGTTTGGATGACCCGAGATCAGATCCGGCCTCAGAAAATGAGCACCCACGTATAAATCAAATGACTAGCCGTGTAACCTTGAGCAAGTTACTTAACCCCAATTGCTTTAAAAAAAAAAAAAACTGGGAAGACTAAAATACAAATACTTCTGACGAGAAAGAAAAAAGGAAGCTGTCTAAAGGCATAGACTATGATCAATGATCTCTAATATTTTTTTTAGCTAAACACTCCATTAGTAAATTTGAATATCATATATATATATATACACTATATATATATATACACACACATTTAGAAATTACATGCATGTGTTACTATATTAATGACTGTGTAATTACAAAGTATACACACAATATAAATTTTAGAATGCTGAGATAAAAAAGAAATATGGGTGTCACAAAGTAAATTGTACCAGATGAGTAAATATATTTTTATCTGCTTTAAAGATGCTATTTTACCATCTTTCCCCCTAAGACCATCCCTCCTCCAAATTTTCCTGTTTCTTTTGATGTTAACATTATCCTTCCAGGCACCTAGGTTCTTAACCTCAGTGTCTAGACTTGTCACTCTCATTTGCCCCATGTAGTAAATTATTTACCGAGTCAAATTTCATCATTTCCATTTACATGATATTTCATACATATATACATACATAATACATATATGTCTGTCTGTCTATCTATCTGTCTATCTATCTACATTCTCTCCATTCACACAGTCACAATTCTAGTTCAGCCCCTTGTCACAGATTTTATTATGTTATCTTTTCCCCAAAACTACAATTCTTCTCTAACTTCCTTATCCTGATTGCAGATGAAAGAGTAGTTTTCCTTTTGAAACATGAACAAGAGGAACCCCAATTATTTTCAAATAATTAAGCACACACACACACACACACATATATACATATACACATAATATAGATATAATATATAAATCACCTATATACATATGTATATACACATGTGTATTTGTATTTGTCTTTAAAATTTAATTCGATTATATATATCTATATACATATACACACATATATTCATATCTATCTATGAAAATAAGGCCAAGTAAAAGAGGATAAATGTAAAAGTATGACCTCAACCTTTAAGAATAGTGCTAGATATGCTAAAGATCAGAATCAACCAAGAGAACAAGTTGAATGGTCCAACAAAAGGTTTTGTTTTTCTTTTTTTTAACTAAGGTAGGGAAAAGAGCAATGTCAAAGAAAGGCTGAGTTCTCTGTTTTAGGTGTCTAGGAAGAAGCTAATGGATAACAGTAAGAAAGTAAACTCCACAAGGCTTTGTCTAGAATTCCATTACAATTTTATTTTCTTTTCTCAAATGTTTACTAGATTGGTTGATTAGTTCATAGACATTGTGTATCTAGATTCCATAAAAGAATATGATAAATGCCCTCTGTGGGCAAGATGGAGAGATGTGCTAGATGGTAGATAATTTTAAACCAGCTAAATGAATACAGTCAAAGAGTTTATGGTTTGTTGGACTGATATCAAATTGGAGGGAGAACTTTAGTGCAGTACCTCAGGGATCTGTATTTTAGCATACACAGCTAAGTATTTTTATTAACGCCTTGGAAAATGGCATCAATGGAAAATGTATCAAATTAAGAGATGACTAGTAGGGAGCTGAGGCATTGGATAATAAGACCAGGGTAAAATTCTCAATAGGCAAGAATGGTGGGCCAAATCTAAATTGAAGTTCAATGGTGATAAATATGCAGTCTTATAGTTGTTTTAAAAAATGTTAATGTCATTCGTTGAAGCTGAGGGAAGTGTGACTAGGCAATTATTTTACATGAAAAAGTTTTAGGAGTTGTAATGAACTTCGATCTCAAGAGTCAAAGTGGACATGGAAGTCAAAAATACTAATGCTTTCATGGCTTATTCAGAGAAGCATAAGGTCCAGAACTCAATAACAATAATTCCAATGTGCTTTTATTAATATATTAACATATTGCCCTGGTCAAACTATATACAGAGAATTATGTTTGAGTCTGCCTGCAGTATTTTACAATAGATATGTTACAAGCTGGGAGAAGTACATAGGGTTGCCAGGATAGTGAGGGTACCAAAGACCTTTTCATATGTTGATACATTGAATGACTGGAAATAGTTAGATTGGAGAAGTCTCATGTCTTACATGAAGGGTGAATTAAAGTATTTGAAGAGCAGTTATGAGGAAGAAGAATCAGACATACTTGACTCCAGAGAACAGGGTTAGGAACAATAGGTAGAAGTTGTAGAATAACAACTTTAGGTGAAATTTTCTAATTATTTGAACTATGCAGTTCAAAAATTACATAGGTTGTCTTAGAAGGCTTCCCTTAAAAAGGGGGCTTGAAGCTAAGTCTATAAGTTTCCAAGTATGTCTTAGAGGGGATCTTTGTTCAAGCATGGGTTAAACTAGATGGCTTCTAAGTTCTCTTTTAGTGCTAAGATTCTTTCCTTATACCAAAGTAATATTCAATTACATTTATGTAGTATAATTTATTTGGCTCAATCTGTGGGCATCTACTTTGTTTCTATTCCTTGCTTCCATAAATCAAAAAGTGCTGCTGTAAACATTCTTGTGAATATGGAGCTTTCATTTTGTTAATCTCCTTGTATATGAGTATCAAAGGAATCCTCAGGTTGGAGTAACTGTGTTTTGGCAACATTATTTACATAATTTCAAATTGGTTTCTGGAATGATTGTGCTAATTCACAGCTCCACCAACAATGTATTAGTTTGTATATTTATGTGCAACTCTTTCCAACATTGATTGTTATCTTTTCTCATCTATGCCAATTTTCTGAGTGTAAAGGTAAGACATGAGATTGCTTTGATAGCTTTTTCTCATCTTTTTTTTTTTTTTTGGAGCAATTTTCCATATGGTTGTTACTATTTTGCAATTCTTCCCTTGAGACTTGTTTGTTCCTACATTTTGAGGGGTGACTTTTGTTCTTAGATATTTCTGTTGTCTCTATCACGGATTTTAAACCTTTTTCCAAGAAAAATGATACAATCCTCCCCTTACATTCGGCCACTTCCCTCTTTCCTTTAAATGCATTTATGTTTTTTTGTGCAGATGCTTTTAAATCTCACATAACCAGAATTATTTGTTACCTTTTATAATTATCTCTATTCCTTCTTTGGTTAATAATAATGTCTTCTTCCCTATGAAAACTATATGATGTTTTATCCTATGAAAGGCATGTGATCTTTTTCTTTTCTAATTTTTTTAACAGTGTCATCTTTCATATTTAGATTGGGTATCGATTTTGAATATATTGTGGAAGTGTGAGATGTTAATCTAAGCCTAATTTCTGCCAAACTGCTTTCCAGTTTTCCTATTGCTCTGATCAGGTAAGTAATTCTCCTAAGTGATTTAGGTTTGGGAGTTTTGTAACCCCTTCTTTCTATTTGTTCCTTATGTAGTCTGTTTCATTGATCAACTTTTAAATTTTAAACTAATACCAAGTAATTTTGATGATTGCTGCTTCATAATAAAATTTGTGTTGGTAGAATGACTTACAAACATTTTTATGTGGTTTATCATTTCCATTTATTTCTAATGGAAATATGGATAAGCCATGGGATTTGAATCCGAGTTCTATGATTTCAGGGCCTATAGTCTTTTCACTTCAAGCTGAAGACCTTTAATTTCATCTTCTCATTCCTTTCTTGCCTTTTTTGTCAAGTTCAGATAAGCCAGTCCCCTCCCTTACTCTCCAATATAGTTATTTTTCACTGATGGATGAACATAATGTCTTACTTTGACTTAGCTGTATAAAAGTTACATGATTAATCCTTTGAAACTTGCCCTAAAACCAAAAGTCTGGTCTTAGACGCTTACCATCTGTGTGACCAAGTTACTTAACTCTGTCTGCCTCAGTTTCTTCATCTGTAAAATGAGCTGAAAAAGGAAATGGCAAACTGCTCCAGAAGTTTTGCCGAGAAAACCCCAAATGAAGTCACAAAGGGTCAGACACAACTGAAAATAACTGAACAACAACAAAATCCAGTACATAGTTCTTTGTCTTGCATGTATTGGCAAATTGAATGCCATGCCAGTTGTTTGTACATAAGTGGGATATTCTCTTTTACTTGAAGCAGAAGATCTTTTAACATGAAGGAGGGAATTACTTCAAAGAAGATGAGATTTCATAGAAAAAGCTTGTGATTCTGGAGTAGAGGAAATGAAGAATGGGGAACAATTATTTCTAAGAATCTCTTAGAGCTGTCATTTAGTCACTATTTTCTTAGGAATTATGGACATGGAGTCACAGAATCAAAGGTGTAGATCTGAAAGGGCCCAAGAAGTCATCTGGTTCAATTCTCTCATTTTACAATGATGTCCCAAGTTGACACAGGTACTAAACATTTGAGATCATTTATTCAGCCAATCAACAAGTGTTTATTAAGTGTTTCCTCTGTGTCAGAAACTGTGTTAAGCAATAGTGATATGAAGAAAGGCAAAAACATTCCCTGCCCATAAGAAGCTTACATTCTAACAGAAAAGAAAACATGATTAGGAACATACAAAATATGTACAGAAAAGATGGGAGGTAATCTTAGAGAGGAAGGGAGTAGCAGTGGGGGAACAGGAAAGGTCTCCTGAAGAAGGTGTGATTTCAGTTGTATCTTGAAGGAAGCAATGGAAGATAAGAGATGAAAATGATTGGGAAGAAGATTATAGATAGGGGGGATAGCCAGTCCACTTACAAAGAGCTGTGGAATGAAATGTCTGCTCAAGGAAGTACAAGTAGGTGGATTTATCAATATCATAGAGTACATGGAAGTAAAATATAAGAAGGCAGGGAAGCTAAAAAGTGGCCAGTTTATACAGAGTTATAAATGCCAAATAAAGAAGTTTATATTAATTTTGGGAGGCAATAGGGAGTTACTATAGATACTGAGTGTGTGGGAGGGTGAGGGGGTGACATAGTGAGACCTGAACTTTAGGAATCACTTCGACAGCTGAGTGGAAAGTGGATTGGAGTGGTCGACACTTTAGTTAGGGAGACCAGTTAGTTATGAGACTATTGCCATAATATAGGCAGATAATATAGGCAATAATAGGGCCTAAGGTAAGATGGTGGCTATGTGATTGTGGGTATGTACAAGAGATACTATGTAGGTCAAAACTAGATTTGATGATGGATTGTGTATGTGTAGTGACTGAAAATGATGAATCCAGAAGGACAATGAGGTTGTAAGGCTGGAAGAGTGAGAGGGTAGTGGTGCCCTTAACAGAAATCAGAAAATTTGGAAGAGGGAAGAGTTCGTTGGGGAAAGATAATGAGCTTTATTTTTAACCTACAAGTTTGAAATCCCCTACGGGACACATAATTAAAGGTGCTGAAAAGGCATTTGGTGATTTTTGAATGTAGTTCAAGAGAGAGAGAAGAGAGAGAAGGAGAGGGAAAGGGTGGGGGAGAGGTGGAGGGGAGGAGGGAGAGAAGGTTCACATATGTAGACCTGTGAATCATGTGTGTGGATGTGATAATTGAACCCATGGAAGATGATAATTTTACCAAGTGAGATGGCATTGAAGGATAAGAAAAAAGCACCAGAAGGATAAGAAAAAAGGATAGACCCATAGGTGAGAGACAGTAACTGAGTAGGATAGAGATAAGGAACCAAAAAAAGGAGATTGAAAAGTAGCCACAGGGGCAGCTAGGTTGTGCAGTGAATATAGCACTGGCCCTGGAGTCTGGAGGACCTGAGTTCAAATGTGGCCTCAGACACTTAACACTTGGTGGCCCTGTGACCTTGGGCAAGTTGCTTAACCCCAATTGGCCTGCCTTCCCCCCTCCAAAAAAAGCAATATACGTACATACATACATACATACATACATACATACATACATATACATATACACACATATATACACATACACACACACACACACACACACACACACACACACACATATATATATATATATATATATATATGTGGGGTGGTTAGGTGTCACAGTGAGTAGAGCATTGGCCCTGGAATCAGGAGGACCTGAGTTCAAATTTGACCTCAGACACTTAACACTTACTAGCCATGTGACCTTGGACAAGTCACTTAACCCCAATTGCCCTGTTCTTCTCCCTCTAAAGAGGCAAAAAAAAAGTGTCCACATAGGAGAAGACACAAGATAGATCAGTGCTACATAAACCTGGAGAGAAAAGAGTACCCAGGAGGAGGTGATGAACAGTGCCCAGTACCACAAAGAAGTTAAGTAGAATTAAGGTTGAGAAAGGCGAAATTGACTTGGAATGAAGAGACTCCTAGTAACTTTGGAGAGAACAGCTTCAGCTGAATGACGGTTTTGGAAGCCATATTGGGGAGGGATAAGAAATCAATGAGAGGAGAAGCGGACACACTAAGTATAGGCAATTTTCATGAGGACTTTAGCTCCTTCTGGGGAGATATGGGGTGATAACAAGAAAAGATAGCATCAAATGAAGGTTACTGAGGATATGAAAGACATGGGTATTCTTTTAAATACAGGGAAGTTGCCAGTACATAGAGAGAGACTGAAGATAAGAGGAAAGGTAAGCATAGTTGGGACATTATTCTAGAAAAGATGGGAGGAAATGGAACCAAGTATACTTGTAGTGGGGTTGACCTTGGAAGGGTCATCTGTGATTGAAGTGATGTAGGAGATATTGGGAAATATGTTTAAATCATGAGAAATTAGGAGGAGGGGTGAAGAGGGAATCTTTTTGGCTGTGAGGGGAGGTGACGGTTGTTATATGGAAGGCTTGAGAAGAGATAAAATAGTTTGAAACAACTGCTGCATAAAGTGGGACAGTGAGTGGATTTAATAGGAAGGAGAGGAATGTCCTATTGTGGTGTGGACAAAATTGACACAAGATAAAATAAGTTGTAGTAGCCCTAGTCAACTCTGTTCAGGTGATCATATAGGAATAGGAGTGAAGGAAGTTGGAGTATTTCAAGGTTGGATTTTGATGAGGTATCATTGGTTATAGGACAGAGTTGCAAGCAAGGGATTTGAGAGCAGTGGGGAATGTGCAAGTTAGGTGATTCACCAGGGAATAAGATAAAGAGTGGAAGAGAGTGTGTCTAGTGCAGGGGTGATTAAAAAAGAGAGTTGGAGGGAATTGAGGTCATGGTGAGAATGAAAAACAAAGTTAGGAGCTGTAAGATATAATAATAAAGATACAATAATATAAAGTTATAATCATGAAAAGATAAAGATAAAGTTAAGATATAATAATAAAATATAATCTCTATTCAAAGGAATTTCCCAGTGTGATGAATACAGATGATAGGAAGATCAAAGTCATGGTCATCTTTGTGTCTAGCTAAAGCAGAATGGAGAGGTGGGTCGAGGTGGGTCAAGTAAACTGTGTAAAATGAGGAACTTTAAGGTATTTGAAGGAATATCAATATGTCGGTTGAAGTTCCCTACTATGGGGTCATGAGATGGGAGAGAAAAACTAATATTCAGATACTTAATTCATTGAGGAGGGAAGGGGAAAATCCTAAGGCTAAATAGATAATAGTTACTAGAATCCATATTGGATGGTAGATTTGAATTGTGTGAACTTGAAAGGAAGAGACCTTGCTCAGTGAAGATGGTAGAGGAGAAACCTGGAAATGGCAATGGAAAAGATGTATTCTGACTCCTCAACCATGACCCATGCATGAGGAAGGGATGGTGGGAGGGAGTTAGTGGGAGGGTTGCATGGTTTGTCCTTTGTTCTCAAAGAGGACCATGACATCAGGGAGATTATGACATGACTTGTAGTTGAGTTGGATTTTAGTGAGGGAGGGTTGTGCAAGGTCACCAGCCTCACTTTCTCCTCCATAGCCATCTGTGTCCAGTAGCCAGATAGAGATCAGGACAACTGGAGATTTCCCAGGATGCAATGAAAGACCACGGACTTTTCAGGTTCTCACTTTGAATGAGGCTGAAGAGTATAGAAGAAAGATCAGTCAGAGAAGAAAGAAGTGTTATCAGGAGGAAACCATGAGGGAACTTAGTGAGGGCCATAAGGTGGAAGGAATGATAAAGGACAAAATTTAAGCTGAAAGGAACTTATTAATTATAGAACAAGCATTCCAGAGAACATAGTGAAAGGGCATGATGAAAGTGGGGAGACTGGCAAGGATTTGTCATAGAGCTACAAGAGAACAGTGATTTGGGAGTGGGCAACATATGGGCAGCCAGTGGAATTTGAACTCAAATCCTTTGACTTCGGAACGAGTGTTTTCCTGAAAACTATTTAAAATGAAAAGTTTTAGATTCATGTCCTTTTTCCTTCCCATGTGCAACATACAAAAAATCCATGGCATGGAGAACTTTTGCAATGCCATGAAGATAAAACTATTTGCACTATCACACTGTTTGGATGACAGCAACTTCTGCAGAAGCAGCATCTACTTTGCCAGTGATTGTAATTTTACACACTATTCTATTTTTTAAACATCTATAGTTAGAAAACCTGTGATTTTATTTCTATCACCCACTCCCATTCTAAATATAATTTTCTTCAATGACATCATGAACAAAGTTTTTAAAAAATATGATGCTAGTCTTTCTTGATTGATAAAATATAGGCCATTCTGTAGTTTCAATCCCATATGTTAAGTTTATCCCATACAATCTTGCCAATCGTAGGTGTCATAATGTACTAGCAAATGATTGTTCAGAAGTAGCTACTTGTTATTGGAAAAAAGACTCAGCATTCATTAAAATCTTTCCAACCCATTTGGATCTGGCAAGATGATTCCTTGAATGAGTTGACTCATCCCTAGCTTTTTCACACAAACATGCTTTTTACATGAGCTGAATCAGAGGGAAAGGCAAGCCCAGCACAGAGACTGAGTCTCAGCCAAAGTAAATACCAGGCCAAGGAAACCAACATTTCTTTTCCTGGGTTTACTGTCACTAAGTAGAAAGTGGGCTACATAGATACAGTTGCCCTCAAGTGTCATTGAGTGGGGAGAGGAAAGAAGGTCCAGGGATGGGGAGACCTTGACACAGCCAATCACAGAATTCTGGATTGGAAAAGCTCAGAGAAGCTGGGAGATAGAAAATGCCATAAAAATGCGTCAAGTTAATTTCACGCTTTCCCACCTTCAACTTTTGCGCAAATTAAATTTAATGCTCCTCGGCCTCAGCAGTTTGCACGCAAAACAGCAGCACGTGGTTTGGCCTGATGGAGATAAAAGGGGCTCAGTGTTATTTACAGAATGGTGAAGAAATATTTGTTCTGCAATCATAGGTACACACTAATTAAAGGATCCTTACCCATCCCCGCTTACATCCCCCCACCCCCATCCCTGAAAAAGGGGTATTTAGACTTGGCTCAGAGAACTGCCTGGGGCCACTTTCAAATGAAGATTTGTGTTACATGTAATCATCTTCACCTATTCCTGAAATTAAATGGTTAATCAAAGGGACTAAATCCAGATCTAAATATTCAGTCTTCACTTGCACAAACTTTACTATGGAAGTCCCACAGGACAGAATTGTGTATGTTCTGTATAATGAACTATAGCATCAGAGGATCTCAGAGTGTGGAGGGACCTCAGAGGCCCCCCTCATCTAAAGTCCCATCCTTACTTACAGCTACCTCAATGAGAATAAGCCTGTGCTTAAAGATCATTCATGAAAGGGAAAACCATCACCCAAAGCAATCCATTTGACTTTTGGAAAGTTCTAATTGGTAGGAAGGAGAAAGCTAGGTAGCTTGGTGAATGCAGCAATGGGCCTGGAGTCAGGAAGGCTTGAGTTCAAATCCAGATTCAGATACTAGCTGTGTGACCTTGGGCAAAACATTTAACTCCTATTTTCCTTAATCTACTAGAGAAGGAAATGGAAAACCACTCTAGTATCTTTGCCAAGAAAACCCCATAGATGGTATTGGTGTGCTATGGTCCATGGGCTGATGGAGATAAAAGGGGCTCAGTGAGTTGGACATGAATGAACAATGACAATTGGTAGGAAGTTTTTCCTTGCATAGACCTCATATCATTCTCTTTGCAACTTAGGATGACAGTTCTAGATCTACAACGGACCTCAAAAATCTTCTAATTCAGATCCCTTTTTATAGATAAGGAAACAGAGGCTCAAAAGGATTAAGTCAATTGACCAAAGTTAAGGACAAGCCTGATGTCCACACTCTGTTAGTTCAGGGTTGATGTTGTGAGGAAATGAGGCACTCATTGGTGATTGAATATTCAACAAGTTTGCTTAGCTCTAACATAATGAGGATATAGAAATACATAGCTTTGGTAAATGCAGTCCTTTTTTGTCTCCATAGTGAAGTGTGCTTGATCAGTAGGGCAGAGTGTGATGACTGGTTTGGTTTTAGGCATCATATCTGAAGGAAACAGACCCTAAAGTAAGTTAGACTTTTTAAAGCCTTAGTGGGCCCAGAAGCCAATTCATATAGCCACTGATGATCAGAAAACTGTATCTAGTCCTGGTTTTATCACCATTTGGGGGAAAACTTAGCCTAACCCATGACACAAAGAGTAAGGGTAGATGGGGGTACCCTGGTAGATACTGATCTGATGACAGTCATGCCAAGGAGGTTGGATTTAAACCTAGATCCTCTGAGCCCAGAGACAATCATTAGCTTCCTAACAGAGTCATCTCCTCCTCCCCACCTGCAATGGCCTCCCCCTATAAAACTACCTTGCATTTATTTTATACAAATTTTCAATATACTTACAAGTGTCCACAGCATCTGTATAGATATAATGTAAGTGCCTTAAAGGCAAAGACTATTTGATTTTTGTCTTTGTATCTCCAGTAACTAGCTCTGTGCCTGACACAGAGTAGTCTTAGTATATGCTTAAATGTTGGAATGAATGATTAATCCCATAGTGGAATGTTGAGAAAACTGGGAGTGATCTAGAAACACTATTCTTTTTATTGTCAGCAGCTGGGAGGTACAGTGGATAGATAGAGCCCGGGGCTTAGAGTCAGGAAGACTTGAATGCAAATCTGCCCTCAGACATTTACAAGCTGTGTGACCCTGGGCAAGTCACTTAAACTCTGCTGCCTTAGTTTCCTCAAATGTGAAATGGGAATTATAGTAGCAACTGCTTCACAGGGTCATTGTGAGGAATGACTGAGATAATATTTGTGCAGCACTTAGCACAACAAATGTCTGGCACATTAATAAATGGTGTTTAACAATGCTTATTCCATCCTCCTCCCCCTTTTGATCTTTCCTCTCTTAAGCTGTCGTATGGAGAAAAAAAGTACCCCTTCCCAAGGCTTATAATTGGTTACAGCTGAGAATCAACAGGCAAACCCAGGTAAAATTGTAGGCTTAATGAAGTTTGTCTTCATTATCCTTAGTCTCTTCTTTGACTTCTTTATATTCATTTTAGTGGTGCCTCTGCTCCCCAAAGGGTTAGGCAAACATAAATAGATAATTTACACTGTTAAGACAATGATCAAAACCTTAAACCAATCAATGGGTCAGTCAACAAACACTTACTTAGTACTTACTAAGTACCAGGTCAATTAGTCATGTCTAACTATTTGTTTCCCCATTTGGGGTTTTCTTGGCAAAGATACTGGAGTGGTTTGCTATTTCCTTCTACAACTTATTTTACAGATGAGGAAAGTGAGGCAAACAGGGTTAAGGGACTTGCCTAAGGTCACACAGCTAGGCAGTATCTGAGGCTGGATTTGAACTCACTGCAGGGAATAAATTGTGGGACCTGTGTGTGTATGTGTATGTAAATATATGTACACATGTGTGTATGCATGTGTGTATGCTTATATATAGGCGTATAGTTATATACACCTATGCTCCTGTATACACACATGCATGCTCTGTATGGCAGAAAGTGTTATATTTAATTTATCAGCTTGGGTTTATTGTTCTGTGAACCATCTATTTGACTCCTTCACTTTCAGCACTGATGACAGAGGAGATGGCAATATGCTTCCTCTGACTTGGCCCATGTATCCTGGTGGAAGGTTGTCTGAAACTATAGAAAATATATCCTATAATATCAATATGATCAATAAATTTAATATAACAAAAGAAATACATATAGTCCCAGACCATTTCATATATATGTATTTATATGTTTATATATGAATACACATGTGTACATATATCATATTGTGTGTATGTGTACACACACAGAGCTGACACATGAATTAACTTCATTACCTGCCAATGCAGGCAGCTCTGCTCAAGGGTTAATCCCAAGGATGAATGGGTCAACTTCATCTGGGTCAGGGCAGGGAATTATCTCTGGAGATCTGGTCAGCTCAGTCTCCATCACTTCAGGGTATTTACTCATTCTTCATCAATCCAGAACTGGCAGAGTCATGATAAGAGCCTAGCTTTCCCAATTTCCAGTTTAATATTCTTTCTACTATACCATATAGTCTCTCATTTTCAGTCTCTAATCAATAAAGTGATTTTTAACCCCAAGAAAAGCTTGAATTTGATTTGAATTGAATTTATTAAAATTTAAGGTACCTATACAGTGGATAGTGCCAGAGTTGGAGTCCCAAAGACCAGCATTGAAATCCTGCCTCAAACACTTACCAGCTATGTTTATCCTTAGCAAACCTCCTCACCCCACTAACCTTCAGTTTCCTCATCTGTAGAATGGGGATAATGACATCCATCTCCCTGGATTTTTAGGAGGATCAAATGACATTTTATACATACATACATACATACATACATACATACATACATACATACATACATACATACATATATGTGTGTGTGTAATATATATATGCATATATATAATTTCTCTCTGTGTGTATATATGTATATCTATCTTTATAAACCTTAAATGCTGTATTAATATTAGCTATTAATGTTTGAATTAGTGTAGCAAATGTCTAAGAAAGTGTAAAATGGGGGGGGGTTCTATGGCAATCAATGATTGCCAATGTTTTATTTATCATTGTCCCAGACTGGACAATGATGCTCATGTAACAAAATTCTCATTTCTACAGCTTTTTACCGTTTACAGAGTGGTTTTCTCACAATCAGTAGATAGTGCAAGCATGATTGCTGGTGGTGGTGTTTTGAAGGAAAAAGAAACAGATCCTAGAATCAAAAGAGATATGAGTTCAAAATCCTAACCCTGACACATATTAGTCATATAGCTATGGGCAAGTAACTAAACTTCTCTGATATTTGTTGTTCTCATCTGCAAAGCAGAGATCTTAAGTACCTGCCTCATAAAGCTATTTTGTGGATTGATTGTTATAATATATACTGTTTTATGAATACCAGCCTTTATTATCTGCATTTTACAGTGAAGGAAACTGAGTCATATCATTAAGTAGTTTTTCAGTCCCTGACTCTTCTTGACCCTATTTGAGTTTTCTTGGTAGAGATACTGAAGTAGTTTTCCATTTCCTTCTCCAGCTCGTTTTACAAATGAGGAAATTGAGGCAAACATTATTAAGTGACTTGCCCAGGATCATATAGCTAGTGTCTGAGGTTGGATTTGAATTCAGGACAATGAATCTTCCTGGCTCCAGGCAGGGCACCATATACACTGAATTACATAGCTGCCCCATTAACCAAGTCTATTAATAGAGATAAAATAACTGAGTCTTCTACGTTTTTCCCACTCTACTAGGCTACTTCTGAAGGAAGTCAGTAATACAGAGTGGAACTCTAAAGTATCTACAACATAAATCCCTCTGGGTCAAAGCTACTCCATTCTGTTGGTATATAAAAGTTTTAAACACATCTGAGTAGAGTCTGCATAAGGGTACTCATTCTCCATCATTCTGGGGGAAGAAGCTTAATTTGTTTCCGAAAATCTTATGAAAAACAATAACATTGCTTCCTGGCCTAGGCCTGTGGACTAAGTAGCATATTCTATCCCATAATTCTAACTCTTTAACCTACTCTGGAAACACTATGGTTAATGTTATGAAATTTCTCATAGGAAGAGACATGGTATTGATCCCTATTGCCAAGTTTTTGTCTGAGTTTCATCAAAGATGTGGTATGATTGTGGGCAATCAATTAACATTAAATACAGATTTTTTTTTCTTTTGACAGAATGACCAGGGAGATGTTATACTGAGTCCTGAGTGTCATAGATATCACTCCCAGAGATTCAGAACATTCCTTAAACTTCCCAAGTTTCTCTTCATAACCCATCATGAGTCTGTCATCCATGAAATTACCTCAGTTCCTTTGGAATTGATTTCTATTTTAAGTCTATAACACTCTGTGAGGTAATGCGTTTCATAAGTTTACTACACACTGTGTGAATGAGTACTTCCATGTATTTATCCTAAATATATCTCTCTCAAAATTAAAAGGTGCCCCTTTTTTCAATTATGCTAATGCTGGATGAGCAAGTTCATGGTTCATGGTCCCCATCTATTTTTTTTTTTTTACTTCTATCCCATTCTCTATCTTCTGTCTTCTTTCCAGGCTGAAGATTGCTAATCTGTACTCATATGGTGGCACTAATATTGATTAGTTTGGTTGTGAATTGCTGGACCTTTTCCGATTGTTCTCTATTTGTTCTGAATTACTGGAACTGCATACCAGGGATTTGATGGTGGAGACAAATGGGGAAGAAGATAATGCTTTCTTTGCCTTTCTAGTGTCTGTATTGATGAAATTAAGGATCTTGTTGGTCTTTTTTGCAAATCAGGAGGATATTGTCACATAAGTAGACTCATGGTATTCTGGTCTGTCCTGGACCATCAATAGTACAATAACAATTGTTCCTATTCAAACTCATTTGCCACTTGTATCTACTCATATAGCCCCATGTTTTCCTGGAGAATTAGGCTTTATGTAAAGAGAGACTTCATAAGAATTAGGAGAATTTGGAAAAGTATAATGGGCTTTTTTCAGAAGTAGTGGATTTCTCTTCACTGAAGGGCTCCCAGCAAAGGTCTAATGGCTGGTTGGTGGGATTGATAAGACAGGATTTTTATTCAAGCTGTTTTGGTCTAGATTTTCTTCCAAATGTGAGATGCTATTATTCTGGTAGTTATGCCCATTAGTTTGGCTTCTCAGTGTTATCTACACACTGTATTAATGAGGTTTATATTTCATTTGTATCTCCCCTTCATGTAATTTATGAAACTGACAAATAATATGGTCCCAGAACTATTTAATTTGGATAACTCCTATTTAACCTCTTAATATGTGATCTCTGCATATTTTTTCTTATGTCTCAGTTACTTATAACAAAATAATACCCATAATCCTTCAGTGACTCATTTAACAGTTTTTACCATAGAGTCTTGTCAAAGGCATTTAAAAGTGGAAATATATTTTCATTGATTCCCCTTATATTTGTGAACATTTACTCATTTATAGAACTTTGACAGGTAAATTAAAAAAATAATTCCTTAATAGAAATCATGCCACTTTAGCATGAAGGGGATGGGGATCAGCCATATATATATACATATTTAGCAAACCTGAAAGCTCTCTGTTAGTTCTAATTATTGTTATTATTACTAGTTATTTTTATTAAGCAGAGGAGTACACAAAGGCAGAAAGGCTGAGCATTTGTTGATAATTTTGTGGTAGACCAGGAACAAGGAGAAAATCTAGGATATTATTGGCCCGGAGGACTCTCTTTAGTAACTCCTTCTATCAATGCAGGTTGCATGATGTGGTCATTGATGTTAAGTCTTTCCATTATACATGCCCCCTTTCAGAGAACCTGGCTTTAAATACCGATTCTGCAACCTGTGTGATTTTAGGGAAGTCACTTAACTCTTTTCAGCTTCAGTTTTCTTATTTGCAAAATGAAAGGTTGGACTAGAATTCAGCCATTCTTAAACTGTGGGTTGAGACCTCATATGGGGTTGCAAAAATTTGGCAACAGTAAACAGTTTCTGAAGGTGCAATGACCAAAAATTAATTAAAAATCCAATGTGTAATGAATTTGAGGTGTATTTGGCATTTCTTGTCCATGTTGCATCATGCAAACTCACTGCAGGCTTGGTTATGAACACAAAGCATATGCACTTTTGCACTGAACACACCCTCAGGTCATGCAAAACCAATGAATGTGGCCAAAATGTGAAAAGAGGTCACAAGTGGAAAAAGTTTAAGAAGCCCTGGCCTCAATAACTTCAAAGGTACTTCTCAGCTTTAAATATATGATCCTAAGTCTTAGAAGGGTCAGCTAGTAGTAAAGTAGCTAGAGTGAAGGCCTGGAGCCAGGAAGACTCGTCTTCCTGAGTTCAAATCCTACCTCTGACCCTTATTAGCTAGGTGACCTGGGCAAATCGATTAACCCTATCTCTCAGTATCCTCATCTGTAAAATGGACTGAAGAAGCAAATGGTAAATGACTCCAGAATATTTACAAAAAAAAAATTCTAAATGGGGTCACAAAATCAGACACTACTGAAAAAAATGATTCAACAACAATAAAGACTTAAGAAATTGCTTAAAGCATATATGAGCTTGTTGACTTACCCCAGGTTGCAAAGCTAATAGGTGTCAGAATCAGCATTTGAATACAGCTCTTTCTGTCTTTAGGGTCAGCTATTTATTCTCAAGGCTTCTGATTTGTGGTAGAATATAACTTTTAAAATATTGTCACAAGAATTATTTAGCAAATCTGAAGTATTACAACGTGAACTTCAGTGAGGTCACCTTTCAATTATCTCTTCCCTTGTATTGTTTCCAACAGCACAACTTTTACCTCCAACCTCCAGCAAGCTATTAGAATTAATTAAATAATTCCTTATTAATTAAATAAGTCCCCAGAGTGGGATGCTTTACTTAAAATGTTTTACTTAATGCTTTACTTAAAAGTAAGGGATTGTTCTTGTTCCTGGTCTTGTTCTTTTTCCTCATAGTCACTGTTACTGTAATGTCCCATTTCCTAGAGTATCTCATATTTTCTCTGAAGCATTAAGTTAATTTCCTTCACTATCTTCTGGTCCTGCCCACATTTTCCATGCTTCACAGAGGGGGTTGGGGGTAACAGAAGGGTAATTTTCTGCCCAGAGCAATAAAAAACACCAGGAAAATGGGAAGTCAGATATGGCATTTCAGGAGATAGCTTTTAATATTCCACAAATTCCAATACCCTTAGGCTGCTCCAGTGTTAACAGGCTTACACACCCTGTGCTAATTTGAGACAAAATTATCTGATAAGATAGCAAATTAACAAAAACATTTTTTTTAACACTTCTCTTTGATTGATTAAAATTTACTTGATTCAGTATGATTTAAATGGGATACAAAGAAAGAGCTGTGATCATTCAAGGTCCTTAAAAATCCCAGAAGTCTTTACTCAAGAACCCTAGGATTTAGGGCTAAGAAACAGCCTGATATGGGGGTGAGAATATTCCAGTTGAGATGCTGAACTTGCTGGTACCATTCCCCTAAGTTCAAATACTAATTCTGTTGTTTCTTACCTATGTGACCTGGGACAAGTCACTTAATCCCTCTATGCCTCTTTGCAAAATTAGATGGTTAGACTAGATTATCTCTTGGTCCTTCTCTGATTCTGTGATGTAATAAGAAGTCATATTCGGTTATCTCATTTTATAAATGAGAAACTGCAGCCCAGTGATTTGTCAAGTCACAAGGGTGGCAAAATCATCAGACTCCAAATCTAATGTTTGTCATGCTTGTATTTACTATGGATTTTGACCCGACATAATTGCTTGCTGCCCACCTGAATTCCTCACCTCACACATCTATTCCATTTCTCAAACAGAAAGCCTCACATGTCCCATACTATTTTTTGCTCTCTCGTTCCCTGCTTCCCCAATCTGCTAGCCAGGTAGACCTATTTATCACCTGCTTCTTTGAATTACCAGCTCAATATTTTCTCTCCTTCAGTACCAGCAACCAAGGAAATTAGTGTACTCCTCAGCAAGCTCTTTGAATTTTGCTTAATTTAAGGATCTCTTGAAATTCTGCACAAAGCCTTTCTCAATGAGCTGGATATTGGGTGATGATTTCAGACTGGACCTATCTCTTTTCTGACATTATACTTCCAGCTTATTGTACTCTTAATCGACCTAAAAAAATTCGTGCTAGGATTTAACCTGACCATAAGTATGCTTATAACCTGTATAATTCTATGTTTCATTTATGTAACTGTAAATTTATATTGACATAATATCTAAGGTGAGTAAAATATATTTTCAAAATTGTTTATTCTGTCCATTCATTTAATATCCACCATACATAATAGACACTGGACAGACAAACAAGTAAGACCTATTTCTTGTCCTCAAGAAGTTTAGCATGTGTTAGGAAAGCTAAGATATGTACTCTGATCTGTGGGGAGATAAACAAAAAAAGTGATGATATTTCACACTTTTCCTGCCCACAGATAGCTTATAGTCATATTTAAGGAGTTAATATTTAAATACCTAAAAGATGGAACCAGGGAAAGATCTCTGAACTTGGAATCATGGGACCTGAATTCAAATCCCTTCTCTGTTTGCTTATACCTGAGTGAACTTGGACAAGTCACAACTTCTGGTTTCTTCATCTGTAAAATGAAGTGGGTTGAACGTTATGACCTCTAAAGTCTACCCTATATCTACAACCCAACTCTATAGGGTCTATGACCCTACTTTAACAACCATCTGTAATAGCATATACAACCTGTGGCCTTTTCCTCTGATTGGTTGGTTTTTCCCAGAACTTCCATTTTTAAGGAAGCAGTCTAAGCCAACCATTTCTTCATTCCTGTTCAGGTTTCACTCCTCATCCTTCATATCCATAGGAAGTTCCACTCCCCCACCTTCATCTTCCATATCCTCTCTTCATTCTTTACATTGCCTTCCCCCATTAGAATATAAGTTTCATGAAAGCAAGAACTGTTTTTCTTTCTCCTTACATTTGTATCCTTAGCAAACAAGTAGCAAATACTTGTTAATGCTTGACTGAGATGAGGGTGGATAGTATGGAAGGAAGGTCATATTTACCATGTAAGCAAAGGTATAGGGCCAAGAAAGGGTCCAATGTAGTTTGAGCAAGAGAGGGAATAAGGGAGAAAACATGAGGCAAGTTTGAAAATGGTACATTACTGTGAGAGTGAAATTACCAAGATCTCAAAATGCCTGGTATTAATGGTGCATATTCTCCAGGGGGTGAAACTCTGCTCTTTGATAATCTTACTTTTATTGACTCTCTATCTTATTTTTCTCAGCAACCATTCTAAGCTTACTCCTCTCCTCAAACCCTTCTTCATTCATTCACCTTTCCTCCTTCAGTGCTTATAACAGAGAGCTCAACTCCCTACACAACTGAGAATACTTAATCCATCCTTTCTAAGACCACAGAAGCGTCAATGGTAAGAAGGCTATTGTATAAGTGTTGTTCTGCTTCATTTTGTTGTTCAACTCCTTCTCTTGTCCCGAGAGACCATGGGACATGGAGGAAAGAAGTCATATTCTTCATTCCCCACTTCCACTCCCAGACTTTCCCTTTGTCATCTACTTGACCATCTTCTACCTCCATCATAAGATAATTGACCATCACTAATTGACAATCTGCTTAAGTTTCACTCTAGGTAGCTATATCACTTGGTCCAGATCCTCATTCCAGACATCTGCCAGTCTCCAGGTCCCTCTCTCTTCTTTCTCTAGGAGTTCAGTATCTGGCTTATTATCTTTCTCTCTAGACCAATTATGTCTATCCAGGGAATTCAATATACACATTGATGTATTGTACTCCTGGCCTCCAATTTCATCAGTGTCCTTAACTACACTGACCTATACTTTTACTCTAGCTTTGTTATTATCAGTGATGATCAGACCATAAGATCTTATCAATGCATAACCATGCTTACGCCATGATTTTGAATTTTGAAGTGTTTTATGATTATAACTTCCTATGTTTCTACATCTCTTTCTGTTTCACTTTTTTCTTTTTTTAAATAAAATTTTATTTTTCCCAATTGCATGTAAAGATAATTGTAAACATTCATTTTAAAAAATGAGTCCCAATTGTTTTTCCCTTTCTCCATCATATTCTACCTCCCTCATAGGATAAGCAATTTGATACAGGTTATACATGTGCAATCATGTAAAACACATTTCTATATTAATCGTATTGTGTCTCTCTCTTTCTTACTAAATCAATTGTGTTGTTCTCATCACAACCTCCAGTTCCTTGATCCTCATGAAAGGACCTTTTAATGCAATTCTGTTTATTTGCTTTTGTACTATTCACACTTGGAAGGTATGATTTTTCTCTTAGCTACTATTCATTTTTTTCATCAGGCTGCCATAAGTGGTTTCATAGTAGTCTCTATCTTTAAAATTATAAAGTAGGGAAGTACTTCCATAGGCAGTGATTTTTGTCTTGTTTTTGTTTTTCACAGGCCAAATAATTAGCTGGGGAGGCATGATAGTATGGGTTGGTTTCCATATTATCCACTGACCAATCTCTTGGCAAAAGCCTCCATTAGAAGACGCCAGATCTCCCTTTGGGTCAACCACTTTGAAAATATATTCAATCTCATCTAAATCTTTTGTCATCATCATTGTCATCAGCAGAAGCAACAGCAGCATCTCCTATTCTCCACAAGTCTTCATACTCAGGATCAGAGAGACAATTCTTTCTTGTTTTTGAATAAGCAGATATTCTGGGTGGGATACCTAGGCAAGGCTTCCTGTAGCCTGTCTTTTATTTTTAACAGGTTCACTCATTTTCAACTCAAAGAGTTGAGATCTCTTTGGCATACTGGAGAACTACACATCAATTTCACCTACAATCATCAGTGTCATCTCCTTTGTCTTCTCTTAATTGTGATGGTTATTCTAGATTTTTTTCTTTTTCAGTGTCCTCTGTGCTTTTGGAATACATGCTATTCTCAAGTACAAAGTCAGTTATAAGAACATTGTCCAGGGAAGACTTTTCCCCTGCAGAAGAGGTTCCAAAGGTAACACTTGGTCTCTTTCTCTGAGGAAAAGGATGGACATTAATTTCAACCTTCTTAAAGCAAGCCAGCCAAGTAAGAGAAGTAATGACTTCATGCAATTTATTGCTCCAAAATTATCTTGTATATCCACTTTTGTTATTTGCATTTGGGGGCCACAATTAGCCTATATTAGGCACTTACTGTGTCCCATGAACTATGCTAAGCGCTGGAAATACAACAACAAATAAAAAGAAAGGGGAGGAGGCTGCTATTTAGGATATGAAGAGGAAACCAAAAGGAGAAATAAAGTTGAGAGTGAAGTGAGCGTGGTAGGAATTATTTATTAAATGGTGGTGAGGGGCAGGGATACTAAGCCATTTTTGTTGAGTTTTCTCACTTTACTGAGAAAATCAAGGCCCATTTAAGTGAGCCACATCCTCTAGAACAAAGCTTAAAATATAATTATGGCAGTCACCAGGAGAGGACTGGAGTGTGCCTAACAAAGACTGGTAAGAAATCAAAGGGGTTGTAAAAAAAGAGTGAGGGAGGAGAAAACTGTCTCTATATATCCATCAAGAAAAAGGAGATATGAAAGGGGAGAGGGAGTAGGAAAGTAGAAGTATTTATTAATGATGTATCCTCTTGAGAGAAGTTCTAGGAAATCAGAAAGGGTACACATGATGGACAAAATCTGGGGAAATCTCATCACCAGAATACTACAGATTGTCTAGACAGAAAGAAGAAATAGATGAAGGGCTTGGGAAATGATTCATTTCAATGCAATAAACATTTAATAATTACTTACTATGTACCAGACACTGTGCTAAGTGTAACAGAAACATACTTGGGAGCCTGTAACAGAGTCATGATATAATCGTGATAGGAATTTGGTGCAGTAGATAGAGCACTGGCCCCAGAGTAAGGAGGGTCTGAGTTCAAATTTGACCTCAGATACTAGTTTTGTGATGCTGGGCCAGTCACTTAACCCTGATTGCCTCATAAAAAAGAGTGATAGGAAGTTCAATTATTCAGACATTTGCTCTGTCTCTGTCTGCCTCTGTCTCTTTCTCTACCAAAAGTAGAACACCTAATAACTTCTTGATTGGAATATAATTTCATTCCCTCAAAGGAAGATGAAATGACAAGGCAAAATTTTATTCTGGATTTAAATCTCACTAATGGTGAGGAACCACTTGAAAATGATCGGTATCTTGAAGAAGGAAGAGTGAACACTTCCTCTTAAGAGATTGTGATAAGAAGAATGGGAAATGCAAGCACATTTTGACACACATCCCTGATTTTGAGAAAGACAATTTCAAAGGATTTTAAGTAGGCTCCCATGGACTAAAGTTCTACAACAGAAATAAACCCAGGAAGATTGGAAGTCTCTCAAGAATGAAATCCGGAAGAAACAAATGGAGATAATTTCATTGAGAAAGTAAAAAAAAAAGAGGGATTTCTACGGAGACTAAATTGCATGTACACAGACCATCTCAACCACATTATATTAAAACATATGTACAGAAGATTAAAGCAAGATGGAAATGAAGGATGAATTTTATAATGTAGCATGGTACTGGAAGAATACTCCAATCTTAGCATTAGCTCATGAGAAAAAGTTAAAAACAAAAACAAAAGGTAGAGTTTTTTTTTTTTTGTTTGTTTGTTTGTTTAGTTAGATTAGGAGAAAAAAGGGGACAAAAGAAGAAATAGAGGAATCCATTTTCTGGATGGATGAGGTGATGATAACTGACAACAGAAACAAAACTACTTGGTTCTTATTTCTTCTTCTTCTTCTTCTTCTTCTTCTTCTTCTTCTTCTTCTTCTTCTTCTTCTTCTTCTCTTCTCCTCCTCCTCCTCCTCCTCCTCCTCCTTCTCCTTCCTTCTTCTTCTTCTTCTTCTTCTTCTTCTTCTTCTTCTTCTTCTTCTTCTTCTTCTTCTCCTCCTCCTCCTTCTCCTCCTCCTCCTTCTCCTCTCCTCCTCCTCCTCCTCCTCCCTCCTCCTCCTCCTCCTCCTCCTCCTCCTCCTCCTTCTTCTCTCTCTCCTCTTCTTCTTCTTCTTCTTCTTCTTCTTCTTCTTCTTCTTCTTCTTCTTCTTCTTCTTCTTCTTCTTCTTCTTCTTCTTCTTCTTCTTCTTCTCCTTCCCTCTCTAAGGGAAAGGACAGAACAAAAATGGTTTGGTTTTCCCACTCTGGAGATGGCTTTGTCAGGAGGTGTGGTCTCCTAATTGGTGAGTCCCTAGCCTGAGTCACAATTAAATAAGAGACTCTCACCATGCTCACTTTACTCTCAACTTAATTTCTTCTTTCCATTTCCTGTTCATAACCTTATCAGCAGCCTCCTTTCCTTTTTTTTTCTTTTTCATTATTTCCAGTGCTTAGTATAGTTCATGAGACACAGCAACCATTTAACAAATGCTTGATCTAAGCCAATTTAATCTAATAAGATGAAATTCAGTAGTTTTAAATGCAATGTCTTATTCCTGAGTTAAAATTGACTTTGTAAGTATAAAATGGGAAAAGCATAGTTAGTGAGATACTTATAAGAAAAAGATCTGGAGCTTTAAGTGGAATATAAGCTCAGTATGTGCCAATGGAGCAATATGGAAGTCAAATATATAATTCTCTTGCTAACTTTGGTCCCTAGTCTCTACTGATGCTGTTGCACTGGACTTTGTTAGAGACTGTTATTGTATGCCACCAGGTGTTTCGATGGATGCTATTTGGCCATAGTCTCCTCTGTATCCAGCTTCTAGCTCAGTTATAGGTCCTAAGTTGAGTTACACTTTCTCATTTAGAAATAGTTGGCATCATTATATGGTGTTCTACATAGAGAATACTGAGCAGGAGCTGTATGTGTGTTATCTTTTTCCTTCTCATATTACGATGCAACAAGCTACCTGTCTCTAGATGAGGCAGTTTCTTGAATTTGGAGTTACCAAAGAGGTAATTCTTAAATTTGCTTCCATCTTAGAAATCCTTTTCTAGAAAGATAGATTCAGAATTCTCTCGTCCTCCCCTTCTAGAACACAGAATATTGACATTCAGGAAGGAATGTTCTTGGATTTTCCTCTTAGGCTTCTGGCAAGCATAAGTTTCCTATGTCCATGTGATTCTTCTACGTGTCAACCACTTCTGGTTGAGGATCGGGGATTGTAGCAGCAAGCAAGGATGTGGGGAAGAACTTTCCACCAAAAATTTCCACCAAAAGTCCACCAAATGTTGCACTTTGAATGAGGCATAAAAGGATAAGCTGGGATCCTTCCCTTTCAGTTCCTGAGAGCTCCAACCAGGTAGGTTCAGATTGCTTTTTTATAAATATGTATGCATGTATGTGTGCCATTATTTCCCTCAACAGAGTATAATTTCCTTAAAGTGAGGAACTGCCATGGATCCACTGTACCTAGCACTGTTTTTGTTGTTCAATCATTTTCAGTTTTGTTTGACACTTTGTGACTCTGGAATGTGTTGCCATTTTCTTCTCCCAATCATTTTACAGATGAGGAAACTGAGGTAAACAGGATTAAGTGACTTGCTGAGGGTAACAGAGTTACTAAGTATCTGAGACCAGATTTGAACTTAGAAAGATGAGTCTTCCTGACTCTAGGCCCAGCTCTCTATACACTGTATCATTTGGCTCCCCACAGCTAACACAGTGCCCAGCAAGAAAATAAGTGCTTCCTAAATGTTTGTTTATCGATTGCTATTTGCAGCTGATCTATACTCTCCATTTCTCAATCAACCCTAAATGGATAAGGAGAGGGACTATACCTATAATTTCACAGATATAAGAAACTCTCAGGTAAACAAAATTCCTTTCTCTCTGTCTCTCTCTGTCTCTGTCTCTCCATAATACATATATATGCACACACATACATATACCTATATACACACATGTGTATACACACATATATAAAATGTCAGTATCTTCTTTGTAATTTCAAATCTTAGTACAATGGTATGAAACTCATACAAAAATGAGAACCACTAACCCATAATAAGAATCCCTACAGTCACATTTTAACTTGGGAAACTGTACATTGATACAATCTGTTTTACTATATATTTATTTATTTTGTTAAATATTTTCCAATTACATTTTAATCTTATTCAGACCATAATTATAATTGAAAGCTTTGCTGCTGCCATTCTCCCATGGCTGGGTATTTGACACCTCAGGCCTCAAGCACAGAAGTTAAATGGCTTGATCTGGGTCACATAGCCAGTATGTGTCAGAGGCTGAATTTGAACTCTGATCATCCTAGTTTCAGCGCCAGCTTTCTATCCTTGTACATCATGTTGCTTTATGAACTCTTACAAAGCAACAACAAAATGATAACTCCTTTGCAAAGCATATTACTAACTCAAGGCTTCATTTTTGTCTGGCTATGGCTTTTATACCAATTTAGGCAGGAAGTTTAGACTGATGCAGTCTCATTATTCCTAATAATTATAAATAAAGTGCTTTGTTAAAAGGCATATTGGTCTGATGCCTATTCAGAGAAGCTCTCTTCTCTTGAGAATAGGTGATTACTCAAATGGGACTACTCTGAAAACTGTATTTCCAAAGCATGCTGAGTCGACTGCCAAGTCTCACATGAGTCCTCCCTGACTAGAGAGAAAAATAAATTGGAAATCGAACTAAATTTCTTTTCAATGAAAAGTCAAGGAAAGGTGCCTGTAGGAAGTTCAACCAGTGACCTGATTGGCAGAATATATTGAATGGTAGTTTGATTGACCAGCCTCATTTTTCATTTCTGTGTGTTTCCTTCTTTGTCTATTTATTAATCTATAACTTTCTTTGGTTTTATATCTTTCTATGTGTTGTGCTTATTACTATGGTTTAGAGGCATTTCACCCAATATGCTATTTCAGCATGAAAAAAAGGTAATGCATCTCTGAATCTTCCCTCATTGTCCTCTAGACAGCCAAAACTGGTGACAAGTATACATTTCCCCAATCTAATGAAAGTCACATGAAGACAGAATGTCAGTGTGTTAGCTGTCTCCTGGCCAACTTTCTGGGCTTTTATGTGTTGATAAAGTGGCCTGCTATTTTCACAAGGCTACAGCTCACAGTTTTAAGGCCTTGACCATGGACCATCTGATTGTGTGACTGTTGAATTTTCAGCAAGTAGCGATTATTTGAATGTGTTTCACAAAGAAGTCATACCTTGTTATACAAATGGCAGTAAATCATTGGTAGTAGGGGGAAGGCATTGTACCTCCCATCAATGAACACAGGAAAAGGGGAGGGGAAGAAAATATTTTTTCTTCTGTGCTCTGAGGGCTGTAACAAGGTCAAAGAAAATGTTGGAGAGTAGTAGAGAGTACCTGTACATGAAATATTTAAGACTTGGACACTCAAGAGGTTAACTAGGGATAATAATAAGGCAGCATGGAACAATCAGCCTCAGAGTCAGAAAGACCTGGGTCTAAGAGGTACTTGTGACTCATACTGACCATGTAACCTTGGGCAAATCACTTAAGCTCTCAGTGAAATAAGCAACTCTCTATGGTCGTATTTTGAAGAACAGTAGTCAATTTGCATTGGTAAAAGGAAATTCTATATTAAAGTTCTTAAATCTATAAAATCACATGTCTGGTACAAACTAATGGCTTTTACTTCACGCACAAAGATGACACTAGCAAATCACTACCCTTAAAGTGTAGGCATTGAGGTTTGTTTGGGTTTTTTTGCCTGAGTTCTAGACATGGATTTGGGCCACTCTCTTTTACCTGGTTCTCTTGTTTGTCAAATAGTTTCCATTTCTAATCCACCTCATAGGTTCAAGGCTCAATCTGTAGCTTTGGAACAAGAAGCTAATGTCCCATGTGCAAAGTGAAGCCAAGCCTTAGTCTTGCTAACAGTATAAAGGAGTCATAGATAATAACAGGTATAGTTAATCAGGTAGACATTCAAGATCATTAAATAAGCAAGCATTTATTAAATGCCTACTGTTGGTAGACACTGTGCTATTTCAGTTTTTGTCATGGGATTTTATGTGGAACAACTTTCACATGATTGACCTGTGACTTATCTTGAGAGACCTAACTCTATATGCCACCTGTATGGCAGTCATATATTATCCATCTTGGTCTCCTATCCTACCCTTTTCCTGAATCTCTATACCCCATAAAAATACATAACCTTAAGACTAGAAGGGGCATAAAGGGAATTTTGTCCAACCTCTTCATTTCATAGATGAAAAAATTGAAGCCTAGAGAATATAAGTGACTTGTCCAAGGTCATACAGATAAATAACAGAGCTGGAATTTGAATCCCAGTCCTTCTGATTAGAGAAAGGATTCCACTATGCCACACTGATAAAAACTCACATGTTGTTTTGCTTTTTCTGCTTGAGCTCTTTACCCAAGTGTCAGCTTCTCCCAGTCAATAAACATTTAAGTGTTTATTTTGTGTCAGTTAGTGTGTTAAGTGCCAGGGACACAAACAAAAAACAAACAGATTGTCCTTGACCTCTAAGAGCTTACAGTCTAATGGAGGAGACAAACATGAGAATGACTAGATATATAGAAAACATATGCTGAGTATGTCAGAGGGGAAGGTAGGGAGCTCTGGGAAATGCCTCCCATGGAAAGGCGGTTTTGAGTTGAATCTTAAGGAAACCATCAGTACTAAAAGGGTGAAGCAAGGAGAGAGCACCACAGACATGGGGGACAACCAATAAAAAGGAAATGAAGTATTCTATGTGTGAGAAGAACAACAAGTAAGCCAGTATTGGGCCAGATGATAAAGTTCATGGAGGGAAATAAAATATTATACTACTGGAAAGGTAAGAAGGGTCCAGATTGTGAAGAACTTTAAATGGCAAATAAAGGATGTTATATATGTTCCTGGAGGGGATAGGAGGTCAATAGAGTTTCAGGGTAGGGAGTGGGGGGAATAAAAGGTGATATAGTCAGACCTGTGTTTTAAGAAGGCCATTTTGGCAGCTATATTGAGGATAGAGAGAGACATGAGGAGGCAAGGAGACCAGTTAGGAAGCTACTTTAATAGTTCAGATGAGAAGTGAAGAGAGTTTAAACTAAGGTGAGTCTAAACTATGTGGAGAGAAGGCAGCATACTTGAGAGATGTTATAAAGGTAGAAACAAGATCTGGCTGTCATAGATTGATGCTGACATAGATTGAGAGTTGTCTTAATATATGTTGAATGAGTTTCAAGATCCAAGTCCAAATCAAGGAAACAAAGAGAATAAGACAGAAGAATTAATTGAGTTAAGACACATTTATTGAGGGGGAATATATAAAGAAGCATAGTCAAGGAGAATGGGCCCCCCACTTGGGACCCAAGTAGAGTTGAGGTGGAAAAAATCTGTTGAGTTTTTATAGGGTTCTTATCTGGAAGTAATAGGATCATGCATTGGGAAGAAAAAAGGAGAAATCCCAAATCTGGGGTATAGGTCAAGATTCCAGAATATTGTTGATTCATGTTACATGTTAGAGTGTTTGGGAAATTTTTCTACTGGAGGGAAAAGGTGCCATCAACCATTAATGCAGGTCTTTCTTTGATGTGGTGACTCATGGGAGTTGAGATTTACCTGGCTTTTTTTCAGTTAGCCAGGTTGGAGGCTACTGAAATTCTTATAGGATACTGGATATTTGGAGGAAAGTGGCAACCTCAATATCACCCCTTGTCTTATCCCTCCCCCATTTTGCAGATGCTATATATAAAAATAAACAATGGAAGATATTTGCCTTGAAACAGAATAAAGTCCATATCACGGTTGCAGATTTAGTTATTCACCTCCATCCTATAAGAACTACATTCTATAAAAAAACAACAAAAACACCCTAACCATATCAATCCTTTTCAATTAATCTCCCGAGGGGGGATAAAAACCTATCCCTTGGGCAATTTGGAACAAAGCTACATGGATGCACTCTTCCCAGGGTTGGTGGGTATGTCTGTGCTCACATGTTTCCACTTTATTTTTGTTGCTTACTATCTCATCTTTGGGAAAGTGGGACACGATGATTTGGGGTTTTCTGATTTAGAACCCACCAAGAACATTCTGCTCGTGGGGCCTGCTAATCTAAGATATGCAATGTCTATTTCTGCTTAACAGGCTTGCTGATTGACAACTGTCCCCATACATCTCTGACATAAACCTCACTTCTCTCTGAAGTCAGAGGTCTCTTGGGTCTATTCATCTCTTGCATTCTGTGATTTGAACCTGGGCACTGACTGCCTTACCTATCAGGCTGTCACAATTCTGAATTCTATCCACATACAGACTACTTTTATATGGTACTGTAAGACTTACAGAGAGTTTTCCTATTTTCTGTTTAGATTCTTCAAATTATAAAATTTGCATATTTCAAATAAATAAGAAATGTCCTCTCCCTGAAGGAATCTTATCAATATGGAAAGCACCATTACCATTGGGCCATCAGAATTGTGTTCTTAATACACAGCAGAAGTAGGCTGGTTAGCTACTTACCATCATTTCTCTTTGTTTGCTCTCCTGGACTTCATAATCTCCAAAAACTCATTATCCTGTAAGTTAACATCAATTCAGAAGCCCTGCCTATAAGGTTCCTTCCTACCTCTTTTTAGGGAGGGTGCCGGATGGAGAGTGGATAACTCCTCCTATATCCTCCACCATTTAAAGACAGTGTTCAGGGCACACATATAAGGTAATTTATCACCTAGTTGCTTTCCTGGTTTTCTTGCTCTCCAGAAACTCATCACCTTGCATGAGGAAATCAACACTGATACTCATACCTCTACAGATTTAGTTATCCTACCCCAAGCTATGGGACTTTATTATGCCCTGTACACTGATATCTCCTCTACCCCTTCCCTTTTTAATTTCTTTTTAATTGTTGTTTTTCCAATTAGATTGTAAACTCCTTGAGGGCAGGGACTATTTTATGCCTTGCTTTTCTGTATTCCCATGGCTTTGGTGCTTAGAACAATATCTGGTGCTTAATAAATAAATGAACTAACTCTGATCCTGTCCTGCAGAAGACGGAATAGCATCAAGCCCAAAAATCTCCAAAAGAAAGTACTGGTCAATTGATACTCAGGTGAAGCAGCGTGATATTTGGAAAGGGGTATAGTACAAGGAACAACATGGCTACAAGTACTAGGGTGAAAGTCAATCCAAGGAAAGGTGAGTGTCTTATCAGAGCAGCTGCCTCTTTAACTAAAGAGAAACCATTGGTGGCACCTCCCTTGTGTGCCTAGGAAATGAGTGTCAAGGACAAAGTTAAGGTTCCTACATGCTTTCCCCTCACTTCCAACTTTGACTACATTATGTACCTGGAGCAAAGTGTCAAATTAATGCATTGGGACAAGGCACTTCAGGTGTATTTGAATTTATTCCCACTCTCTGCTTCCTTAAGCCTGCTTCTACATCCTCCTCATTTTGAAATGCATCTTCATTCTCTGCTTCTATTTTCTTTTGTAATTCCATCAACATATGGGAAAACCATAATTTGCTTCCCCATTTCCCATTTTTGAGATGGGATTGATAGAGACCACCTCCTTGGCATCAAGTTAGTTAAAAGTCTTGCCTTTGACACATGTAAACTCTGAGACCCTGGGTCAAATCACTTCAATTTTCACTTCACTTTACATGAGTTAGGAAAATATCTCAATCTATGAATTATACACCATTTGCTATTCTAATAGAGGGAGGGTTATTTTTTCCACTCTAGATTAATGAATCTCAGGTCTTGGCAAAAATATAAATAAATCTCTATTATTATAGACTCACAAAAAAGGTTATGATGGATTCTTCAGTAGAAAGGATTCCTGACCTAGAAGGGGTTAGAACTAGAAGCAACTTCATCTGGCCTTTAATTCAACCCTATCATTTTATAAATAAGGTAACTGGAACCTCCAAGAGAGGAAATGGCTTGATCCATTTCATAATTATTATCATGCCAGTGAATAAGCTAAAGCTTGAACCCAAACCTTCTGACTCCAAATCTAGAGTTCTTGTCCAAATAACACTGCTCCCATTGATATGTATAGTAACCAACAAATATTGTTTACATTGATTTGAATTAGTCTTTCTTTAATTTGTAGCTGCAAAAGAAGTGTATATAAGTTTATATTGTATATAATCTGAACTCCTGAGAAATAAGAAAAGATCAATTCCTTCTTTCTCTTTTGCATAGTTTCTAACCTTGGTAAATATTCAATCAATGTTAAATACTAATTATTATCACGTGAGCTGCAGATTGAATTTAACAATAGTTTTCAGAAAAATTGGCTTCCTTTTGTATTTTAAAAAGTTCATGTGCAGGAACAAATGTGCCAGGGTTGACTACGTTTGTGGTGGTTTATTTAATGGAGTGGGATCAAGGAATCTGTTCAGTTTATTATTTCTCTTTTGACCTCCATCTAAAATTATGAAATGCTGGGGGAGAAGATGAATGTATGGCAAACAAGCCCTCAAGCCTCCTAAACGCTATACTTCAAGTAAAATCAATGACAGCAGTGAGAGAGAGAGAGAGAGAAAGAGAGAGAGAGAGAGAGAGAGAGAGAGAGAGAGAGAGAGAGAGAGAAGAGAGAGAGAGAAGAGAAGAGAAGAGAAGGAGAGAAGAGAAGAGGAGAGGGAGAGAAGAGAAGAGGAGAGGGGGAGAGAAGAGAAGAGAAGAGAAGAGAAGAGAAGAGGAGAGGAGAGGAGAGGAGAGGAGAGGAGAGAGGAGAGAGGAGAGAAGAGAGGGGAGAAGGAGAGAGAGAGAGACAATGAGAGAGAGAGAGAGAGAGAGAGAGAGAGAGAGAGAGAGAGAGAGAGAAGGGGAAAAGAAGAGAAGAGAGGAGAGGAGAGGAGAAAAGAAAAGGAATTCCATGATGGATTTACCAAAAATTCTTGCTCATTCCTATGACACAGAAGAATTTCATTTTCAGGAAATAAACAGAAAATTCCTCATAAAAACTGTCCTATCAAGAATACGATTCAGTTGGTTCAAGTGTCGTTATGACCTCCATTCTAACCTTTTCCTTTAGGAAGATGTTTTTTATTTACTTGTGATATTTAAATAGAGTCAACTAGACTCTTTAGACTTGGCTAGAGACATTAGAAATGGGGTCAGATACTTTGTTCTTTGGAAGAGGCAAGAAATGTCTAGAACACAAAACCAAAATAGTTTAGAAATGGTTTACAAGGTAGGTACTTCTAGAATGCACAGTTGAGGGAAACTGAATGGCCTAGTGAGCAGAGAGCTAGCCTCCCCATCAGATCACAAATGATTAAGGTTTAAGTCTTGCCTGTGCCATAGAATGGTGTGTGACCCCAGACCAATCACTTATCCTCTCTTCTCCCCTCCCCCCAGCATCTTGCCACCCTCCACCCCCCGGCCCAGACAACATTTTATTCCAGGAAGGAACTTCTCCCTTCATTTCTTTGTATCTCTAGTTCGTGGCACACAGTAGGCACTTAAGAAACATGACTTAAGTTGTTGACTTAGTAAGTGCTTGCTGATATAATATATAGAATCATACATTTAGACCTGGAAGAGACCATTTAGAGGCTGTCAAGCCCAGTGCCCCTGCCATTTTACAGATGAAATCACACAAAAAATTAATTTTCTTGTCATTTGCAATATATACACTTTGGAAAATCTTTAATATTCAAGGCAAATATTAATTTAATATTTCAAACAAAATTGAGTTCAGTGATACTTTAGTGACATTTCACCTATCCTCCAAGTAAAAATCCTTCCTAAAGTTTCCTCAACTGGTTTCTCAGGTAAATCAGTGTTAGTTGAGAACACTTATTTCATTCCAATATGTGGGAAGGTGATATTGCAACACAGCCTGAGAACACAGCGAAACAGTCTCTTTGGGAACCTTGAAGAATTTTTACACTGTAATCTGTATTCCACAACAAACAGAAATGTATGCTTATCACCCTTCTATATATTTTCTTTATGGATTTGGGTTAGGTCAACAAACAATAAACAACATTTCTTTTATCTCTCAGATTCACTGATGTTCAGATGACATTTAATTCTTCTGGGGTGCTCTCTTCCCCTCTCTTCACCTTTCTCTCCTTCTTTGCCCATCTTTCTGCACAGATTCCTAAATCATCTTCCTTGTTTATATTTCCTTTCTGAACTCATTGCTTGAGTTCTCTAATATACCCCCTGCTGCATTTTTTCCTTAAACCATTTCTTTTTTTTCTTGTATTGGTGACTCATTTATCAGATGTATTATCTCATCAATACAGGGAAGAGTAACAAATAGAACTTCCATTAGTGTTAATGAGAACTACCCTATCCAAATTCTTCCATGCATGGAATAATAGAGTTGCTTCCATTGCAGAGGTAATACATGCCACTGTTCAGCTGTGCAAGTGTAGACTCCTTGGAACAATTCTCATTAATAAAACCTTATTTCTTTTAAACAGACTTTTTTATTTTTATTTTTATCTTTCCTTTAAGTGGTTAAATAATTTGAACTAGACATCTAGTTTTCTTTGGTTTCACAACTCCCACTGCTTTTGTCCTAAATGTAACATTCAGTTTTATCTATCAGGGGATGAGACCTTGCTTGACAATAGTCTCTTTGCATAAAGGGATATCATGTAAATTGCATACTGCCTTTCTTTTCCCAACCAGATCCAACTACCACCTTGCCAGAAGAACAGAATTCAAAGCTGCTTCCTCTGTGTCTTACTTTGAAACACATTTATCAATGAATATTCCTTCCTGAGTTGTCTTCATACTGTCACAATAAACCATCAACAATTCCAAAGAATGCTGCAATTAAAATCTTCAAGGAATGGTGGTTGTTATGGATACTGCTAAGTACTCTGCAAGAAAGATTGGTGGCTTATTGAGAACAAATGCATCCAATGTTTATCAATCCTTGACCCTATTAAGGTCCTGGGAGGAGTAAGAAAAAAAAAATAAAACAGCACACACACACACACACACACACACATACACACACACACACACACACACACACACACACACACACACACACACACACACACACACACACACACTGCAATTTCCTAGCTGTGCATTTCAGTCTGGGTTGCACAAACCTGGCTTTTAAAATCTATTTAATGTGAGTTTATTTTCTAAAGAAATTGCTTTGTAATTGCACTGCCAGATAGGGGCTTTTTGGTCATTTGCAGTGGTTGGGGAATCATTGTAAAGGATGTTGGTCTTTGTGGGAGGTGAAACTATTTCTTCTGACATGAAAAATCATAGGACCAGAGAATCTAGAGTCAAGGACCAAAGGGATGAATAATAAGATAAACAAATTGGGGGCACTCTGAAGCTTAATTTTGAGGACACCCATTTCATCTAAGGGAATATGTTATTTAACCTGTTTTATAAAATAGAAGAAAATATCCCCCTCCCCAACATTGAGAAATCCTGAAATTTTTATAGTTTTAGTATTCCAGCTATAAGATCTTTGATAGAATGACATTTCTTTCTTCCTCTATATATTTTATTAGAGGTATCAAGGCTATCCATCGAGTCATTTTCAGATTCAGAAGGACCTATTTTCAGGTTCAGCCTCTGACATAAACTGGCTTCATAATCCTAGACAAAACAGTTAAATTTTGAGTTCTTCAAGCAACTGTCAAAATTATTAAATTGAAAAACATTTAGTATCATAGTTTAAGAGCAAAAAGGAACTTTCCACATCTGTAGGGTCAGCTTCCCTATTTCACAGATGAAGAAATTGAAGCTCAGAGGGTAAGTGACAACTAGGGTCACCTAGCTAGGAAGTGCAATTCATATCCAAATCAAGGTTTTCTTCATGCTAAGTTCAATGTTCTATCTATTGCTCCACATTGACTTAGTTAAGGGAATTTCCTCACCATTAATTTTATGCTTTAAGGAAAAAATCAAAGATTTGGCTCTCTCTGTCTCTGTCTCCACAAAAAGTCTTCTTGTGCCGTGTGACCTTGGGCAAGTCACTTAACCCCAAATGCCCTCCAAAAAAAGCAAAAAAAAAAAAAAAGCTTTCTCATGATGTGTAAACTCATATATTTCTAATGGAGAAAGCAGTTGTATTCACCAGGAGATTTGCAGAGCTTAAACTTGTACAGAAAGTTGAACAAATTAAATAAAGAAATGTGGTCTGTATGATCTCAAACTCTGGTCCTTTGTATTATTCCCTGACTAGAGGCTACAGTTATCTGTTTTTGCCTTCAGATCCTTTTTTCCCTTCATTGCTAATTCTTCCACCTCACCTCCCCCACCCCAGACATTGTACTCAGTATATTGCTATTTTTAGTTTGCTCTTCTACCTATTGACCTATTATCTGGCCCTGTTTACTGCTCTGTGAATGGATATCAGTTATACTTTCTGGTCAACTCTGTTTCTTGTTTCATTACCAGGTAAAGACAAAGAAAATCCTATGATACATACACAATGAGAAGTTTTGCAATAGTCTAGAGAGATTACAATGGATAATTATCTGCCTAAAATTTTAGCTTGACTGAAAATTGAAAAATTTACCATGACCTTTATTTAGGTGATAGAAGGAAAATGGTAACTGATGCCAAGAAGAAAGAAAAGGAAAAGTGCTCAACTTCTGTATTGCTTCTTCTCACAAGGAACAATGAGTTGTCTGGTGGAAATAGTTCACTCATCAAGGAATATCAGCCCAATCATGTAAGTTTATTCATTGAGAAAGAGAAATGAAAAAGGCTAGGATATGATATTCTGTTTTAAAAGTTCACAATGTATGAAAAGGCTTGGTTATGATTCAATGTTTATACACTGTGAGGAGAAGACATGATAATTATCCCTTAGAAGTCCCATCATTTTAAAGGTCATTGATGAAATGAAGAGAAAACAGCTAATTGCTCTTTCCATAAAAGGTGAGCAAACACAAAGATCCTAAAAGAAGGATGTAAAAGGGGGAGGGGATTTAATATCTGTTTAAAAACAAAGAATTAGAGCAATACTTGGAAAGAAGAATTCCTAAACTTGGATAAGTGGTATGTAATTAATATTATATCAGTAAAAATAGAATCAAGCAAATAGGTCTGGGCAGGGTACTACAGGACCTAAGGGTAAAAGCAGGGATTAGCTTTCCTTAAATAAAAAAAAGAAACTGCAAATACCTAGCTTTCTTTTTTAAAAGACAGAAAGGAAGGAAGAAAGAAAGAAAGAAAGAAAGAAAGAAAGAAAGAAAGAAAGAAAGAAAGAAAGAAAGAAAGGAAGGAAGAAAGAAAGAAAGAAAGAAAGAAAGAAAGAAAGAAAGAAAGAAAAAAGAAAGGAAGAAAGAAAGAAAGAAAGAAAGAAAGAAAGAAAGAAAGGAAGGAAGGAAGAAAGGAAGGAAGAAAGGAAGGAAGGAAGGAAGGAAGGAAGGAAGGAAGGAAGGAAGGAAGGAAGGAAGGAAGATGGAAAATAAACTTAACAGTTGTAACTTTAAAGGTTAATGGACTAAATTTGCCCATAAATTGAAAAAATTTAAAGAATGCATTAAAAGAGAGAACACAACAATTGACATATACTTAAAACATCAAGATACACAAGTCAATGAGGAATTAGAATAAAATAGCATATCCTTCATCTGGGATAAAATAGAAGCTACAGTCATGACTTTAGGTAAGGCAACAGTAAAAAAAAATAGGATCAGGAAAGTAAAATAGAGAAATAATATTATGCTTAAAAACTACATAGATTGGGGTTGGCTAGGTGGCACAGTGAATAGAGCACCGGCCCTGGAGTCAGGAGGACCTGAGTTCAAATCCGGCCTCAGACACTTAACACAAAAACTAGCCATGTGACCTTGGGCAAGTCACTTAACCCCAATTGCCTTCCAAAAAGCAAAAATCAAAAAAATCAAACAAACAAAAAAAAAACTACGCAGATTATGATTTTTGGAAATCTGGATTAGAATCTGATTTCTTTGATAGAGGGGAGTTTTGGTAAAGAAACTCCCTCTCACCAATGCAGATCAACAACTGTTAGTCTTGGAAAAGTTGTCACGACGGTATAACCTATATTGAATTACTTATCTTCCCAGTAAGGATGGAAGGGAGGAAGGGAAAGAATCTGGAATTCTAATTTTTAAAATCAAATGTTTAAAATATAGGTATATATGTGTGTGTATATGTATATATACTATTACTATTACTTTACATGCAACTGGGAAATAAGATATACAGGGACTGGGTCACAGAGATCCACCATGCCCTACTGGAAAGTCAGAGAGGGCATGGGTGAAGATATGGGAAAGAGCAGATTGGGGGAGGGGATATTCAGTGGGATCGCTATTTTGGGGTGGTGGGTAGGGTAAAAATGGGGAGAAAATTTGTAACTCAAAATCTTGTGGAAATTTATGATGTAAACTAAAAAATAAAAAAGAGAGAGAGCAAAAAATATTTTTAAAAGTTGTCATGACACAAAAGAAATAAAGTGGCTTGTTCAGATTCGACAACTCCAAGGTCAGAACTCTAACTACTACTAAGTACTTTTTTTTTCTTTTTTTGGGGGGAAGTAGGGCAACTGGGGTTAAGTGACTTGCCTAAGGTCACATGGTTAGGTGTGTGTGTGTGTGTGTGTGTGTGTGTGTGTGTGTGTGTGTGTGTGTTAAGTGTCTGAGATCGGATTTGAACTCAGGTCCTCCTGACTCCAGGACTGGTGCTCTATTCACTGCACCACCTATGCACCACTCTATTCACTGCCCCCCCAACTAAGTACTTATAACCTTGTGAATTTTTATGTGTGGCATGGAACCCTTTGGCAATTCATGGAAGCCTATGGACTCTTGATATATTTTTTTAAGTGAATAAAATGAAACATATAGAATTACAGAGGAAACTAACAATATTATATTACAATTATCAAAATTTAAAAACAAAAGTTCACAGACTTTAGATTAAGAACCATGTAGCTAGTTCCTCTCCTCTTCTCTAGAATCTTGAAAAGAACAATAGTACGACAACATTTTCAGGTGACTACAAAGTACTTTTTCATAGTCTCATAAATCAGAAATACAAAAAAGGATGAAAATTTTAGATCTGAATAGACCATTGGGAGGAAAAGAGATTGAATAGACCTATTCTCATTGATGAATGGGAATATTATTAGGCAACAATTTTATTAAGTTATAGATATTATTGAATAGTGTCATTTTTATTTTTTGGTATTATATGGTAATTTTATAAGAAGTGATTATGTCCTAGGATAAAAATCACATAAATAAATGCAGAAAAGTAAAAACAATTCATGAATCCTTTACAGATCAAAAGAAATATTAAAAGTATAACCAATAAGGGAAATATGAATAAAAGATGCAGATTTAAATGGAATCTAAATGACCAATTCTTCAATAATAAAATAATCAAAGGCAAAATCATATAAATTTAAATAATGATTATACCGATAAAATATAATTCCTATATAGGATATAAATAGAACAACCCATTAGAAGAAAATTTATATCACTGAACACATTAACAAAATAAAGAAGGAATAATTAAATACGATTTTAATTTAAAAAGTGTAAAACAAATTAGCAATCTGCAAAGGCTCAAAAGTAAATATTTTTAAAATTAAAGGAAAAATGAATGGAATTTAAAGAAAAAAGATTATTGAACTCATCAACAAATTACAAGATTTGTGTTTTTCAGATCAATAAATGTTTAGCTAATTTAAAGGGAGAGGAGAAAGAAAGAAAATGAAATGAGAGGGAAAACAAAAAGAAAATGGAAAAAAGTAAAATTATCAGAAACCTCTGTACCCTGTTATATTACAACAAAACTCAAAGTATAAATGAAATTGATGAATAACTACAAAAATACAAAATGTCCAAATGAACAAAAAAATAGAACATCAAAACAGTTCTCAGTGATATAAAAATGAAAAAAAAACATAATTAGTGGGAAAGAAAATTCTGTTACAAATGAATTTCCAAGTGTGTAATGGTAGATTGAAAATATTTTTTTTTAATTCTTAAACAAATGCTTTATTAACTTCTGTTTTACATCATTCATTTCCGTCAGATTTTGAGTTACAATCATTTTCCCCCCATTATTCCCCTACCCAACCTCCCAGAATAGTAGTCCCACAAGATATCACTTCCTCCAATGTGCTCTCTCCCATACCTTCTCCCATACCCCCATCGACTTTTCCATTAGAGGAAGGTGAATCTTTGTGTCCCAATGCCTGCACATCTTATCTCCCTATTACAATCGAAAGAGTATTAATAATAGTATTTATATATATTTGAAATATCTAATGTTACGACTTCAAATTTCAGATCCATTTCCTTCCTCCCATGTCACCCATTCCTTCTTGGGAGATAAGTAATTCAGTATGTGTTGTACATGTCTAGCTATGCAAAACATTATCATGGTAGATATATTGTACAAGGCTGCTTATAATTCCCTCCCACTCATCCCACCCCCACCTGGTCCATTCCCTACATGATCCTGTCCCTCTTCTATAGTGGGTACTTCCAACCTCCCCTCACCCCAAGGATGCCCTCCTATCCATCATCCCTCCTCTCATCCCCCTTCCCCCTATCCTGCTGCAGGTTGAGATATCCCATTTAGTATGTATGTCATTTTCTCCCTGAACCAAATTCAATGTGAATGTGGTTTTGCCTTTTTAGACTTCCTTATTCTCCCCCTCCTTTGCAACCACTTCCCCTTGCTTCTTCTACATGGGATAGTTTACCCCACCCTGTCTCTCCCCATCTCCTCTTGCCACTTTCCTCTCTCACCTCATAATTTCATCCCTTGAGTATTCTCCCTTCCCAACAAATTCAACCTATGCCTCTATCCATATATAACTGTAACTATATACACACACATTCACATATGTATTCATATGACCACACCCCCTTCTTCCATTATTTTCATAGTGAGAAAGATATCATCAGTCACAGTTATTGCTTTTCCATATAGGAATGTAAATAGTTCAATTTTGATAAGTTCCTTTTGATTTCTTTTCCCTGATTACCTTCTCAGGCATCTCTTACTTCTTGCATCTGGATGTCAAATTTTCTATTCAACTCTGGTTTGTTCCTCAAGAATGCTTGAAAGTCCTCTATTCCACTGAATGACCATATTTTCCCCTGAAACAAAATACTCAGTTTTGCTGGGTAGGTGACCCGTGGGTTCATTCCCAGTTCTTTTGCCCTCTGGAATATCATATTCCATGCCCTTCAGTCACTCAGTGTAGAAGCTGCCAGGTCCTGGGCTATTCTGATTGTGTTTCCACAATATTGAAATTGTTTCTTCCTGGCTGCTTGTAGTATTTTCTCCTTGATGTGGGGATTCTGGAACCTGGCTATAATATTCCTGGGAGTTTTCTTTTTGGGATCTTTTTCAGGAGGTGATCGGTGGATTCTTTCAGCCTCTATTTTGCCCTCTGGATCTAAAACATCAGGGCAATTTTCCTTGAGAATTTCTTGAAGGGTGATTTCTAGGTTCTTTCCTTGATCATGGCTTTCAGGTAGTCCAATAATTTTTAAATTGTCTCTCCTGGATCTATTCTCAGGTCAGTGGTTTTTCCCATGAGATATTTCACATTGCCTTCTAATCTTTCATTTGTTTGGATCTGCTTAACAGCATCTTGATTTCTCATAAAGTCATTAGCTTCCATTTGCTCCAGTCTAACTCTGAAGGAGTGAATCTCCTCAGTGAACTTTTGAGATTCTTTTTCCATCTGGCAAATTTGGCTTTTTAAGGCATTCTTCTCCTCATTGCCCTTTTGGGCCTCCTTTTGCCATTTGAGTTAGTCTATTTTTTAAGGTGTTGTTTTCCTCAGTCAGGCTGTTGACCCTCATTTCATACTTTTCCTGCATCCTTCTCATTTCTCTTTCCAATTTTTCCTCCACTTCTCTTATTTGATTTTTAAAGTCCTTCTTAAGTTCCTCTATGGCCTGCAACCCGCTCATGTTTTCCCCTGGGGCTTTTGGAGCAGGACTTCTGACCTCACAGTCCTTTTCCTGCTCTATGCCCCCAAAATAGGAGTCTAGGGTTGCATTTTTCTGTTTCCTTTGCCTTGCATGTTGCCACTTAATTACTTGACTTTTGGGCTTGTTGCCACACTATGGCTTTAAGGCCAGATAGAGGAATTTTCGTCCCGAACGTGTGGGGGGCAACTTCTGTTTCTGGCAAGCTGTAAACCCACCCACAGCTTCCACCCTAGATCACAATCCAGATCCAAGGAGGTTAAAGCAAGAGCGATTACCCCCCAAGACTGATCGCTGGATCTCCCCACGATTTGTAGGCTGGGAGCCGGAAATGCCTATGAAAACTACAAAATGGCGTGTCTCCTCAGCGGCTTCTAGCCCCCAGGGAGGGAGCTGACGCATTCCCCAAATACAGGTCCCAAAGTCCATAGGACACTAACCTCTTACTTTGTCCTAGGCAAGTCTATGTTGATAATTCTGGAGTCGCCACAGCTCCTGGTGTTCTGGGGTCCCTCCAGCCTGCTGCTGGCCCAGCTGCCCTGGGGCTAAAACCACTCACATGGTCCTGGGCTTGGCTCCCAGCGCTCTGCTCACTGCGTGCTGCTGACTCCCAGACCGCTGCACTGGTCCTTCCTGCAGGGCTGCTGGGCTGTCCTCAGCGGGAGGTTAGCTTCTCTGTGTCGTTATGTGGGTGCTGGGGCTCCAGAAGTTGTTCACAGTCCTTTTTTACATAGTTTGTGGGGAATCTGGGGGCAGAGAGGCTTGGAAGAGCTGTTTCTACTCCGCCATCTTGGCTCCGCCCCCCGTAGATTGAAAATATTGTTGGATTTGGATTCAGAGGTTCAAAACTTCATTCCAGCACTTTTCATATTAAGAGTTTAGCTGATCATTTAACAAGTCTAGGCCTCAGTCTCTTCATCTGTAAAGTAAGGATGCTAGAGCCTTTCAGACTCCAAGTGCATGATCCTATGATTCCATTAAATATTTGAAAAATAATTCCTTTACTACGTATACTTTTCTAAAAATAAAGGAATCACATCATTTAACTTCTACTAAGAAACAAAGATGGTCTTGAGAGACACATGGTGGAGAGAAAAAAAGGAGAGAGTTCTATAGACCAATATCACCCAAGTATATGGATGTAAAAATACATCATTCAACACATTTTTTCATATTCATATTTTTCATGCAGAGATATTTGATGGAGAATTTAAAAATATAAACCAAGTTCCCTCACTGTTATTAAGTGATATGAATATTGATATATAGTATGCATAGTATGGATAGGTACATGTGGTTGGACTGAGGAGTGTGGAGGAAATGGAGGAAGTGGTAAATAGACACTGGTTGGCTTGTTCTCTGCTGTGTCGATTTATGTGCTATATGGCAGGGAAGTCTGGGACATGAGCCCATGTGATCAGGGATGCAGAGAAACTCTCAATATATAACAAAGTTTTTTCAGTCACATGCAAGCCATCATTTGTTTAAAAAATATCCTTAATCTGTCTTGATTTTCAGTAACCTACAGTTGTTGGTGTACATCACTTAAGTTGTCAATGTGCCTCCAAGATAAGCCCATCTTCTGAAGTGTAGGTTATATGTTATATTATGCTGTTTTACTCCCTCCAAACATTCTCATTTCTCCACCATCCTCAAAACACTCTCCCTGTTCTTTCTGTCTCCAGTTGTTATCATCACATATCTATCCTCATTTTTGTGACTAAACTCTTTGAAAAAGCCTCAAAGTTGGTGCCTGCACTTCCTTTCTTCTCACTCTCTTCCTTATATATCCCCCACGTTTTGTCCTGGACCCTCTTCTACTCTCTAGATGTACTTTTATCACTTGATGATCCCATCTGCTCCTATGGATTCAATTATCATTTCTATGCTGATAATTCTCAGATCTACTTATCTAGTCCTAATCTCCCTTCTAACCCCCAAACTCACATCTTCACCTGCCAATCGGCCATCTTCAACGAGCTATCCCACAGACATATTAAACTCAATATGACCCAAATTGCATTCATCTTTCTTTGTCAATCCTATTCTCACTGGCTTTCTTCCACTCCCTCTTCCTGCAATCCACCCCCAATTTGTCATCCCTTTCCCTAGTTTTGGAGTTTTGCTCCTTAGTTTCTTTTTTATTTATTGCTTTTATTTAATTATTTAATTTATTGACTCCCCCTCCCCCCCTTTAAGTAGCCAAATAAAATTACTATTTCTTTTCTTCTCTTTAACATTTTTTTTTGTTCATTAGGTATTTTAAATTACATTTTATGTGCCTTTTTCAAAAAATAATTTCTTTTCCTCATTGTCCTCATTATTTATCCTCTTTTTCTTTCCAGTCTAGTCTTTTATTCTTTGATTCATGGCCTCTATTTTTTTTCTTAGTTCTTTCTTCTCTGTGTTCCTAATGGAATTAAAACTTTTGAGATAGATCAGGTTTTATGTTCTTTCATCTAAATAGTTTGTTATTAACTTGTAAATATTGCCTCATGACACCCTTTCTTTTGTTGTGCCTCACTCTTAGATATAGAGCACATATTAGGTGGTATCCCATGGTAGGTAATATTCTAATAGCACAGTCCATTACAGTAGAACCTCGGTCTACCACTAACCTGGCTTACATATGCTTTGCTAGAGGAGGAAAAATTTTTTTGCAAAATTTGCCTTTCAGGACAAACAAACATTCCCAATATGAAAATCATGTTTGTTTCATCACTGGCTTGGAGGTGCTAGCCAGAAGCTGTTGCTCTTCCATCGGAGATGTCATCATGGAAATAAGGGAGAGTGGGGAAAGGAAAAATTCTCACTCTTTTGCTGTAAGGCCAACTGGCAATCTTCAGATAGCCCCTGCCCCAACTGGGATCATGCCTCACCCAACAGCTCCCCCAGCTCCCCAGGGCCTTCTGGAAGAGGCACTGACCCATCCTGAAGGTAGTTCAGAACTGTCCTCAAATGATGCCCACTCCCATCTGCGAGCACCTCCATGAGGCCACTGAACATAGCTTTGAGTATGGGGTCTTGTTTGGTCAGTGTCTGCAGCAGGAAGCTTGCTTAGGGGAGGCTTGCTTGCAGGGAGACTTTCACACCTTTTGCTAATTTCTAATTAGGCACTGAGTCATGAGGGTTGTGATGCCTTCTGGCTCTGAGTAGTGCATATATACTCTGAGTTGGTATTTTGCTTTGGGGGCTCGCTTATGAGAAGAATCTTGTGATTCCTTGGTCGAGATTCTGAGTTGCCATATGTTCAGAGCTCTCTGCCTGCTCAGATTTAAAGGCTTTCTCTCTCCAGGGATACATGTAAAGTATATAGTTGATCCATGCAGACAGAGTCCTGTCTGTTGGTCTTTATTTCTCTGATTGTATTTTCTCTGAAGTTCAGGGTGCTGAGCTTTCCCCTGAATTAATGAATGTAATTAAAAAAGACTGTTGACCCCTTAAACAGCTATCTTTCCTAGTAAAGCAGATCTAAGAACCTGTGCTAGCAGTCATTCTGGATACATCAGTGTGGTTGCTGCTACGGGATGGCAGGACCTAGTTAGGCTTTGTTAAAAGTTAGGAAGGCTATTTTGAGATATCAGGGGAGGAACTATTGGAGAATGATCTAAGATTAGAGAAAGATAAGGGATCATAATGAGAACAATCTTCTGGAGGAAAGGGGAAAAGTTGGTATAAAATGTACTTATAGCAGCTTGGCTTTTTTAGGAAAATCACAATTTCTTTATCAGTGACTGGAGTAAAGGAGTAAGTGTAAAGATAAGGTTGTGAAATGAGAGGAGTCATTAAGATAAGGCCTGAACTGCTCATTTGTGCTATTCTTTAAAGAGAACAAAGGGACCATGCAGCAGATGACCATTTTTGCTTAATAAATAAGTGCAGGATTGCCTCTAGTTTTACTGTACACTCTAGACAACAATAATAAAATTAATAATAATAATAATAATATATTAACAATTAACTAATGATAAGATAGTATTTGTCTTGCCCAGTGAAGAACTACTTTTACTGAAAGCACTAGAAATGTGAAATTTGGATGAAGAAAGTGAACCTCGTGTTCCAGATGGTAATGGTGAGCTTTAGTATGACAAGGGGAGGAGATTAAAAAAAGGATTGACTCCTCTTTTGAAGTAACTTTTGTGTTCTGAGACTGTCTTTTAATAACTCAAACATACCTACACAACATTGTTTATGAACTTAATATCCAAAATCAAATAGAACTTTTAGCTTTTGGGCAAAAAGATGAAATCCTTTACAAAAGGGCACCAAAATACATTCAAAACATGAAACTTCTCTTTTAAAAGTAATGTTTGAAAAAGAATTTTTTATGTTTCTATGGGTACTGGCTTAAAAGCAGATGACAGGAGAGGAGAGGAGAGAGGAGTGGGGGGGAGGGGAAAGAAGGGGAGGAGAGGAGAGGGGAGGAGAGGAGAGGGGAGGAGAGGAGAGGGGAGGAGAGGAAAGGAAAAAACTATGCTCAATCAAATACTACTGCATTATTTCTAAATGCAATACCAAAAATAGAAAAAAAAAATTCTACATTATTCCATCGATCAGTAACCATTTTTTAACCACCTGTAGCAAGGAAATACTGCTGCTGCTGTTTCCAACTCTTTCAACCCAAGGACTCCCTTCCATATCTGATAGTCTGTGCCTACTCTTGCATTAGTCACCCAAAATTACAAGCTTGTCCTCTTTCAGCACATTGATGATGTGGGTCTCCAGTTCTTCATAATTTTTTCCTTTGGCCTTATCAAGGTTCATCACTGTGAGAACATATGCCCTAATGATGGTGGTGTGGTTCTTTCTAGCAAGTCGCAATTGCATTGTCATGAACCTGTCAATCACTCTTTTGGGGAGGCATACAAGCTTGTTGACTAGATTAGATTTGATTGTGAAACCTATGCATGACACTCCTCTAAAGTGTGGCCACTTTAGAAAACAAACAAACAAAGAAACAAAACCAAACAAAACATGTATCTAGCTCTGACTTTGGCAAACTGGCCTTCATTTGCCAGCTTTGTTTCACTCAGGGCTGCTATATGGATGCAATACTTGCTGTTTGTCTGTCAGATTACTGGATTTCATGTTGTCTGTAAGCATGTGTACACTTTATGTACCAATGATGAGTGGAATCATTTTCAGAAAATTTTTGTACTTTTTGTGTGTGTTTTAACTGTAGTTTAGGACCCCTGCCTGCTGCGGTAGGCAGGCTTAGTTAGGTGAGGTGAAACAGGTGGTTTTAGGGGCACCTTTTCTAACCCATCCTTCTTCACACCAGGAGGTGAACAGTGCGGTCTTTAGAAAGGGTTGCTTAGACACCCAACGGGCTGCCAAATTCCACTGCTGCTTCATTCCAATGAGGAGATAACTTTATGGACTGGGCTGCCTGTGTGCAGGGTTGTGACTACAGCTCCCAGTATTTCTCCACCTGCTGCTTCATCACTTTCCTGTCACCATAGGACTTCAATGTAGGTAAAAATACCAGTGCCATGGCAGGAAATTGAATCACTTCCATTTGAATTATCTTAGGAATATTCTGAAGATCACCTGACAAGCTGAAGTACCAGACAATGAATTTCTTTCTCTAGCAGAGGTGCCAAGCATTCAAACTCAACTGCAGAGAGCAGAACTCCCATGGGTTGGCCAGATGCCAAATATATGTTTTCTTAAAGGACATTTTTATGAAAAAAATCACACAAAGCAAGGGCTCACATGGAGGGCAGAAAATACAAGGACATTCCCAAGGTCTCTCTGAAGAATTTTGGAATGGATTGTGAGACATGGGAGACACAGACACAGGACCACCACAGCATGGTGTGCACACATCAAAGGTGCTCTGTTATATCAGCTAAACTGAATCACAGTAGCCCAAAGAAAAGTTGAGATACTCAAGTCTAGAAGACATCTTTGTACTGGTCTGATCAGCCACAGTGGGATACACTGTAAACTAACCCAGACTTAACGACGTCATTTTGGTCTTCATGGATTATGAAGGACAACAACCAAATAGTTTTAAAGCATCTCCTATGTGTCCAACACTGTGCTAAGTGTTATTGATACAAATATTAAAAGAGACAGTCTCTGATCTCAAAGAATTTAAAATATTATAAAAGAAGACAATACACACAATTAGACTGAAAGGGGGTGGGGAGGGAGGGAGAGGGTTATGGTAATGAGGGTGGGGAGGAGAAGGCATTCCTCATGGGAGCATGGTAAAGAAGTCAGTTAGAGAAATCCCAAAGTAGGATAGCCTTATGAGAAATGAAATATCTGAGCTAAGCTTCTCCTTAAATAGAGTGTTGGAGTTCATGGCCTTACCTTCTACTCAGACAGGCAGAGGGTGGTGATGAGGTGAAGGACCAAGACATTATCTTACAGGATGAAGAAGTTATCCCAATAGTGAGGTTCCTGGCACATGGTGGAGAAATCAGTAAGAGAAGTGTTGCAAAGCAGTACAGTCAAGTGAGAAATGATGGCCTTAAAGCAAATAATAGATTCCATGAAAAAAAAAGGAAAACAATAAAACCAAAAAAGACTGTTATTAACATAACAGTTCTAAAAAATGTTTTCTTAGTATTGTTCCATCTTAAGTATAGTTTACTTAGAAAATTCTATCAGGACTATGTATCAAAAAAGTGTATTTTTTTTAATCTGAAGAATACATTTATAAAATTCTAAGTCATGGCTGAACCCAAAAGAAACACCCTCCCACCCCACCCCCACCCCCACCCCTGCCCCCCACACACATAGATTGACCAATATTTATAGATGTGACCAGATAAGACTTATTTTGATGGTGACGTGCAGTGATACATAAAATCAAAGACTGGAAACCTGTATATTTCCAAGTAAGGGGACATATAAAAGAAGAACACTTTAGAGAATAATTGGCTGAAGCTGAATTTAATTCGTGGAAATCATTCTAAAAATGATTAAAATTGGGAGAATACAATCCAGAAAAATGTCAAGATAGTGTCAATGATCTCATATACCATAAAATTATGGGAAATAACGTGTCACTCTTGCTCTATTTCTTGGACTTACATTTGGATTTCTTCCTGGAAAACCTCAGGGCTATTAGAGATAATAATAGTTAATAATAATAACTGGCATTTTTAAACTACTTCACAAATATTACTTGTTTGATCTTCACAACCACCTTGGAACATAGGTGCTATTACTATCCCTATTTTATAGAGGAGGAAACTAAGGTAGAAGTTGAGTGACTTGCCAAAAGTCACAGCTAGAAAGTGTCTGAGGCAGTTCTTTTTTGACACTTGGTCCAGTGTTCTATGCACTGTACCACCTAATTACAGAGAAAATAGTTCATTCAAGAAATCACAGAATAAAAGCAGTATCAGGGCAAATAGTACCCAATCATGCTGACTGCTGGGAAAGCACATTAGTATTACGGTTTTAACTGTGTTATTAAATATTCAGGAATAATATTATGACAATGCCCATGTCTGAAATTCTTGGACTCATTTGCATTGAAGACCTAATCAGTTTTTCTTGAATAGGATATAATCATTATAAAAGATAGATGTCAATTCCCTGAGACTAAGAGATTAAGTCTTATTTATAGTGACCAAATTAAGAATGCAAATATTTTTATTTAATTTGACTAAAAGGAGCCTGTCTTGTTCACCTTTGACCTCACTAAAATGGATATTGTTAAAGATGAAGTACTTGCTATGAATTTATTTCCTCAAAGATTGAATTGGCTTTCATCTTGGTATCATTCTATTTGATTAATCAAAAGCCCTAAACTTAGGGGTGGCTAGGTGTCGCAGTAGGTAAGAGCACCGGCCTCGGAGTTGGGATGAACCAGGATCGAATATGACCTCAGAAAATGAGCACCCACACATACATAATGACTGGCTGTGTAACCTTGAGCAAGTTACTTAACCACAATTGCTTTTTAAAAAAAAAGCCCTAAACTTAAACTATATATATTGGTTTTACTTCACTATGGACTTTAATGTACTACTAGACTAAAATGTAAGTGGTAGTAAGAGAAAGAGTTCCATTTATCAAGGGGAAAATTTTACTTGGTTCTCTCTCCAAGAAGGAATGTTTGTATGTTAATAGATTGCTTGTGGTAGACTTTGACCAAAATTCAGAATAAAGAGTTTTTCTTCCACACTGCTATTGAACATCGAGAAGAGATTTTCCGTAGGTAAAATACAAGAGAAATCATCTGTAGTTACATTTTAGATGAGCTAAATGAACACAATTTGGTTTAGTCATTTAAAAAATACACAATTGAGTCTTAAGAAAATGTTAAAATTTGCCCAGATAAAATTTAAAACCATTTTTCAACACAAGGAAAAAAAAAAAGAAAAGAGAATAAAGGAATTATCTAAAGCTCACCTCTATATATAGATGTAAAAAAAATAAAGCTGTTTTTGATTAAGTTGTTCAATGACATGATATATCCAATATTATATTGCTTCTTGATCTCTATGTGAAGGTTTGCCTTGTATGAGTTCTTCATAAAATAGTCTTTTAAGCAAACATATGCCTGGCATTCAAACAACATGGCCAGCCTATCAGAGTTGCACTCACTGTAGAAGTTTGAATGCTTGGTAGTACAGTTTGGGAAATTAAGTCAGTGCTGGATACCTTATCTTGCCAGGTGATCTTCAGAATTTTCCTAAGACAGTTCACATGGAAGTGGTTCAGTTTCATTGCATGGAGCTGGAATACCATCCAGATTTCATAGGTCAGTACAACAGCTCTGTAGATCTTCACTTTAATAGCCTAATTCCTAACACCTCCTCCATCCCAAGCTTTCCTTCCAAGCCTCCCAAACACTGAGTTAACTCTGCCAATTCCCACATCAACCTCCTTATCTATTTGGACATCCCTCAAAAGAATACTGTCAAGGTAAGTGAACTTATCCACAGCATTCAAAATTTCTCCATTTGCTATAACCAATATTTCCACATATGGATGGTGCAGTGCTGGCTTGTGAAGAAACTAATATTTTTCAGTGGTAATTGAGAGGCCCAAATTAGCACAACAGCAGAGAATTAATCTGTGCTCCATTGCATCTCAGTCTTGGAGGTTGCACTGAATTGCAATTATCTGTGAACCACACACCAACTCTCCCTTCAGTTTAGTCTTGGCTTGTAGCCTTTTCAAGTTAGATAATCTACTGTCAGTACAATGACCCTGATGCCATTTTTGTTCTCCTTGAAACTGTCTGACAATATTAGTGAAAGCATCATGCCAAAAAGCATGGGAGCAAGCACATAGCCCTATTTCACTCCATTAGTGACCGGAAAAGTGCAAAGATCATTGTCCATTACCTAAAATTTGTGCAAACATGCTGTCGTAGAACTGGTGTACAATACTGATGAATTTCTCAAGGCACCCAAACTTTGGCATTACTTTCCACAAGTCCTAATGACCCCACAGTATCAAGACCCTAGTCAGATCATTGAATGTTGTTTACTGACCTCTGTTCTGCTCCTGGCATCTCTGCTCGAGTTGTCAGGCAACAAACACTATATTGACTGTTCCTCAGCCCTTTTTGAAGTCACACACACACACTCTCAGTGGATCATCTTCCAGATAAAGGATCAGACTATTAAGAAGGACACTGGCAAGAATCTTGCAAGCAATGACTAAGAGAGAGATGCTCCTGTGATCATTATAGGATAACTTATTTCCCTTTCCTTTATAGAGATGGACAATGGAGGAAACCCTGAACTCCTGGGGGAAAACCTCCTCTTGCCATATAACCTGGAAGATTTCTATCAATTTTTTGGATGAGCAGTGGACCCCTTGTGTTTTAAATCTCAGCTGGAATAGAATCAGCACTGGGCAATCACATGGCAGAGCCTACTGGTATTTAAAACCTCTTCTTAAGTTGGAAGTTTGGATAGAGAGGGATTTACTTAAATCTGAAATATATGGTCAATGGTTTCAGCTTTGTTTGGTGACAGTCTGTTATAAACACTATATAAGTCTTCAGCTCTAGGATCTTATCTTTATCACTAATCAATGTGACTTCATCAGGCTGAGTAGTTAAGAAGCACCGTAGGTCTTTGGCCTATAAATAATCTTGAGGGCATCATAAAAATGTTTTGGATTGTTACTATCATTATAAAACTGTATTTTATCTTCCTACTGAGCCAAGACTCCTGTATCTCTCTAAACTTCACTTGTATTTCACTTTTAATGAAGTTAAACTCTGCCTTCTTAAAGATGGATGAACTATCCTGCTGGTAAACTCTGTGGATTTCTCCTTCTTCATTTAGCAGCTTCTGTATTTCCCCATCATTTTTATTAAACCATTAGGGAGGTTTGTGAGTGCTCTCTCTCAGATGAGTAAATGGGGTCCTGTACACCAAATCTCTGAAAATTGCCTACTCCTTTTCTGCCCCACTGTTGCCAGTTGGCTCAGCTTTCCCTCAAAGTCAGTAACAACTCTTCACACACAGAATCTGTTAATGTTAGGTCTCTGGTAGTCATCTTGCATGGGGGCTACCACTTTTGTTCAATGTGAATGTTTAGCTTGGAGAGGATAAGTCTATGATTGGTCTAGCACTCTGCACCATACATTCATTGCCTTTGTTACTCTCACATCTTGTCTGTCTCTTCTTAAAATGACATAGTCTATTAAATGTCCATGTTTGCTGTGATGGTGTATCGATGACATTTTATTTCATTTAGGTAAATAGAAGACAGTGGTGATGAGAAGGTCATGAAATGCACAAGTCTTCAGTATGAAGTGACCATTATACTTGCTGTTTCTAACTCCATTCCTTTCAAGGATGGCCTGCCATATCTGATAATCTGTTCCTAGTCTAGCATTAAAGTCAATCAGAATTACAAGCTTGTCCTCTTTTGGCACATTGATGATGAGAGTCTCCAGGTCTTCATAAAATTTTTCTTTGACTTCATTAGGGTGTATCCTAGAGGGAGCATAATTAATGATGATTGTGCTGTGGTGCTTTCCTGCAAGTAACAATAGCATTGTCACGAGCCCATCATTTACTTCTTTTGGAAGGCATAGAAATTTGTTCACCAGATCAATTGTGATTGAAAAACCTATGTCAGCTTCACAGCCCTCCCCATCACTGTGGCTACTCAAAAAAAAATCTGTATCCAGCTCTGGCTTCAGTAAACTGGCCTTCCTTTGCCAGCCATTGTTCACTGAGGACTACTATCAGGATGTGATACCTGCCTAGTTCTCTCACAAGAGCCGTTTGTCTTTCATCTCTACTTTACTTCATGCTGTCCATAAGCATGCACACATTCCATGTGCCTATGGTGAGTGGAATCATTTTTGCAAAAAATTGAGTACTTTTTTTTTTTTTTTAAGCAATTGGGGTTAAGTAACTTGCTCAAGGTTACATGGCTAGTCATTATTTATGCGTGGGTGCTCATTTTCTGAGGCCGGATCTGATCTCAGGTCATCCCAACTCCGAGGCCTGTGCTCTTACTCACTGCGCCACCTAGCAGCCCCTTTAGGGCAATTGGGGTTAAGTAACCTGCCCAAGGTTACATGGCTAGGTTTTTGTTTGTGTGGATTAAGTGTCGGAGGCTTTCTCCGAACTCAGGTCCTTCTGACTCCAGGGGCGGCGCTCTATTCACTGCGCCACCTAGCCGCCCCAAAATTGAGTACTTTTTTGTGTGTTTTGACTGTGAGGTTCGATCCCTACCTGTCACAGTAAGCAGGCAAGGTTTTAGCCCCTTCCTTGTTCCAGGAGGTGAGAAGTTTGATCCTTAAAAAAGGCTGCTCAAACACTCAGCAGATTATTGAATCCCACTGCAGCTTCAGTCCAGAGAGAATGTGACTTTATGTCCTGGGCCACCCATGAGCAGCACTGTGAGTACAGCTCCAGTTGTATCCATGCCTGTTGCTTTGTCATTAACCTGTCACCAGAGGACTTTGTGGTAGATAAAAATGGTAAAATGGTATGGGAGATGTCTTTAGACTAATAAGGCACACTTTCTCATTAAGAGTCATCAGAGTCCATCAGCAAGACCAAAGTCAAGATGACTGGTGATGGTTTAGCATGCAGTGGATGACCTTGGCATCTTCAGTGTCAAGCTCTAAGTACGCCACAGTGCATGCTTCAGTCACCTTCGTGGCCTATTGGAACAAATTATTCACATCTACCCATTCCACCAGGGAATTCTTCACATGTTTGGGGGCGGCCACCCCCTTAACTCACTAATGGGTTTGAGTCCTGTCAATTACTTTCAAAGTGTTTTAGCCCATCTGCCAAAATGATTTACCAGGGTGTGACTGCTATGCCTGCTATAGCTTCTTGGAGTCACGGGTGAGAACTGGGTGGCAGGTGGACACCCAAAGTGGAAAGCAACCTGAAGAAGAGCTTGGCAGCCCTCATCCCAGAGATATTAGGCTTCCCTGAACACCCAAATACCCCAGTTTCATAAAGTAACAAAATAAAAAATTACACAATAAAACAATCAGCAGGATTTCCATATATTGCCAACAAAAAAAGGAGGAAGATATAGGAAATGAAATTCCATTTAAAGTGCATTAAATATCTGGGAGCTAGCATACAGATACACAAAGGAGTAGTATATATAATATAAATGATATTGTATAATATATATGTAATATATATTATAAATTATATATAAATTAATATAAACTAAAACCAATTTTTATAGATATAAGAGAGGCCAAAATAAAGAGTGATATAATCAATGTACATATCTGGGCTTTGCCAACATAGTAAAAATGATAATATATTCCAAATTACTCTATAGGTTTACTGTGATACTAATTAAATTACCCAAGGGAATATTTATAAAATTAGACCAAATAATTTTAAGGACTACAGTGAAGTAAAACAAACAAACAAAAAGATCAAGAATACCAAGGAAAATTAAATGGACTTGGTGTTGCCAAATTTCAAGAGTTACAAATAATTATCAGGATAATCTTATAATACATAAAAATAAATAGATTGATCAATAATCTATAGATCACTGGCCCTGGAGTCAGAAACACCTGAGTTCAAATCTGTTCTTAGATATTTAACACTTACTAGCCATGTGACCTTGGGCAAGTCACTTAACCCCAATTGCCCAGCCTTCCCCCCTCCAAAAAAAGAAAAAAAAATACTAATTAATTAAAAGAATTCTGAGGCAAAGTCTTGTGCCTGCCAAATTCATTAAGATTATAAATATATAACAAAAATTAATAGTTGAAAAGGTGTGAGAAGAAAGACATATTAATTTACTGTAACTGAATTGTGTCTCTGAATTGTTCCTAGAGATAGGCTCTGGAAAAATTAGAATTATGAAAGACATATTTTTAAAATTGTTAATATCCTATGAACAAAAAATCTTGTTTGTGAGTTTTTACCCCAAGATGGTTAATGATAGTAGGAAAAAACCAAAGGTACATATATATATATATATATATATATATATATATATATATATATATATATATATATACACACACATACACATATATACATATATACAAAAATATATGTGTATATATACATATACATATATGTAATATATACACATATACATACATATATTTGTTGTTCAGTCATTTCAGTCATGTCCAACTCTTCATGACCCCATTTAGGGTTTTCTTGGCAAAGATACTGGAGTGATTTTCCATTTCCTTCTCTAGCTCATTTTATAGATGAGGAAATGGAGGCAAACAGGGTTAAGTGACTTGCCCAGGGTTACACAGCTAGTATCTGAGGCCAGATTTGAACTCAGGAAGGTGTGTCTTCTTGATTACAGTCCTGGTACCCTGCACTGTGCCACCTACCTGACTCCAACATGCATATCAGCATGATTTTTAATAATAAAAAACTTGAAACAAACTATTGCTCATTGATTGAGGAATTATCATACAATGAAATGGGAGAATGATGAATTCAGAAAGAAAAAAACAAACAAACATGGGAAGACATACAGGTTACAGAGTGAAGAAAGCAGAGCCAGAACACTAAATACAACAGAATACACAATAAGTACAACAATGTAAATAGACTACACTTAAAAGCAACAAAACGCATATAAACTACAATGGACCAAGCTATTTTTATTAACAATCAACTTTACCAAAGTCAAAAGTGGCATATATTATCATCACCATCACACTATGCTATGGTTTTGTTTGACTGATTTTAGTAATTGTGCTTTGTTTGAGGGAGGGTATATTCGGGAGACATTTGTTGGGGAGCATCTGTTGTATTAAAACTAGTGGATGATGCTGGCCTGGAAACAGGCAGGCATTGATTCAATATTGTTTTTTTTAAAGCAATGATAGAGGGCAGAGTTTTCAAAATAAGCATTGAAGGCATGGATTGTGATGAGATGTTATGAGCAATGCCTCATGAGTATACTTAGTAACAATGCCCTATCCCTCAGTAAGTTTTTTGTTCATCTTCTTATGTTTTTTTTTCTCTCTCTGGGTTCAAAGGCAGTCTGATGGGTAATTGAATTTGACTTTAATTCTTATGAAAATTTGGTGAGGTGGTGTGGTATAGGGGACTGATTTCAAACACAAGAAGACTCAGCTTCAAATGCTGCCTCTGGTAACAATTGTCTGACTCTGGGTGAGTCATAAGCATCTCTGTGCGTTAGAGGATTCTCAAAAACTGTAAACAGCAGAAGGTGCCGAGCTGCAGTAGTAGAAAGAGTTTTCTCACCTGGGAGTGTTCTAGACCAACACAATCACAAGCCAGGTCCTTATCCCTATTCCATAAAGAAAAAGGTGATCAATTACTAGTAAACAGATTACCCTCAATACCATTTTTAGATAGGGATACTACTCTTGATAGCAGAACTTTTGACAATCCCTCATGTTCTCTTTTTTGGAGAATATGGAGATAGGGGTTTAGATCCCAACTAGTACAGGTAGGCCTAATTGGTTAAATAGTTAGATTGAAAGAATGATTCCCAACCTCTAAGGGATTAATGAGTTCATGTCAGACTGGATGGAGATTTCTAGAGAAATGTACTGAGGAAATGGCTTTGTAATGGGATTTTCAATTTTTTTTTTTTAATCAATGAAATGAATGAAGTCACAAATTATTGTTTGCATATAACACAAGTATGGAATGCATAGCTTCCATATTTGAGGGCATAGTCATGATCCAAAATGATACAGTGGAAAGCACATGGGTTCTGTAGTTGGAGGACACTGAATCAAATTCTAGCTCTAGTCACTAATGGGCAGTGAGACCTTGTCCAACTCACTTACTCTCCATGAGTCTGAGTTTTTTCATTTATAAAATGAGAGGGCTAAACTAGGTGGTTTCTGAGGTCCTTCCCATTTATAATTCTATTGTCTTAATAATATGGAAGGATATGTCAAACCTGATACAACATAATTTAATAGGGTTTAATGTAAAGTCCTCCATGGGAATCAACATTAATTGCACAAGTATAAAAGTAGGGAGGTGTGGGGTAGGAGTTTGCATAAAAAAGGCCTGGAAGTTTCTGTACACTCAATTTGAACAATTTAAAGTAGCCCCTGCCACCCTTCCCTTCCCCAAACAAAAGGAATCTACTTAAATCTAGATTGCAGTAAAAACAAAACAAAACAAAAACAAAACACCCTTCCATCTAGAATGAAGGGTATAATAGTTTCATGATACTTTAGTCTGGTTAGGATTCTGTGTATCTAATTTTGAGGGGCATATTTTAACGAGGACATACACAACAGGAAGGTCCCCAGAGGAGCATGACCAGGATAAAAAGGGGAAGAAACACTATGCCATATAAAAAGCACTTGAAGGAATTGCAGTTGCTTAGAGAAGAGGAGACTTAGGGTGACCTAAACAGCTTTTTAATTATTTGAAGGTCAATTATATCATAGACATATTAGACTTATTCTGTATGGCTGGAAAAGGTACAACTAGAAACAGTGGGTTCATGTTCAAAAGTGGTAGAGATTATAGCTCAACATTAACAAAATGCTTCCTAACTCTTCCAAAAGTAAAATAGACTTTCCAAGTGAGACTATTTCCCATCCCTGGGGGTCTTCACACAAAATCTAGATGGTCAGCTGTCAGAGAGATCACAGAAAAGATTCTTATTTGACTATGGACTGGTTAAATGAAATGACCTCTGTGATCAATCCTTTCCAACTCTGAGATTACATAACTGGAGACATTTAGCCTAGAGAAAAGAATACTTAAAAAGGACATGATCTCTGTCATCAAATATTTGTAGGACTGTCATGAATACAAAGAAATAGTTTCTCTTAGCCCTAGAGAGTAAGTTGTAATAGCAAGCACCCTAGCACACCCAGGATGGCCCGCTAGCACAGGTTTTTTCATCTGCTTTGCTAAAGGAAAGACAACTACAGGGGTCAACAATCTTACTTTAATTATAGTTAAGTAGAAAATACAAGCAGAGAAATTAGCACAGGATTTCAACAGATAGGGCTTCTATTGTCTGAACAAAGTAATACAACCACCTTCATACTGAAGAGGGAAGGGTGATAAGGAGGGGGGGAGGGTAAGTGGTTCTGCCAGGGAAACCTCTCCTGGCATCCAGTCTGGAAGGAATTCACCAGGCTCAAGCAAACTTTGAAGCCGAAATTGTAAAGTTTATTGTTACGCTGTAGAGAACAGCGGGCTAGATTCTTATGGAACCTGCAAACTCGCAGAGGCCGCAGGCATAGTTTTAAGGGGTCAGTTATGCTAACTAGGTGAGTAAGGGTGGGATCAGGGAGGAGTTAAGGAGTGGTCAGTGCTCAAAGGACCATACACTTTTAATATCAACTGCGCAGGTGTATTGCCCATGATTCTCTGGGAAATAGCTCAAGAGGGGGTCTAGCTGGAGGTGTGGTTTAGGCCTGACACGTCACTAAAGAGTGCCCAGTCTGCCACCCACCAAGGTCATCAGAGACAGTGTGGGTATATAATTGACTAAGGAGTTACCCTATAGATAAGGTATTGAAGAATTTATGGTGGGGCTGGCCACTCTAACTAAGGGAGATAACATTTACATAACTTATTGTTTCAAGCAGAGATAAACAGGTCATGAGTTGTTGATGGGCAGAGTGCTGGAAGGGGGAAGGGGCAGAGTCAATGCTCTGAGGCTGGGGGGGTGGAAATGTGATCTTACAGACTGCTTTTACAAATTGATTTTACAGACATAGATCCCAAAGCACCCCATTTACAAACTGATGTTACAGATTGATACTACAGACATATATACATCACAAGGACCCCATCAATACCACTGGACCAGGAAAGCACAACCCTTGGAGTAGTTAGGGGGCTCTGTAGCAGAAAGCACCCCAGCATCCCCAGAGTGGCTGCCAACACAGGTTCTTAGATCTGCTTTTCAAAAGGAAAGCAACTCAAAATCAGTTAACAAGCTTACTTTAATCAAACAAACTTATATCATTTAGTTCAGGGGAAAAGGTCAGCACCCCAAACTTCAGAGTATACAGACAGTTCAAACAGACAGGCTTCCAAACTGTCCAAACATCATATCAATACCAAATCACAGTTACCAGAGAGGGAAGCATCAACATCTGGGTTTTCAAAGCCGGGGGGCTCTTAACGACGGCTTCCCAGAGTCTCATCTGGTCAAATCACACAACACTTCTCAAAGTGAGCCCCAAGGCAAAGCCTCTCCTCAGAGTTTATATAGCCTTCTCCTGGCTCAGAGATTGTTAACAACCTCCTTGACCCACTGCCCTTGATAGGCTTTCCTGAAAAACAAGCCTCCCACCACAGGCTCCAGGTGCACTTAAGCTAGGGGCAGGGAAGATCTTTAAATTTGCATTTCCATTACAAGCTCTTAACAAATGCTACTCAATATCCTGCCAGGTCTTTCTCATAAGTGAACCCCCAAAGTAAAATACCAACCTCCCAGTATATATAGTTTTCAAGGCATCACAATCCTTATGACTCAGTGCCTAATAAGCTTTGTACCAAAAGGTGTGAAAGCCTTCCCATGAACAAGCCCCTCCTTGGACAAGTTTTTTCCCAAAAAGACTCTATGCGACAAAGAATGTATCACAACTGTCACTGAAATGTCTGTGTACCTTTAGACCTGGGAACATGGCTCCTGATCCAAGTGAAAAGGGGACACATGTGGTCACATATGCCTATTAATGGAAGGGAAGATCTTCCTATTCCATTAACATTATATACATGTCTAGACTAAATATGGAGAAGCTACATGGAAGAAGATTTAAATGAAGATAAGGAGGATTTTCTAAGAAGAAGGGCTATCCAAAATTAAAATAGACTCTCTTGGGAAAGAGGGTGTTCCATGGCACAGAGGTTTTCAAATGGGAGGTTGAATTTGTCCAGAATATTAGAAAGGGGAATTACTCTTAAGGTAATGGGTTGCCCTAGATTTCATTTGAAATTCTTGTCATTGTTGAGGTTTTTTTTTTTTAAATTTACTAGATTAATTAATTAATTTTTAAGCTTTAACTTGGGCATTTTTTCAACTTTACCATCTTCTTTTAATCAAATGCTTTATTAACTTCTAGTTTACACCATTCATTTCTGCAAGATTTTGAATTATACATTTTCTCCCCATTTTTCCCCTATCCACCACCCTAAAATATCCCCTCTTGCAATCTGCTCTCTCCCATATCTTCTCCCATACCCCCTCCAACTTTCCAGTAGGGCATGGTGGATCTCTATGCCCCAGTGCCTGTATGTCTTATTACCCAGTTACATGTAAAATAATATTAATAATAGTATATACATATATAAAATTTGATTTTAAACTTTGAACTCTAGATTCATTCCTTTCCTCCTTTGTCACCCACCCTTACTGGGAAGATAAGCAATTAAATATAGATTGTACTTGTGTAGCTATGCAAAACATTTCCATGGTGGATATATTGAAAAAAACGGACTATATTTCCCTCCCTCTTATCCCACTTCCTATTTGTTCTATTCTTTACTTTGATCCTGTCCCTTTTCAAAGGTGGGTGCTTCTAACTTCCCTCCTCCCACCCCAGCCTTCCCTCCCTTCCATCTTCCCCCCTCTCATCCCCTTCCCCCCTACTGTCCTGCAGGGTGAGATACCCTATTTAGTGTGTATGTCATTCCCTCCCTAAGCCAAATTCAATGAGAATAAGGTTGAACCATTCCCTTTTGACTTCCTGATCTTCCCCTCCATTGTAACCATTTTCCCTTACCTCTTCTATATGAGATAGTTTACCTGATTCTCTCTCCTCATCTCCTTTCATTATTCCTCTCTCACCTCTTAATTTCACCTTTTAAGTATTATCCTTTCCTATTAAATTGGTCCTGCGCCCTCTATGTATACTTGTACACATATATACACACATTTACATATGTATTCATAATGCCCATATACCCTCCTATATAGACATATATATGAATTCTATTCCCTTCAACTACTCTCATACAGAGAAAAGTTTCATAAGTTATAATTATCATTTTTCCATGTAGGAATGTAAATTGTTCAACTTTGATAAGTTCCTTATGATTTCTTTTCCCTGTTTACCTTCTCATGCTTCTCTTGCTTCTTGTATCTGAATGTCAAATTTTCTATTTAACTCTGGTTTTTTCATCAAGAATGTTTGAAAGTCAGGGGTGGCTAGGTGGTGCAGTGAGTAAGAGCACTGGCTTCGGAGTTGGGATGAACCGGGATCAAATCCGGCCTCAGAAAATTAGCTCCCACACATAAATAATGACTAGCCATGTAACCTTGAGCAAGTTACTTAACCCCAATTACTAAAAAAAAATGTTTGAAAGTCCTCTATTCTACTGAATGACCATATTTTCCCCTAAAACAAGATACTTAATTTTTCTGGGTAGGTGATTCTTGTTTTCAATCCCAGTTCCTTTGACCTCTGGAATATCATCTTCCAAGCTCTTTGATTCCTCAGTGTAGAAGCTGCCAGATCCTGTGTTATCCTGATTGTGTTTCCACAATATTCATTGTGTTTCTTCCTGGATGCATGTAATATTTTCTCCTTGATCTGGGAATTCTGGAACCTGGATATAATATTCCTAGGAGTTTTATTTTTGGGATCTTTTTCAGGAGATGACTGTTGGATTCTTTCAACCTCTATTTTGCCCTCTTGTTCTAAAACATCAGGGCAATTTTCCTTGAGAATTTCTTGAAGGATGATTACTAGGTTCTTTTTTTGATCATGGCTTTCAGGTAGTCCAATAATTTTTAAATTATCTGCCCTGGATCTATTTTCCAAGTCAGTGGTTTTCCCATGAGATATTTCACATTGCCTTCTATTCTTTCATTTGTTTGGATCTCGTTAATAGTATCTTGGTTTCTCATAAAGTCACAACTTTCCATTTGCTCCAATCTAATTCTGAAAGAATGATTCTATTCAGTGAGCTTTTGTGATTCTTTTTCCCTCTGGCTAATTTGACTTTTTAAGGCATTCTTCTCCTCGTTGGCTTTTTGAGCCTCTTTTGCCATTTGAGTTAGTCTATTTTTTAAGCTGCTATATTCTTCAGTCAGATTGTTTACTCTCAATTCATAATTTTCTTGTTTCATTCTCATTTCTCTTCCTAATTTTTCCTTCTCTTTTCTTATTTGATTTTCAAAATCCTTCTTATGGTCCTCTATGGCCTGTAACTAGGTCATATTTTTTCTTGAAAGCTTTTGCTGCAGGAGTTCTGACTTCACTGTCTTTCTCCTGTTCCATGCTTTGATCCTTTTTGTCCCCAAAATATGAGTGTAAAGTTGGGCTGCTCTGTTTACTTTGCTTCCCTCATTTGCTAATGTTGCTACTCAATTACTTGACTTTTAGGCTTTTTCCCACAGTAGTACTCTGCTACCAGACAGGGGAGCTTTGTAGCAAATGCTGGGGTTTTCTCAGCTGCCAAAGGTATTAGTTGGGTGCCCTCTCAGCAGCCTCCAGGCACTCTGGCAAGCTGGTCGCACACCCCATGACCTCCACCCTAGACCACAATCCAGATCCAAGCAGGTTAAAGCAAGAGCGACTACCCCACAGTCTGGTCGATTAGTTCCCCTACAAACTGCACACCAGGAGCTGTGTGATAGTGTCTCAGTGGCTTCTGTCCTCCAGAGCAGAGACTGACTGCACTCACAACAACTGGATCCCAAAGTCCACACTGCACTGACCTCTCACTGTGTCCTTAGCATCTAGGTGTTGATAATTCTGGGAACCACTGCAGCTACTGGTCATCTGAAGTCCCTTCAGCCCACAGTTGGTCAGGCCCGCCTTGGGGCTAAAGGGGATAAAACCTCTGGCTGGAGAGGGGGCTGGGATTGGCCCCCAATTTGCTATGCCAGGTGCTTGCTGCTGGCCTGCCAGGCTGTCCTCAGAGGGAGGTTAGCTTCTCTGTGTCATTTTGTGAGTTCTGTAGCTCCATAGTTTCTTCAAAGTCACCTTTTACATGAATTGGAGAATGTGAGAGCCGAAGCCCTGTGGAAGTCATGTTTCTACTCTGCCATCTTGACTCTTCCCCCTATTGTTGAGATTTAAACATTCTTTATAAAATTTTACTATTCTATAAGATCTATTTCATTTTGTGATTAACTATATTTTGGTATTTTGCTTTGAATAGGCTGTTGTTGTTGTCTTTAACATCTTGTTGCCCTAGCTCCTGAAATCTTTTGGAACTACCTCTCCTCCCCCTACCATACATGCACTCCTTGATTCCTTGACTCATATGTAAAATTAATTTATTTTCAAAATGCAAATGAATTATCTTTGGGCCTGACTAAAGTAAAGAATGGCATCATTCCTATGAAAGCACATGCTGTTGAATGAAAATCGCTAAGTGTCACTGTATTAATAATAAAAAAATTAGCTTGATTTTCCAATAAATACTTTGTAATTGAACCTTTGATGTATATATATATATATATTTTTTTTTTTTTCCCAAGACATACAATGAAACAGCTAATATGGTGGTCTTGTAGAACACAGATTTGGTAGTGAAAAATGTCATCATCATTATTATCACCATTGCCATTATTAAAATTATACCATGTGTTTTGAGTCCATGATCAGAAAAAGTTATTATGAACAATAAATTGGTGGCCATGTATGACCAACAGGGAATTTTGTGGATTATTGTATGTGAAACTTCCTCCTCAGTCATCCAACACCTAGTCATCGTGGGAGAAAATACAACATTTTGTTCAAGAATTCTCTTCAATGGGGTAAGAAAGAATTGTTTGACTATCTGTAACAGGGTTTGTTATTCAATCACATTATACTGGCTTTTCAATCTCCCTCATATGAGATAGCTAATCATTTAACAAATAAATTTTCCTGCTTCAAGTGTTCTCCAGGCCAGTCCATCCCACACAATACAGCTAAAATTAAGTTCCTTAAGTAGAAGCCTGGTCATGTGACTCCCCTACTTCATCAACTTTGATGACTTCCTACAACCTCTATAGCAAACACAAAATCCTCTCTTTAACTTTAAAGTCTTATGTAACCTCTCCCATGCTTATATTTCTAGCCTCATCAGACATTGCTCTTCCTCCCACACTCTGCAATCCATCCTACTGACCTTCTTGCTATTCCTCACATCTCATCTCCATGAATTTGTACTTTCTGTCTCATTTGCCTGGAATGAATTCCCTCTTTATCTCTATATAAAAGCTTAAATCCAACATCTGAGTCCTTCTCTTCCTTTAAAACACAGTTCAGCCATCACTTTCTTCAAAAAGTCTTTCCTTATCCCTCTTCCTCTAGTGCCTTTCCTCTTCAACTACATTATATCTATCCCATTTTTAAAAACTCGTATTTTTAAACTTTTATGTTCTCTATTTCTTTCTACTTGCTAGTTCCCTCGTTAGAATGTGAGCTCCTTGAGAACAGAGATAATTTCATTCTTTGACTTATCTCCCTAAAGTCTGGTATAGTATCTAGTAAATGTGAGGTTTTTATCTTGATTGACTGATTGATTTGTTTATTTCTACACACCATATGTTGGCCTGATATTTTGAGTTAGCCTTACCCACAAAGCAAGAAAATGAAAAGCTGAAAAACACTGAAGGGGTTAGGGTGGAAATGATGTAGGAGATAGGGCAATATGGACTTTTAAAGATTAAGGGTTCAAGGTCAAGAGGGAGAAGGAGTCTCTCCAAGTCTGACTTTTTCATAATTATTAGGATAGTCAGAGTTCTAGCTAGTACAGTCAGTGAATAGAAACAGCCAGAAACAGCTGGAAAGTAGAATTAGATATTGCTGCCAGCATCACTATAAGCAGAAAAGCAGTAAAATTGAAAACTGGCTCCTGAGTCCTCTAAATAACTTGACTAGAACTCTCAGAGAGATTGGTCATAGGAGAAGATTTGTAGGATTCTTCGGCCATTGGCAGAAAAGCTTAAATCCAAAATTTGCAATGCTTCCAGTAAAGGCAGCAGGACCTAGGTATTTTAATTTTGTCTTTAATCTTCTTCATCTGGGATGCTCCTGTAGACTAGTTGTAGGCATTTTTGCCTGGGAGAAGTTATAGGTACTTGTACTACAGAATAATTTTTCTTTTTCTTTTTAATATTTTGTTACCACATTCTTTTTACTTCTAAGGTAAAGACCAAATATAATTAAGACATACTGTGTAGTAGACTACATCATGACATGTTTATAAGATTTGGGTTCATTTAAGAAGAGAAGATCAAGGAGGAATGTAGAGTGTTCTAGTCGATTATACAATCCACTAATTGGATAAATCCATATTTAACAGAATAAAAGGAGGTGACTAGCTGTCATCCATCTGTCATAGTACTTTGAGAACCATAGAAGACTTGGCATTCAACCTGGGAATCTACTGGTATTAGATAAGATATACATCTGTCAGGGGAAGCATGGGATTACCATGGAGTTGACATGTTACAGGAGAAAGAGCACTGGAATTGGAGATGTGAGTTCAAATCCCACCCTCCACTAGAGAGGGAAAATACCCCTGGGAGAGGTAACACACCAAACTTTCACTTTTGTTCCATCAAATTCACCTTAGCATCAATGAATTTATTAAATTATTTTTCTCTAATGCTTATTTTTTTTGGGGGGGTGGGTATATGTAGGAGGCAAGATGAAGGCAATAGAAGCCCAAGGGAGTGTATGGGAGTAGGAGGGCTCCTAAGTGAAGAGAGAGCAGGGAAGAAAAGGAAGGCCAGTGACAATACATATAAATTTTATCAGTGGTTTTGTTTATGGATGGCAATTTTTGACTGACATACTACATGTATGATGGCAGTAACTACAGTATCCTCAAGCCAAGTTTTAACTACAGATCCTGTATGCAATGCCTGGAGTTGACTGGGCTTGGGCTTCTTTCAGTCTTTATCTGCCTTTGCTTGAAAAACCCTCCATGTCTGAGAGCTATAAATGATTGGCTGACTGTGGTTGCTGTTTCCCCTAGAAGATCCATAGAGCTTGATATTGCTGAATCCCCTATGGAGTTTCTTGGCAATGAAAAAAATCAAGTGATTCATACTTAGAACCTAGAGTGAATTATGCTTTACCTTACAGAAAAAAGAATCAGGTTTTTTAACAAGGATTTTTCTTTTTAATGGAAAACAGTGATTTGTAGTTCTGATACTGGCCTACAATTCTCACTGCTTGTGCCAGCAGTTTCACTCTTGGGTGGTTTTCAGCCTGGTGAAAATTTTAAGGGTTGATTTAGAAAAAAGGAAAAAAAACTTATTTGCAAGTCTCTATTAAAATAAATGTGAATTTCAAAATAATACCTATTCAGAATAACACTTCAACTGTAATTAAAATCCTGCTTGAGAGAGGAGCAAATCACCAGCTTATTTAAGTACTTTTTATTAATATGCTCCATTGAACTAGAAAGCAGTTCAAAGTATGTGTTAGTGTCGTCCTTCATTTCCAAAGAGGGCATTGCAGATAAAGGACTACTTTAGGGCACTTGAACCAAATGATAGAGCCAGCATGGCTTGGGATGTGCCCTTCCTCCCTTCTCTCCCTCCCTGCACCCTGTGCATTCTCACAGCACACACTGGTTTCTTCTTTTGCTGACTTTTACAGAAACCACTATCTATATCATCCACTTGGGCACCTGAATGTTTTCCATTTAGCATTGCTTCTAAGTTGGTTGGACTTGTTCTTTAATTGTTTGGTATGTGCAAATCTGATTCTTAATCCCCAACAAGTCTTTAAGTTCCTTGACATCAAGGATCATGAATGTCGTTCCCTTCTTTTATATGATAGTGCCAAGAAGTAGGTGCTCAGTAATGGCCTAGAACTGAAACTGATATCACAGTTAGAGAACAGAAGTGAAACAGGACTTCAGGCAAGTCACTTGATGTCCCTGGGACTCAGTTTCCTCAAATGAAAAGTGAACTTGGTCAGGTCAGATGATCTCTAAGACCCCTTCATTTAAAAAATGAATTTTGATGCTATGAAATGATATTGGGAAAATTTCATGTGAAGTTAGGTACTTTTAGGCATAATAGAAAAGAAATGAATTATTTGAAAATATTTTTTTTTCTTTTCGTAGGGGCAATTGGGGTTAAATGACTTGCCCAAGGTCACACGATTAATAAGTGTTAAATGTCTGAGGCCAGATTTGAGCTCAGGTCCTCCTGACTCCAGTGCCAGTGCTCTACTCACTGCACCACCTAGCTGCCCCTAAATAATTTCTTAGACCCAAGTAGGAAGTTCCTTGCTTCTCTCCTCTCCTCTCCTCTCCTCTCTTTTTCCTTCCTCTTCCCTTCTTTACCCTCCCCTTCCCTCCTCTTCCTTCCTTTTCTCTCTGTTTCTCTGTCTGTCTTTCTGTTTGTCCCTTGTCTCTCTCCTCTCTGTCTCTGTCTTTCTTTCTATCTCTTTGTCTCTCTGTCTTTCTCTCAGGCTGAAAGTACAGTAGGCACTTCTAGGTCTGAGCCCACTGTTTAATTACACGGAAGCTTTGACCTGCTCTGTTTCTGATGTAGGGTACTTCTCTCTCCCTTAGGTTGCCTAGTGGTCTCTCCTTCCAGGATGTTCACCATATTTCTGCCCAGTTCAGTGCAGGGACCCATCTGGCTTTAGCCCTACTACAATTTCGGAACTCCTGAGTTTGAGATTAACTGCCCTTAGACTCCTTAGTAGCAGGGAATTACAGGCATGCACTACTGCTCCAGAATGCATTCATTATTGTTGTTGTTTCCCCCTCTCTCCAGTACCATATTCCCCTTGACTAGTATCGAGATCACTTTATTAATTCCTTTGTTTAGGAAGACTAACCAAACAGAGATTGTCCAAAAACTTTGTTTTTGTCTTTTTCTGAAGGATAAACAATGAAAGCAAAGTGTTTTTCATACTGAGAGCTCAAAGTAGCCTTTCATTATATATTTGAAGTCTGTTGACTTGGTGGTCTTTATTGATTGGGAGTTCTTTGTTCTTTGATTTTTATCTCTGTCTCTCTCCTGTGAGCTTTCATTAGTTGTATACTTTTTTCAACTTGGCCCAGGGAGATTTAAGTTTAAAGTCTGGAGTTAGTATAGAAGCAACAGGGCAACCTGGCCTGGATTAGTTATTGCTAGGCAATGGGAAAGTTGAAGGAGAGAGCTCATTAACCTCTTTTATACTATTCCAAATCCATTAACAGTTCAATAGACTTTCAGAGGATGGTCACCTCCCACCTTATGCTGCTAATCTTGCTTGGTCAAGATTGTGTAGATGGCTCTCATTTGTATGGCACTGAGGAAAGCGATTTTCTTCAAAATCCCTTTTTCTCATTCTAATGCCTTAAACGAACCTCCTTCCTAATGCCCCTCTAGTCTCCCAGTTAGAAGTAGTTTTTCGCTCCTCTGAAATAGCATAATACTTGGTAACTTCTTATTACACTTTTGCATTCTCCCTGAAATATATTTATATGTTGTTGAGTAGTTTCAGTCATGTTCAACTCTTGGTGACCCCATTTGGGGCTTTCATTGCAAAGGCTTCTCCAGCTTATTTCACAGTTGAGGAACTGAGGTAAACAGGGGTTAAGTGACTTGCCCAGGGTAACACAGCTAGTAAGTATCTGAGGTGGGATCTGAACTCAGTTCCTCCTCACTCCAGGGTTGGCACTCTATCCATTGCACCACCTTCCTATATATTTGTATATCTCCATCTTAACCAGAGACTAGTGTGTGTGTGTGTGTGTGTGTGTGTGTGTGTGTGTGTGTGTGTGATGAACCTCACTGGCAGTCTGCCTAAGGCTAAGGCCGTCTTTAATCAATCAAGCAAGCAATGTGCATTTATTAAATGCCTACTATGTGCCAGTCATGGCGCTAAGTGCTTTCTTTTCAAAATGATGTTCTTAAATGCATAAAATAAATACACTGAATTTTAAAGGAAACTCATTATATTAGATGATAGTTATCAAAATGCTTTTTCCAAAAGTTCATGGAGGACAGGTCATGAAGCCCTGATTTAGCCTGTGAAGCTCATGAAAGGAAGTGCTGTATCCTGCTCTACTTTGTACCCTTAAGCTTGTTTCTTCTGTTTGGTGCAAGCCTTGTAAATAGTGGGCGTTTAATACATTTGTATTGAATCAAAGAATGGATATATTTAGACATTTAATAAATACATTATAAGGATTTCAAATGGAATTTTGAATTGCTTAGAACTCATGTCCTTTGTCTGTGATAGGCAGAACTGTTTCTATTAGATTTACTTATGAAAAAATAAGAATCAGCAAAAACCATGGTCAGATTTACTCAAAAGGCCCTTTAGTCCAGAGGTTCTTAGCCTAGAGTGGAAGAAGGGAAAGAAATAGGCATTTACATAGTGCCTTCCATGTTCCAGCTACAGTGTTAAGTGCTTTTACAGATATTAATTATCTGTTTTGAGACTCAACAATAACCCTGAGGGATAGGTGCTATTATTATCCTCATTTAACAGTTGAGGACACTAAGGTTAAATGCCTTGACCAGAGTCATAAAACTATTCAGATTTTAATTCAAGTCTTCCAGATTCTAGTGGCCCACCATGCCATCCATGTACCCTGTCATTGCCTCTGGAGTTAAGATATGAGTATAAATATATCAGGGGCCATGGACGGGAAAAAATTGCATCTTTATTTCCACTAGCCTTTAATTGAAATTTAGCATTCCCTTCATTTATGATTTAAATAAAACCTATTTTGAAGAGAGATCAGTAAACTTTACTAGACTTCTGAAGGAGTCTGCCACACACAAACCCCCCCCACACACACACACACATACACACACACACACACACACAAAGAACATGATGATCTGATGAGTAATTAAGGCTTTCTCTTTCTAAAGCATTAGTAAACTCTTTTAATATCTGCCCCAGGAGTGGTTGACTTCTTTGGTGCAACAATTGAGACCAAGGCCTCACAGTGCAAGAAAAGAATAACTCCCTGAATCACCTCATTCTCATTTCTTAGGGCTTAGCTGCAACAATGATTTGTGAATGAGTTGGACTAGTCTACATATATGCCACAATTAGCTATTTGCTTTGCTATTACATTGAACAATTTTAGAGACTGAGTGAATCCATGGATACTCAACTTGACACTTGGGCACTTTGAATCTGGCTGATAAAAATGAAACAAAGTAGTTGTTCTAGTCCCTGTGTAATGGTAAGGGAATTTGAAGATCTTCCCTGTGCCCTAATGGGCCTCACTTGGAGCCCAACTAGAGAAGCTTACTTAGGCAAGCCTTGTTTTTCTGGAAGGCCCACACCTTGTTACTTTGTAAATAGGTAGAGAGTCACGAAGGTTGGGGATGTTCTCTGACCCTGGAGAAGGCTATGTATACTCTCTGATGTGAGGTTTTGCCTTGGGGCTCACTTATGGGAAGAGCTGTATGATTTGGCCAGATGAGACCCTGGGCTGCTGTTGAGCCCTCTGCTTGGAAAATCCAGATGTTGGTGTTTCTCTCTCTGGTAACTGACACTGTATTTATGAAGTGGTCAGACAGCTAGAAGCCCTGTCTGTTGGTCTGTTGAATTGCATTATTTTCTCTCTCTGTATTTTTTGTCTGCTTGTAATTTGTTTGTATTTTCTGAAGTTCAGGGTGCTGACTTTTCCCCCTGAATTAAATGAATGATATCTGTCTATATCTATCTATCTATCTAGTTTGATTAAAGTAAGATTGTTAACCCCTTTTGAGTTACTTTCTTTTAGCAAAGCAGATCAAAGAACCTGTACCTGTGCTAGCAGCCATCCTGGGTATGCTAAGGGTGTTTGCTGCTACACCCTGGCACATCTTCAGGTGGGTACATGGGCATGTTTAAAGCCTCAGATAAGCAGACAATGGGTCTATACAATATCAAAACCACCAATCACAGTGATTGGTTCAGCCCATAGCTTAGTAGCTATTTGGGAAGTGAAAGTTACTGAGTGACTTAATTATACTTTTCACTTGAATTGCCAGTGACTTCCTTGCTGATCTACATATGACTCCCTATTTCTCAGTTCTAGGCACTTTCTCTGTTTCTCATTCCTGAGATCTCATTTAAGATCCAACCAAAATCTCATCTTCTGTAAGGTAATCCTTTGCCAGCTCCACTTAATTCTAGTGATCTAATGATCTTTTAATTTTTTTTACTATTTATCCTATACACGGCTTGTTTGTAAATATTTGCTTGTTGTCTCCTCCACTTGATGGTGAACTCCCTGAGAGCAAGAGCTATCTTTTGCCCTTTGTTTTAATCCCTAGTGCTTAGAGGAATGCTTGGTGTATACTAGATGCTTTGATGTTTTTCATTCATTCATTTATATCCCACTCTTTGTGACCTCATGGACCAAAGCACACCAATGTTTTTCATGGGATTTTCTTGGCAAGTGGATTGCCATTTCCTTCTGCAGTGGATTAAGGCAGACAGAGGTTAAGTGACTTGCCCATGGTCACACAGCTAAGAAGTATCTGAGACTGGATCTGAACTGAGGTCTTCCTGACTCCAGGCCCAGTGTTCTATCCACTGAGCAATCTAGCTGCTTCAAACGCTAAGCTACAAAGTATCTAACCTAAAATTTCCTATCATTGCTCAAATATAGAAGAAAAGAAGAAAAAGAAAACGGGAGAAGAAGGTGGTCAGCAAAGTAGGGGGCTTTAAAAATATTTATTGACTGACAGTCAAATATCTACCTCAATGATTTTTCCAGATTACATTTCAGAGTCATTTGTATGGAATGTCTTTACCTCGAAAAAATTGCTTCTCTCAGGAATTAGGAAAAACAGAGAGAATGAATAGTACTTTTTTGCATTTTTATTCTTAGGGAAAAGTGAGAAGGAAACACTTCATTTCTTTTCTGTATTTTAATGTACAAATGAGTACATAATGCTCAAGAAATAAGGAGCCCCAGACTAAGCACTAGGGATGTGTTCTCTTCGGGGGTGGGGAGATAACATCTATTTTTTCCTTTATTTATACTTTTCTCTGGGAATTATTTCCTATGGTTTGTAGTTTCCCTTCATAACTACTATGTATAGCATCTTATGCTACCCAATGTGCCATACTGTGCATAACCATTAAACCATAAACTCCTTGAGGGTAGGGACTGTTTAACTTTTGTCTGTATTCCTAGAGTCTAACACAGAGTCTGGCACATAATAGATGTCTTGAGGCAGGGAAGTTGCATAGTGGAGAAAGCAATAGACTTTGAGAAAGGAAGACCCCATTTCAAATATTGCCTCTTTCTGGTTGTATGACCCTTGGGATGCCATTTAACCTTGGTCATCTTCAGTTTTGTCATTTTTAAAATAAGGATGATAATAGCATCCACTTCACAAAGTTGTTGCAAAAATTAAAATAAATAACATATGTAAAGGGTTTTACAAACCTTAAAATACTTTATAAATGCCCATTTATTCTAATTACTGTTCATTTAGTAGGTGCTTGCTTGCTATCTTGATTATTAGACAATGATTTTGACAATGATCATCAAAACCTGGATGGAAGACCTCCAATGAGGGGAGATTTGTCAGTTTTGTCAGTTCCTCAAAAAACCAGTGTGTTCCATATTGCCTAAATTTGGCCTCTTGTATTTTGTTCTGCCCTCTGGGGAGGAGGAGGAGGAGGAATGGGAGGAGGAGAAGGAAAAGGAGAAGGAGAAGAATTAAATATCCAAGTGATAGTCCTTCAAATACTTAGAGAGCTAAAAGCCATTATGCTCAAACCATCACCACCCCATCATCAAAACATCTTCCAATCAAAACATTCCTTTAGATGATATGTGGTTTATATTTTAGGCTATAAAAGCCTAAACATACGTAAACTATAGACAAAAATCTAAGTTCATGAAAGGACAGTATCTATAAAAGTGAAAAGTATCACACTGGGATATTTTCCTTGAAGAAACTAAGAGAATCATAACATTCTTAGAGCTCAAAGATACCTTTTTTATCTGATGGTGGAGCAGTAGATAGAGCACTGGACTTGCAGGAAGATCAGAACTCAAATCTAGCCTCAGACACTTCTTAGCTGTGTGACTCAGGGCAAGTGACTTAAAGTCTGATTTCCCCAACTCTAAAATGGGGTAATAATAGCATCTACCTTGTAGGGTGATTGTGAGGATCAAATGAGATAATAATTGTAAAGTTCTTAGCACAGAACCCAGCACATAGTAGGTCCTTTATAAATGTGTATTTCTTCCTTTTCACTTCCCTTAATGGCTGGAAGATATAATCTATCCCATGCATTTTCCAAGGAGGAGTTCCACAGAAGTTAAATGCTTTCATGTGATGAGCTAGTGTCACAGCCAGATCTATTCTTCAGTGGCTGGATTTCTAGTGAATTACTCTATTCCTCTTACTAAACCAAGCTGCCCCTTGGATCTCACAGAATATTAGCATTAAAGGTCAAAATCAGCCTCACTCTATATTTGCAGTTGCCAAAGTAAAGCAACCAATACTACTGGGTTCTTGCCAATCACTTCTTCTTATGTCTAGTTTTTTTTTTTACTTTAAAGGGAAATGTTGGTCCAAATATTCAGCTATCAAGCATGGACTCATAAATCAAGACAGTTCAAAATATACTAGAGAATAAATGTATTTTAATACATGGTTATACATAAGAAAAATGAAGGAAACAGAGATAGCCAATAAGAGTCAACAATGGTAGGTATGGCCGCCTGTCCAAGTATTAACCAGACCCAATCTAATCAAGTTTGAAAAACTAGAAAAGATCAGGCCGATAGAATTTTCTGTGTATATCTTCCTTAAGCAGTCAAGCCTTGGACCTTTAATAATAGCTGACTTTGTCTTCATTATTTATTCATCCCAGGATGCACTTATAAATATGAAATATCATTATTTGAGTTTGTTATATCATTAGCTTTAAAATTTTATAAACTATTGAACAGGTGAAAAATTGAAGAAATTAAAGAGGGTTATTGTTGGAAAAGTGTATTAGTAGGAAACACTCAATCCTAAGCAAAGACAACTATTTCAAAACCATTTAAAAATTTGCTAGATGAGCCCAATAAAAATTATACTGTTCAATCTTTCAAAAATACTTAAAAAAATTTTTTAAGCCTCTCATGAAGGACAGTGTTGCATAGTCAATAGAGATATGGCCTTGGCATTGGGAAGACCTAGGTTCAAGTTTTTGTTCTGACATATAGCCATTTGACCAAAGGCAAGAAACTTAACTTGAAATTATCATAGGCAACTATCTAAGACTGTCAGTGGAGGAGCTTTTCATACTGGCATTTCCCTCCACTGATGAAATCATAGGTATAGACCAAAAATAATTAAAAAGGAAACAAAATCAATATCCAAAAATTAGGAAAATTCTAAGTTTTAGTATTTAATCAAAATGGTCACTATAGTTAATCAAATTAGATAATGTTTAAAGCACTTTACAAACCTTAAAACATTATGTACATGACAGCTATTTCTTTTTATTAAAATCTGTGGGAAAAAAAGGATTTTAAAGATGTAAGATCAAAGATGGGCAAATATCACTGCAATTTAAAAAACACACATAGATACCTAACAACATAGATTCTAAAAACTAGAAATATTATGGAAAAAAAAAAACATTTGGAATGGAGTAGAAATCATTCTTCAAGGCATTTAGATAGCGGAGTGACTAGTGTGTCAGGCCTGGAATCAGGAAGGCTTACCTTCCTGAGTTCAAATCTGGGCTCAGAAACTTCCTAGGTGTGTAAATCCTGGGCAAGTCATTTAACCCAGTTTGCCTCAGGTTCCTTAGCTGTAAAATGAGTTAGGGAAGGAAATGGGGAATCAGTCTGGTATCTTTACCAAAAACAAAACAAAACAAAACAAAAAAACCAACCAAACCAAAACAAACCAAAAGAAACAAAAAAACAACACCAAAGGAAAAAAAAACAACCAAAAATGGAATCATGAAGAGTCAGATACCACTGAAGTGACTGAACAAGAAATCATTTATCAAGCCTTTGCTGGGAGTCAGACACTTTGATAAACACCAGCAAAGACAAAGTATAAGCAAGTAATATGACCTTAGTGGGGCTTACAATTTAATTCTAGAAAATAATTCATATAGAGGAGCAATGACTAGGGAGGTATCTCTTGGTAGTGGCCATTTTGTTTCTTGTTTTTAGAGCCAGGGTGGGAAAGAGCAAAGGGAGAAAATCCACAGAGCATGGAATAAACATGGTCAGGCAGGAATCTGGTGGGTCTAGCCCCAAGGTGCATTTGATGGAAGATCACCAATCAAAAAGAAGCACAGTGTCTTAGAGTGGGAGCTTATAGTGCCCAGTTGGAGATAGAGGCTGGAACACAAGGGTGTGGCAGCATGAAATGGACATGAGTATTGAGATGGATCTGGGTCTACACCAAATATGGTGATCTTGACATAGGTTGCTAGAGGGTTAATGGAATATAAGATCTTCCCTACCCATCAATAGGCCTATGTGGCCACGTGTCTCCTTTTTTCCTTGGAGCATGGGCCGTGTTCCCAGGTCTAAAGGTACACAGGTATTTAAATCATGGATGTCTTGCTGCTTTGAACTCCAGTCCAGTTTACAGCTATGACACATCTTGAGTCACAGAGTCCATCAGGTGAAAACTATATATATTCAGGGAGATTTATATTGCCTTGGGGAAGGAACTTTCCTAAGGAGAAATTTGCTTATGGGGAAGCTTGCTTGCAGGAAGGCTATCACACTTTTTGGCACTGAGCAAATCAGACAGTAAATCATGAGAGTTGTGATGCCTTCTGGCTCTGAGCCTGTTAGTTGAGAACTATATATACTAGGAGGTTGGTATTTTACTTTGGGGGTTCACTCATGGGAAGAATGTTTTTTTTTGTGATTTGACCAGACTAGACTGTGGGTAGCCATTGTTAAGGAGTCCCCCGGCTTTGAGAACTCAGATGTTGGCACTCACTGGTCTGGTGATTATGTATCTATTACTTTGTTTAGTCAGTTGGAGCCCTGTCTATTGGATCTTTTCTTTATGTTGCTCTGCTTGTATTTTCTCCATATTTGGGATACTGATCCCTCCCCTGAACTAGTGAATGACTTACATATGTTTAATTAAAGTAGATGGTTGACCCTTCCGAGGTTGTCTTTCTTTTAGAAAAGCAGATCACAGAACTTGTGCTAGCAGGCCATTCTGGGTATGTTAGGGTGCTTGCTAATACAGTTGCCCAGAAAACTCTGAAATGAATTGACAAATAGAAGCTTTGTGACCACTCACAAAAGAAAGGTGGTCACTAAAAACTGATATGAGTTCAAAATAAATATCATACCAAAATAACTTTATTTCCTCTCTGGATGTCATAACTAGACTATTAGGAGATTGTCATGGGTATGGCATATATTGATTTCATCAAAATATTTGACATGGTCTCTTGAAATAGCATTACTCAGCATGTGCTAAATATCTACAAGGAGTTAGGTAGAGAATGAAATATGAAGATAAAGACACAGTCTCTACTCTCAAGGAGATTATAATCAGATAGATTGTTTACAAATCTTAAAAACATGATAGATGAATAGGAATTGAATCTAATCACATCTAATCTAAGTGTGATTAGGAGTCTACTACTATTTGTACCCTCAAAGTTATCTTAAATGGACAATTAATAAATGCTGAACTAGAGGAAATCATTACTGTCAGGACAAGAATATCTGTCTCTGGTCTTGCCTTGCTTAACCTTTTTATCAGTCACCTAGATGAAAATATAGAAAACATGATTGTCAAATGAATGATTATACAAGGCTGAAAAGGGATAGCTCTTATACCTCAGATTAAATAATCAGAATCCACAAAGGATCATGACAGAGCATTCTACTATGTGGAACCTAACAAAATGGCATTTAATTGGGATATATGTATTTGATGTGTGTAATTTAAAAGTCAATTGTATTAATACATACATGTGGGCAGGTATACCTGGGTTGACAATATGTTTTGAGAAAAAGCCTTGGGGAGTTTACTTGACAATCTAGTCAATATGAATTGGTGTGTTCTTATTGTTGCTGGTCAATCATTTTCAGTCATGTCTTACTCTTTGTCATCCCAAATAGAGTTTTCTTGGCAGAGGTGTGGGAGCGGTTTACCATTTCTTTCTCCAGATTATTTTATAGATGAGGGAACTGAGGCAAAGAGGGTTAAATGATTTGTCCAGAGTCAAATATCTAGTAAGTGTCTGAGGTCAGATTTGAACTCAGGAAGATGAGTCTTTTTGACTCCAGACCTGGCATTGTATCCACTGTGGCATCACCTAGCTATGCAGGAAATGGTATTTTAACACAGCTATAAAACAAACAAAAAAGACTGTAACTTTAAGCTACAGTTGTAGAAGTATAGTATACATGTCAATCAGTAATACAGTAATATTGTGCCAAGCATGATATTAGATTTTGAAGACACCAAGATAAAGGTAAAAAAGTTCATAAACTCAAGGAGTTTCCAATCTATAAAAAGAGGAGACAAATGTGTGTATACACACATGTGCATAGGCATGAGTATAATTATACACATATACACATGCTTAAGTATTACTATGTATGTATATATTTGTATGTACAAATATGTGTGTATATATTTATATATATGTATAAATATGTGTGTATATATTTAGAAATAGATGTGTATATTTATTTTAGTGCATCTATACCATGCATAAATATGTATTTTTTGCATATGTACATATTTACTTTTATATTTCTTAAATTAACTTTTCTCTAACATATAGAGCTATATTATATATAGTATGTATATAGATATATATGTGCTATAATCTAACTATAGAAATCTATGTAGTATAGTATATATCTATATCTATATTTATCTATTTGATAAATGGCAATTTGACAGAAGATAGTACTAAGCAACTGGAGTGGTTAACAAAACCTCCTGTAGGATATGGTGTTTGAGGGGTCATGGACAAGACAATGAATTCTAAGAGGTAGAGAGGAGGAGTGAATATATTCAGTGTATGCCAGTGCAAAAGTATAGTGATGGGAGATGGTTTGTGAAAGATAATTTGTGTAAGAAGTCCAGTTGGGTTGGACCACAAATTATATGGAGGTGAGTAATAAGTGATATGACTGGAAAGGTAGTTGTATTCAGGTTGTAAAGAGCTTTGAATCCCAAACAGAAGAATTTGTGCTTGATCGTTTTGAGGGGAGAAGGGAACCAATGTAGTTCACTGAATAGGAAAGTGACATGGTCATGCCTGAACTTTTGGAAAATTACTTTGGCTGGTGTGTGTGTGTGTGTGTGTGTGTGTGTGTGTGTGTGTGTGTGTGTGTATTGACCTATGGAGGACTTTGAAATTGGGAAACCACTTAGAAGGCCAGAGAAGAAGTAATGAGGACCTGAGCCAAGGTGGGTAAGCATGGAAAGGAAGGAGATATGAGAAACATTAACCAAGGTAGAATCAAGAAGATTTGGCAAATGATTATGTGGTGGGGGGGATGTAGATGGATAAGAGAAGAAAGAGCAGACCAATTCTAAGATTTTGAGCTAAGACATTTGACAGAATGGTAGTACCATCAAGACAAATGGGGAAAATGGAAGGAACAAGTTTAGGGGGAAGTATAAGTTTGATTTTGCATGTTGCACACTATAACTGTCTTCAAGTATTTAAAGGACTGACAAATGAAGTAGATATTTTTTATGTAGGTCCAGAGGGAGAAACTAGAAACAATGGGCAAGTTATGGGAAAAAGACATATTTAGGATCCATATAAAGAAGAGTTTTCTGACAATGAGTCATTCCAAAGTGGAACAGGCTGCTTCACAAAGTGGTGAACACCATGTCATGAGAGGCATTCAGGCAGAAATTGAATGGCCATCCATTAGAAACAGAAATGGTTTCAGGTTTATGTTAGTAAAGCACTTTGTCAAGTGTTAAGTGCTATAGAGTTATGAACAGAGCTAGCAAAGTTAAGAGACTAGATTTGACCCCAGGTTCTCTGAATCCAAAACCACTGTACTTTCTACTACTCTATGTAGCCTCAAAATGAATCAACCTCTTGATCAAACAGACTAAAAGTGATTATTTATTTTAAGAAGTGTCACCCAAACATCACATTGGAAGTCTCATCGTCTCCAACCAGAAATATTGCTCTAGAGAAGAGTACCATTCTTATGTGTTCTCTTTCTGTAATGACTCTCATGGTGATGCTCTCATTGCTTTCCACCCTTTTCCCATTCTAATCCAACATTTCCTTTACACATGTTTGAATTATTTTGCTACACTATGCAACCTCTGATACATGAAGCCTTCCCAAACTTTCCAAGATAGAAGTTATCTCTCCTACAAATTTCAGAGCCTCATTTCTGTCTCATTAATCTATGTTATGTTATACTTTTATTTTTAAACAAGTCATATTCCTTACTAGACTGTAAACTTCCTGGGGTCCAGGACTGTCTTATGATTTTGGGGATGTAGTTATTCTACCAACTGATACATATAATTGTTCCTCCATGATTTAGTAGATATTCTTTGTGTGTAGCTAACATTAAAAAAAAGTCCATCTAGTTGTCAACCTTCTGGTGGTGAGTTTTAGATGGGTTAATTGTCATATGACATTGCTTGGCCTTACCTAAAGTCTTTCCATCTTAATGGGGCCCGATTGAGCTTATTTTCTCTTGGTATTGTCTTTGAGAACCTGAGATCAGCTTCATGCTTTAATATGTCATCCAAGTAGGACTTCAGTGGAGGCCTTGAACATAGTTGGTACTTGAAAGATTTTTGTTGAAATGATAAATAGTTTAATGAATCAATCAATAAGTATTTGTTTGCCTGATATGTGCTCAACCATATGCTAGATGCTTGTTCTTTGGCACAAGAGAGATATGACTAACCAGAAGTTTAATTAAGTTCACATCAGAGCTGCCTTTCTATTGTTACAGAAGGATCATGGTGTGGTGATTGAAGGGCTGTCCCTGGTGTCACATCATCCTAGGTTCAAGTTCAGCCTCAGAGATATTTGCTGTATACTCTGTACAAGTCACCTAGTCTCTCAATGCTTCAGCCTGATCTCTAAGAAATTGCAGAATCAATGTCAATCTACATTGGGAGAGGAATTTTATTTTTTCCTCCTTCCTTCTTTCCTTCCTTCCTTCCTTCCTACCTTCCTTCCTTCCTTCCTTCCTTCTGCTCTCTCTTCTTTCCTTAAAGTTTCCTTTACTAACTAAATCTTAGGTTATTCAATCCCACAAACAAATAAACCCCCATTTACTCTCGTCTTGACTTAGTACTAAATGCAACCTATTTACCATTTATAATGTATTCAAAATGTGATTCAGATCCTTACCATAAAGACTTTACAGCACATTCCACTTACTGAAAAAGACTAGTTTATAGTCTACATACATCAATGTAAAATTATTAAAATTACCCTTTTAAGAAAAATGGCAAATATCTAAAAATATGGATCTGGCTTTGAATCAATTACTAAACTATTTAATGAGCATCTTATATTCTTGGCAGCATGCTAGGTGCTTTGAGGGGTTCAGATGGTCCCTTCCCTTAAGAACATTTACATCTAGTTGGAGAAATAGGACTAGCACAACAAAAAACAGAAACAAATGCAGGATAGAACTAAATTAGGGACTAAATTGTGTATTGAGTTTGGAAGTGGCAATCATTCAGAGGAGAGCAAGATGAGAGAGACTATAAAAGGATGACCAAAGGCCTTAATGTAAAGGCAGGTCTTGGTCTAGGATCCTTGTAGGATTAAAATATTGATGGGCAGAGAAAAGAGAAGATATAGGCTAAGAGAGCAAGATAACTGAAGTTTCAGAGGCTAGAAAGGGGCAGTGGGGAAATCAATCTGACTTACTAAAGGATTTGTTTTGTAGAAACTAAAGTTGAATATATAGGGGCAGAGCAGATTGTGGGGGCCTGGAATGCTTTCCTAAGGAGTTTAGACTTGACAGAATAACAGGCCAGGGAGGATTTTTGAGGAGGAAAGTGACATGATTAAATAAGCATTGAAAAAATAAATGTGTATCTGGTTGCCAATTGGTAAAGCATTGGAATTGGTCTCTCTGGGAAGCTGTTGCAGTAATTCAGTTAAGAGGTAATAAAGGGTTGACTTGGATGGGGTGTTGACAGTGGGTACTCGGCTATATTGTAAGTTTCTAGGAAATAATTCAATGGAAACAAAAAGAACTATCAATGCAACTTGTGTCTTTTCATCTCTTGTCTAGATCATTGATTGGTCACTTAATATTTGTTGTGATGTTATTTATCTTTTAACATATATGTCCTGACTCCCTAACTGTAAGCCTATAATTATAAGACTATAAGCCACTTACAGGCAGGACCTTGTCATGCATTGCTTTTTCAACAGTGATGTGATTCAGTTATTCATGTTCACTTATTGTCTACTAGACATGGAGATAACATTTAGAGAACAAATCAATAACATAAAACTTAGTCTAAGAATTGTAAATCTTCACATTATTGCTCCTTTCCCTCTACTCTGCCATCGTCCCTGCAGGACTGATGGTGGGTGTAGCATTGAAGTAGTGGAAAGAACAGACATTAGAGGACCTAGCCCTAAATGGCACCTTTGGCACTTATTCCTAGTATGACGCTATGCCAGTTGCTCAGCTCCTTTTGACCTTAGTTTTCTCATATTGCAAAGGGCAAGGTTAGACTATTGAGCCTGTGAATTTTCTGCCTGCTCTAGCACCATGACCCTCTAAGTAGAAAGGAAGCCATACAGAACTGAGGCCATTTTTGACTTATCTTCATTTTCTTTGTACACAGTAGTCCTTAATAAATATTCATTGATGAGAGAGGGGGAGAAAGAGAGGGTTCAGACAAGGATGATTTCAAGGTATTGAGAAAATATGACTGAATACATAATCAACCACACTGTCATTTTCATAAAGTTAAAAAAAGTTAATTATTTCAGTAAATGGCATCTTCAAACTCAAAATCCAAAAGTTGATGTTGATGATTGCCATAAACATTGGTGTCATCACATGCCATTGTGATAAACTTGCTCAGGTAAGATTTCCTCTTATGAGGGTGGAAAAGAGAGAAAAATTGCAAAGGGAAAAAATTATAATTGACCAAAGAGATACATACTTAAAGGAAGGCTTTTTAAAATTCATTTAATGTCCTTTTTATTCTTTTTTAACATTTTCTGGATTTTTTTAAAGTTTCACTAATGTAAATGTAATACAAGGCTTTTTTTTTTTTTGGCCTTAGGATTCTGACAACATGTGCAAACAACTCAAGCTTTGCTCTCCTGGATTATATTGTCACCAGAAACATTGTACACCTGGGTATAGTTTATTTTCTGTGTATTATATGTTATATGTTATGGATGTGTTTTTGGACTATGCATGTGATTAATAATTTAAAAGCTCAATATGCTGAGAAATGCTGAATTCATTATGAGAATCCAATAAGGAAGTGAAGATGCTACATCTATTACTTATATCTGCAATCAATCGTGTTGATAGGTGCTCAATTACTTTGGGGGCAAAGCAAAATAAAATAAAAACACTGCAATAGGCCCCAAGAGAAAAACAGAAGCTACTGTGAAAATAAAGAACACATTGGGACCTGGGGTTCATTTGCTTTTCTTCTATTTTTTATATACAGAGCTCATATTTTGCTTTACATATGGAATTTAAGGTTATGTATTGATTTTGTTGTGAAGAAATTGAAAATATTGGGTGCCTGGGTTGCCAAACATATGTGATGTCTTTTGCAGCAGGGAATGTGCCTTTAAAATACAAACAGGGATCTAATTAGGAGCTCCAAAATTATTTTCTTTTTATTTAGTAGTTATCATAGGTTACCACTGACCTTCAAACCTGGTGAGTAGAGGGAGACAGAAAGTGATCTATTAGATTCATTTTGAAGAGAACGTGACCCCCTTTTATGGCTATCCTTAGATAGAAAGTCTAAGGAGAGAATCCTCACTAAGTTAATCAAAATTGAGCAGTTCATTTCAAATTAGCATGTCTCTAAACTTACTGTAATCAATATTACTCTTCTAGCCTCGTAGGTAAATGTATAGTCTTGAGAGGCAAAAGAAAAATTTTATACTTCTGCATTTATAAGGACTTAATTAATGCTCGAGGATTATTCTTAGACAAGAATTCCATAAGAGATTTGCAATCAGCATATGATGTAAAGGCAAGGATATAGAGATAATTGTGAAACTTTTTGACTTTCATATGATATGGTAATAGCAAGGACTTTGTCAAATGGTACTTAGTTTAATTATGTAGATAACATTACTCATATAAACAACTAGTCATCAGAAGTAACCAAGGGAGCCTCTTTTGTCTGAGCTCACATATCACTGTGAATATCAGTGTTATGATATAGTGGTTTATTGTCCCATAATTACATAGTGGGAGAGAGGAAGGATTTAACAAATTCTTAGGATTCTGGGAAGGGGCCTCATATCAATGAGTCCAGTATCACAGTATCACCTTTTCAATAATTCCAGAGAAATATCTGAAGAAAGACCATGTTGGAATGTGAACAACCCAAGAAAGGTTTTAAATTCTTGCATTGTATTTCTTTTTATTCTTAACTTAAACACAAAAAAGAGCATTAACACATGCACAGTAGAACACACAAAAATGTATATGTAACTGTAAATCTCCATTTTATACCAGTTGTATTTTTAAAAATCTATCATAATTCCACATATCATATTCAAAAGTGTCTTGGTGTCTGTGGTTCCTTCTGAACAGAAGGATGCTCCCTTCTGTGCATTAAAAAAAAAAAACAACATAGCTCTTCTTTTTGGTATCATTACCTCTAACTCCCAACCCTAGTCACAAGCCCCCCCCCCCATAAAAATGAAGATAAATAACATTTAAAAACCCAAAATAACAAATAGATGTAATCAGACAAAATGAATCCACACAGTGTCTGTATCCAAAAGATTTCCATTTTTCTGCACAATTACTACATCACCACTTTTTCAGGAGGTAGATAATATTATTTATAGTATTTCTTCTGCTGTCATTGTTGATCATTGAATTCATCAAAGTTCTTAAGTCCTTCAAAGCTATCTTTCTTTACAGTGTTATTGTCCTTATACAAATCTGTGTCCTTGTATAAATTATTCTCCTTATTCTACTCAGTTCATACCACCCAGGATGTTCTACAATTGTTTCAACATTTTAAAAATTGTAATAATATTCTCTCTCATGAATATTAATATACTACAGGTTCTTTAAAAATTTTCCATTTGATGGGCAACTCTTTGATCCTAGCTCCTTCCCTCCCTTCCCTCCCCTGCACTTTCTAACATTTTTGAATGTTGACACAACATCATCTTATAGGTACTTCCAACTGCTCAACTAAATTTACCATTTTTATTTCTCTTGATTTTTTTTGTGTAGGTATTTATAGTTCCTATATAGTTCTGCTCTTTTTAATCTAAAAAGCTTTAAAGTACTCTATTCCATTAAAAACCTCCCCCCCCCCTCCCGCCAATTGAATTATACTAAACTGCAGTGTAAGTTTTTCCTCATAGTAAGATTGTATGGTTTGCTTTCTTGGATGATCTATTATTTTAAGTAGGAACTGTAAGGTGTAGTGTGTTGCTGTGTGTGTGGTCCTTTTGTACTTGAACTATTTTTTTCTTTATGCTTGCAATATTTTTTTTTCTTTGATATGTCAGTTCCATATTTTGACTCCAGCATTTTTGGAATTTTCCCTTTCTGGGTTTCTTTCAGGAGGTAATTGGTAAATTCTTTTCAGTGAATTCTTTGTACCTTCACTCTGTTGTTCAGTTCTCATAGATGTAGACAATCCTCATTTATGATCTGTGAAATAAAATATCCAGGATCATTTTCAGATCATGGTTTTCAGGTGATTCAATGATTCTCAAATTCTATCTCCTACAATTTTTTTCAGGTCAGTTATGTTTAATATCAGATATTTTATATTCTCTTTTATGTCTGCAATATTTTGATGTTTTTCCTAATATTTTTGCCTCATGGAGTCATTGATTTCTCTTTGGTTTATTTTAATTTTCAGGAAGTCTATTTTGGCGAGGTTTACCCCGTTTTCTTCTAAGCTATCTATTTATCCAATTCATTCCTCTATGGCTTTTGCTTCATTTAAATAAAATAAAACTCTTGCTTTATTTCTTCTACTTATTTATGTAGTCATTCTGGAAAATTCATTTCTTCCCTTTAAGTCAATGCTTTCAGTTGTGAAAATTACTCCTTTGGGGGGGGCGGGGATGGGTCTCTAGATTTGGGTGAGTTGATATATTCTTTGTCTTATTCATTATTCCAGCTTTAGTTCTTGAATTGAGGAATTGTGCCAGATCCAGGCTTTGCCCAACCTGCTGTGCTTTGGGGTAGTGTAATTAGAAGTACCTGGTCTTTCTCTTCCTGGCTTCTCAGAATTTCCGTTTATTTCTACACTGATATCCACCTAATAAGGTTTCCATTCTCCTTCCAATTTTTAAAGTTCAAAGCACTGGATATTTTGGTTTTCCTCTGGCATTTTAGGACAGGCTGCTATGGTCCTGAGAATGTTGGGTTGTCCTAGACTATATTACTGTGCTGCTCTACTGCTGCTCCCTAAAACATTTAAGGTCCCCACTCAGGATTTTTCTGATCATTTTAGTGCATTCTGACTTTCTTTTCTTTTTTTCTTGAGGTGGAGAGGGGACTTTCTGCTCTCGATAATTCCAGGTATTATATGTTCCTAAAAGGCTCCATGTTTATGCAACCTATAATTGATGGTAGTGGGAGGTCACTGATTTTTTGTTATTGCTTTTGTTGCCTATGTTGGCTTTGCTAGTGACCACTTTTCCTTTTGCCTTTCCAAGTGAGGGTTTCTGGTTGATGTGTTGTGCAATTTGGGGATAGGACAAATTACTTACTATAGTTTCTCATTGGATTTATTAACCATTGTTCAGTGTAGTGCAAATTTTGGGTTTCTGCTGTCATAGACATTGGAGATGAATGGTCTATCTCTGTTCAAAGAGACATCTCAGTTGAAAGATATCTTGCATTGTTTTTGAAGTAGACACACTTTTTTTGAATTTTGTAACCCTGAATGTTACACCGGCAACACGTATATTAGTTAACATTAGAAATTCTGATTTCATGTATTCTATGTTTTTACTCTGTACATTAAAACTTACATAGTAAAAAGTTTGTAAGACAACTCAATACTTGCAACAAAGTTGCCCTAAAGTGATCAGTTGGTAACTCTATTTCAGGTTTATTGCAAGCCTGATACCAATCCATCCAAAAACTCTAGAATGGCTTGTGAATATTTCACTCATACAGCAATCTATGCCTAAGTGGAACTACAACATTAGATTTTGACTCTCAAGTGTTTGATGTGTTTTATGATATAGAGGAAAGACTGTTTGAAAATATTGTTTTAAGTCAAGTCAAGTGACACATGTCTATAATCTCTTTGATTGAAGAAGGCTAAGGTTAGTGGACTGAGTTTAGGAGTTCTGAGTTTCAGTAGGGTTAAACCTGATCTGGCATTCATATTAAGCCAGACATCAGTATGGTGAAATCCCAGAAGCAGATCACCAGGTTATTTAAGGAGAGGTGAAATAAGGTTGGAAACAGAAGGTGCTATGTGTTAATGAGCAGTAAAATTGGCCTATATCTGCTATACTTCTAGCCTAAGCAAGATGGGGAGATCCAGTTTTAAAAAAGTAAAGACAAGGGAAGGGAAGGGAAGGGAAGGGAAGGGAAGGGAAGGAAAGAAGGAAAAATAAGAAAAAGATGAGACCAGGAAGAGCAGCTTGACCTTAACAAAAGCATGCAGAATAAAACCATCCTGGAGGCAATCCAATTTTAAAAAGCATCTGAGATTGAATTTCAAGATAACTCCGAGGAGTAGAATCCAAAAGCTTGTGAAAAAAATGTTATTGTTACCAAAAGCAATCAGTCAAGAAGTTATTTGCAACTACTGACCCATATGCCTATTTTCTCTTCTCTATAACATCTTTATTGGAATGGTCTATCTATATATTGAGCATATTCTTAATGAATATGCAAGAAGGAAACAGACAGGCTTTCACAGATGGTTCTTTACAGTAGACCACATCTTCAGTCACAATGCTGCCTTGAAGGGTACAGAGAATATAAGACCCTGCCGTGTCTACTGTTTGATGATTAAAAGAAAATTACTTTGACTCCAAGGACTAAAATCAGTACCACAAGTTATTCTCTTACTAGGTGTGTCCCATCCATCTTTTAAAATTACCTAATAGGTCTATCACAGTGATCCTCTGATTATACATATCCATTGAGTCATAAAACATGGAGGCATATGCTAGAGAAGGGAGCAAGCAAGTTTCATGGCAAACTTCCTAAAGAGAGTCCCAATAGAAGTGTGTAGTCTTATGGATTGTGAAGGTCTCCGGGTGCTTTCAGATGTAAATGATATGGTGCTGATGCATTAATTTCCAGAAAATTATCAAGAACCATGGTCACTCAGAAGAAATGGACTCATTTATCCCCACAACACAAAGGCAATAAAGAACACATTGTTTAAGTAATAACTTGTAGTTGGAAATTCAGTCCACTGATTTAGTACATGTATATATATACTGCCCCCTATATAATGCACACATACATATGTACACACATACATACATATAAACAGATACACACTTATAGTAGAATGTATACTAGTATATGTGCTTAAGTATATATCAGTATATTTTACATATATGTAAAATATGTGTGTGTATTGTTTAGTTATTTAGTCACATCTGACCCTTCATGACCCCATTGGAGTTTTCTTGGCAAGGACACTGGGGTGTTTTGCCATTTCCTTTTCAAGTTAATTTTATAGATAAGGAAACTGAGGGGTAAGTGACTGACCCAGGGTCACCCTTCTAGTAAGTGTATGAGGCCAGATTTGAACTCAGGTCTTCATGACTCCAGGTCTAGCATTCTATCTGTGCCATCCAGCTGCCTATACACACATGCATAAATATATGTATATATGTATATATATATATGTGTGTGTGTGTGTATAAATACATATATATATATACACACATACACACATGCATATGTGTGTAGATAGATCAATAACTTGGCAGATAGTCATTCCTCAACTTTTGTGAGATCACTTTCCTAGAAAATGCTGCAAAAGTAAAAAAAAAAAAACCACAAATATTGATACATTGAACCTATGGGAAATAAGGGGTAAGGTACCCATGACCACCAAAACTGTAATCTTTCATTAGAGATTGCTGAAAATATGCCTTCATTTCTTTTGCTAATATGTACCTTTTCAAGGATTCAGGTAACAGTCAATTGCATTTGTGGAGGCTGGGTTCTATCTCAGAAAGGACCAGAATGACCCTGGTCTTTAGGGTGATCCTGGAGCAAATGCAGCCTCTGAGAAAGAGGAAGCAATTTTCTACTTCTTTGATTAGTACTTCATCATCTTCTTGAGCTGGGTTGTTTTTAGGCTTGTGCAAAGAAGGGAGACTGGAATTCAACATTTGAAATAAAAGGGAAAATGTGGAAAGTGCAATAATAATAAAGACTGTAAAGCTCAGGCCCCACTAGACTGAAGACTCAATTACAAAGAAAGTAATCTATTTGCTAAGCTGTTTATCCTAGTAAGAGGATTTTTTAAAATTCACAAGTTTGAAATCTTGCCATTCCTGGTACATAATTTGTTGAGGGGGAAGGAAAGGAAGTTGCTTCCTTCCAAAGTACTTTGCTAGAATTTAATGTAGACCAGACAGTGATTTAAAAAACTGGTTTATTCCAACCCACCAGAAGTTCTGCTCAGCTGGGCTGATTGCTTCTAAAGCTATAAAACGGAAAAGCTTGTGACATGAAAGCAAAACGTAGTCTTGCTTCTGAGCATGCCTACTGTGAGTACTGGCCCCATACACTAGCTTCAGTGTGGAGGGTGGGAGGATGGAGTGAGAGGCAGGTAAACAGTAAAGCACTTTTCTCTCTGCCTGAAGGGAGATCAAAGAAACCTTTTGGCCCTGCACCAGGAGAGCGTCTGTCTATACATGTAGATACTCCCCTCTTCCATTCTGGTCGATGACCACATGTCAGCACTGGAAGCAGCAGGAAATAAGTGACCTAAAGACCTAACACACAAAAAGGTGCAGAATGGAACATTTGCATTGTTCAACGTGTCACAGAGGGATGCATCTTGGGACTGAAGCCTAGTATCACATTTGGTAATAATCAACCATCATTTAGAGCAGGCATTCTTAACCTTTTTTCTTGACCTTTTTTTTAATATATATATTGGCCTCTTTTGTTAGTCTAGTGAAGTCCATGAATCCCTTCTAAGAATAGGATTTTCAAATGCATAAAATGCATAGGGCAACAAAGGAAACCAGTTATATTAAGATACAATTATCAAAATAATAAAAAGAAGTTCACAGACCCTAGGTTAAGAACCTCTGATTTAGAGATACTTTAAAAATCTTATGCTCATTCAGTGTGGACCAAGAAAAGCCATTTAAAAAAAATCAAATGTTAATGTTACCTTTCTTTCCACAGGCTTTTAAATTTTTTTTTCTCCTCTTTATTGTAGCTCCTATGTAGCCTTGTCCTTGAGGACTCTCTCAGGGAAAGAGCACATGAAAGCAAATTGAAAAGAAGGAAAAGGGGAAAATGTAAGTGGAGAAGGGTGGGGTCAGAAATGTGCAGGAGAATTTGCCAGAGTCAGAGGGGGAAATAGGCAGAACTGGATAGACAACAATAGAAAAAATAAAAGCAGTTCACTTCCATGATTAGACCAGGCATTCTACTGGGTCATTTTCATTTTGCCTTGAAACAGTATGAAGGGTTAGACTACTCCTTGACATAAGATCATAGATATAGTTAGAAGGGAACCTTAAAAACCTCCTAGTTATACCCTTTCATTTTGTAGAGGAAAATTGATATATTTCAGCTCTCAAAAATACTACTTTCTCTCCATATATAGGAGATATTCTTGTTTCTGAATCAGCAATGACTCTAGTAGAACAAACTGAGTGAAAACATTTGCATGAAGTACTGTTAGAATGCAAAAACAAAATAAGTGAAGATGAATATGGATTATAGATTCAACCCAGGTAGTTAGGTTGTATAGATACTGGGCTGTTGTATCTAGCCTTGGACAACATAGGTGGCTCAGTGGATAGAGTCCCCAGCCTGGAGTCAGGGAGACTCATCTTCCTGAATTCAAGTCCGGCCTCAGACACTAGCTATGTGACCCTGGATAATTCACTTCATCCTGTTTGCTTCATTTTCCTCATTTGTAAAATGAACTTCAAGAGAACCTCAAATGGGGTCATGAAGAGTTAGAGAAGGAGAAGAAGAAGAAGAAGAAGAAAAAGAAAAAGAAGAAGGAGAAGAAGGAGAAGAAGGAGAAGGAGAAGAAGAAGAAGATGATGATGATCAGGACCCTGGATCCTGTTTCATATACTAACTCTATGACCATGGATAAGTCACTTAAAGCCTCAGGCTTCTCATTTGAAAATTGGGGATAATAATGGCATCTACCTTACAGGGTGGTTGAGATAAAACATATAAAGCAAACTTTATAGCTTAAAATTAAATAAATGTTAGCTAGTAGCAGTTTCCTTTTCCTCTTTTTCCTTTTCTTCTTCATTAAAAATCAGACCCTGCTGTTGGATGGATTTAGTTCATAACTTGCTATTGTTCCTGCTTTTGGCCCTTTTCCCACCCATGATACAGAAACAACTATTACTCTATTGATTCTTCTTATGTTATCTTATAAGTCTTCCATCACCAGTTATAATTGAGTGCATCAACACTCCATGATAGAACCTATGTACCAGAATAGGAGGCAGGAAAGAAATGGTTCAAGCCTGTAATCTCTGCACCTGAGACCATTAGAAAACCTTTTTCAGATAGGGATTGTTTTTAAAAATAATAATAAATTGGGAAAATTGAAAATGAATGCAGTCACAGACTGAGATGATAATAGAAGAAGAAATCTAGGCAAGTAGGTGGCATAGTTGATACAGCACCAGATAACAGAGTCTGGAAAACACATTCATATCCTGCCCCAGATACTTGTTAACAGTGTGAGACTGCACAAGTTACATGACCTTTCTTTGTCTTGATTTCCTCATACATGAAATGGGGATATAAACAGAACCCACCTCAAAATTTTGTTTTGAGGATCAAATGGAATAATGGATGGAAAGCACTTTACAAACATTAGAATTATATATAAATGTTAATATCTTAATCTGTTGTTATTAGTTATCTGTCTTCTACAAGACTTCTCTACAGGGGAAAATTAAGAATTTTTGTGCAAATTTATTCTGTGGATTGATTTTGGGAGCTGGTGGTTGGGATTTCTAAATGACAAAATATGAATATGTCTTACCCAGAATTCTTAGGGTATGATAATTATGATGATGATCACTAGGAAGCTATAAAAGCAAAGACTATTCACTTTTCCAGATGAGGAAGATTCCTATTCAAAATGGAAAATTGCATGTGTGTCATTGCCCCTCTCTCTCTCTCTCTCTCTCTCTCTCTCTCTCTCTCTCTCTCTCTCTCTCTCTTTGGAGGGCAATTGGAGTTAAGTGACTTGCCCAAGGTTACATGGCTAGTAAGTGTTAAGCGGCTGATGCCAGATTTGAACTCAGGTCCTCCTGACTTCAGGGCTGGTGCTCTACTCACTGTGCCACCTACCTACCCCCCCTTTTTACTTATGGCATATGTAATCAAGAAAGTTGACTGTTTTAATTGTATAAACATTCTAGCAGGATTTGAAATATGGAATATTAAAAATTACAAATCTAAGGAATAATTATTCAAAGTACAGGCTGATAGGTATAAGTATTATGCCCCTTGATTTAGACAGCCTAGAGAGTGGAGAAGAAATAGCAAGTCAGTTGAACTCTTCCAAAACTCCCCTCCAAACAATTTTAAAATAATATGTCGAATCAAATCTTGGAGTGGTAGAGCCAATCAAATGTGGGGTAAGGCAACTGAGCATATCAACAGGAGAGGCCTGCAACAATATGATGGGGCCTGGCTCAAACTGTCTGTCATAGCACCACCAGTAGTGGGCTTTGGATGTGACTACAACAGGGATGACAGAAGCTTCAGGAGCTCTCAGTCCAGATGGTAAGAGGGTCAGACAACTGGTCAGAAAAAGATTACAGGGGGCCCTTTGCTGGCACTGAATGCAGGATCCTGTTGTATTTCCCATATGTAGTTCCAGGTTACAGGTCTAGGGTAAAGAAGAACACTAGCATTTGTGGCCATGGGGGTGCAGGGGCCCTGGTCACAGTTTCATGGCAGAGAAGAGTGTTATGTTCCCTCATAAGGAACGCTGGTCCTGATCTCATTTCCAAGGCATAAAGGGCACACCAGCACTTGTGATCATAGGAGAGTAGGGGACCTGGTCAGAGTTCCAGGGCTAAGAGGAGCACTAACTAGCACATACAGTTACAAAGGAACAATATTTTTGCCTGAGTAAAGACCAAAGCACAACCCAGGAGAACAGTGGCTACACCTCTCTTTAGATCATATCACCTTTGAAGTGCCAAAAACCATACAAAACCTTAGAAAATAGCTCTAAAAATAGCACCCCCCAAAAAACCTAAAGCTTATGATGGTGCTCTCCCCACCCCAGGAGCAGAGGCCAACTTTAACATAAAGTTAAAGGCTAAGAAATAGTCAAAGAATGATCAAGCAACAAAAACAACAACAAAAGAACCAGACCATAAAACCTATGATGTTAAGGAAGATCAAGAGACAAACTTAGAAGATATCCATGTCAAAATACCTACAAGCAAAGCTGTAAAGAGAAATTTGTATTGGAGAGAAGCCCAACAAGAATTCCTAGAAGAGATTACAAAGGATTTAAAAAATCAGATAAGAGATGTAGAAGAAAAAATGGGAAAAGAAAGGAGAATGATGCCAGAAAATTATGAAAAGATAGTCAACATCTTGGTAAAAGTGGCACAAAAAATAGAAAAAAATAGCACCTTAAAAAAGGAGTTTGGAAGTAGAGACAAGATAGCAAAGAAAAGGCAGGAAGCTGCCTGAGCTCTCCTCAGTTTTCCTCAGAAACAACTTTATATCAAGCCTCAAAATGAATTCTTGAGTGACAGAACCACAAACGGATTGGGTGAAACAATTTTGCATCCCAAGATAAATTAGAAGGACTTCAGGAAAAGCCAGTAGCACAGTGGGTCATCTATGAGGCAACCATCCCCAGAGCAGTAGGCTAGTGACTAGGTCTGACAGTCCTGGATTAGGCGCAACAAGGGGTAATGGTAATGGTAATTTGAAGATCTTCTCTACCCTTTAATAGACCCAAGGGAATTTGAAGAACTTCCCTGCTTTGAAGATATACTCTGCCCCCTAATAGGCTGAATGTAACTACATGGATCCCATGTTGGCAGAAGTTTGCTGATGAGCAGAGCCCAGAGGAAACTGGGAGTGAGAGCAGTTACAAACTGGAGGGAGGAGAGTATACACCCAAGGAAAGAGTTATGCTTGTGAATAAATGTTGTTTTGTGGGAAGGCTAAAGGATTCTGTGACTCTCTGAGCAACTATGGCCTATTAACTTCTTTGCTACTATGATGGAATTAGTTTACTGGTTTTGGGATTCTATTTTCTGGGGTCAGAATAAATGTTTTGCTCCTGTCTTCTATATGGAGAGTCTGTTATATTTTGTAATTGAGCACTCTACTGGCATATTTATAGTGGCCAGTGGTGCTTTGAATGTTGCATTGGCACTACACAAGGTCAGGTAACCTCAGCAAACAGGCAAGCCACCAACCCTAGAGACTCTGGTGTACAGCAAGTCAGTGTTCAGGACCCTACCCAGGTGTAAGAAGCATGGGACAATGCCTCCTGTGACCCAGGAACAGAGCTTAACTTTAAAAGTCATGAAATAGGCTGGAAAATAAGCAAGCAACAGAGACAATAAGCCCTCTCCATGGAAAGCTACTATGGTGACAGATTGAAACATAAACTCAGAAGAAGACCACGATGTCAAAATACCTACATGAGAAGTCTCAAAGAGAAATATGAATTGGTCCCAGGTTCAAAAAAGTCCCCTTGATAGATCTAAAAAAATTTAAAAATCAAATAAGAGAGGTAATAAAAAAATATTGGGAAAAGAAATGAGAGTTATACAAGAGAATTAGGGGAAAAAGAGTCAACAACTTGCTATAAAGAAAGAGAAAAACAAGATGTACAAAAATTTACTGAAGAAAATAATTACTTAAAAAGTGGAATTGTCAAAAAGGAAAAGGAGGAACAATAAAAAAGTTAACTAAAAATTCCTTAAAAATAGAAGTAGGAAAGTGGAAGCTAATGACTCTAGAAGACATCAAGAATCAATCAAACAAGATTTAGAGAATGAAAAAAAAGAATAAAATTAAAATACCTCACTGGAAAAAACACTGACCAGGAGAGAAAACTGAAGAATTATTAAACTACCAGAAAATCATGATTTTAAGGAAAAAGCCTGGATATATCTTTCAAAAAATGATGAAGGAAAACTTGCCCTGACATCCTAGAACCAAAGGGTAAAATAGTAATTGAAAGAACCCACTGATCACCTCCTAGGAGAAAGAGATCCCAAAATGAAAATTTCCAGGAATACTCTAGCCAAATTCCCAAACTCCAAGGTCAAGGAGAAAATATTGCAAGCATCCAGAAAGAAACAATTCAACTATTGTGGAGTCACAGGATTACATAGGATTCAGCAGCCTCTAAATTAAAAGACAAATGCTTGGAATATGATATTCTTGAAGGCAAACTTGAATTACAACAAAAAATCAACTTCCCAGAAAAACTGAGTATTATCATTCACGGGAAAATGGATATTCAATGAAATAGAGGACTTTCAAAATTTCCTGATGAAAAAACAGAACTGAAAAAACAATTCAATTTTCAAATACAATACTTACAAGAAGCATAAAAAAGCAAACTGGGGATAAAATAAAATGTTATGCAATAAAGTAAAATTGTTTGCATCCATACCCAGGAAGATGATACTTGCAACTTAAGAACTGTATCTATATTAGGGCAGTTAGTAGTATACATAGACAGAAGGTGTAGGTAGAAATTGACTTTGATTGGATGATGTAAAAAAAAAGTTAAGGAGTGAAAAAGAGAATTGCAGTGAGAGAAGAAGTAAGGGAGAGGCAGAATGGGGGTTTTCAAGGACCTATTACAATATAGGGAAAGAAGAAAAGGAGGTGAACATTTTTTGAGCTTTACTCTCTTTGAATTTGACTCAAAGAGGAAATAAAATACACAAAGAATTTGACACAAAGAGGAAATAAAATTCAGTTGGTTATATAAATATATCTTATTCTATAGGGAATTAGGAGGATAGGGGGACAAGAAAAGTAGGGGCTGATAAAAATAGAAAGCATATGGAGGGTAGTGGTGGTCAGAAGCAAAACATAGGTGAGAAGGGACAGAGTGAAATAAGAGAGAAAAGTATAAATAGAGGGAAAATGGGATGGAGGGAAATACACAAGTAGTATTCAAAACTGTGAAAATGAATGTAGTGAACTATGCCACAAAATGGAAGTAGATAGCAAAGTGGATTAAAGACCAGAATCCTATAATATATTTTTTACAAAAACATATTTGAAGCAGATAGCCACAAAGTAAAGGTAAATATCTGGAGTAGAATATATTATGGTATGGGGCAGAGTCAGGATGGCGGATTAGAAATATGACTTCCTTGCAGCTCCAGTTTCCACATTCAACAATCCATGTAAAAGGGGACTCTGAACAAACTCTGGAGCTACAGAACCCACAAAATGACACAGAGAAGCTAACCTTCCACTGAGGACATCGTGGCAGCCCAGCAGGGAGTGGCCAGTGCAGTGCTCTGGGAGCAGACTGCAGCCCCAGCCCTGCATGAACCAGAGGTTTTAGCCCCAGGGAAGGCCTGAACAGCAGCCAGCTGGAGCACTCCAGAAAACCAGCAGCTGTGGCCGTTTACAGAATTGTCAACACATAGATGCTAAGGACAGAGTGAGAGGTCAGTGCAGTGTGGACTTTGGGACCAGTAGTTGTGAGTGTGTGGCTTTTGCCCCCAGGGCGAGAAGCAGCTGAGATGTGTTGGAACAGCCAGCCCCATGTTGCAGCTTCAGCTTCTGGCCTGCAGACTGTGGGGGGACTGGCAACCAGTCTGGGGGGTAAGCACTCTTGCATTAACCATCTTGGATCTGGATTGTGGTCTGGGGTGGAGGTCCTGGGGTGTGTGACCAGTTTTCCAGAGCATGTGGAGGCTTTAGAGACAACACCCAACAAATACCTCTGGCAGATGAGAAAAAACCGGCATTTGGGACAAAAAGCCCAAAAGTCAAGTAATTGAGTGGCAACAGGCCTAGGCAAAGGAAACAAAATAAACAGAAAAAGTGAACCTTAGACTCCTCTTTGGGGGGCAAAGAGGATCTAAGCATGGAACAGGAGGAGGACTGTGAGGTCAGAACTTCTGCACCAAAAGCTTCAAATGAAAATAAGAGCTGATTACAGGCCATAGAGGACCTTAAGAAGTAGATAAGAGAAGTGGAGGAAAAATTGGGAAGAGAAATGAAAATGATGCAAAAAAATTATGAAAGGAGAGTCAACAGCCTGCCTGAGGAAAATAACACCCTAAAAAATAGACTAACTAAAAAGGCAAAAGAGGCTGAAATAGGCAATGAGGAGAGGAATTCCTTAAAAAGCCAAATTTGCCAGATGGAAAAAGAAGCTCACTGAGGAGAATCATATCTTTGGATTTAGAATGGACCAAAGGGAAGCTAATGACTTTATGAGAAATCAAGATACTGTTAAGCAGATCCAAACAAATGAAAGAATAGAAGGCAATGTGAAATATCTCATGGGAAAAACCACTGACCTGGAAAAGAGATCCAGGAGAGATAATTTGAAAATTATTGGACTACCTGAAAACCATGATCAAAGAAAGAACCTTCCTTCAAGAATCATCCTTCAAGAAATTCTCAAGGAAAACTGCCCTGATGTTTTATAACCAGAGGGCAAAATAGAGATTGAAAGAATCCACCAATCACCTCCTGAAAATGATCCCAAAAAGAAAATTTCTAGGAATATTATAGCCAGGTTCTGGAATTCCCAGATCAAAGAGAGAGTATTACAAGCACCCAGGAAGAAACAATTTGATATTGTGGAAACACAATCAAGATAACAGAGGATCTGGCAACTTCTACACTGAGGGATCAAAGGGCCTGGAATATGATATTCCAGAGGGCAAAGGAGCTGGGATTAAAACCAAGAATCACCTACCCAGCAAAACTGAGTGTCATATTTCAGGGGGAAAATGGTCATTTGTGGATTAGAGGATTTTCACATTCTTGAAGAAAAAATCAGACTTGAGTAGAAATTTTGGCATTCAGATACAAGAAGCAAGAGAAGCATAAGATTCAAAGCAATATTCAACATACAAGAAGCATACAAGAAGAAGGTAAATAGGGAAAAGGCATCATAAGGAACTTATCAAAGCTGAACTATTTATATTCCTACATGGAAAAACGATAATTGTACCTGAGGAAACTGTCCTTAGTATGAAAATAGTTGAAGGGAATACATATAGTCTTAATTGGAGGGTATTTAGGTGTAAGAATACATATGAGAATGTGTATATATATGTTTACAGGTATACATAGATAGAAGACACAGGACCAAATCTAATAGGAAGGTATGATACTTAGGTGAAATCAAGAGGTCAGAGAGGAATATAATGAGAGGAGATGGGAAGAGACAGAATGGGGCAAACTATCTCATATAGAAGCAAGGGAAAATGGGTACAATGGAGGGAAAGAACAGGAAGGCATAAGGGAATGGGTCAACCTTATAATCATTGAATTTGGCTTAGGGAGGGAATGACATACATATGAAATAGGGTATCTCACCCTATAGGAGAGTAAGGGGCAAGGGGACAAAAGGGGGGATGATGGCAGGCTGGGTGGGAGGGAAGTAGGAAGCCCCCACTTTTGAAAAGGGTCAGGACCAAAGTAGAGAATTGAACAAGTGGGAGGTGGGATAGGGGGGAGGGAAATATAATTAGTCTTCTACAACATATCTACTATGGTAATGTTTTGCATTAGCTACACATGTATAACCTATATTGAATTGTTTATCTTCCCAGTAAGGGTGGATGACAAGGGAGGAAGGGAATGAATTTGGAATTCAAAGTTTTAAAACCAAATGTTTAAATATATATATACTAATATTAATACAATTTTACATTTAATTGGGAAATAAGAGGAGGGGATATCCTGGGGAACTGCTATTTTGGGGAGGTGGGTAGGGGAAAAAGGGGGAGAAAATTTGTAACAAAAAACTGGTGGAAATGAATGAAGTAAAACAAAAGCTAATAAAGCATTTGAAAAAATATTAAAAAAAGAATATATTGTGCTTCAACTGTAGTTATAAAAAACAGTAGTAGCAATTAAAATCTCCTATAAAGCAAAAGCAGATCTAATTGAAAGACACAAGAAGAAAACTATATCTCACTAATAGGTACAATAGACAGTGAAGTAATATAAATACTAATCATATATGCACCAAATGCTATAGCATTCAAATTTCTAAAGAAGTTAAATGAGTTATGGGAGGAAATAGACAATAAACTACACTAGTGGAAGATCTCAACTTTTCCTTCTCAGAAGTAGAAAAATCTAATAAAATAAACAAGAGAGAAGTCAAGGAATTGAATAGAATTTCAGAAAAGATAGACATGATAGACCTTGGTGGGAGGGGAAACTGAATGAGCATAGAAAGGAATATACATTTTCTTCAGCTTTGCATAGCCCCTGCATAACATTTGACTATGTATCAGGACATAAAACCCTCACAATCAAATGCAGAAGGGCAGAAATATTAAATGCATCCCTTCCACATCATGATTCCATAAAAGTTACATTTTATAAAGGGCAGTGGAAAGATAGATTAAAAAGTATTGTTGTTTGTCCTTCATTTTTAAAGATTAAAAATTAATTGGAAATTAAATGATCTAATCATATAGAACAAGTGGGTCAAGGAATAAATCATAGAAAAAAATTAATAATTTCATTAAAGAGAATGACAATAATGAGACAACATACAAAACTTATGGGATGCAGTCAAAGCAGTACTTTGGGGAAAGTTTATTTTTTTAATTATCATCAGTAAAACAGAGAAAGGAGAGTGGATTAGGCACGAAACTAAAAAAAAACCTTAAAAAATAAACTTTAAAAATTAAATGTTAAGATGGCAGCATAGAAGCAGGAAAACATTGTGAGCTCCTCCCATAACCACCTCAAATAACTATAAAATATGACTCTAAACAATCTTTAGAGCTACAGAGCCCACGAAGTGACAGAAACAAACAATTCTCCTACTGAAGGCAGCCCGGCAGGCTGGCAGGAAGGGCTCATCATGGCACACTGGGCGCTAAGCCCAGCCCTTTGTTAGCCCATGGTTTTAGCCCCAGGGCAGCCCCAACCAGCAGTGGCTGGAGGAGACTTCAAGATAGTGGATCAATAGCAGCAGTAGTGGTTTCCAGAATTATAAACCCATAAATGCCAAAGGCAAAGTAAAAAGTCAGTGTGGACTTTGGGAACAGGAAGACTGACAGTGTGGTCTGTTCTCTGCCCCCAGGGCAAGTAGGCCAGTAGCGGGGGAGAGCTGTGGCCCTGAAGCCACCACTGCTGCATGGCTGCTTCAGAGCTTCTGGCCTGCAGATCTTAGGGGACCAAGCAACCATTCTGAAGGGTAATCATTCTTGCTTTAACCTGCCTAGATCTGGATTTACTGTCTTGGGTGGAGTTCCAGGGGTGTGAGAGAGCTTATGGAGGCTTCAGAGAAGGCACCCAACTAATACCTCTGGCAGCTGAGAAAATGCCAGAGATTTGGGACAAAGCTCTCCTCTCTGGAAGCAGAGTTCTACTGTGACAAAAAGCTGAAAAGTCAAGTAATTGAGTGGCAACATGAGCAAGAAAAGGAAACAAAGCAAGTACAGCATTCCAACTTTGGATTCCTTTTTAGGGACAAAACAGATCAAAGCGTGGAATGGGAGGAAGACAATGAAGTCAGAACTCCTGTACCAAAAGCTTCCAAGAAAAATATAACATGTTTACAGGCCATAGAGGAGCTCAAGAAGGATTTTGAAAACAAAATAAGAGAAGCGGAGGAAAAATTGGGAAGAGAAATGAGAATTATGCAAGAAAATCCTGAAAAGAGAGTCAACAACCTGACTGAAGAAAATAACACTTAAAAATTAGACTTACTCAAATGACAAAAGAGGCTCAAAAAGCCAAGAAGAATGCTTTAAAAAGCCAAATTTGACAAATGGAAAAAGAATTTCAAAAGCTCACTGAATAGAATAATTCCTTCAGAATTAGACTGGAGCAAATGGAAGCTAATGATATGAGAAATCAGGATGCTATTAAACAGATCCAAACAAATGAAAGAATAGAAGGCAATGTGAACTATCTCATTGGAAAAACCACTGACCTGGAAAATGGATCCAGGAGACATAATTTAAAAATTATTGGACTACCTGAAAGCCTTGATCAAAGAAAGAACTTAGAAATCATCCTTCAAGAAATTCTCAAGAGGACTACAATGAGAGGAAGACAGTGAAGTCAGAACTCCTGCACCAAAAGCTTCAAAAGAAAATACAAGCTGGTTACAGGCAATAGAGGACCTTAAGAAGCAGATAAGAGAAGTGGAGGAAAAATTGGGAAGAGAAATGAGAACAATGCAAGAAAATTATAAAGTGAGAGTCAACAGCCTGACTGAGGAAAATAACACCTTAAAAAATAAACTAACTCAAATGGCAAAAGAGGCTCAAAAAGGCAATGAGGACAAGAATGCCTGAGAAAGCCGAATTTGCTAGATGGAAAAAGAATCTCAAAAGCTCACTGAGGACAATCATTCTTTCAGAATAAGATTGGAGCAAATGGAAGCTAGTGACTTCATGAGAAATCAAGATCCTGTTAAACAGATCCAAACAAATGAAAGACTAGAAGGCAATGTGAAATATCTCATGGGAAAACCACTGACCTGGAAAATAGATCCAGGAGATATAATTTAAAAATTATTGGACTACCTGAAAGCTATGATTAAAGAAAGAACTTAGAAATCATCTTTCTGGAAATTCTCAAGGAAAACTGATATTTTAGAACCAGAGGGCAAAATAGAGGTCAAAAGAATCCAACAATCACCTCCTGAAAAAGATCCCAAAAAGAAAACTCCTAGAATTATCATAGCCAGGTTGCAGAATTCCCATATCAAGGAGAGAATATAACAAGCACCCAGGAAGAAACAATTTGAATATTGTGGAAACACAATCAGAATTACACAGGACCTGTCAGCTTCTATACTGAGGGATCAAAGGGACTGGAATATGATATTCCGCTGGTTGAAGGACCTGGGATTAAAACCAAGAATCACCTACCCAGCTAAACTGAGTATCATGTTTCAGGGGGAAAATATGGTCATTCAGTGGAATAGAGGATGTTCAAGTATTCCTGAAGAAAAAAGAAGAGTTGAATAGAAAATTTGACATTCAGATACAAGAAGCAAGAGATGCTTGAGAAGGTAAACAGGGAAAAGAAATCATAAGGAGTTTATCAAAGTTGAACTATTTACATTCCTACATGGAAAAATAATAATTGTAACTGATGAAACTTTTCTCACTATGAAAATAGTTGAAGGTAATATATATATATATATATATATATATATGCATATGTATGTATGTATTTGTATATATGTAGTCTATATCAAGGTATATGAGTGTATGAATACATATGTGAATGTGTTCATATATGTTTACAGGTATACATAGATAGAGGCCACAGGACCAATTTAATAGAAAGGGATGATACTTAAAAGGTGAAATTACGAGGTGAGAGAGGAATATAATGAGAGTATATGGGGAGAGACAGAATGGGGTAAACTATCTCATATAAAAGAGGCAAGAGAAAAGGTTACAAAGGAGGGGAAGAACAGGAAGGCAAAAAGGAATGGGTCAACCTTATTCGAATTGAATTTGGCTCAGGAAGGGAATGACATACACACTAAATAGGGTATCTCACCCTACAGGAAAGTAGGGGGGAATGTGATGAGAGGGGGGATGATGGAAGGTAGGGCAGACTGGGGGAGAGGGAAGTTGGAAGCACCCACTTTTGAAAAGGGACAGGACCAAAGTAGAGAATAGAATAAGTGGGAGGTGGGATAAGAGGGAGGGAAATATAATCTGACTTTTACAATATATCTACTATGGTAATGTTTTGCATTAGCTACACATGTACAATGTATATTGAATTGTTTATCTTCCCAGTAAGGGTTTGTGACAAGGGAGGAAGGGAATGAATCTGGAATTCAAAGTTTTTAAACAAAATATTATATCTATATGTATATATGTGCATATCTATATCTATATATCTATATATGTGTGTGGGGGGGTATCTATACTATTTTACATGTAATTGGAAAATAAGATATACAGACACTGGGGCATAGAGATCCACTATGCCGTACTGGAAACATCGAAGGGGTATGGAGGGAGATATGGGAGAGAGCATATTGGATGAGGGGATATCTTGTGGGACTGCTATTTTCAGGGGGGTGGGTAGGGGAAAAATGGGGAGAAAATTTGGAACTCAAAATCTGGTGGCAATGAATGTTGTTAACCAGAAGTTAATAAAGCATTTGGGAAAAAAAGAAAGAGACTGTGAACAGCATCCAAATGTATAAGTAAATTTTGAAAAATAAAGTTGAGAAATTAAAAAGAAAAAAGAAAAGAAAATTCCAAAAATAGGTTCACAAAGAATCAGAGATGACTGAACAATAACAAAAGAGGAATGAACTGGAATAAAGTGTAAGAAAGTAGATGAATGAAAAATATATCACATAAAAGATGTACCCAAGGAAGAGCTTTTACAGTGGAGAGGAAAATGGGGAGGGCGTTGGGTAACACTTTAATCTCACTATCATTGGAATTTATTTCAAAGAAGTAATAACATACACACTCAGGTCAGTATATGCATCTTAACCAACAGGGAAGTAGAAATGGAAGTGATTAAGATAAGGAAGGAATGATATAAGGGAAGGCAAATTAAGGGAGAAGTTGCCAGAAGCAAAACTGACTTTTAAGGAAGTACACATTAAAAAAAGGAAAAAGAAATATAAACAGGAAAAACTATGATGGAGAGAAATGAATAGTAATCATACTGTGAGTTTGAATGGGATAAACTCACACATAAAAAGGAAACAGATAGCAGAATGTATTAGAAACCAGAATCCAACAATATGTGGTTTACAAGAAACAGACTTGAAACAAAAAGACACACACAGAGTAAAAATAAGGTCCTGGAACAGAATTTATTTTGCTTCAGTTGAAGTAAAAAAGACAAGGATAGCAATAATGGTTTCAGACAAAGGAAAGGCAAAAATATACCTAATTTTACAAGATAAGCAGGAAAGTGGCATCTTGCTAAAAGGTACCATAGGAGATGAAGTAATATCAATACTAAACATTTATGCACCAAATAGCATAGCCTCCAGATTCTTAATGGAAAAGTTAAATGAATTACAGGAGGAGATAGATAGGAGATACTATACTAGTGGGAAACCTCGACTTTTACCTATCAGAACTAGATAAATGTAACCAAAAATAAATTAGAAAGAGGTCAAAAAGATGATTACAATTTTAGAAAAAATATATATAAGATAGACCTCTGCAGAAAATTTAATGGAAATAGGAGTATACTTTTTTCCTCAGCAGTATATGACACCTTCACACAAAACTAACCATATATTAAACTTATTCTTTTTTCAGACACATTCAATAAAGGAATAGAAACATAGATTAAAATTTCATTGGAAATTAATCTTATTCTAAAGAATGAGTAGGTCAAAGAAGAAATCGTAGAAATCCTCAATTATTTTATTAAAGAGAATGACAACAATGAGACAACATACCCAAATTTATGGTATGCAGCCAAAGCAGTACTTACGGGAAAATTTATATTTCTAAATGCTTGCATTGATAAAATAGAGAGATATTAGACAAATGTATTGGGCATGTAACTTTAAAACAACTAGAAAAAAGCCTTAAAATCCTCGAACACCAAATTTTCCATTTTGAATGATTTTGAAAATCAATGGAGAGATTAATAAAGCTGAATTTTTTTTTAAAAACCTTTGAACTTACAAATAAAAGTAAAGACTGGTTATACGAAAAAAAAATGAAAAGGATGAATGCATCACCAATGAAGATAAAATTAAAGCAGTTACTGCAAGTTACATTGTCTAATTGTATGACAGCAAATATGATAATTGAAATGGATAAATATTTACAAAAATATAAACTGCCCAGATTAACAAAAGAAAAAAATTAGAATACCTAAATAATCCTATCTTAGAAAAATAAATTGAACAAGCTATAAATATGCTCCCTAAGGAAAAATATCCCAGAATTAAATGAATTCATATGTAAATTCTGTCAAACTTAAAAAAAATTAAATACAGAATAAACTTTTTGGAAAAATAAGCAAAAGTTTCCTACCAAATTCCTTTTACAACCCAAATATGGTCCTGTTACCTAAACCAGGAAGAGCAAAAACAGAGAGAAAATTTTATTTAAAATAATGTTAGACAATACACAATACTTGGGATTCTACCTGCCAAGACAAACCCAAGAACTATATGAACATATTTATAAAATACTTTTTTCATACAAATAAAGACAAATATAAGCTATTGTTGAAATACTAGTTGATCAAGGATAGGTTGGACCAATATAATAAAAATACCAATTATGTTTAAATTAATTTACTTATTCAGTGCCATACCAATCAAACTACTAAAAATTATTTTGTAAAGCTATACAAAATAGTAACAAATTTTATCTGGGAGACTAAAAGTTCAAGAACATTAGGAGAATTAATTTTTAAAAATGTGAAGATACCTAGTCCTACCAAATTTCAAACTGTATTGCAAAACAGTAATGAAAACAATATGGTAGTAGCTAGTAAATAGAGTGGTGGATCAGTGGAATAGATTACACAATAGTAAATTACTATAGTAATCTATTTTTTGATAAACCAAGAAGATCCAAGCCTACCTTGTCTCCATTTGGGAATTCATCTGGTCATTAAGTTTCCAAAGCATGATTATTCACATGGTCGGAGAGACCTAGACTCCACATGGCTAGGGCTTTTTATGCCCTTCAGTGACCAGGAAATCATGGTAGATTAGGTCCCAGGTGACTGGGGAGGGGAAATGTGAGATGAGTGAAGGATGTACTAGAGAACCTTAGTCCAATTACGCCTCAACAGCAGCTTTGTTTTCTTTTAGATAAAACCTCTCCATGGAAAGCTCATGGGGAGGAGGAAAGAAGCTGCATCAGGGAAATGCCAGTCCTATTGCATCTGAGCAAAGTATAGAGTCACAATCAGTAGCACTCAGAAGCCACTGAAATCTGGCCATCTTTGGCTTGTGAAAATCTCCACTCCTTCCTGTAGCTAGTCTATGATCTTTAAAAGGGAAGCATGTGGAAAAAAAAAGGAAACAGGTTAGAATTTTTCTTATCCATACTTGAAGGTATGGAAAGGTAATTTGGAGGAGGGCTAGGAGATGATTGAAAGTAAATGCCTTCATGCAGAAGTACTGTCTATGTTTCCACATTATTCAGTGTGCCAAAATCTATGTGATAATAATATGCTAAGTCACTGCATCTATGAATGTAGTCAGCAGTAAAGTGAGAGACTGGAATCCATTTTGGGTAGGAGTTGTTCAGAATTTTAAAGATTGTGCCCATCATTTAGTTGGATCAACATGAATATTGAACAGAATTATGTCTTGGACCATGAATAGTTCTTTAACTGATGCTTCCATTCTACATCAAAATAGTGAACAGTAAAATTCAACCCTTTTCCAATATCTCAATGACAAAAGCGTGCTATATCTTAGTGGTTGAGAATGTTCAAGGCTGTGTGCTAAAGGAGAACTATTATTGCCTCAGAGAGGAAAATATCTTTTATTTTACTTCAGCATATTATGCTGATTTCCAGTTGACTATTTCTCAGTTGTATTGAGCCCCAGAAAATTTCATGGCACCAACATCTTCCAAAGTTGTTTGTGGAGGCTGTGCTTCTTCATACAGCTACTCCCCTTTCTCCTACCCACTTCCATCTCTCTTACATCCTGGGATTCTGAACCATAAGATCACTAGAATAAAGACAGAGAAAGAAAAATAGACATTTAGAAAAACTGTCCTTGGGAACTGACTGGCCTCAGTTATAAGACTTAAAATATCCTATAAAGGATAAGTCTTACTGCAGAACTTTTGAGATTCACAGATATAAAGGCAAAAGGATAATGAATTTCCAATGTCAGAACCTCAAAAATTGGTCTCAAATCTGTTTTTCTCCATATAAATTCTCTCCATGCATTCAAGAAATCAAACAAGCAAACAAACAATAATTCAAGGAAAGTAATGGCAAGCAGTGACACAGATTACATTAACAAACTCTAGTTCACCCTTGATTTCTTCCCCTGATATTTCTTCCTTCTGGTAACAACTGAAACTTTGATTTCTCCTATAAATTGTATATTCCTTGCTACATCACAGAAAAGACTTGTTCATCTAAAATGGCTTGCTCTCCTGTGACTTTTCCCCTGAAGGCCAATAAGAATAATCATCCTTCAAGGACCCACTGCCATTTTCACATTCTTCCTCTCCCACCATCACCTAACAACATCTCCTATAACCCATGCAAACTTCTGATTATATCAAAGGCACTTTTAGGTATTGGCTAGAGGAGTAGTCTCTAAGTCAGGAAGGCCTGGGTTCAAGTCTTAGATTCGAACTTCTCATCACGTTTACTATGTATCCTTAAGAAAATAACTTAACCTCTAGTGCTCTAGGCAATTCCTTCAGTCTATGAATTGTAGACAATATACTGACCTGCACTGGTATAGGGAATTTTCTCATCATAATCTACTTCTATTGATAAAATTATAGGTCTATTCCCTATCCTTAATTATTATAACCTCTACACTTGTTATCTATTAACCTCTTGGTTCCTCTCTCTTTTTCCTTGAAAGTTCTCTTTACCCTAACACTTGTTCTAATTTTTGAGAAATTCAATATTTTCACATTGATAGCCCTTTCAACATCCTGGTCAGTTAGTTATTTGGCCTCCTCAATTCTTTTTTTAATGTACCTATTTTATTTTTATTAGATAAAAGAAGCATTTTCATAATAGTATAATTAAAAGATTGCACATGAATCTATTGTAAACACAAATCTGTTATAAACAATTGGTTATTCCTTTGAAAATTATGATGTAAATTTATTTTTCCCTCCCCCTTCCTTTACCCTCTCTTCCTGGAGATGGCTACCATTAGACACAAACATATATGACCTTCTCAATTCTTTTAATTTCCATCACTCAGGATTAACCAGCATTGGTCTTCACTACTACCTCAAAATGATCCACATTTAAAACTTTTAGGTCTACAATGCTCCACTATGAAATTCTTTTCTGTTATCTGTATGTCTTATCCTTCTATTATTTATCCTATCCCTTATATACTGTCCCTCCTATACCCTCTTACTAAGAAAGGCAGAGAATTAGGATTGCACCATCATTTTAGAGCCCCAAACACCATCACTAGCTGGCTCAAGAACTTCCGGCCCTGAATATTCAACTAATAAATCAATTGGAAGGGATGATGATTACACCAAAATGAACCACTATGAAAGACATAAAAAGGTTAAAATATGGAGGGATTTTACTAGGGTGGGGGGGAATGTGGCAGGTATCTCTGATAAAGACTCATTTCTCAAATATATAGAAAACTGATTCAAATTCATAAGAATGCAAGTCATTCCCCAATTGCTAAATGGTCAAGGGATATGAAGAGGCAGTTTTTAGACAAAGAATCAGAGCTATCATTATATGAAAACATTCCCTAAATAACAATTGATTAGAGAAATACAAATAAAAACAATTCTGAGGTATAATGTCACAACTCTTTGATTGACTAATATGACAACAAAGGAAAATGATAAATTTTGGAGGGGATGTGAGAAAACTGGGATACTAAATTCACTGTTGGTGGTATTGTGAAGTGATCCATCCATTCTGGAGAGCAATTTGGAACTATGCCCAAAGGCCTATAAAACTGTGATCCAACAATGTCATGGCTAGGTCTCTGTCCCAAAGAGATGAAAAGGAAAAAGAACCTTCTTGTACAAAAATAATAGCTCTTTTTGTGGTGGCAAAGAATTGGAAGTTGACTCGATGCTGATTAATTGGGAAATGCTTGAAGAAGCCGTGGCATATGATTGTGAAGGAATTGTGCTCCAAGAAATGATAAGATGAATGCTTTCAGAAAAACCTGGAAAGACTTACATGAACTGATACAAAGTGAAATGAGGAAAACCAGGAGAACAATGTACACAGTAACAGCAATGTTGTACCACGATCCACTGTGAATGACTTAGCTATTGCTATGATCCAAGACAATACCAAAGGACTCGAGATGAAAAATGCTATCTGCCTCCAGATAAAGAACTGGTATTGTCTTGAACACAGATTGAAGCATTTTCTGTCTCTGTCTCTCTCCTTCCTCCTTCTTCCTCTCTCTGTCTCTGTCTCTCTCTGTTTCTGTGTCTCTCTCTCTGTCTCTGTGTCTCTCTCTGTGTCTCTCTCTGTCTCTCTGTCTGTCTGTCTGTCTATCTCTCTGTCTCTCTCATCTTCCTGTAAAAAAGTGACTAATATGAAATGTTTTACATGATTGAACATGCATAACCCATATCAGATTGCCTAGTGTCTCAGGGGAAAAGGGAAGGAGAAATAGAATTTGCACCTCAAAGCTTTAAAAACTGATTTTACATGCATTTTGTGAAAATAAAATATTATTTAAAATATGGAGGGGTTCTAATGGGAGTAACATTAATATCTGGCATGGACCTACTTGATTATGACATTTGGGTTGCACAACACTCTTGTAGTCTTTCAACAATCCATGAATTCAGTCATTTAAGACCTGCTCTTTTTTTTCTAATAACCTCATTTATCCATGGGTCCCTGCACAGCACAGTAAATTGGGCCAAGCTGTTCCTTCAGGCACTGAACCAACACCAGCACCATTATTGGGGAAATGCCAATTAGAGAAGGTAGAGTTGGGATTCCTGGGAAAATACTAGGCTAATGGGAAGTTCTCATGGATCCTTGAAAGAGGAAGGCTTTGATGTGGGAGCCCCAACTCTGCCAAAGACTTGAATTGTTTTGTAGGGTATATGAGATATAGTCAATTCATTCTCAATTTCTGCACCTTCATGACATCTCTCCCTATTCTGCTCAAAGACCACAAGGCTTTCCAGTGAACACTGGAGACAGAAAATATAATTAATAATTAAAAGAATCATTTTGATTCAGGTCTCCTATTTTCCAAAGGTGGGGTGGAAAGATACTGATAATATGAAATATATGTTCCAAGAAGGTCAGGGATACCATGTGTACCAGAATTTCTGTAGTCACTTTGCTTATGGTAGAAAATAACCAGAAAAATGTGGGTACACATCATTTGGGGAATTGCTAAAAATAATAGTGTACAAATGTAACAGAATATATTATAATAATGTTGTAACAAATGAGGGATACATATAAGGGACTCATGAAAACAGGGGATGATTATTATAAATTGTTACAAAGTGAAGTCAGCAGAACCAGGAAAATAACCTACTTATATAACAACAATACTAATATGAATAAAAGTTTGATAAATGTTTATCAAGTCCAGTGAAAATAGCAATAAAATAAAATTGAATGCTATGTAATTGTAAGGACCAACCTTGGCAGTGAAAAAGAATTGAGTAAATGTAATTCTCTCCTTTCTTTGGAGAGGTAAGGGACTATGAGTATTGAATATCTCATTTATAGTATGATATGGTCACTGCTGCCAGTCAGTTTTGCTTAAAAAATACACATCACCACCTTATTTGAAGTTGGTATTGACAATTTGTTTGCTTGACTATTTTTCTTTCCCAGAAGTGAAAGATTTTCTAGGGCTAGTGGGATTGGGGTAGGAAGGAGACATTCAGAAATTATTGTGATGCAAAATAAAACTGTTAAAAAAAAACTTTCTTAAAAAGTAGGTGGGGGGGGTGGAGCCAAGATGGCGATGTAGAAGCAAGAAAACGTCGCCTGTTCCCCCCATAACAGACTCAAATACCTTTAAAAATGACTCTAAACAATAGGGATACAAAACCCACAAAGTGACAGAGAAGAACAAGCCTCCCACTGAAAGCAGCCTGGCAGGCTGACAGAAAGGGTTCATCACAGTGCACTGGGAGCAGAGCCAAGCCCTTCCTGAGGCCATGGGTTTAGCCTCAGGGTGTCCCCAACCCTGGAGCAGACTTCAGGAGGGTTGATCACCAGCAGCTGTGGCAGTTTTCCAGAATTATCAACCCATAAACTTCAAAGACACAGTGAGAGGTTAGTGTAGACCTGGGGAACAGTGAGTCTGGGAGACTGGTCCAGCCTTTGCCTCTGGAAGGAGAAGCAGCTGAAGCATGGTGGCCACATCCACATGGTTGCTTCAGAGCTCCTGGCCTGCATATTGAAAGTTACCAGTCTGAGGGGTAATCACTCTTACTTTAACCTGCTTGGATCTGGATTGCTGTCTAGGGTGGAGGCCCTGGGGTCTATGACTAGGTGCTAGAGCCTGTGGAGGCTTCTGAAAGGGCACCCAACGAATACCTCCAGCAGCTGTGAAAACCCCATAGACTTGGGATAAAGCTCTCCTCTCTGGAAGCAGAGTACTGCTGGGGTAAAAAAGATCAAAAGTCAAATAATTGAGTGGCAACTTGAGTAAGCAAAGGAAGGAAAGCAAGCACAGCAATCCAACTTTGGATTCCTTTTTTGAGGACAGAAAGGATCAAAGCATGGAATGGGAGGAAGACAATAAAGTCAGAACTCCTGCACCAAAAGCTTCCAAGAAAAAAGAGAGTCATTCCTTCAGATTTGGATTGGGGAAATGACATTATGAGAAATCAAGATACTATTAAACAGATCCAAAGAAATGAAAAAAAAATAGAAGACAATGTGAAATATCTCACTGGAAAAATCACTGACCTGGAAAATAGATCCAGAAAAGAAAATTTAAAAATTATTGGACTACCTGAAAGTCATGATCAAAAAAAGAGCCTAGAAACCACCCTTCAAGAAATTCTCAAGGAAAACTGCCCTGATGTTTTAGAACCAGAGAGCAAAAATAGTGGTTGAAAGAATCCACTGATCACCTCCTGAAAAGATCCCAAAAAGAAAACTCCTAGGAATATTATAGTCAGGTTCTTAAGTTCCCAGAACAAGGAGAAATATTATAAGCAGCCAAGAAGAAATAATTTGAATACTGTGGAAACACAATCAGGATAACACAGGATGTGGCAGCTTCTACATTGAGGGATTAAAGGGCTTGGAATATAATATTCTGGAGGGCAAAGGAGCTGGGATGAAAACCAAGAATCACCTACCCAGAAAAGCTGAGTTTCATGTTTCAGGGGAAAATTTGGTCATTCAATGAAATAGAGGACTTTCAAGCATTCTTTTTTTTAATAAAGCAATTGGGATTAAGCAACTTGCTCAAATTTACATGGCCAGTCATTATTTATGTGTGGGTGCTCATTTTCTGTGGCCAGAACCGATACTGGGTCATCCCAACTCTGGGGCCAGAGCTCTTACTCACTGTGGCACCTAGCTGTCCCTTCTTTCAAGCATTCTTGATGAAAAAAACAGAGTTGAATAGAAAATTTGATATTCAAATACTAAAAGCAAGAGAAGCATGAGAAGGTAAACAGGGAAAAGAAATCATAATGAACTTATTAAAGCTGAACTATTTATATTTCATACATGGATATATGATAATTGTATCTTATGAAACTTGAAACTTTTCTCAGTATGAAAATAATTGAAGGGAATATAAATGTATACACACATATATGTCTATATAGGAGGACATATGGACATATGAATACATATGTGAGTGTGTATATATGTGTACAGGTATACTTAGACATAGGGCACAGGACCAATTGAAGAGGAATGGATGATACTCAAAATGTGAAATTGGGAGGTGAGAGAGGAATACACTGAGAGGAGATGGGGAGAGAATGAATGGGGTAAATTATCTCATATAGAAGAGGCAAGGGAAAACTGTTACAGTGGAGGGGAAGAACAGGAAGGCAAAAAGGAATGGGTCAACCTTACTCACATTGAATTTGGCTTAGGGAGGGAATGACATATACACTAAATAGGGTATCTCACCATATAGGAGAGTAGAGGGGGGAGGGGATGGGAGGCAGGATGAGGGAGGGGAAGGCAGGTGGGAGGGAGGGAAGTTAGAAGCACACACTTTTGAAAAGGGACAGGGTCAAAGTAGAGAATAGAATAGGTTGGGGGGGGGCAGGATAGGATAGAAGGAAATATAGTTAGTCTTTCAGAATATATCCAGTATGGAAATGTTTTGCGTAGCTGCACATGTACGACCTATGTTGAATTGCCTATCTTCCCAGTAAGGGTGGGTAATGAGGGAGGAAGGGAAAGAATCTGGAATTCAAAGTTTTCAAATCAAATGTTTAATATATATATATATATATATATATGTATATGTATATATAATTTCCATGCAACTGGGAAATAAGATATACAGGCACTGGGGTATAGAGATCCATCTTGCCCTACTGGAAAGCTGGAGGGAGCATGAGGGAGGATATAGGAGAGAACAGATTGGGGGTGGGGTTATACAATGGGATTGCTGTTTTGGGGTAGTGGGTAGGGGAAAGACAGGGAGAAAATCTGTAACTCAAAATCTTGTGGAAATGAATGATGTAAACTAAAAATAAACATAAAATTTAATTTTTAAAAAGGGAGTTGAGCAAATAAGGGAGAGAATCTGAACTCAAAGTTTTAAAAACAAATATTCAAAAATGTTATTTCCTGCAACTGGGAAATAAGATATACAGGCAATGGGGTATAAAAATCCATCTTGCCCTATAAGAAACTAAGGGGTAAGGGGGTAAAAGGGGAAATGGGAGGAGATAGAAGAGAGGGCAGAGTGGGGGAAAGGGTAATCAGCATGCTTGCAATCTTGGAGGGGAGAGATGGGGAGAAAATTTGGAACTAAAAGTCTTATGGAAATTAATGTTGAAAAATAAAAATAAATTCTGATGGAATAAAAGGAGTTGGGGGCAGTGATATGATCATTGGCAGTAGCTTATATGGAGGGAACAATGCTCCAGGAAGTTATAATCAGCCCAAGATTACTTTAGTGAGCACTTGCAACTGCTGTTATCAGTTTTATGCATCCTACACTATCCCAACTAACTTGGTAGGGATGGAAGTTGTCTTAATTGTATTGCTCGGATCATCATTAGCTTGACTAGTATTTTCTTGGACACTCTTCTTTTGGCATAGGATCTGGAGCGAAGTATAGCTGTGTCTGAATGAATTTCACCGTTTGATGTTTTGAAGGAGCAAGGAAGCCTATCACTGGGGACTGTCAAATAAACTATAAGAAACAATCTGATCCTTCTCCTCTCCATGCTGTGTGTTCTTCATTGGTCTATTCTAGGAATGGAGATGTACTTATAATTGAGCCACAGATATTGCCTACCTGAGGCAAAAACTCAGGAGCATAACTTCGAGCTCTGATAATTACCCAGAAGAAGGAGATCTAAGGTAATTGCTAAGACCTACCACTTCCATTGCTTACTGTTACCTTAGTACCATTCCCATTGCACTCACAATTGAAACAAAGAGCTGCCCAAGTCACTGAACCTTCTCTCTATCTTGTGTTATCCACTTTGAAGCTTGCTTTACTTCCATCACCCTTTACAATACTCAACCAACACCCTGCCTATTTCCTTAAGATTGTGCACCAGAGGGGACTCACTTTGAGAAGTGTTGTGTGATTTGACCAGACAAGACTCTGAGCAGCCATTGAGAGCCCCTCAGCTTTGAAAAATCCAGATGTTGATGCTTCCCTCTCTGGTAACTGACTAGGTATAGATGTAATGGTTGGACAGTTGGAGATCTATCTGCTTGATCTGTTTGTTTTACTCTCTTCTTGTAATTTCTGCTTGTAACCTCTGTATTCTCTGAAATTCGTGGTGCTGACCTTTCCCCCCTGAACTAGGCAAATGATATGTTTGATTCATTAAAGCAAGATTGTTAACCCATAAAAAAAAGATTGTGCACCAGAAGGACCCAGGACGAGTTGGCAATCTAGTGACTCCTATTGACTCCTCAGAATAATGAAATGCTAAATTTCAGTTACAGATTAGTTAAAAGGAGAATGGATCTTTTTTCCATCCAAGTTCATGAACCTGAGATACAAAAAGGGCAAATCAACTGTCCAAAACTTGCAAGCACATCAAAAGTTTCACTAGAATTAAAACAAAGTACTTTTAATCTTCTACTCAACCCATCAGAACCCATGACTTGGAAAATTCTCTGGTTTTTCTTATCCAGGTTTTCTACAATAATATAAACAATAGTACTTGCAATATGCTTTACATATATTATCTCAATTCAACCCACATTTTCCTTTTCTTTGTATCCCCAGTGCTTGGCATAGTACCTGGCACATAGGAAGAATTTAGTAAATTTTTGTCAACTTATTGACAATTGAGTCCAATACTCATTTTACAGATAAGGAAACTGAGGCCCAGAGACCTTAAGTACCTTACCTAGGTCACACAGGTAGTAAGAAATAAAGATGAGATTTGAACCCAACCCAAACTAAGATTCTTTTCACTACAACATGTTAGCTCATATCCAAAGGATTATTAGTAATAACAGCTTTTATATAGCATCTTGAAGTTTGTGAAACATTTTGTAATTGTTATTTGATCTTTATAACAACTTTGTGAGGTAGTTACTATTGCAACTTCCATTTTAAAGGTAGGGAAACTGAAGTTAAGTAACTTAACCAAAATCACACAGCAATAAGTAACAGGTGGGATTTGAGCTCAAGTCCTCTAAATTCAGATACAGCTCTTCCCACTTGATTGTTATGACATATTTGCTAGTGGCATTAGAACTTTCAGGTTAATATAAAGATTCAAAGTATAATCATGTATAAAGGAAGGAAGTTAGGTGGATTTGGAGTCAGGTAAGCCTGTGTTTAAATCCATCTATAGATTGGACACTTAATAGCTCTGTGACCATGGGCAAGCCACTTAACCTCTGAATGCCTCAGTTTCCTCAACTGTAATATGGGAATCATAATAGCACCTACCTACCAGGGTTGTTATGAAGATCAAATGAGCTATTCGTAAAGTGCTTAGGAAATCTGGATAGTATGTACTCAATAAATATTTGTATGCTTCATACTTTTAAGAGTTCTTGTTTTAGAGGAAAATAAAACAAAAGAGAAATCCCATTCTTCTACTCATCTTATTTTAAGTTCTATGAAAGGCCCTCTGAAAAATGTAGCCAACATCCTGGGAATGGAGAAAAATGCTAATGACTTTAAGGAAGAAGAGGGAGCCTGGGGTTTTTGTCCAGAAACAGTCAATGACCCCATAATGGCTCACTCTGCCATGGTTGGGCCTGTGGAGAGGAATTCTGACAGAGCAGTGATTAGTACAAGCCCCAAGTGCAGAGGCCCATTGAGGGTGACCAATTTAAAAACAAGGAGTCAGCCAGTTAATTACATTGTCAGCAGTAACACGAACAATGGGTGGCCGCTGGAACCTGATAGGGCAATGAGAGCGAGTCAGCCATCCATCTGTAATTTTCCTAGTCCTTTGCTGCCTTTGTTGTGGCTGCCTAGGCATCCATGGATGGGGGCTGGGCTGGGTGGGACTGTCAGAAGCACTGAAGGTAACCTCTCTCCACCATGAAAAGCAATGAACAAGAGGATTGTATGAGTTTTCTGTATGTTATTTCAGGCAATGAATCTTTTAAAAATTTGATGTCTCCTGAGTAAACCTTTTCCCTCGGTCTTCTTGGAATAAGTAATACGTTTGTTATGAATTCACCGATTTAATTAGGGTAGCTCTGACCCCTTGTATACATTGGGATCAATGAGCTGAGTAGGAAACTCAATATGGGAAGAGTCTAAGGTCACGTCCACTGGACAGTAACAACCAGGACAGGTCCCCAGCATAGCCATGGAGGCCTGTATACTTGATGTCTGTACTGAAGCCCATTCCATGGCATAACCATCCAATCATTTAATCAACAGCATTTATCAAACGCACACTGTATTTACTATTGTGGTTACTCACACAACATGATAGGTGCTGAGGATCCAAAGGGGAAAAAAAGAAAAAAAAAAACACCTGTACTTAATGACCTTAGATTCTATGGGGGTAAATAAATAACATCTATACAAATAAATGCAAAGTAAGTAGAAAATACTTCACAGATGAAGGAAGGAGGAGGAAGATAATGTACTAGTTTTTGGGAGAATTGAATTGACATTGAATAAGAGGTGGCCCTTGAAGGAAACTAAAGCTAGGGATTCTATGAGCCAGAGGGGAAAAGGGCTAATTAAATAAATAAATCAATGGCATCTGCCTCCCCCTTTCAGATTTTGCTTCTGTGGACATAGAGGACCTGACCTTGTGAATTAGAGCTTCAGAATGAGTCCTACAGGATCCTGTCCCTCCTTGCAAAATGAAAGCAACAAGGAGGTTTCTCTTAATCAGAATTTCCCCCCTTTTAATGTTAAATCTAATATTCCCTAAATTCAAGAATAATAAGTTTCATGCCTAGAAACCAGGTGTGGCCTTTGATTTGACATCACTTGGCCTCAGAGTGATATAATTCTGCTCCCCTCTCCTGTATCCCCAAGAGTAATCTCAAAAAAGGGCAGCTAGATGATACAGTGGATGGAGTGCCAGGCCTGGAGTAAGAAGGTCTCATTTTCCTGTATTCAGATCTGGCCTCCGACACTTACTAGCTGTGTGACTCTGGGCAAATCACTTAACCCAGTCTGCCAAAGTTTCTTCATCTGTAAAATGAACTGAAGAAGGAATGGTAAACCACTTGAGCATTTTTTCCAAGAAAATCCCAAATAGAGGCATGGAGAATTGGACATGACTGAAAAAAAAATGAAACAAAATCTTAAAAAGAAAAAGAAAAGGAGAGACTCTGAACTTAGGGATAAGTGCATGTGACAACATGTGAGCAATAGGGGGTGGTATGATCAGTAAGAAATGTTCATATTAAAACTCCCGATTCTCCTAATTCTCTCCATTTATCTCTCCTTGTCCTTCCACCTGTCTCTTCCATCTTTCAGCAAGTTTATGTATCTTTCTTCTCTTCCCTTTTGGTCTCTGTTTTTCCTCAGCTATTCATTTTACTTTTTTTTGCTAATCCTAGTATTCCCTCTGTTTTTCCATTCCGATTTAAAAGGGTCATAATAAGTTATGTATCGCAGTATTTTAGGCTTTGTTATGCAATCCCTTGTCTACTCACTCATCCAATGTAGATCAGCACGTTCTCTGCAATTAGCCTTAGCGAGTTACAATATACAACCTTTTGGGGAGAAGCACGGGGATGATGTGTGAGCTCATTGGCATAGGTGAGTCCTAATAAGGAAACTCCTTCTACCAGTGTGCATTTGCCCATGTTCTGAAATTTATAGGATTACAATTAATTGCCTGATACTCTGAGACTTTCAGGGTCACATAGGCAGAATGTGTAAAAGGAGGAACTTAACCCAGGTCTTTCTGACTTTGAGGCCAGCTCTCTATCTGCTACAACTCATATTTCTTTGTTATATTTAACAAAGTTTTGTATTCTCCACTTAAAATAAAACAAGTGAGATTAATAGCTTATATTTCTCTAAAGGGAGAAAAGGGGAAAAGTAGATGTATATCAGTTTGCTTTCCCTGGCCCTCCATTGCATTTTCTATGAATCAATGGCCCTTTGCAGGGAAAAAAAAAAATAAAAAGAATCCTCAGTCCCTTGTTTCGACCATTTCTCTGATAGGAAAGAGGTAAAGAAGAATGTAGATTTGAACAGGAATTGTTTTGTTGTTATTGTGACATCTTTGACTGACATCATTTTCTCCTCTGATTAAAAACAACAACAGAAAATTTCTTTTTAGCACTTTACTGCATGGCCATCTTTCCTGATCCCAGGTGAACTCCATCAAGTGAGATTAGGGACTGGAGAAAGATTGACTGGTTCTATACATGTGGACAGTGGGAAGCGGATAACTGTGCACAGGCATTTTGAAAGGCCCAGAGGAAGAGGATATTGTGATTCAGAAGACTGAAGACTAAAGATTTGAAAGAAGTGTCTTAACTCTTGTAAGAGGTGGAGGGCTAAGGAACAGAAGCATTGTCAAGAAATATTTGTGAACAATGAACAATGCTAGGAACTGTAACTGAAATGGAGAATAAGAAATAAAGCACGTCCCAAAAGTCTTTGTGCTTATTTAAGCTATTAAAGTTTTAAACTTCACTAAGACTTTTGAATACTCTGTATGCAATAAAGAGTACTCTGTATGTCCTTATTATATATACACTGTGTGTACACACACACATACACACATATATGTATATTAGCATATATTAATAGGTGGCTATATTTATGTTTATTTCATCTATATCTATAGATATGTATTAAGTTAGAGAGACAGAGAGACAGAGAGACAAAGAGAGAGAAAGAGAGAGAGAGAAAGAGACAGACAGACAGACAGAGACAGACAGAGAGATAGAGAGACAGAGAGCGAGACAGATAGACAGAGACAGAGACAGAGAGACACAGAGATAGAGAGACAGAGATAAAGACAGAGAGACAGACAGAGAGACAGAGAGATTAGTGGATGAGGAGAGCACCAAAAACGAGGAGGAGAGTGGTCATGGAATGCATCCAAGTGGATGAGGCATGTGAGCTGAACTTTGAAGGAAGATAAGACTTTTGAAAGAAGGGAAATATTTGAGAGATGTTGCCGGGGTCATATTCATGAACCGTGATAGTTGGCTGGATATGGGAAAGGAGAGGGAAGAGCTGAAGGTATCTCTGAGGTCAAGAACCTAGGTGACTAGGAAGATGGTGTTAAACTCAAAAGAAATAAGGAATTTGAAGAGGTAAGTTTGGGGTAGGGAAGGTCATTAATTGTATTTTTGACATGTTGAGTTGCAGGTGCTAGCAGCATATTCAGTTGAGACACACAGTGTGCTGATGAAGCTTCTGGAGAGATATTAGGAGTGGGCTTAACATTTCAATGCATTTCAACTAACATTTATTAAGGGGCTGTAATGTGCAAATCACTGGGTATTTACTGTAGATTTGTTGGTCATCACTAAAGATATGACAAATTGGCAAAGGACCTTCATAGCAAATGAGATCTTATCTGGGACTTGAAGGAAATTAGGGAAGTCAGGAACCTGAGATGAGGAGGGATAGAATTCCAGCCATGGGGAGCAGCCAATGAAAATTCATAGAGTTTGGAGCTAGTGGGTCTTGTATGAGGGACAGTAAGGGAGCTCTAGGCTAACTGAATTGAAATGTGCAGAGGCAAGAAGGAAAACAAGAGATAAAACTGGAAAGGTAGGAAAAGGATCAAGTTGTAAAAGGCTTTAAACACCAAAGAGAAATTTTATATTTCATCATGGAGATGATAGGAGCCACTAAAGCTTGTTGAACAGGGGCAGGATGCAGTATGGTTAGAACCTCACTTTAGGAAGGTCAATCTGACAGTTGAGTGGAGTGGGGAGAATCTCAAATCAGGGAGACTGACCAGCAGCCTATTGCTATAGGCCATATGGGAGGTGGTGAGGGTGTCTTTCACAGTGGTGACATTGTCAGAGGAGAGAAAGGGGCAAACACAAGAGATGTTCTGAAAGTTGAATACACATGACTTTATAACAGGTTGACTATCAAAGAGGGGTAAGAGAGAAGAATAGAGAATAATATCCAAGTTGCAAACCTGGGTGACTGGGAAGTTGGTGATGTCCTGGACAGAATTAGGTAAGTTAGAAAGAGTGGAGGGCTCAGGGAAGGGGAAAGAGGGTCAGGGGTGGGAAACCTGTGACCTCAAGGCCATGTGTACTCTCTAGGTTCTCAAGTGCATCCCTCTGAATCCAAACTATAAAACTTCTGTGAAAGTTGGACTCAGTCAAAAGGCCACACCAAAGCGCCTAGAAGGTCACATGTGGCCTTGAGGTCGCAGGTTCACCACCGCTGTCATAGGCCATCCAACTCTTCAGAAAAATAAAATTGACTTAGCAATAGCATGGCAGGGATAATATACTCAGCAAGTTTAGGTAGATGCAACCTTCTCATTTTCATACAGAAGCATGTCTCATGAGTGAAGTGTTTTGGGTTCCAGAGCTATGGTTACAAAACAAAAGACAGTGCAACATACATTAAGCTCCAAAGGCGTTGACTTCTTATAGATTTTCATACAGGTCTCTTTATATCCTAGGTAGCAACATCAATGAATGAATCAACCCCTAGTCTCCTAGATCTTGGTTGGAATATTATGGCATCTTGCTTATTATTGTAGAGTCCTTGAGCTAATAAATGGTTTTACATTTTCCATTCTTAGCTCATTAGCCATGCAAAAACAGTGAGTTAGCTGGATTTGGCCCTCTGGGCTGTACTTTACCAACTCCTGTCCTATAATAATCAAGTCGTTTGGACAGCTTTTGTATCTTCTAGGAGAAAACTAGGCAAGCATATGTATCAAGGGCCTAGTAAATATTACTCCTACCATACATGAAAATTGAATTCATGGGAACAGCTAAGATAGCAATGGAGAGAATAAAATATCAGAAGAGGGCTGAAACCAAACCCTCTACATTGAAATATGGTTAGATTTGAGATAAATGAAAGGGAGTGGGGAAGTCATGCCAGGAAGATAGTAAGATAAGCAAAAAATGCTGGGGCAAGAATACATGTGACATGTTCAGCACAATAGAGATGAGGAAATTCATAGAAAAAAATGACTTGCCCAAGGTCATAAAGGTAATAACGAATAGAATAAATATTAGAACTCAGACCTAACCTCAGTCCTACTGTACTTTCCACTCCAAAACACTGCCTTCTTAGTCTTCTTGTCTCCAGTTTTGTAAGAGTTAAGCTTAAAATCCCTTAGCTTTCTCTTAGAGTTCACCTAGATATCACAATCAAATACTAGAATTCTAATCTTGCATATATTATTGGATGAGTAGATAGTGCTGCTGGGCCAATAGCTGCTTGTAAAAGTTCATCCTTTTGCTTGACTTTACTACTTCGCCAACAAAAGCTTCCATTTAACCACCATCCCTAGGCAAGAGGCGGTTAAACTATGTCAATACTCTATGCAGTTGATAAAATATTTCTTCATTTTCCATTTTAATTTAATTTTCCTAGAGCTAAGCAACTTTTCTTTAAAACATTATAGCCTTGGCTCCAATACGATATTTTCTTAGGAGTGTATTCATCTTGCCATTTTGATCTGGAGTTCTGCAAAAACCACTGCCTTGGTATTGCAGGGTTGGACATCCTATCTAGGGATGATGCAAAGTGAAAGGGTCACCTAGGAAACCAGCAATGGAGGGTCCAAAAGGAATACTTATATATTCTTTCATTCAGCAAACATTAGCTGAGTATTCATTTGATATGTCTTGCAGTAATATGTACCCAGGGGCTCTAAATAACCTGGAAAATATATTTTCAAGATATTCACAGTAAAAAGAACCCATAGTCAAATTATTCGGTCTGATCATCCAACCAGGAAGAGTAGCTACATTTGTCACATCAAAATTAGTTTGTAGAAAAAGTTTGGGTACTCTCCAAAGGAGAAAATGTGCATGTTAGCCCTACAACAACAGGTGGATTCTCTTATGAGATAGCATAGTGGAATTCTACTACAGTTGTCAGGATTTTCAGCTCAGTCTTCATCTTTGCATGTAATCTCCAGGAGGAGGTTAGGCCTCACTGGGTCAGCAGTGATGGCATGCATGCAGAGTATGGTTATTCAATTGTGTTCAAATGTATCATTGATCCATCAAGGTAAACCAAGATAAACATATTACATCACAGAAGAAGCCTTTTCTTTCTATAGGATGCCTTGGTTGCTATTATAACAAAATCTCCTGTTCTTTTCTCTTCTTTCCATTCATTCAATTTCTAGCCCTTTGCTCAAAGGAAACCAATTTTGGTAGTAGCAGTAATAGAATCATAGATTTAGAAATGAAAGGATAAATGCCTAGATTAGAGAAAAGCAGTGACTTGTCCAAGTTAAGAAAAGGAATAGAGGGGGCAGAGCCAAGATGCAGAGGAGAAACAGCACTTCCAAGGTGCTCTCTCCCACACCACTTCAAAATCATGTAAAAGGGGACTCTGAAGAGCTTCTGGAGCTCCAGCACCCACAGAATGACACAGAGTAGCTAACCTCCCACTGAGGACAGCCCAGCAGCCCTGCAGGGAGCGGCCAGTGCAGTGCTATGGGAGCTGACAGTGCAGTGCTCTGGGAGCCGAGCCCAGGCCTGCCTGAATGGCGGTTTTAGCCCCAGGGCGGCTGGGCCAGCAGCCAGCTGGAGGAACCCTAGAATACCAGCAGCTGTGGCGATTCCAGAATTATTAAAACAGACATGCCTAGGACAAAGTGAGAGGTTAGCGTCCTATGGACTTTGGGACCAGTACTTGGGGAACACTTCAGCTTCTTCCCCTGGGGGTGAGAAGCAGCTGAGGAGACATGGCACAGACACCATTTTGCAGCTTCAGTGGCAGCTTCAGCTCCTATTCTGCAAACTGTAGGGAGATCCACTGATCAGTCTTGGGGGGCAATCGCTCTTGCTTTAACCTCCCTGGATCTGGATTGTGGTCTGGGGTGGAAGTCTTGGGGTGGGTATCCAGCTTGCCAGAGCATGTGGAGGCTTAACAGAGGCCACCCAACTAATACCTCTGGAAGTTGTGAAGACCCCAACGTTTGGAACAGAAGCTCCCCTGTCTGGTGGCAGAGTCCTACTGTGGCAACAAGCCCAAAAGTCAAATAATTAAGTGGCAACATGCCTAGGTAAAGAAAACAAAATAAACAGAAAAATGCAACAATAGATTCCTATTTGGGAGGCAAAGAGGATCGAAGCATGGAACAGGAAGCAGACTGTGAGGTCAGAAATCCTGCATTAAAAGCCCCAAATGAAAATATGAGCAGGTTACAGGCTATAGAGGACCTTAAGAAGGATTTTAAAAACCAAATAAGAGAAGAGGAGGAAAAATTGGGAAGAGAAATGAGGAGGATGCATGAAAAGTATGAAATGAGAGTCAACAGCCTGACTGAGGAAAATAACACCGTAAAAAATAGACTAACTCAAATGGCAAAGGAGGCTCAAAAGGGCAATGAGGAGAAGAATGCCTTAAAAAGCCGAATTTGACAGATGGGAAAAGAATCTCAAAAGCTCACTGAGGAGATTCATTCCTTCAAAGTTAGACTGGAATAAATGGAACCTATTGACTTTAAGAGAAATCAAGATGCTGTTAAACAGAAAAGGAACAAATAGTAGAGCCAGGACATGAACCAGGTTCTCTTATTAAAAATCCAATGCCATTTACACTATACCATGCTACTCTGTCTACCTTATGTTCTGGTACAGACAGGAAAGAGGAGAGAACCAGAAAAGAAATGAAGGTTTCCTTATGTTGTGATGGAGGGGAAATGAGTGTATTCACAGCAGATGGAGGAGGTGTGTTCACTGACTGATCAGGGAGAGGAGTGGACATGAAAATAGGGGCTTGAGGAAAGAGAAATAGTTTTGGAACAGACTATATGGGGAGTCATTTAGAACCACCTAAAAGAGTTATTAGGGAAGCACAAATTTACCAATAAATAGCATGTCAGCTTCCCCAGCAAAGCTAAGATCCATATAACATTGGGGAGTAAGGAACAAAGAACAGGACTTCATAGGTGGAGAACAAGTTATGATGGATTAAAAAAAGCTTGGAATCATAAATGGCTAAGTTAATATGATTGGTTACAGGACTGAGGAATGGGGGAAAATATGATTATTTGGAAATTGGGAATGAGGGGCTAGCAACATCCTGCCTTTTCCCACTCCTGACTTAGAAATGCTCATTGTTGAAATGCACCTCCAAGGTTAGAGATAGAAGACCAGACCTCTTTAGAGAGCAAACCAGACATCCTTGAAGGATAGCTTGATGTAAAGATACTAGACCAGAACCCCTGGTGTCCACCACACATCTCCCAAGGGTAACAGATTTTCTTTATGCAAGATTCGAACAGTGATCAGCAGCAGAACTAGATTTCTAAACTTAACTCATTACAGGTCAGCTGAATTTCTTTTCTTTTTTTTTCTTTTTCAGCTGAATTTCTTTAGTAAGTTCAGAGACAAAGAACCATGCCTTAGGGAAGTTACAAGACAAAATAAATTAATTGTAAATGAGTTCAACAAAAATGAAAAAGAATTGATCTAATATTTCAATAATATACCTTTTTATCAAAGTAAAACTAAACAGAAATCATGGAAATTATATGGACTAGAATAGATCAAAGAATACACAACTCTTCAGGAATGAGATACAATCTTAGCTCCCAAGAAGGAGAATGATATTACCAAGGAGAGTCTAGTCTTATCATTCTTTAGCATTACAATCACTAGAAGTCAGGGCAGAGTCCTCTAGCCAACTAAAAAAGGCTCTTTCAGCTCATAAAAGCATGTATCAATGCAAGCCCAATATCCACTCATAAAAAGTAATCATCATCCCCTCCTCCACACATTTAGCATGGTTAGAAGAATATCTTCAAGTTACCACTAAACCTCATTGGGCAGAGATGTTAAGTATGTATACTTGTTATCTCTCTTACTACTTACTATGTAACCTTACTATGTAAGCTCTGGAAATCATTACATTTGTCAGAATGGGACTCATTGATACAGAGACTCATTAGGCCATCAATAAATTGGTATTCTTGACTTGGAAGCTGGCTTTTATTGACATGTTCTGGGACTGTATACGGAGATTGGTACTGTGGCCAGCACAATAGGTGGGCTAGCTAATGGTGAGAATGACAAGATGGGGGTACAATCAGTAGTCTGTTTATTTTATTTTATTTTCCAAATGATTTATTAACTTCTGGTTTACATTATTTATTTCTGTCAGATTTTGAGTTAAAATTTTTCCCCCATTTTTCCCCTACCCACCACTCCAGAATAACCGTCATACAGGATATCCCCTCAACCAATCTGCTCTCTCCCATCTCTTCTCCCATACCCTCTTTGACTTTTCCAGTAGGGCAAGGTGAATCCCCATGCCCCATTGCCTGCACATATTATCTCCCAATTATATGCAAAATAGTATTAATCATAGTATATATATATATATATATATACATATATATATATATATATTTTAAATTTGATTTTAAAAGGAAGATAAGCAACTCAGTATATGTTGTAGATGTGTAGCTATGCAAAACATTACCATAGTAGATATATTGTACAAGGCTGCTTACAATTCCCTCCCACTCACCCCACCCCCCACCTGGTCCATTCCCCACATGATCCTGTCACTCTTCTAAAGTGGGAACTTCCAAACACTCCTCCTCCCAAGGATGCCCTCCCATCCATCTTCCCTCCTCTCATCCCCCTTCCCCCTATTCTGCTGCAGGTTGAGATATCCCATTTAGTATGTATGTCATTCTCTCCCTGAACCAGATTCAATGAGAATGTGATTTTGCCTTTTTGCCTTCCTATTCTTCCCCCTCTTACAACCACTTCCCCTTGCTTCTTCTACATAAGATAGTTTACCCTACCCTGTCTCTCCCCATCTCCTCTTGCCACTTTCCTCTCTCACCTCATAATTTCATCCCTTGAGTATTCTCCCTTCCCAACAAATTCAACCTATGCCCTCTATCCATATATAACTGTAACCATCTACACACACATTCACATATGTACTCATATGACCACACCCCCTTCTTCCATTATTTTCATACTGAGAAAGATATCATCAGTCACTGTTATTGCTTTTCCATATAGGAATGTAAATAATTCAACTTTAATAAGTTCCTTTTGATTTCTTTTCGCTGATTACCTTCTCAGGCATCTCTTTCTTCTTGCATCTGGATGTCAAATTTTCTATTCAATTCTGGTTTTTTCCTCAGAAATGCTTGAAAGTCCTCTATTCCACTGAATGACCATATTTTCCCCTGAAACAAAATACTCAGTTTTGCTGGGTAGGTGACCCTTGGGTTCATTCCCAGTTCTTTTGCCCTCTGGAATATCATATTCCATGCCCTTCGATCCCTCAGTGTAGAAGCTGCCAGGTCCTGGGCTATTCTGATTGTGTTTCCACAATATTGAAATTGTTTCTTCCTGGCTGCTTGTAGTATTTTCTCCTTGATCTGGGGATTCTGGAACCTGGCTATAATATTCCTGGGAGTTTTCTTTTTGGGATCATTTTCAGGAGGTGATTGGTGGATTCTTTCAACCTCTATTTGCCCTCTGGGTCTAAAATATCAGGGCAATTTTCCTTGAGAATTTCTTGAAGGCTGATTTCTAGGTTCTTTCTTTGATCATGGCTTTCGGGTAGTCCAACAATTTTTAAATTGTCTCTCCTGGATTTATTTTCCAGGTCAGTGGTTTTTCCCATGAGATATTTCACATTGCCTTCTAATCTTTCATTTGTTTGTATCTGCTTAACAGCATCTTGATTTCTCATAAAGTCATTAGCTTCCATTTGCTCCAGTCTAACTCTGAAGGAATGAATCTCCTCAGTGAACTTTTGGGATTCTTTTTCCATCTGGCAAATTCGGCTTTTTAAGGCCTTCTTCTCCTCATTGGCCTTTTGGGCCCCCTTTGCCATTTGAGTTAGTCTATTTTTTAAGGTGTTGTTTTCCTCAGTCAGGTTGTTGACCCTCATTTCATACTTTTCCTGCATCCTTCTCATTTCTCTTTCCAATTCTTCCTCCACTTCTCTTATTTGATTTTTTTTAAACAAATACTTTATTAACTTCTGTTTTACATCATTCATTTCTGCCAGATTTTGAGTTACAATCATTTCCCCCCCATTATTCCCCTACCCACCCTCCCAGAATAGCAGTCCCACAAGATATTGCTTCCTCCAATCTGCTCTCTCCCATACCTTCTCCCATATCCCCATCGACTTTTCCATTAGAGGAAGGTGAATCTTTGTGTCCCAATGCCTGCACATCTTATCTCCCAATTATAGGCAAAAGAGTATTAATAATAGTATTTATATATATTTGAAACATTTAATGTTACGACCTCGAATTTCAGATCCATTTCCTTCGTCCCTTGTCACCCATTCCTTCTTGGGAGATAAGTAATTCAGTATATGTTGTACATGTCTAGCTATGCAAAACATTATCATAGTAGATATATTGTACAAGGCTGCTTATAATTCCCTCCCACTCATCCCACCCCCCACCTGGTCGATTCCCTACATGATCCTGTCCCTCTTCTATAGTGGGTACTTCCAACCTCCCCTCCCCCCAAGGATGCCTTCCCATCCATCATCCCTCCTCTCATCCCCCTTCCCCCTATCCTGCTGCAGGTTGAGATATCCCATTTAGTATGTATGTCATTTTCTCCCTGAACCAAATTCAATGTGAATGTGGTTTTGCCTTTTTAGCCTTCCTTATTCTCCCCCTCCTTTGCAACCACTTCTCCTACATGAGATAGTTTACCCTACCATGTCTCTCCCCATCTCCTCTTGCCACTTTCCTCTCTCACCTCATAATTTCATCCCTTGAGTATTCTCCCTTCCCAACAAATTCAACCTATGCCCTCTATCCATATATAACTGTAGCCATATACACACACATTCACATATGTATTCGTATGACCACACCCCCTTCTTCCATTATTTTCATAGTGAGAAAGATATCATCAGTCACAGATATTGCTTTTCCATATAGGAATGTAAATAGTTCAACTTTGATAAGTTCCTTTTGATTTCTTTTCCCTGATTACCTTCTCAGGCATCTCTTGCTTCTTGTGTCTGGATGTCAAATTTTCTATTCAACTCTGGTTTTTTCCTCAAGAATGCTTGAAAGTCCTCTATTCCACTGAATGACCATATTTTCCCCTGAAACAAAATACTCAGTTTTGCTGGGTAGGTGACCCTTGGGTTCATTCCCAGTTCTTTTGCCCTCTGGAATATCATATTCCATGCCCTTTGATCCCTCAGTGTAGAAGCTGCCAGGTCCTGGGCTATTCTGATTGTGTTTCCACAATATTGAAATTGTTTCTTCCTGGCTGCTTGTAGTATTTTCTCCTTGATCTGGGGATTCTGGAACCTGGCTATAATATTCCTGGGAGTTTTCTTTTTGGGATCTTTTTCAGGAGGTGATCGGTGGATTCTTTCAACCTCTATTTTGCCCTCTGGATCTAAAACATCAGGGCAATTTTCCTTGAGAATTTCTTGAAGGGTGATTTCTAGGTTCTTTCTTTGATCATGGCTTTCAGGAAGTCCAATAATTTTTAAATTATCTCTCCTGGATCTATTTTCCAGGTCAGTGGTTTTTCCCATGAGATATTTCACATTGCCTTCTATTCTTTCATTTGTTTGGATCTGCTTAACAGCATCTTGATTTCTCATAAAGTCACTAGCTTCCATTTGCTCCAGTCTAACTCTGAAGGAATGAATCTCCTCAGTGAACTTTTGAGATTCTTTTTCCATCTGGCAAATTCGACTTTTTAAGGCATTCTTCTCCTCATTGCCCTTTTGGGCCTCCTTTGCCATTTGAGTTAGTCTATTTTTTAAGGTGTTGTTTTCCTCAGTCAGGCTGTTGACCCTCATTTCATACTTTTCCTGCATCCTTCTCATTTCTCTTTCCAATTTTTCCTCCACTTCTCTTATTTGATTTTAAAGTCCTTCTTAAGGTCCTCTATGGCCTGCAACCCACTCATGTTTTCCCCTGGGGCTTTTGGAGCAGGACTTCTGACCTCACAGTCCTTTTCCCGCTCTATGCCCCCAAAATAGGAGTCTAGGGTTGCATTTTTCTGTTTCCTTTGCCTTGGCATGTTGCAACTTAATTGCTTGACTTTTGGGCTTGTTGCCACACTATGGCTTTAAGGCCAGATAGAGGAATTTTCGTCCCGAACGTGTGGGGGGCAACTTCCGTTTCTGGCAAGCTGTAAACCCACCCACAACTTCCACCCTAGATCACAATCCAGATCCAGGGAGGTTAAAGCAAGAGCGATTACCCCCCAAGACTGATCGCTGGATCTCCCCACAATTTGTAGGCTGGGAGCCGGAGCTGCCTCTGAAAACTACAAAATGGCGTGTCTCCTCAGCGGCTTCTAGCCCCAGGGGAGGGAGCTGACGCATTCCCCAAATACAGGTCCCAAAGTCCATAGGACACTAACCTCTTACTTTGTCCTAGGCAAGTCTATGTTGATAATTCTGGAATCTCCACAGTTCCTGGTGTTCTAGGGTTCCTCCAGCCGGCTGCTGGCCCTGCCGCCCTGGGGCTAAAACCTCGGCTCACGTGGACCTGGGCTCGGCTCGACTCCTGCGCTCTGCGCGCTGCCGGCTCCCAGACCACTGCGCTGGTCCTTCCTGCAGGGTGCTGGGCTGTCCTCAGTGGGAGGTTAGCTTCTCTGTGTCGTTCTGTGGGTGCTGGGGCTCCAGAAGTTTTTCAGAGTCCTTTTTTACATAGTTTGTGGAGAATCTGGGGGCAGAGAGGCTTGGACAAGCTGTTTCTACTCCGCCATCTTGGCTCCTCCCCCCTTATTTGATTTTTAAAGTCCTTCTTAAGGTCCTCTATGGCCTGCAACCCGCTCATGTTTTCCCCTGGGGCTTTTGGAGCAGGACTTCTGACCTCACAGTCCTTTTCCGCTCTATGCCCCCAAAATAGGAGTCTAGGGTTGCATTTTTCTGTTTCCTTTGCCTTGGCATGTTGCCACTTAATTACTTGACTTTTGGGCTTGTTGCCACACTATGGCTTTAAGGCCAGATAGAGGAATTTTCGTCCCGAATGTGTGGGGGGCAACTTCCGTTTCTGGCAAGCTGTAAACCTACCCATGACTTCCACCCTAGATCACAATCCAGATCCAGGGAGGTTAAAGCAAGAGTGATTACCCCCCCAAGACTGATAGCTGGATCTCCCTACGGTTCTGCAGCCTGGGAGCTGGAGCTGCCTCTGAAAACTACAAAATGGGGTGTCTTCTCAGTGGCTACTAGCCCCCAGGGGAGGAAGCTGACGCATTCCCCAAATACAGGTCCCAAAGTCCATAGGACACTAACCTCTTACTTTGTCCTAGGCATGTCTATGTTGATAATTCTGGAGTCGCCACAGCTACTGCTGTTCTGGGGTTCATCCAGCTGGCTGTTGGCCCTGGAGCCCTGAGGCTAAAACCTCGGCTCACGGGGATCTCAGCTCAGGCCTGGCTAGGCTTCCCGCGTGCTGCACGCTGCTGGCTTCCAGACTGCTGTGCTGGTCCTTCCTGCAGGGCTGCTGGGCTGTCCTCAGCGGGAGGTTAGCTTCTCTGTGTCATTCTGTGGGTGCTGGGGCTCCAGAAGTTGTTCACAGTCCCCTTTTACATAGTTTGGGGGGAATTTGGGGGCAGAGTGGCTTGGATGAGCTGTTTCCACTCTGCCATCTTGGCTCCGCCCCCGATCCTCTCCCTTTTCAAAAGTGGGTGCTTCCAACTTTCCTCCCCCCAGCATGCCCTCCCCTCCACCAACTTCCCCCATCCCTTTCCCCCCCCCCCCACGCTCCTGTAGGGTGGGACACCCTATTTAGTATGCATGTCATTCTCTCCCTAGTCCAAATTCAATGAGAATAAGGTTTTGCCTTTTTGCCTTCCTGTTCTTCCCCTCCCCTGCAACCACCATCCCCTGCATCCTATACATGAGACAGTTCACCCCATTCTCTCTTCCAATTCCCCCTCACCACATTACTCTCTCACCTCTTAACCTCACTTTTCAAGTATCATCCCTTCCTATTAAATTCGACCTGTGCCCTCTATCTATGTATACCTGAAAACATATATACACACATTCACATATGTATTCATATGCCCATATACACTTCTTCAACTATTTTCACACTGAGAAAAGTTTCATCAGTTACAGTTATTGTTTTTCTTTGTAGGAATGTAAATAGTTCAACTTTGATAAGTTCATAGTGATTTATTTTCCCTGTTTACCTTCTCAAGCATCTCTTGCTTCTTGTATCTGAATGTCAAATTTTCTATTCAACTCTGTTTTTTTCCTCAAGAATGCTTGAAATTTGGGGCGGCTAGGTGGTGCAGTGAATAGAGCGCCGGCCCTGGAGTCAGAAGGACCTGAGTTCGGAGCCAGCCTCCAACACTTAATCCACACAAACGAAAACCTAACTGTGTGACCTTGGGCAAGTTACTTAACCCCAATTGCCCTGAATGGGCGGCTAGGTGGCACAGTGAGTAAGAACGCCGGCCTCGGAGTTGGGGTGACCTGAGATCAGATCCGGACTCAGAAAATGAGCACCCACGCATAAATAATGACTAGCTGTGTAACCTTGAGCAAGTTACTTAACCCTAATTGCTTTAAAAAAAAAAAGAATGCTTGAAAGTCCTTTATTCCACTGAATGACCAAATTTACCCCTGAAACAGGATACTCAGTTTTGCTGGGTAGGTGATTCTTGGTTTTAATCCCAGGCCCTTTGTCCTCCAGAAAATCATATTCCATGCCCTTCAATCCCTCAGTATAGAAGCTGCCAGGCCCTGTGTTATCCTGATTGTGTTTCCACAATATTGAAATTGTTTCTTCCTGGCTGCTTGTAATATTTTCTCCTTGATCTGGGAATTCTGGAACCTGGCAACAATATTCCTAGGAGTTTTCTTTTTGGGATCTTTTTTAGGAAGTGATCTGTGGATTCTTTCAACCTCTATTTTGCCCTCTGGTTCTAAAATATCAGGGCAATTTTCCTTGAGAAATTCTTGAAGGATGGTTTCTAGATTCTTTCTTTGATCATGGTTTTCAGGTAGGCCAATAATTTTTAGATTGTCTCTCCTGGATCTATTTTCCAGGTCAGTGGTTTTTCCCATGAGATATTTCACATTGCCTTCTCTTCTTTCATTTGTTTGGATCTGTTTAACAGCATCTTGATTTCTCATAAAGTCACTAGCTTCCATTTGCTCCAGCCTAATTCTGAAGGAATGATTCTCCTCAGTGAGCTTTTGAGATTCTTTTTACATCTGGCAAATTTGGCTTTTTAAGGCATTCTTCTCCTCATTGCCTTTTTGACCCTCTTTTGCCATTTGAGTTAGTCTATTTTTAAGGTGTGATTTTCCACAGTCAGGCTGTTGATTCTCATTTCACACTTTTCTTGCATCTTTCTCATTTCTCTTCCCAATTTTCCCCCCACTTCTCTTATCTGCTTCTTAAGGTACTTTATGGCCTGTAGCCAGCTTGTATTTTCACTTGGGGCTTTTGGAGCAGGATTTCTGACTTCATAGTCTTCCTCCTGTTCCATGTTTTGATCCTCTTTGCCCCCCAAATAGGTGTCTAATGTTGTATTTTTCTGTTTATTTTGTTTCCTTTCCTAGGCTTGTTGCCACTCAATTACTTGATTTTTGAGCTTCTTGCCACAGTAGGACTTTGCCACCAGCCAGGGGAACTTCTGTCCCAAATGTTGGGGTTTTCTCAGCTTCCAGAGGTATTAGTTGGGTGGCCTCTGTGAAGCCTCTACACACTCTGGCAAGCTGGTCACACACCCCAAAACCTCCACCCCAGACTCTAATCCAGATCCAAGAAGGGTAAAGCAAAAATGCTTATTCCCCCAGACTGATCACTGGATCCCCCTATAGTTCGCAGGCCAAGAGCTGAAGGTGCAACTCGGCAACGTGGCACAAGCTGAGCATGCTCCTCAGCAGCTTCTCACCCCCGGGGGAAGAAGCTGACACATCCTCTCAGCTGGTCCCAAAGTCCATAGGGCACTGACCTCTCACTTTGTTGTAGGCATCTATGTGCTGATAATTCTGGATACTCCACAGCTGCTGGTGTTATGGGGTCCCTCCAGCCCGCTGCTTGTCTGGTCATTCTTGGGCTAAAACCATTACTCCTGCGGGCCTGGGCTAGGCTCCCAGAGCACTGCACTGGCCACTTCCTGCCAGGCTACAGGGATATCCTCAGCAGGAGGTTAGCTTCTCTGTGTCATTTTGTGGGTTCTGGAGCTCCAGTGGTCATTCAGAGTCCCCCTTTTACATAATTTTGAAGTGGAGTGGTCTGGAGTTCCACAGAAGTGCAGTTTCTACTCCACCATCTTGACTCTGCCCCCAATAGTCTGTTTATTATAGGACCATTTCATACAGAGCCAAAGATGCAAGGAGATCACAATGTTTTTATGCCCCCCCAAGAGAATGTAGACAACCCAAAAGAATGTAGACAATGTAGAATGATTGTACATCAAAGGAATACAGATAATGTAGAAGGAGACTCCCTTAATCCTCTTTACTATTTACCCTTGCTTAAGATTAGTTACTTATTAGGGTATTATTCTAAAACCATATCTGGAGGCATAAACAAAAAAGATTACATGCCCTCTTGCTTCTCTGCCAGGTACCCTTTGTAGATAACTGTATAGGACAGGGGAATATACCTTAGTGAGGTCAAGGGACCCCAAAACGTCCCCTACATAATACATCCTCCTGCTTCTCTGCCCTATAGCCTTTCAGATAATAATATAGGGGAGGGGAACATTTCATTAGGGAATCCAAGAAACTTCTGAAAGTTTTCTACAGATCAGTTTTATGTATGAACAATCCACTTATAGTCTATGACTTCTTCACCTATACCTCTTATCCTTAAATTCCTTTGAAGCTCAAATCAAAAGTCATTCTCTAGATGAAGCTTTTCTAGTTTTCTCCTGGTGCTAATATTGCTTTCTCCCAAATTAGCTCATATTTGTGGTTTTTTTTTTTTTTTAAGCAATTGGGGTTAAGTAACTTGCTCAAGGTTACACGGCTAATCATTATTTATGTGTGGGTGCTCATTTTCTGAGGCCGGATTTGATCTCGGGTCATCCCAACGCCGAGGCCGGCACTCTTACTCACTTCGCCACCTAGCTGCCCCTTTTAGGGCAATTGGGGTTAAGTAATTTGCCCAAGGTCACACGGCTAGGTTTTTGTTTGTGTGGGTTAAGTGTCTGAGGCCGGATCCGAACTCAGGTCCTTCTGACTCCAGGGCTAGCGCTCTACTCACTTCGCCACCTAGCCACACCCATATTTGTGTTTTTCTAGATGGACAGCTGGTTACACTCATAGCTTATGTAGGAAGTATCTGGATCAAGAGTCAGATGAAGAAGTCTCATGATTATACACTTTTGAGAATGAATATATCCCATTGATTTTTCCCTGGACTGAGACCCAAATTTATGTCAAAAGAGGGGAAAAGAATAATCCAAATACTACTCTGTTCTTGCCTAATGCTCCTCTGTAGACTTCCCATGTGAATGGAGGCCAACCTAAGAGTCTGAGTCAACACCAACATTCATCATGGACCATCCCTTGATCCAAGAGTAGCAGTATAGGTTTATCAGTCTGAGAATACCAAATCTGAAGATTTCATAGCAGTCAATCAGCCAATAAAAATAGTTTCTCAAGTACTTATGTATCAGTAACTATTCCTTGGAGATCCAAAGATATTCCTATACTCAAGGAGCATTTTCCTTAGGAAATGCCTCAATTCCTAAGTCACTAGGGGATCATCCAAATTGAACTTCTCTCCCACCCGTTCTTGTGATGGTAGGTTCAAGGCTTGTTTCATATTCTTTGCATTCTCTAGCTTGCCATTCACATAATCTACTATGATGTTTATATACCAAATCCTCAATTGGCTGCTTGTTGGTACCTTCAGTAATCTGACTAGGTCTTAATAAATGCCACTATTTCACCAAGGTGCCTGAGGGTGAACTACTTGGATTGGAAATGGAAAAGATCACAGCTTCTATATCAATCAGTAGTAGGATTGAGCCAATAAATATCCACTACATTTACAACCTGGGTAAAATGGGGAGACTTAATATTAAAAAAATCCCAAGTGGATGCAGTAGATATTCCCATTTTGTCCCTACCCCCGTTTACGGAGATTGGAACTTTAATTAAATTGGTATATAGAGAACATGTCAGTGAGGAATTCTCACAGCCAATCCATATTGGCAACTTCTTTACAACTTAAGGACTTAGAGAACTGAAGCTACGGAGAATTAAATGACTTGTTCAGGCTTATGCAGTGAATATGTGAGAGAAATACCACTTGAACACAGGTCTTCTTGACTCCCAGGCAAGCTTGAAATGTATTAAGCCCCAGTGCTTCTTAACTTTCTGATAATGTTAACATAATACAACAGTCACATTTAGTGAAAATTGATGGTTGTTATATATGACAGGGGTTGCCCAAACGTCGTGTGCTAATATCCTCGGTCCTTCTATGTTGCATAGTTCTGAGTGTAGGCCAATTTTCTATTAAGCATGGCTTATGATCTCTAATGAGATCTAGCTGAACTGGAGCAGGCTCTCTTGGTTTCTAGTGACACTAATTAAGAATATGTCTTAGAGACACATGGGTGTGACTTAAAAAATCTCTATCTGTAATTAATACTATTTATAGATTTTTTTCAATGTTAAGTAACTGCACATGCATTGGTATACATGCATTGGGAACAATTGAACAATTGTAATTTCCATTCTTATCAGTATTGTTATTTGGCCCCTTAGTGTCCATTGAACTTGCAGTCTGGTTAAGATAGGGAGGCTTAGTATAAAAAATATAAAGTTACTAGTATAATATTTTATGTAGGAATCAAGTGGGTCAATTTGGTTTGGTCCAGATGCTCTTCAGGAACAAACGTTTTGATCATTGCTCTCTGAGATACAAGTCTTACCACTTATCTGTAGTAAACATGACCCTTGGTAAAGCCAATATTGCAAAGTAGAAACAGCGCATCCAAGGCACTCTCCCCACAGATTACCTCCAAACTATGTAAAATGGGACTCTAAACAACTTTTGGAGCCCCAGCACCCACAGAATGACACAGAGAAGCTAACCTCCTGCTGAGGACAGTCCAGCAGCCCTGCAGAAAGGACCAGCTCAGCTCTCTGGGAACCTGCAGTGCAGTTCGAGGAGAGCCGAGCCCAGTTCCCCCTGAGGTGCGGTTTTAGCCCCAGGGAGGCCGGGCCAACAGCCGGCTGAAGGGACCCCAGAACACCAGCTGCTGTGGTGATTCCAGAAGTATCAACACAGACATGACTAAGACAAAGTGAGAGGTTAGTGCCCTATGGACTTTGGGACCAGTATTTGGGGAATGCTTCAGCTTCCTCCCCAGGGGGCTAGAAGCCACTGAGGAGACACGCTATTTTGTAGTTTTCAGTGGCAGCTCCAGCTCCTGGCCTTTGAACTGTAGGGAGATCCAGCAATCAGTCTTGGGGGGTAATTGCTCTTGCTTTAACCTCCCTGGATCTGGATTGTGGTCTGGGGGGGAGGTTGTGGGGTGGGTATCCAGCTTGCCAGAAACAGAAGTTGTTCCCCCCCATGTTTGGGACGAAAGCTTCCCTGTCTGGTGGCAGAGTCCTACCGTGGCAACAAGCCCAAAAGTCAAGTAATTAAGTGGCAACATGCCAAGGCAAAGGAAACAAATTAAACAGAAAAATGCAACATTAGACTCTTATTTTGGAGGCAAAGAGGATCGAAGCATAGAACAGGAAGAGGACTGTGAGGTCAGAAGTCCTGCTCCAAAAGCCCCAAAGGAAAATATGAGCGGGTTACAGGACATAGAGGATCTTAAGAAGGATTTTAAAAATCAAATAAGAGAAGTGGAGGAAAAATTGGGAAGAGAAATGAGAAAGATGCAGGAAAAGTATGAAATGAGGGTCAACAGCCTGACTGAGGAAAACAACACCTTAAAAATAGACTAACTCAAATGGCAAAGGAGGACCAAAAGGGCAATGAGGAGAAGAATGCCTTTAAAAGCCAAATTTGCCAGATGGAAAAGAATCTCAAAAGCTCACTGAGGAGATTCATTCCTTCAGAGTTAGACTGGAACAAATGGAAGCTAATGACTTTATGAGAAATCAAGATGCTGTTAAGCAGATACAAACAAATGAAAGAATAGAAGGCAATGTGAAATATCTCATGGGAAAAACCACTGACCTGGAGAATAGATCCAGGAGAGACAATTTAAAAATTATTGGACTACCTGAAAGCCATGATCAAAGAAACAACCTAGAAATCACCCTTCAAGAAATTCTCAAGGGAAATTGCCCTGGTGTTTTAGATCCAGAGGGCAAAATAGAGGTTGAAAGAATCCACAGATCACCTCCTGAAAAAGATCCCAAAAAGAAAACTCCTAGGAATATTATAGCCAGGTTCCAAAATCCCCAGATCAAGGAGAAAATACTACAAGCAGGCAGGAAGAAACAATGTCAATATTGTGAAAACACAATCAGAATAGCACAGGACCTGGCAGCTTCTACACTGAGGGATTGAAGGGCATGGAATATGGTATTCCAGAGGGCAAAAGAGCTGGGACTGAGCCCAAGGGTCACCTACCCAGCAAAACTGAGTATTTTGTTTCACAGTAAAATATGGTCATTCAGTAGAATAGAGGACTTTCAAGCATTCCAGAGGAAAAAACCTGAGTTGAATAGAAAATTTGACATCCAGACACAAGAAGCAAGAGATGCCTGAGAAGGTAATCAGGGAAAAGAAATCAAAAGGAACTTATTAAATTTAACCTATTTACATTCCTACATGGAAATACAATAACTGTGACTGATGAAACCCCTCTCAGTATGAAAATAATGGAAGAAGGGTATATAGTCATTTGAATACATATGTAAATGGGTGTATATATGTTTACAGTTATACATGGATAGAGGGAATAGGTTGAATTTGTTGGGAAGGTATGATACTTAAGGGGTGAAATTATGAGGTGATAGAGGCAAGTGGCAAGAGGAGATGGGGAGAGACAGGATAGGGTAAACTATCTCATGTAGAAGAGTCAAGGGGAAGCAGTTGCAGCAGAGGGGAAGAATAGGAACGCAAAAAGGCAAAAGCACATTCTCATTGAATTTGGTTCAGGGAGAGAATGACATACATACTAAATGGGGTATCTCAACCTGCAGCAGAATAGGGGGAAGGGGGATGAGAGGAGGGATGATGGATGGGAGGGCATCCTTGGGGGGAGGGGAGGTTGGAAGAACCCACTATAGAAGAGCGACAGGATCAAGTAGGGAATGGATCAGGTGGGGGGTGGGATGGGTGGGAGGGAATTATAAGCAGCCTTGTACAATATATCTACTATGATAATGTTTTGCATAACTAGACATGTACAACATATACTGAATTACTTATCTTCCCAGAGGGAATGTGTGACAAGGGAGGAATGGAATGGATCTGAAATTAGAGGTCTTAAAATTAAATGTTTCAAATATATATAAATACTATTATTAATATTCTTTTGCTTATAATTGGGAGATAAGATATGCAGGCATTTGGGCACAGAGATTCACTTTGCTCTAATGGAAAAGTCGAAGTGGGGTATGGGAGAAGATATGGGAGAGAGCAGATTGGATGAGATGATATCTTGTGGGACTGCTATTCTGAGATGGTGGGTAGGGGTAAAAATGTAACAAAATCTGGCAGAAATGAATGATGTAAAACAGAAGTTAATAAAGCATTTTTTTAATTATGAAAAAAATAAAAAAAAATCATGACTCTTAACTGGAAATACTTGAGAGGTAAATTTCAGTGCTAGTCAGGTCCCATCTTCATTGATGGAATTTTTCTTTGCTATATTGGAATAAGTAATATATAAAGAAGGAAAAGGATTTCAACATGATTAAAAATATTTATAGCAGAATATACACAAAATCTTATTGTAGTGTACAACTATTCAAGGGAAAAAATGTTGACAAAAATAAGTCTCAAAATTGACTGACGTATCCCAAAAGATAAAAGGTTAAGAGAGGAACTGAATGATACCTGTACTTCTTGTAAAGGGGTGCTACAAATGAATGTCATTCAAAATAAGACAATGAGAGATGGCAAAACAGATTCTGTATTACACTTTTATTAGGGCTGTGAACTGAAAGGTTAGAAAAGACAGAAAAAATCAACAATAGAAGTAAACTTAAGGCATTTGAGACTATGTAGGATAATAGAAGAGGGGAAGAAGGAAAAGAGATAAAGGAAATGAGGGATACTCCATGTGAAGAAACTAGGGTAAGATTAGTGTAAAATGGAGGGAGTGATATCCACCAGGACTAAGTGCTGATATAAAAAATGAATGGAATATACCATAAAAGAATTTAATAGAAGAAAAATAAATAACAATCAGACAGCAACAAAATTTGAATGGATTAACTTTTCCAAATCAACAGAAGAGAATGGCAGAATGGATAAAGAGATGAAAATAGTAGGGGGATGGCTACAGGATGACAAGCACACAAATACACTGTTGGTTGAACTCCAAATTGGTCTAACTTTTCTGGAAATCAATGTTTAATTTATATGGGAAATATTTCTAAAACCAGAATTGTATTTTATTTATGATCAAATGATAAAAAATAAAATTAAATATCAAAAGCAGCAAGAAAAATAATAAATATCAATAATAATAAAGTCTCATTAATGCCAAAACATTCACCATAATAATATATGTATTATCTATAACTGGAAATAATGTAAGTGTCCAGTAATTAGGTAATGGCAACAAATTATATAACATAAATGGAATGGAATACCATTGCATCTTGAGGAATGATTAATATGAGGAATTGAGAAAAACACTAACCAATAAGGGAAGACTTATATGAACTGATACACATTAAAGAAAATAAAATAGAAGAACATTCTGCACAATCAGTGCAATAGTAATAGTTGAAGATAATACTAGATGCCAACAAATGTAACGATCAGCAATAGTTTCAGATGACTGATTTAATATGTTTCTTTCCTCTCTAAAGAGAGGTGATTGAATGCATGCATAGAATATTACATACTCTTACATGAAGACTCATGTGTAATTGGAACATTCTGATGAATACCTTTTGTTGCAGTTGATGTTGTAAGGAAGAGTACTCCTCGGACATAAAGGGAGGGGATGATTTCAATTTAAGCAACAAAATGCATTAATAAAGCATTAAACATAAATATATTTTTCACCAAACTGTCACTTCACAGACATAAATAGCTAGTTACTAAATTGCATCATCCCCTCCTATGAAATGTCCCTTTTCCAACTATTATCATCTTAGTTCAGAGCATCAATATTTCATATCTGGATTTCTGAAGAAGCTGCAAAAAAATTGAAAATCTTCTGCTTCTAATCCATTCAGTTGGACTAAGCTTGCTTAGCTATCCCTTTCAATGTGTCAGTTCCTTGCTCTAAAATCTTCTGTAACACAGTTTTAACACCATGTGGCATTGCTGTCTTCTATTGTTTGCATCTCTTTTATATTTGTTTTTTCCTTCTGACTTGGCTGAGTGTTACTTGAAACACAGGTACCATATTAGAATTGTGTATCCTTTATAGTGCCCTACATAATGCTCAATACATTTTGGAAACTGAACTCATAACTGTTGGTTGATTGTCTGGTAGTAGTTCATCTGATTAGAAGGACTACATTTACTCTAAAGCTTCTTGCCTCAAGGATAGGCACAGGACTGAATAGAATTCCAATAAAGTACCTGGGCAAAGGTAGAATTAGCCACAGGTTTAGAAAATAGAGAAGCAACTGAGCCTGTTGCCCAGAGAATCTTTGCATGCCTCTGATTTTCCAAACACAGAACTTTAAAGAGTAGCAGAATGAAGCAAGGAAACATGTACTTAGTTGGACTGCTTGCATTGAAGATTACACTCACTTTTGGGGGGCAGAAAGGGGTTTCTGGAGACTGGAAAAAATGAATAGCCAAAAGTCCAACTCTTATGTGCAGAGAAAAAATTTCCTGCTGGTAGGATGAGGTGGATGGCTTTACACCTTCCCTTCTGGCTAATGGGACTAAGTAAAGGAGAGCCAAGGTGATATCTCTCTCTGTTATTGAAGCAGTAAAAAGCAAGAGATGCTTCAGGGAAAATATTCCCAACCTTTAGTTCAAGAATGCAAGATAGACCTTAGAATTCTCTCTTCCCTTCAGAGCAATACATCTCCAGTGATTTGTTCCTTCTGCCCCTGAGTTTGTTTAGAGATAAGACCCTACACTCCTGAGTGGAATATGTGGTTGTTTACCTATTTCCTATATATTTTTGTGTGTGTGTGTCCAGATGTTTTAATATTAAAATGAATGTTCCTTGTTTGGATATAACAATGAGGTTGTGTGACTGAGTTTAGATGATATTTGAGTTTCCCAGTGTATGTGCAAGGCTGCTGTAAATACACACACATGCACATATATGCATGTGTATATGTACAATATGTACATATTGTATATGTATTGTACATATACATATTGTATATGTAGTTTTATATAGTAGGAAGTAGTTCATGACCAAACAATGACTAGGAATACATACACACATATATGTATGCATGTAAGAAATATAACAAAATGTATATTACATAAAATATCATATATAATATAAATATAACATATGTATATGTGTAAATATATGTGTATGTGCATGTTTGTGTACATATTTTCTTTCTGATTAAGAGTTGAATAGGGAGCTAAAAGAGGACAGACATTCAAAGATCACAGTCAGTTGGTCAAGGTGACCTGTCTGATATGATGGATATTGGAGAAAAAAGATGAAAGTCCTTTACCAGGTCTCAGACTTCTGAATGAGATATGTAGCACTAGAGAGAAGAGGTTCTAAAGGTTTATGAGGAACAGTTGTGATCAATGAATTCTACAATGATAGAATTAGGATTGGATTAAAATCAAGGTCCTAATTCAATTCAGTCCAAGAAGAATTAAGTGCTCACTTTGGGCAAGGAATTAGGGATCCAAAGAATCAATATCAAACTATAAGAAAATTTGTAAACCATGAATTGTTTAATTTTTCTTACCTCACCTTTAGTCTCTCTTGTGTTTTCCTTCAGTGTTTCTTAGAAATTTTCTTTAGAAAATAATTAAATTTGTGCTTTTGTCAGATATATAATGGAAGGAATGGAACCAAATGAAACCCCTCAATTGTTCATTTGAAAAGAATATGAGATTCAGGGAATCTCAGAAAATCACAAGGGGTCTTGTATTTTTTGGTAGAAAAGAAATTATATTAGATATGAACTCCAGAAGTTCTGTTGTGTTGTATGCCACCTTGATCAGTTTAGACATCATAAGCCCTGCTCATCAGAGGAGGAGAAAAAAGGAGGAGGAAGAAGGAAAGGAGAGAGAGAGAGAGAGAGAGAGAGAGAGAGAGAGAGAGAGAGGGGGGGGGTGGGGAGAGAGAATATCACTTCAAGTCTGTCAGAATGAAGCTCAGGACCTATTGAACATTTCACAACACTTAGTTCTGAGTAATCTTGATTAGTCTCATGATTATAAACCCAAAGCTATAGCCCATATAGAATGACAGTTACAGGATATCTGGAGTGCAATATGGAAATTGATTCCAGTTGTGGTATACCAATAATCATTAAAATTGTCTTCCACAATGTCATCTTACAAAGAAAATATTGACGAGGTTATCATTTATTCTTCAAAATTGCACTGATCACCCAGTGTATGTTTCAGGAAGCTGCATTGTGAGTCCAATTAGTATATTTCCTTCATGAAGAAACACTTTCACGCATCTTTTTAAAAGTGTTATATGAAGGGCAACTAGAACGAATATGTCTCTACCACTAGTTACCAGAGTTCAAAGCCTTCATTCTATTTAAGTTGCTTGACTATAGGGAATTATCAATATATTTTCTTGGTTCTCCAAGGAAATGATGGTTTCAGAGAGGAAGCAAGGAACCTGATTGAACCATTGTTCTTAGGGCACTGGGATCTGATTGTTATTTTTTTTTCTTTTTTTTTACCAAATATTTCCTAGAACCAGGCCTCCATGTCACTTTTAGGCCATTTCCAAACCATGCTAATTTTTTATCCTTTGCCTTCCTCCAGCTCCATCTATATATCTCATTGATGTGTTATTGTCTATGATTAAAATGTAACCTCCTTTAAGTCAAAGACTGTCTTGTTTGGTTATATTTATAACCCTAGAACATAACCTAATGCCTGGCAGACTGTTAGTGCTTTATCATTCATCTTCATTCATTCATTCATAATTTAAGTATGGATATGTGAAAGTTTTGTTGTTGTTCTAAATGGAAAAAGTGGACAGAGATTTAAAGCATCTACTCAAACCAGCTACATAACTGCATAGGGTTGTACCAATTACACCAATAATAAAATCAGATAGCTAGTTGAGACTTTGTGATAGGTAAAATTGCACTATTAGGAAGCCATGTAAATAGCTACCATATGAAGTTGTCAATTACTTGCTGACCCTGTTGAGTAAGATCTTTAAAGATTTCAACCCAAGTCAAGTTTTTAATATCTGGTTGTTTACAACACTTGCCAAGGCAATGCTCTATTCTTTACTCATTGAGATGCATTCCAAATTCAGCATCGTCAGTATGATGATCCTCTGAATTTTTCAGTATTTTCCTAAGGTCTTACTTTTTAGACATTCAGATACTAGACTTGGCATAAGGAATACTTGGGCTTATAATCCTACTCTTTTTTTTTTTTTTTTGCCTTTTGGAGGGCAATTGGGGTTAAGTAACTTGCCCAAGGTCACACGGCTAGCTTTTTGTTTGTGTGTGCATTAAGTGTCTGAGGCTGGATCCGAACTCAGGTCCTTCTGACTCCAGGTCCGGCGCTCTGCTCACTGCACCACCTAGCCACCCCAATATAATCCTACTCTTTACATGTGCTAATATAGTTACTGAAACTCTAGGCCTTAGGTAACTTCCTAAAATGTATCTGCTATTATATATATATATTGGAATCTATAATCCATGGGCTGGGCTCCCACTGATGAATTAACAAATCTTTGATATATCCTGATAATTAGATCAGCAGAAGAAAAAGACATGGGACCCCTTTGCTTGTGTATGGGTAATGGGGAATGGGAAGATCTTCCCAGCCCATTAATAGGCTTCATGTGGAACCCATTAAGGGAAACTTGATTAGGGGAGGCTTGTTTTGTAGGAGTTTTGCTAAAATAAAATACCTTTACAGAGTAGAGAGAGCACTTCCAAGGTGCTCCCCACCACACAACTTCCAAATAATGTAAAAGGTGGACTCTGTGCAACTTCTGAAGCTCAAACACCCACAGAACGACAGAGAGAAGCTAACCTCCCGCTGAGGACAGCCCAGCAGCCCTGCAGGGAGCAACCAGCACAGCACAGTCCGGGAGCTGAGCCCAGGCCCACAGGAGTCACGATTTTAGCCCCAGGGTGACCCAGCAAGCAGCTGGTTAGAGGGACCGCAGAACACCAGCAGCTGTGGCGATTCCAGAATTATCAGCACAGATATGCCTAGGACAAAGTGAGATGTTAGTGCCCTATGGACTTTGGGACCAGTATTTGGGGAACGAGTTGGCTTCCTCCCTTGGGGGTGAAAAGCAGCTGAGGAAATGCAGCACAGAGGCCATTTTGCAGCTTCAGAGGCAGCTTCAGCTCCTGGTCTGCGAACTGTAGGGAGATCTAGCAATCAGTCTGGGGGTTAATCGCTCTTGCTTTAACTTGCTTGGATCTGGATTGTGATCTGGGGGGGGGCAGTCTGGGGTGGATATCCAACTTGCCAGAGCGGGTGGAGGCTTTACAGAGGCCACCCAACCAGTGGAAGTTGTGAAGACCCTAAAGTTCGGGACAGAAGCTCCCCTGTCTGGTAGCAGAGTCCTACTGTGGCAACAAGCCCAAAAGTCAAATAATTAAGTGGCAACAAGCCTAGTCAAAGGAAACAAAATAAACAAAAAAATGCAACATTGTACTCCTATTTTGGGGGCAAAGAGGATCAAAGCATGGAACAGGAGGAGGACTGTGAAGTCAGAAGTCCTGCTCCAAAAGCCCCAAATGAAAATACAAGCTGGCTACAGGCCATAGAGTACCTTAAGAAGCAGATAAGAGAAGTTGGGGGAAAATTGGGAAGAGAAATGAGAAAGATGCAAGAAAAGTATGAAATGACAGTCAACAGCCTGACTGAGGAAAATAACACCTTAAAAAATAGACTAACTCAAATGGCAAAAGAGGCTCAGAAAGGCAATGAGGAGAAGAATGCCTTAAAAAGCCAAATTTCACAGATGGAAAAAGAATCTCAAAAGCTCACTGAGGAGATTGATTCCTTCAGAATTAGACTGGAGCAAATGGAAGCTAATGACTTTATGAGAAACGACAATGCTGTTAAACAGATGCAACAAATGAACGAATAGAAGGCAATGTGAAATATTTCATGGGAAAAACCACTGACCTAGAAAATAGATCCAGGGGAGATAATTTAAAAATTATTGGACTACCTGAAAGCCATGATCAAAGAAAGAACCTAGAAATCACCCTTCAAGAAATTCTCAAGGAAAATTGCCCTGATGTTTTAGACCCAGAGGGCAAAATAGAAGGTTGAAAGAATCCACCGATCACCTCCTGAAAAAGATCCCAAAAAGAAAACTCCTAGGAATATTATAGCCAGGTTCCAGAATTTCCAGATCAAGGAGAAAACACTACAAGCAGCCAGGAAGAAACAATTTCAATATTGTGGAAACACAATCAGAATAGCCCAGGACCTGGCAGCTTCTACACTGAGGGATCAAAGGGCATGGAATATGATATTCCAGAGGGCAAAAGAGCTGGGATTAAAACCAAGAATCACCTACCCAGCAAAACTGAATATCTTGTTTCAGGGGGAAATATGGTGATTCAGTGGAATAGAGGACTTTCAAGCAATCTTGAGGAAAAAAACCAGAGTTGAATAGAAAATTGACATTCAGATACAAGAAGTAAGAGATGCTTGAGAGGGTAATCAGGGAAGAGAAATCAAAAGGAACTTATCAAAGTTGAACTATTTACATTCCTACATGGAAAAACAATAATGGTGTCTGATGAAACCTTCCTCATTATGAAAATAATTGAAGAAGGGTATATGGGCATATGAATACATATGTGAATGTGTGTATATATATGTTTACAGGTATACATGGATAGAGGGCACAGGTTGAATTTGGTGGGAAGGGATGATACTTAATGGGTGAAGTTAAGAGGTGAGAGAGGAAAGTGAGAAGAGGAGATGGGGAGAGACAGAGTAGGGTAAACTATCTCATGTAGAAGAGGCAAGGGGAAGTAGTTGCAGGGGAGGGGAAGAACAGGAAGGCAATAAGGCAAAAACATATTCTCATTGAATTTGGCTCAGGGAGGGAATCACACACATACTAAATGGAATATCTCATCCAGCAGAAGAGTAGGGGGAAGGGGGATGACAGGAGGGGTGATGGATGGGAGGGCATTCTGGGGGGAGGGGAGCTTGGAAGTACCCACTTTCAAAGAGGGACAGGATCAAAGTAGGGAATGGACCAGGTTGGGGGTGGTATGGGTGGGAGGGAAATATACGCAGTCTTTTACAATATATCTACTATGGTAATGTTTTGCATAGATATACATGTACAACACATACTGAATTGCTTATCTTCCCAGAGGGAGTGGGTGACAAGGGAGGAAGGGAGTGGATCTGAAATTTGAAGTTTAAAATTAAATGTTTCAAATATATATACAAATACTATTATTTATACTATTTTGCATGTAATTGAGAGATAAGATGTGCAGGCATTTGGGCACAGAGATTCACCTTGCCCTAATGGTAAAGTCGAAGGGGGTATGGGAGAAGATATGGGAGAGAGCAGAATGGATGAGGGGATATCTTGTGGGACTGCTATTCTGGGGTGGTGGGTAGAGAAAAAATGGGGAAAAATTGTAACTCAAAATCTGAGGTAAATGAATGATGTAAACCAGAAGTTAATAAAGCATTTGTTAAAGAATAAAAAAACCCACCTTTTCACACCTTTTGCTAATTTCTGTTTGTTACTGGGTCAATAGGGTTGTGATGCCCTCTGGCTCTAAAAAGGGTATGTAATACTCTGAAATTAGCATTTAGCTTTAGGGTTCACTCATTGGAAGAGTGTTCTTTTGATTTGACTAGATGAGCCTCTGGACAACCATTAAGGAGCCTCCCCACTCCCCTGGCTTTGAAAAACCCAGATGTTGGTGTTTCTCTCTCTGGTATGTATGTATTGCCTTGGTCAGACAGGTGGATTTGTGTGTTTATTTGTGCTAATTCCTCCGACAGAAGCCCTGTCTTTTGGTCTTTATTTTTCTATTTGTATTTTCTCTGAAGTTTAGGGTGTTGACTTTTCCCCTGAACTAGTGAATGTTATTTAAAAATATTGTTGACCCTTTAAACAGCTCTCTTTCTTAGTAAAGCAGATCTAAGATCCTGTGCCAGCAGCCATCCTGGGTATGCTAGTGTGGTTGCCCATATAGCTTATTGCTCAGTTGTCTTTGGTACTGTCTGACTCTTCATGACCCCATCTTGGTTTTTCTTGGCAAAGATACTGGAGTAGTTTGCCACTTCCTCCTCCAGTTCATTTTAAAAATGAGGAAAACTAAGGTAAAAAAGGTTAAATGACAAACAAGGAGGCTAGATTTGAACTCTGTAAATTGAATCTTCCTGACTCTATCCCTGTCACTCCATCCACTGCATCTCCTAGCTGCCCTATCTTTGATTACCCAAAGATGAATGCATCTTGCTTTTTTCCCCTAATAATTTTGATTCAATTTTAAATAATTTTATAGGTTAAAACATCATTTTACACATATTATTTTATTTTATTCTTGCAATAATCCTATGTTAGCCTATATTATCTAGAAGATTTGATGCCAGAAGATAGCCATGGCCCACCTCTTCAAACTGATTAAATAATGCTGGATAAAGGATTGCCATGTATCTGAAACAGTGTGTTGGAGACAAAAGAGAAATTGTTAGAGGAATGTGTCATTCACAAAGCATTAATCTGAGTTATCTAGTCATAAAGGATGTTCTAATGAGAGAAATCATGTTGTTATTCCAGAAAGTGATTGTCACATTCTTCTGGTCATACTAATTCAGGAAGTATTTAATTGAAATCATTGACAAGAAGTTATATCCAAAGGCTCTGGAATGCATAAGAATGAATATCAGAAATAATCTTTGCATTTGATGTCTTGATTTAGATGGCTTTTCTGGAGAAAAAGTGAAGACTAGTTACTGAAATGATTTAAAGAATTAACTTTGTATTTCAATTACAATACACAAAAGTGCTATCCAAGTCTCTCATTACTGTTTTGTTTCTTACTATAATAGCTAATTGAAAGTTGGCCTTAAAATGTTATAGAATTGCTATTATTACTATTATAAAACTTTTAGTATTAAAAAATCTTTTTATCAAATAAAATTTCACTCCTTCAATTCACATAAAAAGTAGCTACTGCTGATTTCTTAATGTCTTTTACCTGTGGAATATCCAGGGATGGGCAAAACAGCCTTATACTAGTTTGGCTCAAGAACTCATGGATAAATTTTGACTGTGAGCATTTACATCTTGAAAATTAATAAATGCTACAAATTGAAGTTTGATTTATTGTTTTTTCGATTGTTTAGATTTAAGAAAGTGATGGAGAAAATGTAAATTATACACATGGTACTTAAAAGTGTATCATGTGCATTTTTTCATAGACTCTGTTGTTAAACATTTACCAGTACAATACTGGGATTATCCCTCTTCAACATCCAACCTTAGATAGTCAGCAGGGTTACACTTCATTTGCTCTGCTCTTATATTTATAAGGAGGTGATTTCTTTTTTTAAAACATTGTTTTCTTTTTCAATTTTGAGTTCCAAATTCTCTCCCTCTCCCAACCTTTAGTTACCCACAGAGAAGACAAGTAATATAACATCAATTGTAGATATGAAATCATGCAAAACAGATTTCCACATTAGCCGTATCTCGGGAAAAATAGTAAAAAGAAAAAAATGAGAAAATTATACTTCAAATTGCATTGAGTTCACCAGTTCTCTCTGTTTCTATCTCTGTCTCTGTTTCTCTCTCTGACTCTTGCTCTCTCTCTGTGTCTCTCTAGTACTTTTTTCATCATGAGTCTTTTGTAATTGTCTTCAATCTTTGTATTGTTTAGAGTAGCTATTATTACAACATTACTGTTAGTATGAACAATGATCAGCTTGTTCTTCTCACTTCACTTTTCATCAGTTTACATATATATATATATATATATATATATATATATATATTGCCATGTTTTTCTGAAACCTTCCCATCATTTTTTCTTATAACACAATTGTACTCCAGCAAAATCATATGAATACAACTTGTTCAGCCATCCCAAACTGATGGGCATTCCCTCAATTTCCAATTCTTTACCACTGCAAAAAGAACTGCTATAAAAAGTTTTGTATACATTTTCTTTTTGTTTGTTCTCTTTGGGGTATAGACTCAGTAGTAGTACTGCTGGGTAAAAGGGTACTCACAGTTTTATAGCCATTTGGACAAAGTTCCCAATTGTTTTTCAGAATGGTTGGATGAGTTCACAACTCCACCCAACAATTTATTATTAGTCTACCTATTTTCTATCATCCTCTCCAGCATTTGTCATCTCTTGATAGGTATGGTAAGGTACTTCAGAGTTGTTTTAATTTGCATTTCTCTAATAAGTCATATTTTAGAGTATTTTTACATGACTATTGATAGCTGATGTTTAAAGATTTTAGTTAGAATTAGTGGCAAATTGAAAAGAAAAAAGGCATCAAAAGGCACGTCCTCTGAAGAGGCAACTAAAAAAGTACTTTGCCTTTTTGTTGTTGTTTTTGAAAGCAGGAAGCATAGATTGGGGAAATGGATATGTCTATATCTTCAGGACCAGCTTAACTAAGTTTAAACAGGCCCATCACTAGGCCATTGCGGATGAGGTCATATCTCATCACCTTCTCATCAGGTCCAGGGAGAGGTCCAGGTCCCTGATCTCCTGGTCTGTGTAGTGGTATTTACCCAAGAAGTGCCATTGCTCTCCTGCAGCCACTAGCAATAGTTCTCTCTTCCTTGGAACTGCAATCAGGGCCCATGCTCCCTTGTGACTAACCAAAAGTATTCCTCCCTGCTCTGGAACTGTGACCTAGAACTGTGAATGGACAATAGAGTTGTCAATCAATACTAGCTAGTGCCAGCAAAGGGTCACCTGTAATCTCTCTCTGACAAGTTGTCTGACACCCTTATCATCTCTGGTCTGAATGTTCTTGAAGCTACTGCTGCTGCTGTTGCTATTGCAATGTCTCCAAAGCCCACCAGTGGTATTGCCACCTGTACACTCCTTGGCTGGCCTCTACCCCAATGTCACAGACATCTCCTGGCAACCTCCTAATTTGTATTAGGGAAAATGTCTTACTCTGACCTTTTGTGGGCTCTGCCTCTCCAAAATTTTGATTTGAGGCTTTATTTTACATTTATTTGGAGGGAAATGTTGGGAGAGTTCAGCTGGGTTGTTTTCTATACTCCACAATCTATCTTGTCTCCACCCCTTAGGGTTGCCATTCTTGATGGACATGTTCACTGGGCTCATTACTGAGTACACCTACATATTCTAGGAAGAAGTGGAGATGTGAATTAAGAAATGGATCTTGGGTGGAACCAAGATGGCAGTGTAGAAGCAGGAAAACTCCATATGCCTCCTCCATAACCACCTCAAATAACTATAAAAAATTTCTCTAAAAACCTTTAGGGCTTCAGAACCCACAAAGTGACAGAGAAAATGATCCCATTCTTAGGTAAATGGTCAGCTTGATCATGACTTAGGTCACTTTGGTCTACCTGTATCTTTTGCAAGTCAACAAGACTAATATTTATTAAACACCTACTATGTGACTAGCACTTCAACAAGTCCTGAGGATACAAAGAAAGGCAGAACTAGTTCCTGCTCCTAAGAATTCTATAGTCTAATGGGTGAAAAACATGCAGAAAATGTGCACAAAAATTAGGGGTGAAAAGTTAGAGATAATCTCTTAGAAATTATTAAATGACAACATGAAAATGAAAAGTTTTCCTCAAATAAAGGATTTCTGATTTATCTTTAATAAGTTCCTCTTCACTCAAATTATTAGTTTCTGGTGGTTTGGTTATAGGTATTCTTCCTTGTATAAATAAAATAAGACTTATTATTGATGGTAGATTTGTTTATTTCATGAGGTTCTTAGAATTCATGATAATTTCTAATATATTTGGTAAGTAGTAATGGTGATTTATTGAATGTTCTTTTTGTTTGCCAGAAAACTAATTCTTTACCACCACAAGCAGTAGAAGTCACCAGAAAAACTACCAGATACCAAATAAAATTTCAACACAAGTGAAAAAGCACATGTGGTCATACCAAATTTTTCCTGATGATACATTTTATGACCAAAATAGAATTCATAGACTTCTTAAAAGTTATCTCACCATACACATAGTCAAAACTGTTTGGAGATTGGTATATAAGGTTACTGAGATTGTATGTATCGGGCACAAATAACTAAGAAGTATAAACCATTTAGAAGATAGGATTAGAAATACTAATATTGATTACCAAATGATGTCCTGAAAAGCCAGAGTAGTGTGCTTGGAAATATTAATTTTGCTGCATGACAGAACACCTATGGACATTTCCAGCCAGACAGCACATTGATCAAAAATCAATAATCAATCAGCATTTAATAATTGCCTACTATAAGGCAGGCATTATTATTTTCTGAAGAAACTGATATAAATGGGATAGAGTCTCCAACATTTGAGGAGCTTATACTCTTCTAGAGGTATAAAACTGTTTATAGATGGGTAAATACGGGACATATAGAAAATAAATACACATGAATGCAACATTAATGACTGGAAGAATTAGGAGAGGCTTTTTGAAGGAAACTTTCATGAGTTGGGCTTTGAAAAGAGCTATAGAATCAAAGATGGGAAAGGAGAGTACCCTGGGGCAAAGTCAAAGAGAGAAGACATGGCTTTTTGTGTAAGGAGAATAGCAATTAGGTCAGTTTGTCTCATATGTAGAGTACTTTATAGAGTATGTGTAATCAACCTTGGTGGGCTAGATTTGACTGAGAAGGATTTTAATCAGTATGGAGAAGAATTTTCATGTTTTCCTAAAGTCAATGTGGTTCCAATAATACTTTTTTGAACAACTGAGTGATATGATCAGAGGTACGCTTTAGGATCATGAATTTTACAGCTGCATGGAAGCTAAATTGGAGATGAGAAAGATGAGTAAGGGTGATCAAGAGGTGATGAAGGCCTGGCATAGATTCATTGTGCTTTGAGGAAAGAGAGGGAGATAGATGTGACAGATCTTGTGGAGAAGACATTGATAAGAATTGTGAACTGATGAAATTCAAAAGGTAAAAATGACTCCTAGGTCAAGAAACTGTGTGTTTAGAACAATGATGGTGCTACCATCAGGAAAATTACAAGGAAGGATGAAGTAAGCAGGGAAGATGAGATCTGATTTGAATGTAGTGAATTTGAACTGTGTATTGGACATCGAAGTGAAGAAATTCACTAAATATTTAGAGTTAGGACTGGAATTTAGTATGGAGATGTCAAATGTATATCTGTAGATTTGGATGTCATATAAATAGAGATTAGAAGGGGCAGCTAGGTGGCACAGTAAGTAGAGCACCAGCCCTGGAGTCAGAAGGACCTGAGTTCGGATCCGGCCTCAGACACTTAACACACATAAACAAAAACCTAGCTGTGTGACCTTGGGCAAGTTACTTAACCCCAATAGCCCTCCAAAAAGCAATATATATATATATATATATATATATATATATATATATATATATATATATATATATAGTTTAGAGTGACTCCAGCATGGAGTGTATGGGGTTTTCAGGGAGAACTAGCATCTTTAGCATAAGGGTTTGTTCTCAAGCCAAGTTCTCTTCAAAGTTCTTCATCCATCTGTGGCTTGCACCTTTACTTAATTCTCACCTGTGGCTCTAAGAATCTGTAGCATATGAATTGGCCACTCTTTGGCAAAACTGTCTTAGCAGATAAGCTAATACAGGGTAAGGCTAACTAACAAGTCTCAGACTCATAGGTGAGCAGAGGGATGTCTATTCCAAGTATGTGAAGACTTCCCCCAGTGGAATGGGCAGATGAGAACAATTTTTTCCAGTGACCATGAAAATGGCTGAAGCAAGCACAGTGGAGAGTTGAAGCAAGCACAAAGATGCCACAGTAATCCGCTGCCATCGCCAGTCATCCCAACTTTTGTCATTGAACTTTGATTGAGCAAAAGAGAGAGTGAGGCTGATGATTTTTTGCTATTCTGTCTCTCTAAATCCAATTCATAGGCAAGTCAAGACAACACCCATGATATCATTGGTTCTCTTCAAAAAAAAAAGATGAACAAAGGAATAAAGGTCACTAAGTGAAGGTGTAAGGAATTAAAGAAGAAATGGGAATAGTTCAAACTGAGCTTTATGTATAATAGGCCAACTAAGACAAGTTGTCTGACTTCAATGGTTACGTCCTCTACATAGGTGGCTTCCCACCCTTAATCACTTATTGACCTCATTAACTCCTCCTGAAGTTACCCCTAGATTCCTCCCACAATGTTCTGTATATAAGACCCTATCTCACACCATGTGGGAGAGCACCAGAGAATGCAATAGAATAGTGAGAGTGGAAAAGTGAGAGTACCATAGAATGCCATAGAATAGTGAAAGCACTGTGAGAGCACCATAGAATGACCTAGCACAGACTTACTCTGTGTCTAATGCAAGCAAACTTTTAATAAATTTTACTTTTCTTTGGTTGAGAAGACTCAAGTCAAATTCATTCGGCAGGACCCAGCATGTTAGTATTTTGGAGTCTCCAGAGCAACCCTAACCCTCTTAGTGGGTACCCTCTTCACTTCTGTGTGGCAGTTCAGAGGCAGAGAAGAGCACTTGTAGTTGGTCATAGAAGAGCAGGCATACGGGTCAGAATTCCAAGGCAGAGAGGAGTACTAGCCATCATAGTTACATGGGATTAGGGAAACTGGTCACAGTTCCAGGGGTGAGAGGAATACTAGTTCCTGTGACTTCAGGGGAGCAGAGGCACTGCTGGGTTAATGACCATAGCACGGATCAAAAGAGAAGTGTCAGTTCCCTGAGTCACCTTTCTCCCAGGGCAACTGAGCCACCACCTAAGGCAGGCAGTACCATTCCTCATTCCCATCTCAGTGGGCTTGGGCCTTGTGGGTTCTGCAGCGACTGGGATGGCAGCCTTGATTAAGGGGGAGACCAACTATCAGTCCTTAAGTACACAGGTAAATATTGACTTCTCCCACATAGAGGAGTCCATCTCAGCCATGGAAAGACAGGTGGACTATCTGGCAGAAGTGGTTCTTCAGAACCACAGAGGCCTTGACCTTCTTAAACAGGGTGGCCTGTGTGCAGTCCTTGGTGAGTTGTTGCTTCTTTGCAACAACTCTGGAGTGGTGAGGGAGAGTCTGAAGTTGGTAAGCCAGAATATTGCTAATGGACAGAGGGAGCTGAAAAATTCTGAGAATGGTTATCAGTCCCTGTTCCCCTGGAACACCCGCCCTAACTCACTAAATTGATATCAGCCTTGGTATTAGTATTAGTATTAGCCTCTCCTCCTGATCATAGCCCTAATTGTAGGACTGTATCTCATTGTTTTCAACAATTTGTCAAAACCAGTGTTAACTCCATTAGTGTTAATTATCAGTGGACCCCCCCCCCCCCCGAATCTTTTAGGAACAGAATTGGGAAATCTAGATGGGAATCCCTAGATGTGAACCCAGCTATGTCAAAGGTTTGACATACCTACAAGAAAGAGTAGGGAATGTTGGACCCAGCTCCACTCTGCCCTTCCCCCTTTGATTTGTCACTTTGCCCTTCCTGAATGTCAGACACAAATCCACTCACCCTTTCCTTGAGTTGTAAAACAGGCAGCCCAACCTTTCCTTCATTGATTTGTAAAACAGAGAACTCCACCTTGCTTAATCTGTAAACAGGCAGAACCCCCACCCCTTGGGTGAGAGTCCCAGCCTAGGGTTTCACGACAGCTGGAAATTCAAATGTATACTGACCAATCACTAATTATAGTTTTAAGTATACACTGACCAATCATTGGAGTTTCAGCTTACCTCACTGTAATTTCAGTTTACCTAACCTGGCTATGGAACCTCTATAAAACTGGTACATTGTCTGTGCCAAAGTGCTGTCTGATTTGGGTGACCATGTACCCCAACAGTCCCGAGGTTTCCCGAGGTAATAAAATCCACCTTTTAAATTAAAAAAAAAAGAAGAAGAGAAGTGTCAGATCATAACCCTTTGAAACACTGAAAACTTGTGAACCACCAGAGCTAGTTCTAAAAATAGCAGCTTGAAAAAGCCTAAAGCTTGGAAGAGTACCTTACTACTCTAAGGTGAGCAGAGCCCATTAATATATCAATCAAAGTCAAAACATATAGGCTGGAAAAAATGAGCAAACTACAAAAAAGAACTTTAACATAAAAAAAAAAAAAACTACTACAATGGCAGGGAAGTCTAAGTCACAAGCTTGGAAGAAGACAACAATGTGAAAACAACTACACCCAAGCCTCAATGAAAAAAAAAATTATTTTTTTTCTCCAATTACATTTAAAATTATTTTTAACATTCTTTTTTTTAAATTTTAAGTTTCAAATTCTTTCCCTCCCACTCTCCCTATTTAGAAGAGGCAAGGCATTTGATATGGATTACACATGTGCATTTATGGACAATATATTTTCATATTAGTCATTTGTGAAAGTAAATAAGAAAAATAAAGGAAGTTTAATAAGAGAGGATGCTCTGATCTTCATTGACTCCATCAGTTCTTTTCCTGGAGGTAGGCAGCATTTTTTTCCATATGGTTCAGAATTGTCTTGGGTTGTTGTATTGCTGCATAACTAAGCCTTTCAAAGTTAACGATTACACATCATTGCTGTTACCGTGTACAATGCTATTCTGGTTCTGCTCACTTCATTTTGCATCAACTCATGTAGGGGAATTACTAGGTCAAAAGGTATGAACAGTTTTCTCTATGTGGAAAGACTTGGTTATCCTACAGTCCATACTCCCCTGCTCTTGTCATTTATATGCACATACAGCAAAACTACCAGAATTATTGCTCTTAATTATGATACAATAGGGGAAAGCACACAAGTTCTCTAATCAGAGAAAGTACGTTCAAATCTTGCCTTTTATACTTATTACCTGTGTGATCACAGTCTCATCATTTAACCTCCATAGGCCTTAGTTTTCTTATCTGTAACAAAATGGTTTGTAATTAGAAGACTTCAGGGGTTTCCTCTACATTTATCATGTAGATGTTACAAACATACACCTTATATCCATGAATGAATGAGAAGACACTAATTAGGTGCCTGTTGTTTACTAGCTACTGGGAATACAAAGAGAAACATGAAATGTCTCTTCTCTCAAGAAGGTTACATTCTATTAGGAGACAACATATGTTAGGGCTGTGCTTTTTGTTTTTTTGAGGAGTGGTAAGAATGGTAAGTTGTCATGCCTTTCCCAATCAATTAACCAATAATAAATAATTAAATATTTGCTGTGTTGTAGATTTTGAACTATACACCAGGGATACAAAGACAAAAGCCAGATCACTTTGGTCTTCAAGGAACTTACATCATAACAGGAGAAACAGAATGAATATTTATGGATCTCTGTAAGACACATAGAAAATAGATACATAGGAACTATAGAGAACTTAGGAGCCAGGAGAAAGTACAAAAGCCCCCCTATAAAGTAGTGTTTTTGCTGAGTCTTGAAGAAAACAAGGGATTTCAAGAGGCAGGACTGAATAGGAACAGCAATACAGGCATGGGGGCCTGCCAGTCCAAAGGCACCAGGACAGGAAGTTCAGTATCATATTGCAGAACAGGAAGTAGCCTGACTTCTCTGGACAATAGTTGTGACAAAGAGGAATTATGAATATAGAGATGAGGAAGATAGGAAGAGGCCAAGTTGCAAAGTGCTTTGAATTCCAAACAACAATTTATATTTTTGTGTACAGGTTTTTTGTAAAACTTTGAATTTTTAAAAACATCTCTTTTTATTCATTGAAAATAGGTTAGGGGCAGAGCCAAGATGACAGAGTAGGACAAATGTGGCGTGAGCTCTCACTCCAATAACTTTAAATAGATATAAAAAAATCAGTCTAAACAAATTTTAGAGCTACAGAACACACAATCAGAGAGAGAAACAAATCTCTCCCTGAAGGCAGCCTGGAAGGTCAACAGGAAAGTTTTATCTAAGCAGTGCTGGGAGGTGAGCACAGTCCTGCATGAACTGCAATTCCAGCCCCAGGGCAGCCCAGATCAGCAGCAGCCAGAGAAGACTTCAGGAGAGAATCACCAGCAACTATGGTAGTCTCCAGATTTCTCAAACCATAAAAGCCAAAAACAAAGTAAAATGTCTGAGTGGAACTCTGTTGGAACAGAGAGGGGAACTGAAGAGCATGGTCCAGCCCCGACCCCCAGAGCAAGAAGTGTCCAGAGGCTCAGCAGCTGTGCATCCCCACCACATGACTGCCTCAGCAGCTTCTGGCCTGCAGATTATAGGGGGATGAAGCAAACATTTAGAGGGTAATCACTCTTGCTTTAACTTGATTGGATCTGGATTGTGGTCTTCGCTTATAGTCCTGGGTTGTGTGACCAGTGTGCCAGAGCTCGTGGGGGCTGTAGAGAGGGCAGCATCCTAATAGCTCCTGCAGCTGTGAAAACCCCAGCAATTTGGGACAAAGCTTTCTCCATTATGAAAGCAGAGTTCTACCATGGCAAAGAGCTCAAAAGTCAAGTAATTGGTTTGCAAAATAAGCAAGCAGAGGAAGCACAAACAGACCATAGACTCCTTTTTGGGGGACAAAAAGAATCAAACATGGAGTGGAAGACAGTGAAGTCAGAACACCTATATCAAAAGCCTCCCAAAAATATGAATTGGTTACAGGCCATGAAGGAGCTCAAGAAGGATTTTGAAAATCAAATAAGAGAAGTGGAGGAAAAATTGGGAAGAGAAATGAGAATGATGCAAGAAAATCATGAAAAGTGAGTCAACAGCCTGCTAAGGAGACCCAAAAATACACTGAAGAAAATAACACCTTAAAAATAGATTAACTCGGGGCGGCTAGGTGGCGCAGTGAATAGAGCGCCGGCCCTGGAATCAGAAGGACCTGAGTTCAGAGCCGGCCTCTGACACTTAATCCATACAAACAAAAAAACCTAGCCGTGTAACCTTGGGCAAGTTACTTAACCCCAATTGCTTTAAAAAAAAAATAGATTAACTCATATGGCAAAAGAGGCCCAAAAATCCAGTGAGGAGAAGAATGCCTTAAAAAGCTGAATTTGCCAGATAGAAAAGGAATTTAAAAAACTCACTGAAGAGAATAACTCCTTCAAAATTAGACTGGAGTAATTGGAAGCTAATGACTCTATGAGAAATCAAGATACTATAAAACAAATCTAAACAAATGAAAAAAAAAGAAGCCGATGTGAAATATTTCATTGGAAAAATCACTAACCTGGAAAAGAGATCTGGTAAAGATAATTTAAAAATTATTAGACTACCTAAAAGCCATTATCAAAAAAAAAGAGCCTAGACACCATTTTCAAGAAATTATCAAGCAAAATTTCCCTGATATTCTAGAACCAGAGGGCAAAATAGAAATTGAAAGAATTCACCAATTGCCTCTTGAAAAAGATCCCAAAAAGAAAACTCCTAGGAATATTATAGCCAAATTCCAGAGTTCCCAGGTCAAAGAGAAAATACTCCAAGCAGTCAGGAAGAAACAGTTTGGCTATTTTGGAAATAGCTTCTACATTAAGGAATTGAAGGGTTTGGAATATGATATTCTGGAGTGAAAGGAGCTAGAACTAAAACCAAAAATCATCTACCCAACAAAACCGAGTATAATGCTTCAGGGGAAAATATGGTCATTCAGTGAAATAGAGGACTTTCAAGTATTCTTGATGAAAAAAACAGAACTGAACAGAAAATTTGACTTTCAAGTACAAGAAGCAAGAGAAGCATGAGAAGGTAAACAGGAAAAAGAAACCATAAGGAACTTATTAAAGTTGAACTATTTACATTCCTACATGGAAAAACAATAGTCATAACTCAAGACTTTTCTCAGCATGAGGATAGTTGAAAGGAATATATATGCATATATATGCATACATATATATGTATGTATGTATAGGAGGGTGTAAGTGTATATAAATACATATTTTAGTGTGGGAATATGTATGTTAATGTATACATAGAGGGCACAGGATGAGTTGAATATGAAGGGGTGGTATCTAAAAAACAAAATTAAGAGGTAAGAGAGGAACTTATTGGGAGAAGAAGAAAAGGAGAGATAGATTAGGGTAAATTATCTCATATAAAAAAGGCAAGAGAAAACTGTTACAACATAGGGGGAGAGCAGGAAGGTTAAAGATAATGGGACAACCTGATTTTCATTGAATTTGGCCTAAGGAGGTAATAAAGTATGCACTCAATTGGGTATCTTACCCTACAGGAAAATAGGGGGGTATCGGATAAGAGGGGGGTGATAGAAGGGAGGGCAGATTGGGGAAGACAGCAGTTAGATGCAAGCATTTTTGAAAAAGGATAGGCTCAATAAAATAAGTGGGGGTGGGATAAGATGGAGGGAAATATAGTTAGTCTTTCACAATAAAACTACTATGGAAATTATTTGGGTAACTACACATGTACAATCTATATTGAATTGCTTATCTTCCCAGCGGGGGTGGGTGAGGAGGGAAGAAGGGAAAAAATCTGGAACCCAAAGTTTTAAAAATAAATGTTAAAGATTTGTTTTTTACATGCAACTGGGAAATGGGACATGCAGGCACTGGGATATATAAACCCATCTTGCCTTACTAGAAAGTTGGGGGAGTAAGGGTGGAGGATATAAGACAGAACAGATTGTGGGAAGGGGTATTTACTAGGCTTGATATTTTGGGTTTGGGATGGGGGAAAGACAGGGAGCAAAAAAATTGTAACTCAAAATCTTGTGGAATTGAGTATTGAAAACTAAAAATAAACAAATAAAAGTTAAAAAAAAAAAGAAAATTTTCAGACCCTTAGAAATATTTCTGAAAACAGTTGCACAAACCCCCTGATGTTTGGGACAGTAAACCCTCCATACTGGAAGCAGCATCCTACCTTAACAAAGAACTAAACAAATCTAATAATTGGCTGGGAAAATGAGCAAACAGTAGAAAAACACTCTGACCCTAGAATCTTACTTTGATGACAAGGAAGATCAAAACATACAAAAGAAGAAGACAACAAAGTCAACGTGCCTACTTCCAAAGCCTCAGAGAAAAACATATATTGGTCACAGGCCCTAGAAAAGCTTGAAAAGGATTATGAAAATCAATTAAGAGAAGTAGAAGAATAAATTGGGAAGAGAAATGTGAATGATGCAAGAAAATAATGAAAAACGAGTCAACAGCTTGCTAAAGGAGACCCCAAAAATGCTGAAGAAAATAACATCTTAAAAAAATAGAGTAACCAAAATGTCAAAAGAGGTTAAAAATCTAATGAGAACATTGCCTTAAATTCTACCCTGCAAAAGAGTCAAGGTCTTCTTACCTCCAGATTCTTAAAGGCAGATTAGACATGTAGCCAACTATATGTGTCCATATATTAAATAATTCTGAAGAATCAGAAGAAAATAATAACAAGACTTATGAATAAGTGGTCAAGCCATTTATACCATGAAGATATTTAATGATAATCTACTGTACTGAACCAGAGTCACTCTTTCCAGGTAAGTATATTTCTTGACATAAAAAACCTAGAAAAAATTGCTGTTATTTATTAAATGTTGGGAGAAAACTGTAGTCTTAAGTATTCAAATGTTGTTCCTGAAAATGGTTTCTTCCCCATCCCCACCACCAAAAATATTTATGGCACACCCATTAGGTACAATGTAATATGGTAGTATAATTAATCCCTATATAATTTCTCTTCAAACTTGAAACACCTGATTCACCTTTGCAGAGGGAGACAGTCATTTCTATTCCTTCCTAGTGCTAGGGAATCTAAGGTACAGTTGGGCTGTAATTGACTTGCCTCTTGTCATAAAGCACTATACAGCAGGGCCAAGCCTAGAGCAATCTTTTGACCTCTAGTCCAATGGTCTAGCTCCTAAGTCATAAATATCTGTTGACTGATTGATGTATGGTGACTTTTCATTGTCTTTTTAATCCCTGTGAGGCTTTAACAGTTAAAAGTTGGGCTCAGTTTCTATGTTCTTTGGCAGCCATGCATTGCCAGTGTTTGAGGGGGCAGTGGGAAACCAATTAATAAGGATTTTACATTCAGATTTTACTTTATGGTTACATAAAAGTACATATATTGTCTCAGTTTATTCTTATCCATAGAGAATGATGAAGAGCTGGCCTTGGAGTAAGGAAAACCTGATTTTAAGTCTAGCCTCTGACACATAGTAAATGTGTGACACTGGGAAAGTCACTTAACACCTTGAGATTTCAGATCATCATCTCTACAAACTGGAGAGGAGTTGTTGATGTTCATAGAGGAAGTTTCTTCTTTGTGAGTTTGCTAAATAAATGAAATCACACATCTATCTGAACACAAGAAAGAGAGCAAGGAGAGAAAAAAAAAGGAAGAAATGGAGGAATGGAGAGATAAAAGGATCATGGAAAGGAGGATGAGAAAAAAAGGACCAAAAAAGGGTGGGGGGTGGAAGAGAGGGAGAAAGGGAAGAAGGAATTAAAAAAAGAAACATCCTGAGGGAAGTAATCCAGTGATGATCCATCCACTCGCTTTCTCACATTGTTCCACATTCCTGGAATTATCTACTGTTGGAATAATTTCTTATTTCTAGGTACAGCTCAAATACTTCTCCTCTTGGAGGAACCATAATCAACTCTCCCCTCTCCACCCCCAGTTGTGTGCTGTAAATATTTAACTGGCTATCTATGGTGAAAATATATACCCAAAACATATTGTAAATTTTTTTTTTGTTTTTATTATTAACATTTTGTCCATCACCTTCTTCAGTCTAGAAGATAAATAAAATATTAAATGCCTTGTTTTATAGTGTTTTCCAATTTCTGTGATGCAAACATTCACACTGAAAATACAGCAACTGACTCTCTGAACTAGGTCAGGCTGACTCCAGCACATCCCTGACCCTACCCCAAGGTATAAGTAATCCCTCCTTTATCAAATTATTTATGTCACTCTGCTTGCATCTGTTCTCTGTAATTGAAAACTATGTCTTTGCATCCCTAGCATGAAGCAGTGTGCATTACACCCCAACATACATCTAGCAGACATTTAGTAAATGTCTTCTCGAATTAAATTGAATACCCTTTTTATAGATGAAGCTACTGAGGTTAGAGAAGTTAGTCTTTCCTCAAAAACATTCAAATAAGGAGTGGTAAGAAGCAAGATTTGAATCCAGGTATGGTGACTATTGGGCTAGTTTTTGATCTTCTACTAGATTCTGTGGTTACTAGATTCTCTATCCACCTAACCACTATCAGATACCCTAAAATAAATGAGAAATATCTGGTATTCTGTGCATACGGAATTTACATTTTCAAAACTATTGAATTGTCCAGTACCAGTCTTGATATTGGTACTATGTGAAACATATGAAAGACTCCTTATAGCTGAACCTGAAGCTTTTAGAGATGATAAGCCTTATGGAAAAGTGATTTTGTAGCTGGTTATATTTATGTGATAAGATATACCCTAGGAATGGTCTTTCCTCCCACCACCTAATTATACCTCTTTTCTTGTGTATTAATTTTCCTTAACCTGAAAAAAAGATTATTATTCAATAATTAGAGAATAGGTCTAAACATTTAAATAACATTGGAAGTGAATTGACTCAAATTTGTTAATGCTGCAGTGCAAATGATCATCTAATTTCTTTTTTCTTGAGAGTAGATCTTGATGGAATAGGATAGAAGACAGATAGGATAGAAGACAGAGTCAAAGACATCAGCGTCTGAAGAAGGTGGAATGGTTCAATCAAAGAGAAGAATGGGAACCTGAAGAAAAAAAAGTGTTCATTTTTCTGTCTTTGTCAGAAATTAGAGCTCTGTATTAACATTTACAAATGCCCGAGGAATGTCTCAATAGTTTCATTGTGACTCTGATGAATACAGGAATTTCCTGAAGTAAAAAGAAGTAAGATAATTTACAAATGAGAAACTACCTTCCAAGAAAATGTGCTTAATAAGTTTGGACGTGATAGTTGTCCAATCTTCAGGTATTGTGTATGATAGCTATGTGTAAATATCTAGGCCATCAGTTTAACTTTGGAAATAAAGGTGTGATATCTGAATACATTTACTAAAAATATTTCCACTGGCATCTAATGACTAAAGTGAATTTTTTTTCACTGACCCTCATGTGACCACTCATTTGTCTTTACCTTGGTCCATATTTTCCCTTTTTGTTATTATTATACTTAGTCTGATTATACTTCATCTTCAATTACAATCTCATCTAAAATAAAGATATCTTCCTGGGTCTGTGAATCCATTCTAATCTAACATTTAAACATTTCTATCTCTGTGCATATCCACTTTTTAAAATATGTAAGTGATAGAAAAAACATTTTTGAGTTCTACTTCCATCTGATCATTCATATAAAAGTTAAAGAAAAGTGGGGTACATTTTAATATTTTATTATTCTGCTTTGCCAAGTTCACCAACTTCCTTTTCAGTTTTTTTTCCTCTGCTTTTGTTTTTATCCATCTACTCCCTCACTGCTGTTTCTTTTCTTAATAACTGGCATTTATTTTTACCCCATTTGGTTCTTAGGACAACCACATAAAGTAGGAAAAAGAAGTATTATTATTCCCAATTTACAGATGTGCAACCTGAGACTCAAAAGGGTTGAGTAACTAGCCCACAGTTACTCACTAATAAGTGTTGGATGCAGGACTCCAGCTCAGTGCTATATTGACTTGAAGGCAAGATATAGTATAGAAAGCATTCTATTTGGAGTCAGATCACTACTTCTTTGTCTTTGGGTATGTCACTTAAGCTTTTCTGAGTTTTGGCTTTGTTATCTGTAAAAAGTTAGAGTTGGACTAGACCTTCTGATAACAAACTATTGTAGTACTTTACCTCTATTATATCAAAAGAACAGAGAGTGGAAGAAAATAAGGAGAAGGAAGGAGAATAGAATCTGGGAGTACAATTTTCTTGACATTGGGAAAATGCCACCCTATTTATACTGGTCATCACTTATCTACAGCAAAAGCCAATTGAAGGCAGAAATTATCTACAGTTATTGGTACACTTGTGTATGCTCAATGCACACCAACTAGATGATGATGATGTCCTAGATTTTAAATTGTAGAACATCTTTGTTTATGTCATAGTTATTAGTTTCATGTCATATGTGTTTCATACAATGTGCTAGACTTATTAGTAAAGCCCCATGCATAATACAAGGTCATTCCTTAAAAAATGTGATCCAAGCACTTTCACATTCTCTATTTCAGAGATATATTTAAACATTGCTACTCAGTGTGAGGATGCTATTTAAATGGAGATGACAGCAATCCCTAGACTCTCTTCCCATTTATGTTATGTATTTTCTTGTGTTTGTTCTTTGAACCACAAGGAATTAACTGCTATTATTCTTCCTACTACTACCAGTCCTGCAAATCAATTTGGAGAGGTTTAATACCAAAATTTTGTGGAACTCAGGTACATGATTCAATTTCAGTTCATTCATGTACATGGAAATGACCTCTGACTGCAAATGCAAAACTTCCTAGAGCAGAAGCCCACTTGATGTTGACCTTTACTGGATTGCACATTTCTACATATCATGAAAATCAGTATGTCACTGTTTCTTTTGTAGTCACACTTAAGTATATTGGTGGGTCAGGATGGGATCTCAAGCATCATATGGTCCTGCTTTATTATTTGATCTATGAGAAAATTGAGTTTAAGTGATTTGCCTATAGTCACTGAGGTAGGAAGCATTGGAGGGAGAATTTGAGTCCAGGGTCTCTGACTACAAGTCCAGGGATCCCTTTCACTCTTCCATACATCCTGCCTCTGGGTTCAATGGCTTCTGCATTATACATTTCAACCTGGAAGAGGTCCCAGCTCTGACTGTGCCCCATCCTCCCAAGAGAGTGATTGAGACTGAGTACTTCAAGGAATTTCCTCTTCACTTTTTACCTTCCCTCAGATTCCTGCCCAATATTTAATCTAAGTCTTGTGCCTTGTCAACTTTTAATAGTTCTAATTGCCTATCTCCACTCCCATGATAATAAAAAGCCTTTTAACAGTTCACTATTCCTCCGCAAGAAAATGTATCTATCCCACATTTCCGGGATGTAGCCTTCAGTTTCTTTTGTGAATACATAGGCAAGGAATTCTTCTGGGCTCCTGGAAACAACAGCTGCATCTAGCTGTGATACTCCTTCCCCACTCAATCCTTTCATGGCCCCATTATTCCCTTGCTAGCCAGGTGCTTTTTTAACGTTATGAAGGAATTTTTACTCTGTTTCAGTCATTGCCTTGCCAGGTGTATTACTTTTTTCTTCAGGTCCATTTCAGAGGCTTCCCCCCCTTTCTAACTCTCTATGCCATTTTTAAGCTATAGCATTTTAAAAAAATCCCTCCAGTCTCTTCTTTCACTTGTACATCCTATGAACATACTTAATCCCTCATCTTTTAAAATTCCAATCAAACATATTACTTAGCCGTACAACTAGCACTGTGGGACATTTCAGAAACCAAAGAAGGTCCCCTTTGGGGTGGCTTTCCTGTTGTTTCCTTTGCACTTCCCCAGCATCTGGCCTCTTGAGTCCATGATTTCATGCACTGCTTTATCTCCTGCTCTCCTAAATTTCCTTCATTGTCTCTAAACACCTCTAGCTTCTATTTGGGCTTAAATCATGAAGCTAATGAGATTGTAATCACTGCTTCCCATATTCTCTCCTTCCTTTATGTTCTAAATCATTTGCTCTGTATTACTTAATACTAAATCTGGCATCCTTCCCTTCATTTTCGGCTGATGTACACATTAAATTAGAAAGCAGCCCTGTACCAGATCCAGCCTTGCTTCCTCCACTTGATGTAATCCCGTCCTATGCTGAGGTAATTAAAATCTTCCACTATTACCACCCTGGCCTTTACTTGCCTTTTTTCATCAGTGCAATATTTCATAGTTCATTTCTGCTCAGACTATAACATTACTGCTATCACATTTTCAACCGATTTATAATCCATAATATCTCCTTCATAGTCTAGTCCAAAAACCTGTCTCTTAGGATTTCTGGAATTCCCCCAATAAATAAAGGCTCTATTTTTTTAAAAAATCTATGTTGTATTTTTTTAACTAAAAATAATATTCTTTAATACACAGCAGTCATTTTAAAAGAAAAAAAGACTTGCAAAAGCTTCAGTATTGATGCATTGATGTGAACGGGATTTTGTTAAATAATAGTTGAACATTTTACATAGCAATTACTCTTGGTGGGACTGAAATTATAATAAGATATATATGCAAGCTTCTCTGGTGTGTTGCTGACCTTATAAAATGGCTGCATATTTTAAAAAGAAACACAACTCTGCATAGAAGGGAAATTTTGAAAATCTAGGAGCAGTCCTTAGATTGTTTGCTACTCCTGCTTCTAGGCAACAGGGAAGAGATGTTTACAGTCTGGGCTCTACCCTGCCCCCACCTCCAAAGGCTTTGCTGCTGCTGTTCCTGCTGCTGTGGCTGCCTCTGCTGATTCAAAAATGAACAGATGCAGCAACCCCATAGCTCCTCCCCACCTGCTCCTGTACTGCTAGGAGACTGAATGTTTGGCCTCGTATGCTTCATCACCCCTTTCCTTTCTGCTTCATTTGTGGGAAGTCTGGTCATTTTTAGGGGGAAGATCATGCTCACCAAAGCACCAGAAGTAATGTACAATTTAGAGAGGGGTTCAATGACAAATAAGATGCATTAGTGTTTTTATTTAGGGGCCCCTTTTAATTTCTAAGTGAAAAAAGCAATGAGATTCCTACTCCTCTCTGATTTTTAGTATTTTGGGGATAGTAAATCTTTATTCTGCTGCCTTGGGTCTGCCCCAGTGAAAAGAGGGAAGGGAATAAGAATTAAAGTTTTACAGTTGACATAAGAGAATTAGCATAAGTAATTTTAGCCTTGGTATCCCTAATACCATCATCACCACCACCCACCACCATCACCATCACCACCACCATCATCACAACCTCCTCACCATCATTATTTTCATCATCACTTATTCTCTTTCTTGATGGAGTCCACATAAAAATGGCCCAAGAGCAAGTTTCTATCCTATTATTATCCTTGTGTATTTATTGTTTTGTGGACTATTGCACAAGTGTCTTAAAGTGACACTTTTTTTTGTTCTAGGTGAATGTAGCTAACTTTTGTAGTTAAATTTAAAATGCAGTAAAACTTCTGGGACATACTGTTTTAGAATGCAATAGTATCTTTTATAAACTCATTGAAAGCATCTTTGGGACAACTTTCGTAGCAGAGTTGGTAACAGGAACGACAGTATTTGTTGCATCCTATCCCTACATAGTTTTAATATTTTCCCAATTGGCTTCTATATTTTGAAAGCTTTTCATTGAATTTACTTCAGAGATTATGAGTATTTGTCATAGATATATCTATTAAAGACAATGTTCTTAGATGTTTTATGTATCAATATTCTATCAGTTGTGAGCAACAGTTCTTTGTGTAATGATACCCTAGTTCTTGTATAGTTGATATGCCAGCTTTTCTAATGTATTTAGGGTTTTCTATTTGAAATACAAGGAATTTGTCATATTAGTTTATGAAAGATGTACAGCTCTTTCTATGCAAATGCTAAGGACAACATATAGGGACTTTTTCAAGCTATGTTCAGAACAAGAAGAATAATAAGGAAGTAATGAGTTCTCTTCTTGGGCTGAGAAAATAAATATAAGGAAGAAAGAGAAACCCTATGGTTCCTATTTTGCTTCTGTTTTCCCTGTCAAGCAGAATGATTTTCTGATTAGAAAGTATTACATAAACATGGTTATGAGGGAAGTGAAGGTAAAAAAAAAAAGATGGGGAAATAAGAGACTAGTCCAGGGGTGGGGAACTTGTGGTCTCAAGGCCACTTGTGGCCTTCTAGGTCCTCAAGTGTGGCCCTTGACTGACTTTACATATAATAGATTCAGTCAAAGGGTTGCACTTGAGGATCTAGGGGGCCACATGTGATTTTGAGGTCATAGGTTGCCCATTACTTGGAATAGTCTAAAGCAGTTTGGTCTCCTGAACTGAATGAAATGATTTCCTAAATGATTTGCATGTATGACCACTGTTGTGCTTTTGGTAATCTTTGGTATATTGCAGAGAATGGGAAAGACATATGAAGATTGGAGACAAGCAATTGATATCCTAGCTTTTTAAATTTTTGAGTTTGGAATTAATTACTGGTAACATTTTAGCACAGATTATAAATTGTATACGTTTAGAAAAGGAAGCAGTGATCACTTAAAGCAAATGTGGGTTCACTTAGAACAACCTATGTCAAACTCATGTTCCCTTTTTGAGGGTTACTAGACTGCTAGACTAGAGAAATACTCTAGGCATCGATTAATTGAATATAGTTTAGGATTTTTTCAGACAGTCTTGGCTTCATGTAATCTTTCATCATTTTCACCATCACAAAGGTTTTTGTCAAATATAAGAGGTTGGGTACCTGATATTGCCCCCACTCCATCAATGTGGCAGAATTAATAGATCTGGAGTCAAGAAGACTTCTGACAATAGCCATGAGAACTTGGACAATTTTTTTTAGCCTCTCTGGATATCAAATTCCTTATAATTAAAATGGGTGTGAAAATAACATCTGTAGTCCCTATCTCATAGGGCTATTGTGCAGTTAAAATGGATTGAAAGTCTTTTATAGCCCTTATATGCTACATAAATTACAGTTATGGATAATTATTATTACCTCACACTTCATCTCCTGAATTTCATGACTTCCTTTAAGTTCCTGCTGAAATCTTACTTGAAGTCTTTCTTGATCCACCTTGGTAATACTGCTTTGTTTTCTGTGATTATTATTCCTCTTTTTCTGTATATATTTTGCTTTCATGTATTTGCAGGTTTTCCCTTCCAGTAGAGTCTGAGCTCCTTGAAAACAGGGGCAGATATTTTTTCCCTTATTTTTGCATTTCTTTATGTTTCTAGAATTTGACATATTTCTTGGCATGGAACAATCTCTTAAGAGATGCTTGCTTGTCTTGTTTTGATATTATTTGTTAAATATGGAATGGGAGATGTCCCTAAAAGATTAGGCAAAGACAGCTGGCCTTATAGGGGGCCTTTGTATTCTTAAGTGATTCTGGTCATCTTTTCAATCTTTAGATTAGGGTTTTGTTTTGGTTTTGTCTCCCATGCTCCACCCCGGGCATTTCTTGGCTATGTGACTGTGGCCAAGTCACTTAACCTTTTAGTGTTCCCAAAGCTCTAAAACTATTAAGTTGTAGAAAAGAATCTGACCTTCATTTGTATGAGGAGTTTCCTCACCCAGAAAATTCCTATATAAATGAAATCACAAGTCTAGTCCATATTGCTTTCTCTATTCCATGCAAAGAAGCACCATATAGCCTTTGTTCTTTTACCCTTTGAAGATTAATGAAACACAGAGGGGGAAAGAGAGGGAGGAAGACATAGAAAGTAAGCAAACATATATTTCCAAACAACTTATCAATAACTTATCTTACTTCCCCTCATGTCAAAGAAGAAGAGTCATATTACTAAAAAGAAAGCCAATATAGCTTCACAAAAGCCGTGTAGTTTTTCAGCAAGGATGTTTCAGAAGCCATGCCAAGATAAATGGGGGAAAGTCACTATGTTGGATCCCAACCCTCACCCACTAGGCCCAAATCCAAACAGAAGTACACTTACCTAAAGTGTCCCCCAGCCTGCCTGTCTGAATTAGTCTTACATTTCAACTCTTTTCTTACACAATAACAAACAAATGATTTATTGTCCCACTCTGGCCAAGACCAAGTAAAAGCTGCCTTAATTATTTTAAAGTAGAACGTTCTAAATATACTCTTTTTGATTGAGGCCATTGGTCATAAACGTGGAACCCCTGTACTCCAGAGCCTACTCAGTTTCTCCCCTCACTTTAATTTAAACTATTGACTTTAATTCATAAAACTTCGTTTGCTTTGGACCCTCATTACCTTATAAATCATGTGTTTTTCTTCAAACTCTCTTAGCAACTGAAAGAAGCTAGGGAGTTCTCAGATCTGCTGTATGATTGGCAAGGTGCTGGAGAAAGAATATTTTGGGGGGTGTGTGTGTGTGCATGTGTGTATGTGGAGCCACCTGTTTTCCTTCCCCTTCTCCAACACATTCCTGGGTTGATTTGCTACAAGCAGCCTTTGTACCTTTATCTTTCTAAGGGGTGTTATAAATGATCAGAATAATAGAGTGTATTTACAGTTTTATGAAATAAAATTTGAGAATCTGGCTCTATTTTCCCCAGGTCTAAATCATAACTGACAACAAATGGTTTCTGTAAATGGTTAATTTTGCGGGGTATGCTGCAATAGTTCAGTGATAGGAACAGCAATGGGAGTACACTCTATATCACCATTCCTGCTTCCAACCCAGCCCTGAAAGTTAATATCAAAGGAAGCAACTCCTATGGAGAGGGAGCCAGTCATTCCTACCTAATATCAAAGAACTGTCACACACAAATACACACACACACACACACACACACACACACACACACACAGGCAGGCAAGTTAGCCTTGTTAAAGCAACAGGACACCCTGAGGGAGAGACTGGAGGAAGGATGTGCCAAACAAGTCATAACACCACCAGCACTGACCACCATCTCCCTTGAGATCCTGATGGGGCCAGGCAAGGACCTTGAATCCCAGAATCTATTATTAAATTCATAAGAGTTTTAAATCATCATGCATCTTTTTAGTCTAAAATAATGACGGAAGGGCTGAAATCATGTACAGATTAAGAAAGGGTTCTGTACTCAGAAAAGTTGGGAACCACTGCATGCCCTAGTGGTTTGAAATAATTTATGTTCATGCCGAAGTACATAACTCAAAAGAAGAAAAGGTTAAGAGAAGTAAAGTAATTCAGGAAAAATGGTAAAGATGAATTTCATTGAATGAATGAGTCAAAAAATCCCCCCAGAGTTTTGCTGAGATTGGGAGCTTTGAAGGAGGAGTTTTTCATCTAAGTAGAAACCTGAATGTAGGAATTATGGGTGCAGAGGCCCAAAGCTTAGAAAGCTTGGAAAGCCCACAGAGTGAGCCCAAAACTTGGATAAATGTGAGGTCAAACTTGGAAGCATAATAAAGTGAGAAATTCAAAACAAATGGAGGGGATAAATTGTTCTTTGCCTTGTCCTTCTTTAACTCTAATCTGAATGGGAGACCAGGAAGACTCTTTAGGTTGAATAAAAAGTGCTTGGGGAGCCTCAGAACCAAGAAGACATTGGTGCTGTGTTGAAAATGCAGTTTCTAAGATGTTTTCAAATGTATGCAGTTTATTTACTAGGCATTAATCAGGAAATACAAGGGTTTTTTAATTTTAAAACTGTGTAGAGACAGTGGAGTTAACCCTTGATGAGAAGAAATTTGTGGTTAAAATAGATGTATAACCTACAAGGACTACTTAACTAACTGGCAGATTAGTGTTATGTAAGTTTAGTTAATACAGGATTCTTAACCATTTTTTTCCATAGAGCTGGAATATTGTGATATTTTAAATGCATAAAACAAAACCCTGAGGATTACAAAAGAAGCAAATTATATTAAACACATATCTCTCTCTCTCTCTCTCTATCTATCCAACTATCTATCTATCTATATCTCATGGACCACAGGTTAACAAACCCTGGTCTAATGGAATAAAGAATCTCCTTTTGAAGAGGAAATGCCTATTATGGCCAAGATCTCTGATCTCTGAGATCTGATAGACCCTCCAAGTTGCCAAGGGCTTTTATTTACTCAGCTGACTGGGTGTGAGGATTCTGTCTCTCTAAAAAGAGCTGTAGCTTAAACCTCTGGGCTTTAAACTACAAAAGAGATGGCTGAGCTCTTTCTTCTTTTTGTGGGGAAAAGGTTGATGCTCAGCCAGCATCAACCATGGGACCAGAATCAAACAAGGGGGATAGATATCAACTAGAAATACTGCTCAGCAAAGACCATGTGAGACTCAGTGGGATCAGAATGATGTCATCACTGGGATACATCATCTGTAAAACCTTGGAGGCATAAATTGCCCCTTTCTATGTATTCCTCAGTTATGCGTGTTCCATACATGTTACCCTTTTATATGTTTGCTACTTATGTGCCCCTCAATGTGCTAGCCTTTTCCATACATATTTCCCATATGGATGGCCATTAATGTATTGCACCAGCTACATGTGCTCATTATGAGTGTATCCCTCTATCTCTCCATTAGTGTGCCAGGGAGGGCCATTCCCTGTGTGTGTGCCACTCCAATGTGTTCTTTATGTAATTTCTGTTCACTCATTCCAATACTGGCATTTGTCATTGTGGAAAAGTTTGTCTTAAGTTTATGAGAAAATATTTTATTGTTATATGTTGTTGTATTAGACATATATTGTTATATGTCTAATACATTTTTTCATTAAGTTTATGAGAAAATATTTTATTGTTATATCTCTAATACATTTTTTTTTAAAGCAATTGGGGTTAAGTAACTTGCTCAAGGTTACATGGCTAGTCATTATTTATGCGTGGGTGCTCATTTTCTGAGGCCGGATCTGATCTCGGGTCATCCAAACTCCGAGGCCGGCGCTCTTACTCACTGCGCCACCTAGCCGCCCTTTAGGGCAATTGGGGTTAAGTAACTTGCCCAAGGTTACACGGCTAGGTTTTTGTTTGTGTGGATTAAGTGTCGGAGGCCGGCTCCGAACTCAGGTCCTTCTGATTCCAGGGCCGGCGCTCTATTCACTGTGCCACCTAGCCGCCCCTTCTCTAATACATTTTTGAATTATTTAAGTCCTTTGATTGAAAAATAAAAGTTGGGGCAGCTAGGTGGCGCAGTGAGGAGAGTGTCGGACCCAGAGTCAGAAGGACCTGAGTTCCGATGCGGCCTCAGACACTTAATGCACACACAAACAAAAACCTAGCCGTGTGACCTTGGGCAAGTTACTTAACCCCAATTGCCCTCCAAAAAAAAAGCACAAAAAAAGAAAAAATAAAAGTAAACACAATGATGAGGGCTCCTGAGCTCTAGTTTTGAGTAGACTTGGAAGCATATGTGAAATAAAAGCATGAGGCAGAGAATTCCCCAACATGCTACATTAGATTGAGAAATTTTTAGAGAAGGTTCCATAGAGATATAATTATCTGTACTGATGAAAAAAAAAAATTAGAAGAAATGATGAAACCAGATCAGCTATATTATGTCCACTACAAGTTTAAGCTAATTTCAACTGGGATATCACAACAGCAAAGCAATTCTACTACTGCTTTCTAAGTGAATCTATCCCATTCAGCTTAGCAGCTGTTCCAGACATTTTCTTTTCTCCTCAACCCTCCTCTCATGCTACTTCCTCAACCCTTTCATTTAAGATTCTTTCCTTGTATTTCACTTAAAAAATAAAATGAAGCCACCCCCTTCTTCTTTTTTCCCCTTCCCCTTATCTCAGTTAACTGACATTATTTCCCCCTATTCTCCCCAAACCTGAGGAGCTGATGTTGAAATGGCTCTTATTCTTGTGAAGGCATGACTCTGTACATGTATGCTTGTTCCTTTCCTCTCCTGTCTTTTCCAATAGATTGCTCCCACCATCATTCCCATGCTTCCTCAAGTCTTTCCCCAGTTCAATCAATCCTCCATGTGAAGTACCACAGTAGTTTTCATAAAACACAGCATCCTTTGTCTATCTCAATAAATTCTTCATTTCCTGGCTCCTTATTACCCCCAGGACCAAACATCATATATTTTCTTTGACTTTTAAAGCTTTTTTACCACCTGCACCCTTCTTACCTTTTCAATCTTCTTACATTTTACTCTTCTCCATGAAATCTATGATACACCAGTATGTTATTGCTATTCCTCAAAGAGGACACTCAATCACCAATCTTCTTTTCTTTTCATTGACTGTTTCCCATTCTGTGAATGCTCTCCTTCCCACTTCTAAGCTTAGAATACTTTAATTTCATTAAGATAATTCAAGCACCATCTCATTCAGAAGGACTTTTCTGTTTCTTCAACATGCTAGTGCCATCCAGTCTAAAGTTAACGTCCTCTGTATTCACCTATTATGTTCTGATTTATATATGTTGTTTTCTTTTACATTATAATGTGATCTCCTTGAGAGCAGGGAGTGTGTTACTACCTTTTCTTTATATCCCTAGTGCTTAATATCATGCTTGGTACAATGAAGGTGCTTAATAACTACCTATTGATTAATTATTATTGTGTAAAAGAAGTGATTTGGGAAACTGTAATCTGTGAAGGTTTAGGAGTCTGTTGGAGGATAGGTTTTGTTATACATACCTTGGAAGATGTGAGTAAATAGCAAATGATATGAACATCAGTATGAGATAGTTCCAGATAATTTTGTGAATATGCATCATTTATATTATTCCATAGAACATATGCCTTATTCCAGTTTTCCTGAAAAGGAAAATGGAGGAGAATAAAGGTGAAGAGTTAGACAGAAATGTCTATATTTAGTTATGGAAATGTAGTTTAGTTATAGAATATTTAGTTATAGAAATGTCACTCTCTTTTTCATATCCTGACTTTTCCCATCTCAGTTTTGATACATCATGGGGCATAAGAAGTTAAATGGACATTTTAGGGGAGTTTTGCAGAAGTCAGAGATGACAAATGAAGGCCACCAGATGATACAGAGTCTATGAACAAATATTTAACACAAATTTTGCAATAAGATACTGTAAATACCCCATAAAAGAAAAAGAAAATAAAATATACTTCTCTGGTACAAATGGAGGGTCAAAAATTTTTACACGGATTTTCCACGTCATGGGGGCACCACGCCCCTAACTCCTTCTATGTGGAGGGATAACTATATTTTTGATAAAGTTTTCACTTAATTTTGGAATTTTTACTCTATGACAAAAGTTTGAGAGTAGTTCAGAACTAAATACCAACAACCTATGCATTTGCAAAAATCAGAAATCTGAGTAGAAATGTCTGTAAGAGAGCAGGAGCAAGCAGCAGCAAAATGTGTATCTGGTCTTGGGGTCGAGAAAGAAGATTTAAGGTTAAGAGTGAAACCAGCTACCCATTGGGCCTTATTTAGTGGAATTTAGAGGAAGTAATGCACTCTCCTTCTAAAACCTGACTTTCCTTTAAATCTAATATTCAGTTAATTTCAATTCAAGGAACATTTTTGAAAGCACTTACTATATATCAGGCAGAGTGTTAGGTACCAGAAATACAAAAACAAATGAAGGTCTATACCGCAAGAAACTTACATTTTATTTGGGGGAACCAACATATGCATAGAAAAATAAGCACAAAATGCACATAAAGCAATTTTCAGGAGAAAGGTACAGATCTAGTGAGAAGAGTAAAATTTTCATTATTCTTGGCAGCTCAAAAACAATAGAAGAGTGGTTCTGGAGGCACAAATAGGAGTGTAGTGAAGGGTGGGAAAGAGATGCAGGAGTGATGGGGCTGATATGTATGTATATGTATATGTATATGTATATAAGGGACTGATGAGTGGTAGCCAGAGAAGGGAATTCACCAGATTGATGCCTGATTTAAAGAGGACACCCAATAGACTTCAGACCTCTTGCAGCTCAGAAATCCTAAACTCATGTGATTCACCAGCCTCAGCCTCCCCAAAGAGCAGGGATTATAGGAATGCACCACCATACCTGGCCAATACGTGCGTATTGATTGTCACTGTTGTGCCAGCCCTACAGGATGGCCATTCAATTGCCTGTCATATTCCAGAAAATGCAAGTTTTTCATTGACTTTTTTTTACCGTCTGCTTGAAGAAATTCCAAATCTTCAGTAATTGTAGATTTCATTTAGGAAGTTCTGCAATTTTCTAAGGATGAATACAACTAGCAAAATAATATCCATAAGTAGAAGGTTCTGAAATTCTTTACTATGAATAAGAATCCTTTTACCTCTAGAATGAATGCTAATCTATCATAGCAGTTATCAAGACAAAAGTAAATATGTTGACTCTTGTATCAGTCGATGAGTTTTTATTCAGTATTCTGTTCATATATGGTATGTAAATATGTAGATATATAAATAGGTAGATTAAATGTATATTGTAGACCTAGGAGTAGATGCAGGTGCAAATGAAGATGAGGTGAAGATACAGATGAAGATGCAGAAATAAATGCAGATGCAAAAACAGGTGCAGATGTATATGCTGAGACAACCATTTCTACCTCTTTTTTTTTTTTTTGCTCTTTGGAGGAGAGAAGGCAGGGCTATTGGGGTTAGGTGACTTGCCCAAAGTCACATGACTAATAAGTGTTAAGTGTCTGAGGTTGGATTTGTATTTAGTTCCTCCTGACTCCAGGGCCGGTGTTCTATTTACTGAGCCACCTAGTTCCCCCCCCTCCCCCCCCCCCCCGGCCACCTCGACTTCTTACAATCCCTGTTTTCCTTCAATGCTCAGCTCACAGAACAATATGTACATGTCTTTTCTAAATCTTCAGTTTCCTCTTTCTTCAGTCATCCTTTCCATCTCCAAACATTACCTTGTATCAATTCTGCATCTGTTTTATATATCTCTATATGTACCTGTTGTCTCTCTTAGGGAGAAGATGAGCTCTGTGAGAGCAGGGAACATTATCCTTTTGTTTTCATATTCCTAACACTTAGCACAGTGTTTGCCATATAGTTCAGTACATGCCGCAATGGTACAACTACAAGTAATAAATTTTTGTTGATTGGTTGATTAAAAATCAGAAGGTCATCAAAATTAAATCTAGTATTGCATCTTTAAAATGCAGGGGCTTTTATGCTCCTGATATCAGCATGAGAGACACCTTGTTGATGGAAATTCTTTAAGGCTATATTTACTCTGCAGAACCTAGAGCTATCTCTATGATATGAAAGACATCCAAACAGGACAATAAATTACAAGAATATCAGGTATCTGTCTCTGTAACCACATATATAAAAATAAGAATAAAATATATTTACATACCTGTTGCAGTTATGGAGAGCAGAAAAAAATCTTACCTGCTCAATAGGTAGAAGAAATTCTAGGAGACAAAAAGGATTTTATTTTTATAAATGTAGCTTTCTCACAAACAAAAGGTACTGTTTATTTTTTTCTTAAAACAGGAAACATTGGAGAAACTTTGTGTTAACAATAGTTGATTAAAAAAATCTGACATCCACAGTATATGGGAATTGACACAAGTTTTTGGTAATAAGATTAATTACACAATGGGTAAGTGGTTAAAGATATGAATAGGCAATTCTCTAAGAAAATAAAAAGACACAAGTAAAAATAAATACCTGGAATATCATTCAAATCTTGTAATAAATAGAGAAGTGAAAATTAAAGGGACCTTAAGATACCATCTTAAGCCAGTAGATTTTCAAAAATTTCTAAAAATGATAAGATTCAATGTTATAAGAGCTGATGAGAAATATCCCACGATTTAATGTTAATGGGATATAAGATCTTCCCAGCCCATTAATTGTTCTCACATGAAGGCCATTAAGGGAAACTTGATTAGGGGAGACTTGTTTTTCGGGAAGACCACACCTTTTGTTACTTTGTAATTAGACAATGGGTAAAGAGGGTTGTGATGCCCTCTGATCCTGAGGAAGTGTATACATATTCTGAGGTTAGCATTTTGCTTTGGGACTCACTCATTTGAAGAGTGTTCTTGGGATTTTACTAAATAAGACTCTTTATATCCGTTAAGGAACCCCCAGACTTTAAAAAACCCAGATGTTCATGCTTCTATCTGGAAACTATATAAGTATCGCCTTGGTCAGACACTTGGATCTGTGTGTTGATCTGTGCTAATTTCTCAGATAGTTAGAAGCCCTGTCTGTTGGTTTTTATTTCTCTGCTTGTGTTTCCTCTGTTTTCTTTGTTTGGATTTTCTCTGAAGTTCAGGTTGCAGACTTTTTCCCTGAACTAATGAATGCAATAAAAAGATTGTTGACCCTTTAAACAGCCATCCTGGGTATCCCAGAGTGGTTGTTGCTACACACCACTGATGGATTTTTCTATGATTTTAAATGGTAAGGAGCCATTAAACAAGTTGCAAAATTAATTCTCTTTCCCAGCGGTCCTTCAAAGAATATGATCCCTACCCTAGCCTCGAGGGCCCAGTGAAGTTCATTCCTCTTCTAAACTTCCCTGTTTCTGTTGTGGGCATTTCTAGTCGTTTCAGTTCTCAAACTCAGAATCATTATCTACTTTACACTCTCTGTCACTTTCTAGATCTAATCCGTTGTCAAGTCTTGTTGATTTTACCTCACATCTCTAGTGCTCATTCTCTTCCCTTGGCCTGGACAACTACCATTGAAGTTCAGACTTCATTAATTTTGCCTAGACAAGTGTTTTTTGAATTGTTTTGATCACACACCCCATCAGTAAAACATGTTTAAGCATATGTTCAACATATGTAAAATTATTTATGCATACACTGTATAAAATGAATTATTGTATTAATATATTCCATATATATTAGCATGGATAGAAATTAAAAGCATGAGGTGATGATGGAATAAGGATTTTTGTAATGATACAAAATGTTTTGTTTTGAATATTTTAATGAGAGCGATATGATTGAATATGCTCTAGTTTTTTTTAATCTTTAACACTTTGTGAAACAGGTTTTTTTTTAATGTGGCTTAAGTTCATTTCATTCTGATATTTTGTTATGATGACTGTCACAGCTACAAAGAGATGCAACCCAAAGATTCAAGTAGAAGAAATATATTGTTGGCTGAGCATGCTAAATTATGATATTAATTTCTTTCAATATGATTCACCAATTATATCAAAGTTTTAATTGAAATGTGGCTAGTATATCTTCCATTTTCTGTGCCCCTAATCATTTTTTCTGTCAAATGAATCTGAAGGTACTGTATTTTTATGTTTTTAGCTATGCTAAAAAATAAAACTTGTAAGACTTTTAACAGATTAGAATTTCTTCCAATTTGAAAAAAATTATAGATATAAAAATTTTCATAGGTGACACATATTTTTGGTACTAAAACAGCTTTGGAATGTTTTTCTAGTTGTAATTAAGTTGCTATTAATTGTTAATAATTTAGAGGATGATATGTACTCAGGGAAAGTTAATGATAATAGAAATAAACCTATATTTTAAATAATCTTGAAAATTTGTAATTTTTTAGTTCTTGTAATGTCTAATGATACTGTTTTACCCTGGAATTTAGTGAACAAACAGCTGCTATCAGGAGTAGAAGTAAGTGAACTGTTTTTCTTATTATTCATATGGGCTCATATTGTTCGTATCTTCTTTAGTTCACAGTTTCTTTGCAGGAATCTTTTTTAAAGTTCTTTGTCTCTTCTGAGAGACTTAATTTAGGTAAATATATATATACATAAATTTGCATAACTTAGAATATTTGTCCTAATACATTGCATTGCATAGAAAGTCTATCACAATATTTTGGACATAGTAACATCTATCTTGTTTCAGTAAATAGGTGGTTACAAAATGCTTGTTGTTTGGTTGATAAATATCTTATTAAAATAAAAATTGAACCTATTTGTACAAAAATATTCATTTCAGTTTTGTTGATAACAGCAAAGAACTGGAATTAACCCATGGGTCCAATAATTAAGGAAAAGCTATTTATGGTATGCAGATGTAACTAAAATAAAGAAAAAAAATTGCAAGACATATGAGGCCATGTAGAGTGAAAACAAAATCAGAATAATATGCACACCTATAACTGTGCAAAAAGGAATAATAATAGGTAAAAATAAAGCACACAAAAGATAAAGATCTCAATAGCGTTAGATCAAACAGAAAATTTGTGTAATTATGCATATATATATTAAAATTAATTGCACTTCTTAAATGCATTATAAAGTATTGTTAATTTTCTATTTTTTAACTTATTTATTTACAGTTTTGAGTACCGAATTCTATCCCTCCCTCCCTCAAGATAGGAAACAATCAGGTTATAATTTGAAATTATTATTTTTAAATCTTATTTTATTTTCCCCAGGAAATTATTAGCATTTATTTTTATAAGATTTTGAGTTTCATATTCTTCTCCCTCCCTCTCTTTCCTCCCCTCTTCTGAAAATTGGAGGCATTTTGGTATAGTTTATACATGTGTTAACATGTAACAAAATATTTCCGTTCAAGTCACAGTTTTGAATGAAGGAACAGGTCAAATGGGAAAAAAAACACAAGAAAGAATAAAATATGTGAAAAAAAAGTATGCTTCAGTCTGTATTCAGAGTGCATCAGTTCTTTTTCTGGATATGGATAGCATTTTCTTTCATGAGTCTTTTGCACTTATCTTGGATTGTTTTGTGGCTGAGAAGAGCTGAGTCATTTATAATTCATCATCACACATTTCTCCTGGTATTGTGTACAATATTTTCCTGATTATACTCATTTTACTTTGCATCAGTTCGTATACATCTTCCCAGGTTTTTCTCATTGCACAGTAGTACTGCATTACATTCATAACCCACAGTTGGTTCAACCATTCCCCAACTGATGGGCATCCCCTCAATTTCCAATTCCTTGTCACCACAAAAAGAGCTGCTATAAATATTTTTGTACATGTGTGTTCTTTTCCATTCTTTGTGATCTCTTTGAGATACAGACCTAGTAGTGGTGTTGCTGGATCCAAAGGTATGTACAGTTAGGTTGTCCTTTGGGCATAGTTCCAAATTTCTATCCATAATATTTGTATCAGTTTGCAAAACCACCAACAGCACATTAGTGTCCATTATTTCCCATATCCTCTCCATTTACCATTTTCCTTTTTTATCATCTTAGTCATCTGATAGGTGTGAGGTGGTACCTGAGAGTTGTTTTAATTTGTATTTAATTTGTATTTTGTAAATCAAAAGTGATTTAGAGCACTTCATATGCTTTTGAATAGCTTTTATTTCATCATTTGAGAACTACCTGTTCATGTCCTTTGACCCTTTACCAATTGGCAAATTACTCGTATTCTTGTAAATTTGACTCAATTTTCCATATATTTGAGATATAAGGCCTTTATCAGAGACACTTGCTGTAAAGATTGTTTCCCTGTTTTCTCCTTTACTTCTCATCTTGGTGGCATTGATTTTGTTTCTGCAAAAGCTTTTAAATTTAAAATAATCAAAATTATCTGTTTTGCGTGTTCTAATGTTCTCTGTTTCTAGTTTGGTCATGAATTCTTCCCTTTCCCATAGATCTAACAGGTAGACTATTCCTTGATTTTCTAATGTGCTTATGCTGTCACCCTTTATGTCTAAATCATGCCAAAGACCTGCCATTTCTAACTTTTCTAATATTCTATTTACCTCCTGAGTTTCTTTCTTGGTCGGATTTATCAAGGTCTGAGAAGGGACAGTTAAAGTCCTTCAATAGTATAGTTTTGCTGTCAATTTCTTCCTGTAACTCACTTAACTTCTCTTTTAAGAATTTGGATAGCTGGTGGGGGAGGAAAGTTGGAAACACCCACTTTTGAAAAGGTACAGGATCAAAGTAGAGAATAGAACAAATGGGGGGTGGGTTAGGATGGAGAGAAATATAGTCAGTCTTTCACAATATATCCACTATGGAAATGTTTTGCATAGCTACACTTTTACATGTACAACCTATATTGAATTGCTTATCTTCCCATTAAGGATGGGTGATTAGGGAAGAAGGGAAAGAATCTGGAATCCAAAGTTTTAAAATTAAATGTTTAAAAATATATATGCATACATATACTTATACTTATTATTATTATTATTATTTTACAGGTAACTAGGAAATGAGATATATAGGCATTGGGGCATAAAGATCCACCATGCCCTGTTGGAGAGTCGAAGGGGAGATGGAGGGAGATATGGGAAAGAACAGATTGGGGGAGGGGATATTCACTGGAATCACTATTTTGTGGTGGTGAGTAGGGAAAATGGGGAGAAAATTTGTAACACAAAATCTTGTGGAAATGAAGTATGTAACCTAGAAAATAAAAAAGAGAGGAAAAGAAAAAAACTATTTGGATGCTATACCATTACACACACACACACACACACACACGTTTGTGTGTATATGTACATTTTGTATTGATATTTCTTCATTGTCTATGATTCCTTTTAGCAAGAAGTAGTTTATTTGTTTTAATTAGATTTCTTTTTTCTTTCACTTGTCTAAGATCAGAATTGCTACCCCTGGTTTGTTGTTGTTGTTGTTTTTTTACTTTAAATAAAACATAATAGATTCTCCTCTAGTTCCTTACCTTTACTCTGTGTGTGTCTCTCTGCTTCAAGTGTGTTTCTTGTAAACAAATTGTAGGATTCTGGGTTTTGATCATCTCTGCTATCTGCTTCTGTTCCCATTCTTTTCACAGTTATAATTACTACTTGTACATAGACCAAATTAAGTTTCTCTTTGAGGCTTCACATATAGCCATTTTGACACTATTGTCCTTTTCTAAGATCATAATTTGATCCTCCTTATGACCACTGTAACATTCTATAGTCAACCTCTTCTTTGTTTTTGCTAATTTTTTTTTCCTTCATTGTTTTGTGACTTGGTGTTTTTATCTTAGAATTGAACTCCAGTTTTGCACTGTCCCAAGCATTTTGTGCTAGGGTTCTGGGTCTTACTGCTAGCTTTCACTGGGCTTTATGGCTTAGCTGCTTACTTTCTCTGGAGGGTTGGTTTTCCTTTAGGCTTTCACTGGGGGTGAGTTCTTACAGTTTGTATCTTTGGGCATGGGGTTTAGCTCCTGTCCTGATCCAGGAGTGGGGCCCCCTGCTACTGGGTTCCTATGGAAGCAAGGTCTCTCTGTTGGTAGGTCTCAGGAGTGGGGTATTACTGTTGACCATCCTTAAAGTGGGGCTTCACTACTGGTTAACAATGGGGTCAAGGCATAGATGGTGGCTTGTGCTGGAGGTGGTGTTACTAGTCTGGGGCACTGCACAGATGTCTAATTTGCCTAGGGATTGATGGTTTGCAGGAGGGTGAAGCCTCACTGGTGGATTGCCCAAGTCTTGGAACCTTGCTATAGGACCCCTGCTATGAGGCAGGCTGCTACTGCTGCTATTGTACCTTGCTCCCCTCCCACCTCTGTGAGAGAGATCCTTCCTGCCATGCTTGTAAGCTGTTTCCCTGTTATTCTGAGGAAGTTTTATAGTTGTTTGGAGGAAAATTTGGGAGGACTTTCCTCATTCTGCCACTTTTGCCCTGGAAGTGAGTAGTATACAATTTCATGTAAAGTCCTTTTTCTTTAAATATTTTGTTACTTGTTACTGAATTTAGGAACAAAATACTGTCAAGAAAAGCAAGCTAGTCAAGAAGTTTCTGTAATAGCATCCTTGACACTACTTAGCATTTTCTAGTTCTTTAGACCCTTTCAATTTGGCTTCAAAACTGTGTTTAGCAACAATGATTTCAAAGGTCTCCCATCTCTTTCAAGAAATAAATACATCAGGTTAAGTATTTAAACTGATTTTCTTAAGACTCCCAGATCCGTGAGTATTGATCTTGGCCCTGAATGCTGTGGAATATAAGCATTATGGAGCATCCAATCTTTTCTTCTCTGTGTAACCCACTTTCAATACTGGAAGAATGGATGAAGATGAGCCTCCCTTACCTATTCTTTGGTATTGAGATAAAGTACATTTTCCCCTAAAACCTTGAGACAAGGATTCAGATACTAGACATTTATAATATCTTTTTTTAAGATCCCATTGAATTTTCAAAGCTACTGATGTGATATTTTTGTCATTTGTTAATAGTGACTTTCTTTAAACTTAGACAAAAAAGTATTGAAGTGAATTTTTAAAAAAAACATACAACACTAAATCATTTTTGTAGCAAAGAAATAGGCTTAACTTGAAGAAAAATCAACATAGCATATTGTTATGGAAAGATTTGCAGAGCACCAGTAAAGACAAAGCAAAAACTCAATAGAATGATGTACTCATATGATTCCATGGCAGTAAACCATCTTTCCATGATTCCTCTATGAACAATTAAATAACTTGGTAGAAGAGCAAAATGCATTGTAAAAATAATCAGATGCTTTCTCATGAGTATTCTCATACATAAATATAACCAATGTTCAAAATTGTGAACAATAAAATATTTCTATAGCATTATTTATGTAGTAATTAATGTAATTCTAAGATTTAATTTATTATTACTACTAATATTTTGGTATTAATTAAACTGATACACTCAGTAGGAAGAGTTTTTCTTTGTCTTATTGATAGATCCATAGAAGATAAATTATGTTTCATAGGCAATCAGCCTTATCTGAGATCCCTTGAAAAAGAAAACTTTGGAAGGAAAAGAGAATTCTTGAAGAGATTTGAGCACCCAGCATATACATGCCTGTATATTTGTGGAACCATTAACAAATTGGAAGATATTTTAAGCATGTTCATATTTTTCACATTTGTGATTTCCAGAAGATTTTATAACACATTAATAAGAGTTTAATGAGATAGAGGAAAACAGATTTTGGAAGGATGTTTTAAAGTCCACAAGCAAAATTAAATTATGCATTTTACATATTAACATGTGGATGCACAAGAGCCTATTTTTATTTTTGTCCTTTAGAAAAAGGTTTTTTACTGAACTCAAAATAATTATTTTACTCCTATAGAAAATGTATCATACTAGTTTTTGAGCTTATAAATATAGACACTGCTAAAATACCTAAAAGAACTAGCAGAATTCAGCCACATGTTTAGGGGTCAGAAATTTAAGACCCTCATTATGAGTAATTAACATCAGGTTCCCTAGCGAATTCTGGTCTCAACTAACAGAGACATGTGTCAATATGCATTATCAATGGAAATCCAGTCATCCTCAACACACATGTGTCTGAAAGAGAGGCTGGAAATGTGACCATGTTAGCACATGGAGCCGGACAGGCCTCTGCTGAAATGCAGGGAACCTTTTAAGAAAAGTAGCCAAAATCCCCTCAGGGTATTCTTGAGAAATGTAAATTCACTGATTTAGAGACCTCAGCATAAACTCCCTTCATTCAATTTGTGACAGTTTAACACTATCCTCACCCAGAGAGAAGGAGAAAGATGAAATCTAATGGTTTATATAATAAATAAAGGCAGGATTTTAGAGAGTTAGAATTTATTTTGAGATCTGCTGATGACTGTTACTAAGAAAAAATATAAAAATACTTCATGTCACTATGACAAAAAAGAAATTCCCCCTTAAAAATAAATCATAACAAATAAATTAATCAACAAGCCATAATTTAGTACCTATTAAGTACAGGTGCTGAATAGAAGTGGGGAGGGGGAGATAAGCATTTCTTAAGTATCTACTATGTGTCAGCCACTGTGCTAAGGGCTTTACAGATATTATCTCATTTGATATTCAGAACTCTCAGAGGTATCCCCAGTTCAGGAAACTGAGGTCGACAGTCTAAGTGATATGCTCAGGGTCACACAGCTGGTAAATATGAGGTCAGATTTGAACTTAGATCTTTTTGACTCTGGGCCCAACATTCCATCTACTATACCTCCTTGCTTCTAAGTTGAGAGTTGATAGTAAAAAGGAGTAATAAGGAATGCAAGACCTTGGAAATGATTTAAAGATACCCTACCTCAAAATTTTTGAGTGAACCTCTCCAATATTCCAATGGGTTAATGATCTTATCAATGTGGCTGTTCTCTGCAAGCTTAATCTATGGGATTCTTTTTCTTGTCCTTCTATAAATTTTCTCCTAGGAGTTCAAACCAACATTCTAGATGGCACAGGGGTGCAGTGGGAGGGACAAGTTCTTTATTGCTTGATATACTACATGGCTACCAATGGAATACCTGGGCTGGCTATTGGTTATTTCCCAATCTTGCTATGTAAATGACCAATTTTTTTCTAACACTTCTGCACAATTCTTCTTTCATGTTTAGTTTCCTGAGCACCCCTGCAAAGAGTATCTTATTTCACTTTTGGGTAAGCCTTAACTTTGGGTCTTTTCCACAGATTGTAGTACTCAATGACATGCACTTATATCACCATAAGAATATTTATTTTTTTTAATTTATTTTTTTAGTCCTAGAGAAGATCTGCTGCTTAATTAGTTCTTTTTGAAATTTATTTAGTATTTTATTTTTCTTCAATTACATGTAAAAATAATTTTAACATTAATTTTTAAAATTCTGAGTTTCGAATTCTCTCTCTTCCTCCCTTCCCACCCCTTTCATTGAGAAGATAATCAATTTTATATTAGTTATATGTGTGTAGTCATGTAAAATATATTTCCATATTAGACATGTTGTGAAGGAAAGGATATACAAAAAATACTGAAGAAAAATAAAAGAAAATTATCTGTACTTCAATTTGCATTCATATACTATCAGTTCCTTTTCTGGGAATGTATAGAATTTTCCATCATAAATCCTTTATAGTTGTCTTTGATCACCGTATTACTGAGAATAAGAAAGTCATGCACAGCTGAATTACAATATTGTTGTTACTTTGTAACAATACATTTCACTTTGCATCAGTTCATGTAAGTCTTTCCAAATTTCTCTGCGATTATTTGGCTCATCATTTATTATAACAAAATAGTGTTCTGTCATAATCACATAACACAATTTGTTCACCTATTCCACAATTGATGGACATACCCTTAATTTCCAATTCTGTGCTACTAGAAAAGAGCTGCTATAAATATTTTTGTACATATAGGTCCTTTTTCTTTTTGTTTATTTTTATCTCTGTTTTGGATACAGACCTAGTAGTGGTGTTGCTAGTTCAAAGAGTATGCATCGTTTTATAGCCCCTTGGGTATAGTTCCAAATTGCTCTAAAGAATGGCTGAATAAGTCCACAACTCTACATACAAAGCATTAATGTCTCATTTTTCTCACATATCCTCCAACATTGATCATTTTCCTCTTCTATCCTATTAGTAAATCTAATGGGTATGAGGCAATACTCCAGACTTTTTAAAATTTGCATTTCTCCAATCAATACTGAGTTAGAACATTTTTTCAGATAAAGATAGCACTGGTTACTTCATCTGAAAACCATTTATATTTTTATCATTTATCAGTTGGAGAATGGCTCTTATTTTTATAAATTTAACTCGGTTCTCATTTGGGAAATGAGGCCTTTATCAGAGAAACTTGCTTCAAAATTTTTTCAACTACCATTGCTAAATGTATTTCCCTCCTTTTTATTCTGCCCCATTTATTCTTTTCTCTCTCTCCTTTCACTCTATCCTTCCTCAAAAGTATTTTGCTTCTGACTACCACCTCCCCTAACCTTCTCTGCCTTCTATTACATCCTCCCCTTCTGTTATCTCCTTCCCCTCCTACTTTTCTGTATAGTGAGATAGATTTCTATACCCATTGAGTATGTAGGTTATTCCCTTTTTGAGCCAATTCTGATGAGAATAAGGTTCAAGCATTCTCTCCCACCTTGCCTGTCTTTACCTCCACTGTGAAAACTTTTTCTTGTCTCTTTTATGTGAGATAATTTACCCCATTATAACTCTAATTTTATTGTTTTAGATATCATCCCTTCATATTCGATTCACAAGTGTGCCCTCTTTCTATATATACTCCCTCTAAATGCACTAATAATGAGAAAGTTCTTATGAGTTACAAGTATCATTTTCCCATTTAGGAACGTAAACTGTTTAACCTTTTTAGTCCCTTATGATTTATTTATCTTTTGATTTTTTTTAATGAATCTTTTAGGGAGAAGTTTGGGTTTGTTAAAATCAAAGCAAAACTGTTCATTAACCAAAAGGCAGACTAGCCCTCTCATTTCCTTTTGTTCAATTCAAAACCCAGCACATAATTCGTTTTCAGTTTCTGTCCAAGAAGTATGTTCTGGAGCCTCTACCTCCTCCTATACCCCTTGGCATACATTTTGTATTTATTCATCTATATTTTTATTATTTTCCTCAATAAAATATAAGATCTGAGGGTAATAACTGTCTTTTGTCTTTGTAATTCCAAAATATAATATATTGCCTGGCACATAGTAGCTACTTAATACATGTTTAATATTAGTTGAAGAAATGTATATCGAAAGGTCAACTCTACAAACTCTGTAAGTTGTTTATCCAAATGTACATCATAAACTAGATCAAAGATTTCCAAAAGAGTATAGGTGAGGATAACATACTCTTTTTTTTTTTTTTTTTGCTTTTTGGAGGGCTATTGGGGCGTTAAGTAACTTGCCCAAGGTCACACGGCTAAGGTTTTTTGTTTGTGTGTGAGTTAAGTGTCTGAGGCCAGATCCGAACTCAGGTCCTTCTGACTCCAGGGCCTACACTCTACTCACTGCACCACTTAGCTGCCCCGAGGATAATATACTCTTGACCTCAGGGTGGGTGTGGCCCGTGAATTATGTCACTAAGCTCCCACACTCTCAATTTCTGACTCTTCTTTAATACATTTATAGTACTAATTTCAAATCTCCCCATTTCTTCTGCTATTATTTCCTACTACTGACCTCTTATATATCTGTACAGATCTAATGACACCACTCCCCTCCCCAGTGAAAACCAATGTTTCCCTGTTGACTCTAGAATCACATATTGTTTAATTTTTGCCTAAATCTTTTAAATTTCCATGTCTGTGTAAAATTTATAACAAAATTATCAGTATAGTAGCATATGGATATAACTAATAAGTTATTATACATACATCAAGGGCACATTTTCAACATGTTTTTAAACTCATGGTAGTACCCAATCAAAAGAGGTTAGAGACTATATAGAATTTTTTTTTATCTACTTCCTCCCTCCCCCCATAGAGATAGATCAAATTATTTTCAGTGATTAGAGAACTCATCTAGAAGGCTCTGCAGTGTTCCACTGGCTGATGAAATCAGCACAATGTTATCTATATAAAGGAATCCCTAGAGAAATCAGCAGCATAGGGAATCACTCCTTGATTTGGACTTCACACTGGATGTCCTCTATGACAATGTCACATGCTTTTCATGAGATTATATTTTTATGCACTTTACTTTACTTGATATTATTATTCAGAGCATCATTGAGCAAAGTTATACTATTATGATATCTTTCACAGGATCTTGTCTTATTTTTATATATGTGTGATAAACACCTCTTTTTCCCCCATTTAGTCTTTCATATATATATATATATATATATATATATATATTTGAAACATTTAATCTTAACACCTTGAATTTCAGATCCATTTTCTTCCTCCCTTGTCACCCATTCCCTCTAGGGAGATAAGTAATTCAGTATATGTTGTACATGTCTAGCTATGCAAAACATTATCATAGTAGATATATTGTACAAGGCTGCTTATAATTCCCTCCCACTCATCCCACCCCCCCCAACCTGGTCCATTCCCCACTTGATCCTGTCCCTCTTCCATAGTGGGTACCTCCAACCTCCCCTCCCCCCAAGGATGCCCTCCCATCCATCATCCCTCCTCTCCTCCCCCTTCCCCCCATTCTGCTGTAGGTTGAGATGTCCCACCTAGTATGTATGTCATTCTCTCCCTGAACCAAATTCAATGAGAATGTGGTTTCGCCTTTTTGCCTTCCTATTTTTCCCCTCCCCTGCAACCACTTCCTCCTGCTTCCTCTACATGAGATAGTTTACCCCACCCTGTCTCTCCCCATCTCCTCCTGCCACTTTCCTCTCTCACCTCACAACTTCACCCCTTGAGTATCCTCCCTTCCCAACAAATTCAACCTATGCCCTCTATCCATATATAACTGTAACCATATACACACACATTCACATATGTATTCATATGACCATACACCCTTCTTCCATTATTTTCATAGTGAGAAAGATTTCCTCAGTCACAGTTATTGTTTTTCCATATAGGAATGTAAATAGTTCAACTTTGATAAGTTCCTTTTGATTTCTTTTCCCTGATTACCTTCTCAGGCATCTCTTGCTTCTTGTGTCTGGATGTCAAATTTTCTATTCAATTCTGGTTTTTTCCTCAAGAATGCTTGAAAGCCCTCTATTTCACTGAATGACCATATTTCCCCCTGAAACAAAATACTCAGTTTTGTTGGATAGGTGACCCTTGGGTTCATTCCCAGCTCTTTTGCTCTCTGGAATATCATATTCCATGCCTTTCAATCCCTCAGTGTAGAAGCTGCCAGGTCCTGTGCTATTCTGATTGTGTTTCCACAATATTGAAATTGTTTCTTCCTGGCTGCTTGTAGTATTTTCTCCTTGATCTGGGGATTCTGGAACCTGGCTATAATATTCCTGGGAGTTTTCTTTTTGGGATCTTTTTCAGGAGGTGATCTGTGGATTCTTTCAACCTCTATTTTGCCCTCTGGATCTAAAACATCAGGGCAATTTTCCTTGAGAATTTCTTGAAGGGTGATTTCTAGGTTCTTTCTTTGATCATGGCTTTCAGGTAGTCCAATAATTTTTAAATTGTCTCTCCTGGATCTATTTTCCAGGTCAGTGGTTTTTCCCATGAGATATTTCACATTGCCTTCTATTCTTTCATTTGTTTGGATCTGCTTAACAGCATCTTGATTTCTCATAAAGTCATTAGCTTCCATTTATTCCAGTCTAACTTTGAAGGAATGAATCTTCTCAGTGAGCTTTTGAGATTCTTTTTCCATCTGTCAAATTTGGCTTTTTAAGGCATTATTCTCCTCATTGCCCTTTGGGCCTCTTTTGCCATTTGAGTTAGTCTATTTTTTAAGGTGTTGTTTTCCTCAGTCAGGCTATTGACCCTCATTTCATACTTTTCCTGCATCCTTCTCATTTCTCTTTCCAATTTTTCCTCCACTTCTCTTATTTGACTTTTAAAGTCCTTCTTAAGGTCCTCTATGGCCTGCAACCTGCTCATGTTTTCCCCTGGGGCTTTTGGAACAGGACTTCTGACCTCACAGTCCTCTTCCCTCCCTATGCTTTGACCCTCCTTGCCCTGAAAGTAGGAGTCTAGGGTTGCATTTTTCTGTGTAATTTGTTTCCTTTGCCTTGGCATGTTGCTACTTAATTACTTGACTTTTGGACTTGTTGCCACACTATGGCCTGGCACCAGATAGGGGAATTTTCGTCCCAAATGTGTGGGCGGGCAACTTCCATTTCTGGCAAGCTGGAAACCCACCCACGACCTGCACCCCAGATCACAATCCAGCTTCAGGGAGGTTCAAGCAAGAGCGATTACCCCCCAATACAGATTGCTGGATCTCCCTACAGTTTGCAGGCCAGGAGCTGGAGCTGCCTCTGAAAATTACAAAATGAGTGTCTCCTCATAGGCTTCTAGCCCTCAGGGGATGGAGCCGATGCGTTCCCCAAATACTGGTCCCAAGGTCCATAGGGCACTAACCTCTCACTTTGTCCTAGGCATGTCTATGTTGATAATTCTGGAATCGCCACAGCTGCTGGTGTTCTGGGGTCCCTCCAGCCTGCTGCTGGCCCAGCCTCCCTGGGGCGAAAACCACTCACATGGTCCTGGGCTTGGCTCCTAGCACTCTGCTCACTGCGTGCTGCTGGCTCCCAGACCGCTGCACTGGTCCTTCCTTCAGGGCTGCTGGGCTATCCTCAATGGGAGGTTAGCTTCTCTGTGTCATTCTGTGGGTTCTGGGGCTCCAGAAGTTGTTCAGAGTCCCCTTTTACATAGTTTGGAGGAAATCTGGGGGCAGAGTTGCTTGGACGAGCTGTTTCTACTCCACCATCTTGGCTCTGCCCTCCCCATTCAGTCCTGAATTCTCTCACCATTTTCCCTACACATTGTGAAGGCAAGAAATGCAAAATTCATGACAAATATGACATCATAAAAACAAATTTACATAGTATCCATATTCTAGAAACAAAAACAAATGAACAAAAAAATCTCACTTGTGTCCAAGTATAACTTACACAGCAAAATTGAATGTAATCTTGAACACAACAAAAATAAATAAATAAATGGGTATTTGAAAAATTGAAAGACTTTCATATATTCTTAAGCAAAAGACAAGAATTCAATGGAAACAAATATAAAAGATACATAATAAATAAAAGAAAATATTTAAAACTAATTTTAAAGCACTCATTAAGGTCACATCATACATATTCCAAAATTGTCATTATTAAATAATTTGAAAAAAAAAAGGTTGAATCTGAGTTGTGTATGATGGGATCATTTAAAAAACAAAATTGGACAGTAAAAAGTAAAAAAGCAGAATTATAATGTAAAAAAATGGGGCATGAAAAGAAGAACTAATACTGAGGAAGAAGGTGTGGGGGTGGAAGGCTGGTATTGTTGGAACCTTACCCTCATGTAGTTTGAAGAGGAAAATATGTGTATACTTGGAAATGCATAGACATCTTCTGAACATGAAGAGAGGTGAGAAAACTGAGGGATGAGATAGGGGAGGAACTTTTAGAAGGTTGTGTAGATTGGGATTAGGAGAGTGGGACCAGCATTCTTTTAGGAGTGGGATGGCAAGTGAGAGGGTAGGGGGAGAGGATAACGTAATAGTGATAGGGTAAGCAGAGAGACTGAGAAAGAAAACAGGGAATAAAAATAAGATGGAAGGAAATTCATAAATAGTAATGTAAATAGTATGTTTATAATGACTCTCTTTGTGGTAAGAAAGAACTGGAAAATGCAGGGATCCCCATCAATTGGGGAATGGTAAAGTGAACAGAGCCAAGAGAACATTGTAGACAGTAACAGGAATATTGTTTTAAGAATGACTTTGAGCAAATTTATTTATTATAAATACACAAATTAAAAATAATAGACATATAAAGAAAGATGTTGTCTGTGTCCAGAGAAAGAACTAAGAGATGTATAGAATAATTTGTCATATATATACTTGTTTGTGTTAAATGATAGCCATCTTTAGGGAAGGGTGGGGGAGAGAGAAGAAAAAAGGGAATAAAAGAAATTTATATATTAATTTTTATATATTTAAAAGGAATAGCAAGTTGTACATAATACATTTGTAGTTTTATGTGCAATTATTATTCTCATACTAAGTATGAAAATGCTTGTTTTATTCCATAAATTAAAATTAAATTAAATTTAAAAAATAAGCCACTCAAAATATAATTTATCACTTCAATGTTATATTTTTGTCCAATTCTGTTCATCTCCTCTTTGGTTTTTAGAATTTTTTTTTTTTTACTAAATCGTGGCAGTTAATGTGTTCTTTTTTCTAGTTTTTGTTTAATGTTTTAGTTCTAGTTTTAGTTTCATGCCCAATGTGTTAATCTATTCTTTCTTTCTTTTATTGATGTAAACATCTTAGAGTTATACATTTACCCTCAGTATTACTTTGGGTATATTTAACAAATTGAGGTATATTGTCTCATTGTTATAATTATCTTTAACAAAGTCATTTTTTCTATAATTTGTTCTTTGACCTACTCATTTTTTTAGACTTAGATTAGTTTCCATTTAATTTAATCCATACTTCAAAGACCCCTTATTGAATATATTTGTATTGCAGTATGATCAGAAAAAGATCCATGTGATATTTATGCATTTATATATTTATTTGTAAGGTTTTATTCCCCAATGTGCAATTAATTTTTATCAGTGCTATACATAGGTAAGGAGAGATGTAAATTTTGTTTTATTCCATACATTAAAAATTAAATAAATTTTAAAATAAACCAAATATATGTATATGTATATGTATATATACATATATATTTATTATATACCAATTTTACATGTATTAATCCATCTCCTATTGCTGTTCAATAGTCTCCAGAAGATTATGATTTCTAACTTTTCTTAAATCCTTTTCAACTCCTCTGCTTCTTCCTTGTTTCTTTCGTGATTATGTTTAGGTCTATGAGGAAGTAAATTAAAATCTCTTACTATTATAATTCTACAGTCTATTTTCTCCTGTAACTTTAACTTTATTTCAAGAACTTGGAAACTATGCCATTTTGTACTTGTATGTTCAGTATTGATATTTCTTCATGTTAACTTTTAGAAAAATGTAGTTTCATTCATTATTTCTTTTAGTTAGGTTTATTTTTGCTTCTGCTTTGTCTGAGATCATAGTTTCTACCTCTGTCTTTTTTTACTGCGATTGAAGCATAATAGATTATGTTCCAGCTTCTTAGTTTAACTGTGTATTTTTCTATTTCTAGGTTGTTTCTTGTAAACAAGGTATTGTTGAATCCTGGTTTCTGATCCATTTTGCTCTCTTTTCATTGTATGGATGGGTTCATTCCATTCACATTCACATTTGTGATTGCTAAATGTTTATTTTCCCTTTGCTCTTCTCTAATTCTTAGCCTTCACTTTTTTTAGCCTATCCTTCCTTAAAAATCCTTTTTTTCTTCTGACCACTGCCTTCTTTACTCTGTCCTTCTTAACCAACTCTCTTTTCTTTTGACTCCTTTCCCTACTACTTCCCTATTGAGTGTATATGTATACAATTGTGTGTGTATGTATGTTCTTCCTGCCCTGAACAAGTTCAGATGAGAGTGGGGTTTAAGTGTTGCCCTCCCCACACTCATTGCACACCTCATTTTTGCAAGATAATTTCCCCTATTCTTCTCCTTTCTCCTTCCCTCTTCCAATGCATCTACCTTTTTTTTTTAACACTTCCATTCTTTTTTTTAAGGTAATCCCAACATAATAGAATCCCACCAATACTTTCTAAATAGAGTCCTTTAAACAGCCACAGTAATGAAAAAATTCTTAGGGATCCATGTATCGTCTCCCTATGCAGGAATGTAAGCATTTAACCTTATTTAGTCTCATGATTTCTGATGCATGTTTACCATTTTATACATCTCTTGAGCCTTGTGTTTGGATGTAAAATTTTCTATTACTCTTTTTTTTTTTTATCACGAATGTTTGCAAGTCCTTTATTTCATTAAATATTCACCCTCCCCTTAATAAGATTATACTCAGTTTTGCTGGGTATATTATTCTCTGTTGTCATCCTAACTCTTTTGTATTCTAGAAAGTTATATTCCAAGTCCTCAGCTATGGTAGCTGCTACAAATAAAAGTCACATAGCCAAGATCAGAAGAAAAGCAAAAAATGGTGGTGGGTGGGGGGGGTTACTCAGATGAAGGTCTCATCTCAAATATATAGAGAACTTTGTCCAATCTGTAAGAATACAAGTCATTCCCCAATTGATAAATGGCCAAAGATATGAATGGGCAGTTTGCCAATGAAGAAATGCAAACTATTTTTTGTAATATACAAAAGTGCTCAAAATCATTACTGATTAGAGAAATTCAAATTAAAACAACCTTGAGATATCATTTTACAGATTGGCTAAAATGATTGAAGGGGAAAGTGACAAATGTTGGAGAAGATGTGGGAAAAGGTGGGAAATATTCATTGTTGGTGAAATTGTGAACTGATCTAACCATTTTGGAGAGCCATCTGGATTAGGCCCAAAGAGTTAACCTTTTAACCCAGCAATATGACCACTAGGTCTATTTCCAAAGATAATTGGAAAAAAGAAAAAAATCTATATATGGTCTAAAATGTTTATAGCAGCTCTCTTTGTGGTGCCAAAGAACTGGAAATTGCAGGTATGGTCATCAATTTGGGGAATAGCTAAACAAGTTATGGTATGTGATTATGGTGGAATACCACTGAGCTATAAGAAATGATGAGCTCAATGATCTTAGAAAAACATAGAAAACTTGCACAAAATAATGAAGTGTGAAATGATCAAAATATTGTTTTAAGGACCACTTTGAATAATTTATTTTGGCGATAATAAATACCCAAATTATAGAAAGACACAATCTGCATCCAGAGAAAGAACTGATAAATAGAATCATATAAAAATGAATTTTACACACACAGAGACACATACACATATACATATATGCATGTAAGTCCTCTATATACATGTATGTGTGTGTGTACCTATTTGTGCATAATGGTGACTATCTCTGGGGCAAGGGGGTAGTGAAGACAAAATAAATTTACAGAATAATTTTGTATATTTGAAAGAAATAGCAGGTTGTGCATAGTAGATTTGAAGTTTCTATGCAATCATCTTTTTATTGTAGTATTTATGGAAATGCTTATTCAATTCCATACATTAAAAATAAAACAAATTTAAAAAGGAATCTAACACACATATGGTTTCTTTTTAAACATATATATGTATATATATTGTTTATTAAATATCAATTTTATGTGCATCAATCAATATATGTTTTCCTCTATTGATTGTTTTAACTTCAAAAAATGCTTTCATTTTATAACACATTTTGAGACCTTTCCTTCACCAAATTTCTTTTTCATAGTTATTGCTATTCTTATCTCTCTTTTTTTCTTAATTTAATTTATTTTTTTTAAATTTTTGGTCTCTATTAATTTGTTTGTTTAGTTTTAGTTTACAAGATTTAGTTCCACAATTCCTTGAGTTTCAAATTTTCTCTCCCTCCTTCCACTCCCTCCCCGCCCCCCGCCATGGAGGCATATAATCAAGTATAGAATCTGCAAATACTTTCACATTAGACATTAAGCGGGTTATAAAGAAAGGTTATATCCGATGGAATGAACAGTGGGAAAGAGGAAGCAAAACCAAACAAGAAAAAGGAAAAAGATCCGGTAGTTTGCTTCTGGATTCAAACTCAGTTCTTTCTCTGGATATAGACATCTCTCTTCATCATGAGTCTTTTGGGGTTGACTTATCACCCTGTATTGCTGAGAAGAGTCCAGGTTATCAAAGTTGGTCATCAAACATATGTTGTGTCCATAATTGTGTACAGATGTCTCCTGTTTCTGCTCTTCTCACTCAGCATCAGTCTGTATAAGCCACTCCAGGTAAATATAAAGTACATCTGCTCCTCATTTCTTATAGCACAATAGTTTTCCATTACATCCATATACCACAACTTGTTCAGACATTCCCCGATTGATGGATACCCCCTTAATTTCCAGTTCTTTGCCACTACAAAAAGAGCTGCTATAAATATTTTTGTACATATGGGTCTTCTTCCCACTTCTATGATTTCTTTGGGATACAACCCTAGAAGTGGTATTGTTGAGGCAAAGGGTATGAAATTATTTATAGCCCTTTGGGCATAATTCCAGATTGCTCTCCAGAATGGTTGGGTCAGTTTACAACTCCACCAGCAATGCATTAGTTTTCCAATTTGTCCACATCCCCTCCAGCATTTGTCATATTCTTGTTTTGTCATCTTAGCCAATCTGACTGGAGAGATGTGGTACCTCAGAGTTGTTTTGGTTTGCATTTCTCTAATCAATACTGATTTAGAGCATTTTTTCATATGCTTATAGATATCTTTAATTTCTTCTTCTGAAAACTGCCTGTTCATATCCTTTGACCATTTATCAATAGGGGAATGACTTGTATTTTTATATATTTGATGCAATTATCTGTATATTTTAGAAATGAGTCCTTTATCAGAAACATAGGTTGTAAAAATTCTTTCCCAATTTCCTACTTCCCTCTTAATTTTGGTTACATTGGCTTTGTTTGTACAGAAAGTTTTCAATTTAATGTAATCAATATTATCCATTTTTCATTTTATAATGCGCTTTAATTCTTGTTTGGTCACAAAGTCTTTCCTTCTCCATAAATCTTACAGGTAAACTACTCCTTGCTTTCCCAGATTGCTTACAAGTATCAGCCTTTATACCCATATCATGCACCCATTTAGACTTGGTTTTGGTATATGGTGTTATATAATGGTCTATGCCCAGTTTCTGCCATACTATATTCCAGTTTTCCCAGCAGTTTTTGTCAATTAGTGAATTTTTATCCCGAAACTAGGGTCTTGGTTTTATCAAACAATAGATTACTATAGTCATTGATTGTTGGCTCTTGTGTGCCCAATCTATTCCATTGATCTACTACTCTCTTCCTCAGCCAGTACCAAGTAGTTTTGATAACTGCTGCTTTATAATACAGATTAAAGTCTGATGCAGCTAGTCCACCTTCCCTAGCATTTCTTTTCATTAATTCCATTGATATTCTGGACCATTCTTCCAAATGAATTTTGTTACTATTTTTTCTAGCTCTATAAAGTAGATTTTTTTTTTTTTTGGTAAATTCATTGGTATGGCACTAAATATATCATTTAATTTAGGAAAAATTGTCATTTTTATTATATTAGCTCAACCCAGCCATGAGCAATTGATGTTTTTCCAATTAGTTAGATCTGACTTTATTTGTGTGAAAAGTGTTTTATAGTCGTGATCATATAGGTCCTGGGTTTGTTTTGGCAGGTAGATCCCCAAATATTTTGTAATGTCTACAGTGACTTTAAATGGGATTTCTCTTTCTATCTCATGCTGTTGAGTTTCATTAGAGATATACAGGAATGCCGAGGATTTATGTGGGTTTATTTTATATACTGCAATTTGCCAAGGGGTATTTCTCATCTTATCAGTTTGCCTTGCTTCTTGATGTTGGTTGATAAAATTCAAATGATTCTTATGGGTTTATCTTGTATCATGGTATTTTGAAGACATCATTCATTATCTCCATTAACTTTTCTCTGTTGATTGACTTGGATTTTCTAAGTATAATATTGAACTGCCCATGGAAACATATCAAGCTTTTTAGTCTTTTCCTTCTTTGGTTTCTTTTTCATATCTCATAGCTAAGATTTCTAAAAGCTGTTAATTAAATAAATTAGCAAGAGTATATATTTTGCAAAAGAAAGTAAAAATGAAAAAAAAAACATGGTATCTGCTTAATCTTGTGTGATCTTGACTGTGTCTCTACATTATTCTTTCTATTTTTTTTTTTTTGGCTGCTGGTGGTATTTTTTCCTCCACCTGGGAGCTCTGAATTTTGCCTCATAACCATCCTAGTAATTTTCCTTTTGGAGTTTCTTTCAGAAGATGACTAGTGAATTATTTCAATTTCTACCTTGGTCTCTAGTTGTAAGATATTTGGAAAGTTTTCCTGCCTTTATAATTTCTTGAAATATGAAGTCTGGGGTCAGAGACAAGATGGCAGATTAAAAAGAGAGACTTCCTTGTGCTCTCCCAGAAACCACTCGAAATACCTTTAAAAAATTACTCTAAGCAAATTCTAGAGCTGCAAAATTTGCAAAATGAGGGAGTGAAACTAATCTCTAGCCCAAGACAGCCTGGAAGGTTGACAGTAAGGGTCTATCACACCAAGCTGAGAGAGGAGCACAGTCCAGTGTGGGCCTAATCAGCATAGACTGGACTGGAGCATGCCTCAGGGGATAGAATCACGGGCAGCTGTGGCAGTTTCCAGACTTTTAGACCCTCACATGCCAAATACAACATGGAAGGTCATTGAGAAAACTCTGGGTCCTGGGTTAGAGAGGAGCATGGTCCAGCCCCAGCCTCAAGGTAGCAGAGGTGGTGGCAGTGGTGGCAGCAAGTAGTGGATTCTTCCAGTTCTCCTAGTCCATAGATTGTGTGGGCATCAAGTGACTAATAAAAGAAGGATTTCAGGGACCTCTTTGCTTGTCCTGAGGCAGGACTCTCTTGCTTTGACCATGCTTAGATCTAGGTCACAGTCATGGGTGGTGGTCCCGGGGCGAGGAGGAGCACTAGTATGTCAGAGCTTGTGGCTGAAATGGAAAGGGAATTTTCCTCACAGTTCCAAGGCAGGAAAGAGTGCTTGTGGTCACTCACAGATGAGAACACAGGCCAGGAAAGTACAAACACCTCTCCTTTGGTTATACCATCTTGGAAGAACTGAAAATTTATAGATCCCTAGAAATATCTCTGAAAATAGCTGCACAAAACCCCTAAAGTTTGGGACAGAACACCCTAAACAATGGAAGCAGAGTCATACCTTAACAAAGACTTAGAAAGTCAAGTATTTGACTGGGAAAATGAGGAAATAGAGAGAAAAAAAACTGAAACTATATAATCTTACGTTGCTGACAAAGAAGATCAAAACATGCAACCAGAAGAAGACATCAAACTCAAAGTTCCTCCATCAAAAGCTTCCAAGAAAAAAAATATAAATTTGTCAGGGCATGGAAGAGCTCAAAAATATTTTGAAATAAAGCAAGAAAATGTTTGGGTAGATTTTTAAAGGTTCGGATTTGCACCCACAAATGACTCGCTGCACTCAGTTTTAAGGCTAAAATGTTTTAATAATCAGAATAGGCAAGGAATAGGAGTAGTACAATAACGAAACCAACAGATCAAGAGAACTATAATACAGATTATGTTAATAATAATAATAATAATAATAATAATAATAATAATAATAAGCACAGAAGGGAAAGTTAAAGAAAACATCACCGATCCGGGGGAGCACCAACTCATCCTTGCAGTGGCTGGGGGATCCCAGGGAATAGCCTAAGAGTCCCGGCTCAGAAAGTCCCAGGCAGACCGTCCTCTCCATGGGTGAGATCCCAATAAGAGGGAGAGATTTGGGAGTTTTTAAGCAGGGAGAACAAAGAAGTTAAAACTTTCATAAGTTGTTTCACATGGTTTGGCTTCCTTGTGTGAATTCCAGGTGAGGCTGAAAAAATACAGTTATCAATCAGTAATGCTGGGAGAATAGCCACTTCCCATCAGCATTGTTTATTGTTCCAGAAATGGCTAGTTCTGGGAACTGAAATGCAGCCATAACACACTTTGTCATGCAAGAGGGTCAATTCCGGGGTCAATATTCAGTTATTTTATTTCATGTACCTTAAGGGTCGAATGAACTTACAAAAAAAGGAAAGAATATTCTTTCTTCAGAAAAGTAGTGGGAAAAAATGGGAAGAGAAACGAGAGTGATGCAAGAAAATCATGAAAAACAAGTAAACAGCTTTATAAAGGAGACCCCCCCCCAAAAAAAAATGCTAAAGACAATAACACTTTTTTTAAGGGACTAACCCAAATGGCGAAAGAGGTCCAAAAATCCAACAAGGAGAAAAATGCCTTAAAAAGTAGAAATGACCATATGGAAAAGGAAGTCCAAAATCTCACTGAAGACAATAATTCCTAAAAAATTAGAATGGAGCAAGTGGAAGCTAATGACTATGAGAAATCAAAAAAAATTATAAAAAAGAACAAAAAGAATGAAAAAAATAGTAGACAATGTGAAATATCTCTTTGGAAAAACCACTGACCTGGAAAATAGATCCAGGAGAGAGAATTTTAAAATTATTGGACTACCTGAAAGCAATGATAAAAAAAATAGCATAGATATCATCTTTCAAGACATTGTCAAGGAAAACTGCTCAGATATTCTAGAACCAGAAGGTAAAATAGAAATTGAAATAATCCACCAATAACCTCTTGAAAGAGATCCCCAAAGGAAAACTTCTAGGAATATTATAGCCAAATTCCAGATCCCCCTGGTCAAAGAGAAAATGTTGCATCTTTAATTGCCATGCTCTACCCCCACTTCATTAAAATGTAAGTTCTTAGAAGTAGAGGTTGTTTCATAAGTCATATTTGTATTTCCAGTTCCTGGTAAAGCTTCTGGATATAATGGAAGCATAGTAAATGGTTGTTGATTAATTAATAATTGACATCTAGGGAACACAAATGGTAAGTCATGAGAAAGGAAATAAAACCTAATTTTAGACTGTAGGTTACCTGAGAGTATTTTGAATTATTGTCTAAGTAATTTTGTTTTGATATTGTATTCTGTAAATACTCCCAAATAACTTAGTACGAGTAAGATGACAGTCTTTTCCATCTTGGAGCAAAATTTGATTAACTATATTTTCTGGGACACCTAGTCATACCAAAAGATAGGAAATATAAGAAAAACATAAGCCATACCTGAGAATATGTTTGTTTTCATCTAAATTTTGCAACCTTTGATGTTTTATTTTGTTTTTTTCATTATGTTTATAATAAATTGACTGTCAAGTGCCACAGTGGAGTCAGAAAGACTTATGTTCATAATATTTCCACAGATGCTTTCTAAATATGTGACCATAGAGAAGTCTCTTTCTCAGCCTCAGTTTCCCCCTCTGTAAAATGAGGATAATACTAGCATCTATCTCACAGGTATATATTTAAGGATCAAATGAGAACATATGTAAGACATTTTGCAATCTGCTGAGCATTGTATAAGTGCCTAACTATAATCATTATTTTATTTTCTACTTTGTAGAAATGTTATTCAATTACTTAATTTAATGTCCCATCATTTTCTTCAAGTTCTGCATGCTTGAAACTTAGCTTACATTTCTTCTTTCCCCTTTAATTCCTTTGGGATTTGCTCTGTTTTTTATTTATATTAATAGTGTTACAATTTTCCTATTCATGCAGACACCCAACTTTAGTCGCCCTTGACTAGTTTTTGTCTTGACCATCTTTACCAGTCACCAAGATGAATAGTTCAACTATTTCACCAGTATATAGAAGACATTTAAGGAATGAGAAGGTTTTTGTGCATTGACATCTAGGTCTCACAGTGCATAGAGCACAGGGCTTGTCTGAGTTCAAATCCATCCTCATATACTCATTAGCTGTGTGATACTGGGCAAATCGCTTCATCACTCTGCCTCAGTTTCCTTATCTGAAAAATGAAGCTAATTTTAGCACCTACCTCTTAGAGTTGCTGTGAGAATCAAATGGAATTATATATTAAAGTGCCTTGAATGCCTTAAAATGCTATATAAATATCAGCTATTATTACTGGTATTAATTATTTTATTGCTATTTTCACTATGTAAAACTGATAGAGAGTAAAAAATTGTTGAAAATAGGTAGTTTAGGGCAAATTGTTTTGGGCAATTTAAGTGACTTGCCTTGGTCAAACAGCTAGTAAATACCTGAGGTAGACTCCCAAACCATCATTTTTTTTCTGCCCCATTACCTTCCAGTTTAAAAATGTTCATTTTGTTAGTGCAATTCAGGGTTCTTGGGGCAGCTAGGTGGCACAATGGATAGAGTTCTGGGCCTGAAGTCAGGAAGTCTCATTTTTATGAGTTCAGATCTGACCTAAGACACATACTAACAATGTTATTCTAGGCATGTCAGTTAACCACATTTGCCTCAGTTTCCTCATCTGTAAAATGAGCTGGAGAAGGAAATGGAAAACCATTCTTGTTTTATTTTAGCCAAGGAACCCCCAAATGAGGTCACAAAGAGACAGGCATGACTCAACATCAGGATGCTTAGTGACTTTGTCTAATCACTAATGGGTAATTAGTGGAATAGGAGTGAGTAGAATCTATATGTCATGATACCTATTCCAGGAGTCCTGAGTCTTTTTCTCTTTATTAGTCCCTCACTATAAATGGCATTTCTTGAAGAGCCCCTGATGTGCTCATTTCAATTCCAGCTGAACACCTTTACTGGGTTTCTCCACCTCCTTGCCTCACTGTGGTTCTCTGGCTTCCCCCTTTATATTTTGTTTATTATTATGTAAGTTCCATGAGGGCAAGGACTGTTTCATTTGTTTATTTTTATATCTCTAGCTCTTAGTACCTGTGCCATACCCTCCATAAATTCTCCATTTAGCTATGTCTCCAGGCCTCTTTTGATCACTTTATTTTACCTCACTTTGCAATATTTTTTTTTCTTGCAACAATCCAACAAACACTTCCCTTTCACCTAGTCTAAGTTATTCAATGGGTATTGGTAACATTGTCTTGTTTATTTCATTCTCCTTTACTAACTTGCCATGATTTTTCTAGAACATTCTCTTTTGCCCTGTCTCCTTTTTTTCTATCTAGATTCTAACAGTTCTTCACAATCCATACTAAAAGTTTTATTTCTTTCATGAAGCCTTCCCTCAGCCCTCCAACAAATACTACAATGATATTGGCCCCTCTGGACACCTGCATCATTTTCAGGAATATTTGCATTGATCTTTTATCTTAAACTATTATTTAAATTTTGATATGTATTTGTTGCTTCCTGCCACTATGCTAATAGTTCATTAAGGAAAGGACCATGTATTATGCTTTTTTCTCTCACTCTAAGGCCTTAGAACAGTATATAGGAAATACTCTTTAAATATTTTCTGAATTACTTGGATGATTTAAAAATTAATTAATCCAAAATTCAATTTCCAGGGGTAAAATCAAACGTTTTTGGTCAAATTGGGATTTTAGATGACTCAAATGCAAAACACACATATATACACATATGCATATATGTATACCTATATAATACATACATATTTAGAACTTCTACTTTCAGATATTCAAAACTGTTACATTTCAAAAGACAATTGTCAATTTTCTCTTTGTTTATAATTTACATTGTTCACTGACTGCTTCCTAATTTTTACCTCAGATAGAAAGACATTTGTGTTGTTTTTGTGGTTTAAAGTTATATTCATGGCTATTGAAATACTCCATTTCTTTTTTTTAAATTAATTTATTAGTTTAGTTTCAGTTAACAAGATTCAATTCCATAGTTCCTTGATTTTCAAATTTCCTTTACCTCCCTCCCCCTCCCCCCCACAACAGCATATAGTCCAGTATAGGATCTGCAAATACATTCATATTAGACATTAGTCCAATTATAAAGGCATATTGTACTAGGTGGGATGAAAAATGGTAAAGAAGAAATAAAACCAAACAATGAAAAGAAAAAGATTAATTAGTTTGCTTCCATCAGGATTCAAACTCAGTTCTTTCTAGTTATATCTCTGGATGTCACATTTTTCTCCTTCATGAGTCTTTCGGGATTGACTTATATCACTGCATTACTGAGGAGTCCAGTCTGTCATAGTTCGTCATCACACATATGATGTGTCTGTGATTGTATCCAAATTTCTTCTGATTCTACTCTTCTTGTTCAGCATCAGTTCGTATAATCTTCTCCAGGTAAATATGAAATCCGTCTCCTCCTCTTTTCTTATAGCACAATAATATTCCATTACATTCATATACCACAGCTTGTTTAGCCATTCCCCAATTGATGGGTACCCCTTTAATTTCCAATTCTTTGCAACCACAAAAGGAGCTGCTATAAATATTTTTGTACGTTTGGGTCTTCCTCCCTCTTCTATCATCTCTTTGGGATAGAACCCTAGAAGTGGTATTGCTGAGTCAAAGGGTATGAAATTATTTATAGCCCTTTGGGCATAATTCCAGATTGCTCTCCAGAATGGTTGGATAAGTTCACAAGTCCACCACCAATGCATTAGTGTTCCAATTTGCCCACATCCTCTCCGGCATTTGTCATTTTCTTGTTTTGTCATCTTAGCCAATCTGACTGGAGAGATGTGGTACCTCAGAGTTGTTTTGGTTTGCATTTCTCTAATCAATAGTGATTTAGAGTATTTCTTCATATGCTTATAGATATCTTTCATTTCTTTCTCTGAAAACTGTCTGTTCATATCCTTTGACCATTTATCAATTGGGGAATGACTTGTATTCTTATAGATTTGAATCAATTCTCTGTATATTTTAGAAATGAGTCCTTTGTCATAGACATAGGTTGTAAAAATTCTTTCCCAGTTTCCCGCCTCCTTCTTGATCTTGGTTACATTGGCCTTGTTTGTACAGAAGCTTTTCAATTTAATGTAATCAAAATTATCCATTTTGCATTTTATAATGGTCTCTAATTCTTGTTTGGTCCTAAAGTCTTCCCCTCTCCAAAAATCTGACAGGTAAACTATTCCTTGCTTTCCCAGATTGCTTACAGTATCATCCTTTATACCTAGATCATGCACCCATTTAGACTTGATTTTGGTATATGGTATTAGATAATGATCGATGCCCAGTTTCTGCCATATTGTATTCCAGTTTTCCCTGCAGTTTTTGTCAAAGAGTGCATTCTTATCCCCAAAACTGGAGTCTTTGGGTTTATCAAACAATAGATTACTATATTCATTAACTGCTAGGTCTCCTACACCCAATCTATTCCATTGATCCACTACTCTACTCTTCTGCCAGTACTAAACAGCTTTGATGACTGCTGCTGTATAATACAGATTAAAATCTGGCATAGCTAGTCCACCTTCCCTAGTATTTCTTTTCATTAATTCCCTTGATATTCTAGACCGTTTGTTTTTCCAAATAAATTTTGTTATTATTTTGTCTAACTCTAAAAAGTAGTTTTTTTGGTAAATTGATTGGTTTGGCACTAAATATATAATTTAGTTTGGGTAAAATTGTCATTTTTATTATATTAGCTCGACCCAGCCATGAGCAATTGATATTTTTCCAATTAGTTAGATCTGATTTTATTTGTGTGAGAAGTGTTTTGTAGTTGTGATCAGATAGCTTTGGGGTTTGTTTTGGCAGGTAGATTCTCAAATATTTTATAATGTCTACAGTGACTTTAAATGGGATTTCTCTTTCTATCCCTTGCTGTTGAGTTTCGTTAGAGATATACAGGAATGCCGAGGATTTATGTGGGTTTATTTTATATCCTGCAACTTTGCCAAGTTTATTTATTGTCTCAAGTGGTTTTTTACTTGATTCTCTAGGATTCTCTAAGTATATCATAATATCATCTGCAAAGAGTGATAGCTTGGTCTCTTCTTTGCCTAATTTGATTCCTTTGATATCTTTTTCTTCTCTAATTGCTACTGCTAACATTTCTAGTACCATATGGAATAAGAGGAGTGATAGTGGACACCCTTGTATCACTCCTGATCTTATTGGAAATGCTTCTAGTTTATCCCCATTGCATATAGTACTTGCTGATGGTTTTAAGTAGATGCTATCAACTATTTTAAGGAAAGCTCCATTTATTCCTTTACTTTCTAGTGTTTTTAATAGGAATGGATGTTGTACTTTGTCAATAGCCTTTTCTACATCTATTGAGATAATCATGTGGTTTCTGCTAGTTTTATTGTTGATATGCTCAATTATACTGATAGTTTTCCTAATATTAAACCATCCTTGCATTCCTGGAATAAATCCTACCTGATCAAAGTGTATTATTTTTGTGATAAGTTGTTGGAGTCTTTTGGCTAATATTGTATTTAAAAATTTTGTATCTAAATTCATGAGGGAAATTGGTCTATAATTTTCTTTCTCTGTTTTATCTCTTCCTGATTTAGGAATCAGTACCATATTTGTGTCATAGAAAGAATTTGGTAGGATTCCTTCTTCACTAATTTTCCCAAATAGTTTGTAGAGTATTGGAATCAATTGTTCTTTAAATGTTTGATAGAATTTACTAGTAAACCCATCTGGCCCTGGAGATTTTTTCCTAGGGAGTTCATTGATGGCTTGTTTGATTTCTTTTTCTGAGTTGGGGTTATTTAGGTAATTCACTTCCTCTTCAGTTAATCTGGGCAACTTGTAATTTTGTAAATATTCATCCATTTCACTAAGATTGTCATACTTATGTGCACACAATTGGGAAAAATGATTCCTCATTATTTTTTTGATTTCCTCTTCATTGGAGGTAGATTCACCCTTTTCATTTTTGATACTCATAATTTGGTTTTCTTCTTTTTTTATCATATTGACTAAGGGTCTATCAATTTTATTGGGAAATACTCCATTTCAATGGAAGATAAGCACAATTAGGACACAGATTGTCTCTATTTTTGTCTTCATATCTCTAGCCTAACACAATGATTTGCACATAGGAAATACTTAATAAGTTGCTGAATTAAATTGCCTTGTTTCTGTATGTGATACAAAGACATTTTGTTAAATATCTCCTTTAAAGACACAATTTCTTCAAATAAAAAAATAGTTGCCTGAGAATGCTTACAAAAAGTTGTGAAAAGTTTTGAATCTTTTAAACATTTTTGTATAAATAGAGCTAATAGAGATTTATCACTTTGTGAAAGCCCTGATGACAATTAGGAGTTTCACAAGTATGTTCATGAATGGGTCTCAGAGACATCCATAAGGACTGAGTAAATATTTGAATAAAGTCATGCATGCTCAGTCTTGCTTCTACTACTGACGCTGAGTAGTTGCATCTTTCTTTTTCCTTATCTCACCTGCTTCATTTTTGAATTGAGGGTGCAAGGGTTTACTACACAAAGAGTATTAGTTGACCTCAAAATTCTCTTTAAATCTTGACATGATTTGATTGTGAATTCTATCAGAATACTTTGGATTCTCTTCTCATTTGCTCAAAATACTTTGTGGAGAGGCATATAAGGAGACATAACCTGGGTGGTCTATAAGTATTGACAGTTGAGTATGTCATTGGGCATTTATAATGAAATACTTTAAATGGAAATTAGACACTGATATGGGTCATACAGAGCGCCAAAGGAATTCAGTTCAATTCCGTTCAACAGTCATTTAGGACATATCTGCTGTGTGCTAGGAATTGCAGATAGAAAGACAAAAAGGAATGAAATTAAACAAAAAATGCAGAAAATGATCCTTACCATTAAGGAGCTTACATTCTACTGGGATGATATGCTGTGTATACAAATAAGTAATGATGAGGCATTTTGAGGAAAGAAAGATATTTAGCAACTGGGGGGAGTCAGGAATCAAGAAAGACTTTTCAGAGGGAGTAACAACATCTGATCTCAACCTTAAAGTAAACCAAGGATTCTGAGAAACAGAGAATGGGTGGCAATTGCTTCTCAACATGGGAGACAACCTATAAAAAGGTTAGATAGACCAATGAAGGCAGCAGATAGGTGTGGACCTGGGAACAGCATGTAAATCAGTTTACCTGGGCATAACTTCTGTGAAGGGAAGTCACAGGAAACAAGAAGCATTTGTACCTGGAGACATAATTAAATAATGGGAAAATGTGGCTTATTAAGATAATTCAGGGGGCGGAGCCAAGATGGCGGAGTAGAAACAGCTCATCCAAGCCACTCTGCTCCCACATTCCCCCCAAACGATGTAAAAGGGGACTCTGAACAACTTCTGGAGCCCCAGCAGCCACAGAACAACACAGAGAAGCTAAACTCCCGCTGAGGTCAGCCCAGCAGCCCTGCAGGAAGGACCAGTGCAGAGGGCTGGGACCTGGCAGAGTGCAGCGCGCAGAGCACAGGAGCCGAGCCGAGCCCAGGTCCGCATGAGCCGAGGTTTTAGCCCCAGGGTGGCAGGGCCAGCAGCCAGCTGGAGGAACCCCAGAACACCAGGAGCTGTGGAGACTCCAGAATTATCAACATAGACTTGCCTGGGACAAAGTAAGAGGTTAGTGTCCTATGGACTTTGGGACTGGTATTGGGGAATGCGTCGGCTCCCTCCCCTGGGGGCTAGAAGCCGCTGAGGACAAACGCCATTTTGTAGTTTTCAGAGGCAGCTCCCGCTCCCAGCCTGCAAATTTGTAGGGAGATCCAGCAATCAGTCTTGGGGGGTAATCGCTCTTGCTTTAACCTCCCTGGATCTGGATTGTGATCTGGGGTTGAAGTCGTGGGTGGGTTTACAGCTTGCCAGAAAGGGAAGTTGCCCTCGCACACGTTGGAGACGAAAATTCCCCTATCTGTCGGCAAAGACATACTGTGGCAACAAGCCCAAAAGTCAAGTAATTAAGTGGCAACATGCCAAGGCAAAGGAAACAGAAAAATGCAACCCTAGACACCTATTTTGGGGGCATAGAGCGGAAAAAGGACTGTGAGATCAGAAGTCCTGCTCCAAAAGCCCCAGGGGAAAACATGAGAAGGTTGCAGGCCATAGAGGACCATAAGAAGGACTTTAAAAATCAAATAAGAGAAGTGGAGGAAAAATTGGAAAGAGAAATGAGAAGGATGCAGGAAAAGTATGAAATGAGGGTCAACAGCCTGACTGAGGAAAACAACACCTTAAAAAATAGACTAACTCAAATGGCAAAGGAGGCCCAAAAGGGCAATGAGGAGAAGAATGCCTTAAAAAGTCGAATGTGCCAGATGGAAAAAGAATCTCAAAAGTTCACTGAGGAGATTCATTCCTTCAGAGTTAGACTGGAGCAAATGGAAGCTAATGACTTTATGAGAAATCAAGATGCTGTTAAGCAGATCCAAACAAATGAAAGATTAGAAGGCAATGTGAAATATCTCATGGGAAAAACCACTGACCTGGAAAATAGATCCAGGAGAGACAATTTAAAAATTATTGGACTACCTGAAAGCCATGATCAAAGAAAGAACCTAGAAATCACCCTTCAAGAAATTCTCAAGGAAAACTGCCCTGATGTTTTAGATCCAGAGGGCAAAATAGAGGTTGAAAGAATCCACCGATCACCTCCTGAAAAAGATCCCAAAAAGAAAACTCCCAGGAATATTATAGCCAGATTCCAGAATCCCCAGATCAAGGAGAAAATACTCCAAGCAGCCAGGAAGAAACAATTTCAATATTGTGGAAACACAATCAGAATAGCCCAGGACCTGGCAGCTTCTACACTGAGGGATTGAAGGGCATGGAATATGATATTCCAGAGGGCATAAGAACTGGGAATGAACCCAAGGGTCACCTACCCAGCAAAACTGAGTATTTTGTTTCAGGGAAAATATGGTCATTCAGTGGAATAGAGGACTTTCAAGCATTCTTGAGGAAAAAACCAGAATTGAATAGAAAATTTGACATCCAGACACAAGAAGGAAGAGATGCCTGAGAAGGTAATCAGGGAAAAAAATCAAAAGGAACTTATCAAAGTTGAACTATTTACATTCCTATATGGAAAAGCAATAACTATGACTGATGATATCTTTCTCACTATGAAAATAATGGAAGAAGGGGGTGTGGTCATATGAATACATATGTGAATGTGTGTGTATATGGTTACAGTTATATATGGATAGAGGGCATAAGTTGAATTTGTTGGGAAGGGAGAATACTCAAGGGATGAAATTATGAGGTGAGAGAGGAAAGTGGCAAGAGGAGATGGGGAGAGACAGGGTGGTGTAAACTATCCCATGCAGAAGAAGCAAGGGGAAGTGGTTGCAAAAGAGGGGGAGAATAAGGAAGGCTAAAAAGGCAAAACCACATTCACATTGAATTTGGTTCAGGGAGAAAATGACATACATACTAAATGGGATATCTCAATCTGCAGCAGGATAGGGGGAAGGGGGATGAGAGGAGGGATGATGGATGGGAGGGCATCCTTGGGGTGAGGGGAGGTTGGAAGTACCCACTATAGAAGAGGGACAGGATCATGTAGGGAATGGACCAGGTGGGGGGTGGGATGAGTGGGAGGGAATTATAAGCAGCCTTGTACAATATATCTACTATGATAATGTTTTGCATAGCTAGACATGTACAACATATACTGAATTACTTATCTCCCAAGAGGGAATGGGTGACAAGGGAGGAAGGAAATGGATCTGAAATTTGAGGTCATAACATTAAATATTTCAAATATATATAAATACTATTATTAATACTCTTTTGCTTGTAATAGGGAGATAAGATGTGCAGGCATTGGGATGCAAAGACTCACCTTCCTCTAATGGAAAAGTCGATGGGGGTATGTGAGAGGGTATGGGAGAGAGCAGATTGGAGGAAGCGATATCTTGTGGGATTACTGTTCTGGGAGGTTGAGTAGGGGAATAATGAGGGGAAAATGATTGTAACTCAAAATCTGGCAGAAATGAATGATGTAAAACAGAAGTTAATAAAGCATTTGTTTAAAAAAAAAAGATAATTCAGGAATTATAAACTTCCTCTACAAATATGATGGACCAAATAACCTTAAGGGACAGAGATTTAAGGCCTATTTCAATAAGTTTCTGGTTGAACCTTCTTCTACAATTTCTCTCTACTCAAATTCACTCTTCTCTAAGCTCCAGAATGCTCTCTCTAAAGCTCAGGTCTAACTATGTCACTCCCCTACTCAATAAACTGCAATGTACTCTTTTTACTTCCAGTATAGAATAGAAATTTCTCTGGTATTTAAAGTCCTTCACATCCTGGGCCCTTTCTATTTTCCCAGTTTTTTTAGACTTTACTCTTTTCTACACAGTCTACAAACCAGCAACATTGGCCTTCTTGTTTCTCCCACAAGACACTCAGTTTCTTAACTCCATACTTGTTACTGGCTGCTCTACATACCTGGAATTCTCTCCCTGCTCATCTCTACGTCCAGATTTCCCTGATTTCCTTCAAGGCATAACACAAAATCCACCTTCTACAAGAGGTCTTTCCCAGTCCTCCCCACTGTTAATGCCTACCCTCTGGGATCTATCTATGGTGTATATGTGTGTCTACATGTGGGAGAAAATGAACAATAAACTCTGAGGTCTGATGACTGAGACAGGTTGTCATTCAATTTATACAGTGATTCTATTTCCTCCTTCCTTTCTACAATTCTCCAATTTCACTTCAAATAACTGGGATAAAACTGTTTCATTTCTTTCCTGGGCTTTCTGGGCATATATGCTCTGACACTAGGAGAGAACTTCAAATCTCTCTTTGGTCAATATAAGCAAGAGACTGTTGGGAATGTTCCTATAGCACGTCTCTTATTAAACAATTATACTACCAAATTGCCCTGATGAATGTTAGGCAATTGCATAACAGAGTATAAACAACAGAGCAAACACCCTTTTATTTTTATTCAATGCTCCCTACCCACCCACTCCCTTTATCATTCCAGCATTTCACAGGGGCAGTGTCACTCACTTTGAGACATCATGGTTCTTCTCCCCCAGGATTTCATGGAATGCTTGGTCATCTTGCCTAACAGTGTCCATAAGAAAGATAGCCACCATGGAAATCATTTCAGTTTCTTTAGCATCAAATATTTCAGAATATAAAGTAGAAATGGAAAAACAATTTTAAAATAATCTACAATGCCTTTGACAAAATCTGTCTGTGGCTCTGTGCTATTTAACATATTTATCAGTCACTTGGAAGAAAGTATAGATGGTATACTTATCAAATCTGCAGACAAAAAAGCTAGGAGGGATTGCTAAAATTTTGGATAGGAATGGGTATCTGAAAAATCTCAGCAGGCTAGAACATTACACTAAATCTAATAAGATGAAATTTATTTGGGATAAATAAGAAGTCCTACACTTGGATTGTTTAAAAATCTCTTTAGTAGCACATTATCTGAAAGCCATCAGGGGATTTGAGCAGACTGGAAACTCAATAGGTCAATGATGGGAGATAGTGGCTCCAAAAGCTAAGTGATCCTGGGGTATAGTAAAGAAAAGCATGGTATTCTTGAATAGGGAATAGTCTTACTTAACCTAAATAAAATTCCAAGAATATTATATTTGTTTCTGGATGCCAAACTTTAGAAAGAAAATTGCGTGTTTGAATAGAATCTGACAGTATAAATGTTTATATGTATTTATACATGCATATATGTCACACAATGCATGTTTATATGTCTATATAGGTGTACAAATATATGTAACATTAATGGAACTTGAAGATCTTCCCCACCCATTAAGAGGTCTTACGTGGAGCCCAATAAAAGAACCTTGATTAGGGGAGACTTGTTTTTCAGGAAAGCCCAGACGTTTTGTTACTTTGTAATTAGGCAATGGGTAATGAGGGTTGTGATGCCCTCTGGCTCTGAAGGAGGGAATACATTCTGTGGTGTGGTTTTGCTTTAGAGCTCACTTGTTGGAAGAGTATTTGTGTGATCTGGCCAGATGAGATTCTGGGCAGCCATTAAGGAGCCCCCCAGCTTTGAAAATTCATATGTCTGTGCTTTTCTCTGGTAACTAAGTATGTATAGCTTTGGTCAGAAAGCTAGAAACCCTGTCTGTTGATTTTTAAAATTTTCTCTGTCCATATTTTTTCTGCTTGTAATCTCTGTTTGTATTTTCTCTGAAATATATACATACACATAAATACAAATATATGTATATATATATAATATGTGTGTCTATAGATATGTATGTATATATACATATATGTGTATGTATATATATATATATTTAAAGTAATATTGCTGACCCCTTTAAATTGCTTTCTTTTAGAAAAGCAGATTAAAGAACCTGTGCTAGCCAATGTAAGAGATTGCAAAGGGGGTGGTAGAACAAAGATGGTGAAGGACTTTTTAGTACAAGACTTATTGGAGGCCATTGTGCCTAGAGAAGACAAATTCAAGAAGGAAAAGACAACTGTCTTCAAGTATTTGAAGTACTATCTTGTCTTATGGAAAAGGGATTAGATTTATTCCATTTGGTCTTGAAGGACAAGATTAGGAATGATGCATGGGATCTGAAGAGATGAAAATTTAAGCTCATGAGAAAAAAAATGTTAACAATAGAATTATTCCTAAGAACTGAATAGACCACAGGAGTGCTTAGAAGTTGTTAAACTGAAATTGGATGCTCATTTTAGGGGACACTGTACAAAGGATTCTTGATTTGAGATAGACCTAGTTAGATGGCCTTTAATGACTCAAATTCTGTGATTCTACAAACCAAGTCAAGTTGCACACACACATATACATATACATACATAATATACATGTGGATACATATATACACTCGCATTTATATTTGTGTCTATATACATATGTAAATGTGTGCATATATAGACATCTACATATATATGTATGTATGTATGTATATATACAGATCAGAGAGTAAATATCTTAAGCAGCCAGAAAAACAGCAACAACAATGAAATATCAGGATCACACAAGATTTAGCAACTGCCATGTTAAAGGATGAGAAGCCTTGAAATATGTATTCCTGAAGGCAAAGGAAGTTGTTTACAACCAAGGAAAAGAGGTGGAAGTCAGGAAGAGCATCTGGGCTTGGCTGAGGTCCTTCCTAAAATGGTGGTCCCAAGGAGAGAATTGCCAATCAGAAGAAGGCCTTGAGCTTGACTTGAGGACTTGAGCTCATGTCTTCCTTGCTCCAAAGAATTTTAAATTCTCAGAGAGAATTTAAAAATAGAATTCAGAAAACTCTTCTGGTGAGAGGCACTTCAATTTCTCTATGATAAGTTCATATATTCACCAGCTTTTGATTTATCACCAATGAGTCCATGTTACTGTGCTTAGTAAGGGAGATATTTTGTGGGAAGGGCCTTCAGGAAGTGGAAGTCATAAAAAAAAAAAAGGTGAATGGCACAATCTCTCAAATTGCTCACAGTCTAGTAGGAGAGACAATTCTCATAGGAGACAAAGCACGCAAATACAAGCTAACATTCCCTAACTTTTAGAACTCAAGACAGAACACAAATTCAGCTAGGTTCAGCTTACCACACATTTAACAAATGCCTACTGTATCAGGCATTGTGGATACACAGAAAAATATGGAAGAAAAAAAGCTCTCCTGCCCTCAAAGAGATTCAAAGAGAATACAATGTGTAAACCAATTTTTTTTAAACAAATACTTTATTAACTTCTGTTTTACATCATTCATTTCCGCCAGATTTTGAATTACAATCATTTTCCCCCCATTATTCCCCTACCCAACCTCCCAGAATAGCAGTCCCACAAGATATCGCTTCCTCCAATCTGCTCTCTCCCATACTTTCTCCCATACCCCCATCGACTTTTCCATTAGAGGAAGGTGAATCTTTGTGTCCCAATGCCTGCACATCTTATCTCCCAATTATAAGCAAAAGAGTATTAATAATAGTATTTATATATATATTTGAAACATTTAATGTTAAGACCTCGAATTTCAGATCCATTTCCTTCCTCCCTTGTCACCCATTCCTTCTTGGGAGATAAGTAATTCAGTATATGTTGTACATGTCTAGCTATGCAAAACATTATCATAGTAGATATATTGTACAAGGCTGCTTATAATTCCCTCCCACTCATCCCACCCCCCACCTGGTCCATTCCCTACATGATCCTGTCCCTCTTCTATAGTGGGTACTTCCAACCTCCCCTCCCCCAAGGATGCCCTCCCATCCATCATCCCTCCTCTCATCCCCCTTCCCCCTATCCTGCTGCAGGTTGAGATATCCCATTTAGTATGTATGTCATTTTCTCCCTGAACCAAATTCAATGTGAATGTGGTTTTGCCTTTTTAGCCTTCCTTATTCTCCCCCTCCTTTGCACCCACTTCCCCTACATGAGATAGTTTACCCTACCATGTCTCTCCCCATCTCCTCTTGCCACTTTCCTCTCTCACCTCATAATTTCATCCCTTGAGTATTCTCCCTTCCCAACAAATTCAACCTATGCCCTCTATCCATATATAACTGTAACCATATACACACACATTCACATATGTATTCATATGACCACACCCCCTTCTTCCATTATTTTCATAGTGAGAAAGATATCATCAGTCACAGTTATTGCTTTTCCATATAGGAATGTAAATAGTTCAACTTTGATAAGTTCCTTTTGATTTCTTTTCCCTGATTACCTTCTCAGGCATCTCTTACTTCTTGTGTCTGGATGTCAAATTTTCTATTCAACTCTGGTTTTTTCCTCAAGAATGCTTGAAAGTCCTCTATTCCACTGAATGACCATATTTTCCCCTGAAACAAAATACTCAGTTTTGCTGGGTAGGTGACCCTTGGGTTCATTCCCAGTTCTTTTGCCCTCTGGAATATCATATTCCATGCCCTTCGATCCCTCAGTGTAGAAGCTGCCAGGTCCTGGGCTATTCTGATTGTGTTTCCACAATATTGAAATTGTTTCTTCCTGGCTGCTTGTAGTATTTTCTCCTTGATCTGGGGATTCTGGAACCTGGCTATAATATTCCTGGGAGTTTTCTTTTTGGGATCTTTTTCAGGAGGTGATCGGTGGATTCTTTCAACCTCTATTTTGCCCTCTGGATCTAAAACATCAGGGCAGTTTTCCTTGAGAATTTCTTGAAGGGTGATTTCTAGGTTCTTTCTTGATCATGGCTTTCAGGTAGTCCAATAATTTTTAAATTGTCTCTCCTGGATCTATTTTCCAGGTCAGTGGTTTTTCCCATGAGATATTTCACATTGCCTTCTAATCTTTCATTTGTTTGGATCTGCTTAACAGCATCTTGATTTCTCATAAAGTCATTAGCTTCCATTTGCTCCAGTCTAACTCTGAAGGAATGAATCTCCTCAGTGAACTTTTGAGATTCTTTTTCCATCTGGCAAATTCGACTTTTTAAGGCATTCTTCTCCTCATTGCCCTTTTGGGCCTCCTTTGCCATTTGAGCTAGTCTATTTTTTAAGGTGTTGTTTTCCTCAGTCAGGCTGTTGACCCTCATTTCATACTTTTCCTGCATCCTTCTCATTTCTCTTTCTAATTTTTCCTCCACTTCTCTTATTTGATTTTTAAAGTCCTTCTTAAGGTCCTCTATGGCCTGCAACCCACTCATGTTTTCCCCTGGGGCTTTTGGAGCAGGACTTCTGACCTCAGAGTCATTTTCCCGCTCTATGCCCCCAAAATAGGAGTCTAGGGTTGCATTTTTCTGTTTCCTTTGCCTTGGCATGTTGCCACTTAATTGCTTGACTTTTGGGCTTGTTGCCACACTATGGCTTTAAGGCCAGCTAGAGGAATTTTCGTCCCGAACGTGTGGGGGTCAACTTCCGTTTCTGGCAAGCTTTAAACCCACCCACAACTTCCACCCTAGATCACAATCTAGATCCAGGGAGGTTAAAGCAAGAGCGATTACCCCCCAAGACTGATCGCTGGATCTCCCCACGATTTGTAGGCTGGGAGCCGGAAATGCCTCTGAAAACTACAAAATGGCGTGTCTCCTCAGCAGCTTCTAACCCCCAGGGGAGGGAGCTGACACATTCCCCAAATACAGGTCCCAAAGTCCATAGGACACTAACCTCTTACTTTTTCCTAGGCAAGTCTATGTTGATAATTCTGGAATCTCCACAGTTCCTGGTGTTCTGGGGTTCCTCCAGCCGGCTGCTGGCCCTGCCGCCCTGGGGCTAAAACCTCGGCTCACGCGGACCTGGGCTCGGCTCGGCTGGGCTCGGCTCGGCTCCTGCGCTCTGCACGCTGCCGGCTCCCAGACCACTGCGCTGGTCCTTCCTGCAGGGTGCTGGGCTGTCCTCAGCGGGAGGTTAGCTTCTCTGTGTCGTTCTGTGGGTGCTGGGGCTCCAGAAGTTTTTCAGAGTCCTTTTTTACATAGTTTGTGGAGAATCTGGGGGCAGAGAGGCTTGGAAGAGCTGTTTCTACTCCACCATCTTGGCTCCGCCCCCCGTAAACCAATTTTTTAAAATGATAAATTGTGAAAGGAGAGAGAAAAACCACTGGAGTGCAGTGGGATGGAAGGAACAATTTCTAGAGGAGGTGGTATGTGAGCCAAACTCTGAGGGAAGCTAAGTATTCTAAGAGGAAAAACTGGGAAAAAAGAGAATTCCTTGAAATAGGGATAAATGCTCTGCAAAGATGGAAGGATGTGGTATGCCTACAAAGTCTGGGGAAGGATAAGCAGGCATTTTACCTCACTCTTTCACATACTCTGTTCAAACTAACATAAACAGTAAAACTATAATGATGGGAAACTTCAACTTTCCCCTCTCACAACTAGATGAATCTAACCACAGAATCTAAACAAACAAATCCTCTGATAAAGACCTCATTACACACATACACACACAAATATGAAACATACATACACATAGTTAAATTAAAAAAAATAAGAGCTATTATCCAATTAATAAATGGTCAAACGATATTATTAAGCAGTTTTCAGATGAAGAAATCAAAGCTATCAATAGTCGTGTGAAAAAATACTCTAAATCACTACTGATTAGAAAAATGCAAATTAAAACAACTCTGAGATATTATCTTATACCTATCAGACTGGCTTACATGACAGGAAAAGGAAATGGCAAATGCTGTAAGGGATTTGGAAAAATAGGGACACTAATGTATTGTTGATGGAGTTATGAAATGATTCACCCATTCTGGAGAGCAATTTGGAACTTTACTCAAAGGACTATAAAAATGCATACACTTTGACCCAGTAAAACCATTACTAAGTCTGCATCCCCAAAAGATCAAAGAAAAAAGTGAAAGGACCAACATGTAAAAAAAATGTTTATAGTATCTCTTTTCATGGTGGCAAAAAAATAGAAATTGAAAGCATGCACATCAATTGTGTAATAGTTGAACCAGTTATAAAATATGATTTAATGGATATATTATTGTGCTATAAGAAATAGCAAGCAGGATTTTTTCAGAAAACCTTGGGAAGACTTATAAATTCATGCAAAGTGAAGTGAGCAGAACCATGAGTAGTACAATATTGCAGTTACACAGTAACTGCAATATTGTATCAATGATTAACCATGAAAGAGTGTGCTACTCTATTCAATATGATGATCCAAGACAATTTAAAACAATTCATGATGACAAATTCTACCCACATCTAGTGTTAAAGAACTGCTGAACTCTGCGTACAAATTGAAGTATGTATGTATGTATGAATATATGTGTGTATGTATGTATGTATGTATGTATGTATGTATCTATCATTTATAGATAGATATAATTTTTTTTATTTTCTTTCTTTGTTCTTTTTGCAACCTGGCTAAGAAGGAAATGTATTTTTCTTGATTTCACATGTATGATTAATGTTGTTTGCCTTCTCAGTGAGTGAAAGAGAGATCATAGGGAGGAAGAAAGTTTTGAATTCAAAATATAAAAAAGAGGAGTATTCAAATAGAAAGATAAATGAATTAATTATTTTAAAAGAAGAAGATAGGAAGGTGTTGGTAACAGACAATACCCACCCCCACCAAAGGAAATTGACTATATCTTAACAAGGGATATAATAGGATACTGATTAAAAGTCCTTTTTAAAAATACCTCTATGTGGCCAATCAGATCAGCAATTAGAGCAAAGGTAAAATCAAAACAGAGATGAGTAGACACTGAATGCATGTAGTACCATTCATGGTCGTACCCTTTCTCCTGAGAACTGTTGGGCAAGATTTTTAGTTTTATACTTTGTGCTGAGAGAGGTGCTAAGGCCAGATTTCTAGTTCTTTATCTAATGAGCAACTCTTCTGGATGAGTGATTCAAATATCACTTCCAGACTCCCTCATGATGTCTATACACTTTTGCCTGTCAACATGAGAGAGGAATGGCAAGCACTTAATAAACTGAAATGTGTTTGCATATTGTCTGGGTATTCCCAGGTCTAGGAATGCAACCATTTGGCAGATATTGTATTGTAGGTAGTTTTTCTGATTCCCTTGGGGTTCTGTGGCAAAAGGAAAACATTTTATGCCATCAAGAATATTTTGTGTGTTCATATGAGAGTAAATTACATTCAGTCAGGCACATGTGAGTGTTGCACACTGGTATGTAGCAACTTCTGCAAAAAGGATGGATTTGTGCATGTTGGGGGCTCAAAGGTCTATTGTGATTTGGTAAATAAACAATAATCCACATCATCTATAAAGAGATTTGGCATTGCCTGGCACAAATAGGGAGTTTTCAGGGGCAGAAGATCAGTGCCTCTGTGACCCATAAAGAGTTCTATGCTTCCTCAGCACTTCCATCCATTATGGGAAATGTGCATTTTTTACTATGTGAACATACAACCACCCAACTTCAGGGCCTGCCTCCACTGATGTAGCTAAGGATGAAGAAGAGGAGTAACTCATGAGCCTATCTTGAGAAACTTGGAGAATAGGGCATTTAACAGGGCATAAACATGTATGTTGAAATCCCTTAATAGTAGAAATTTTGGTGGAAAGATTGAAGCTAGATATTAAATTCAATATGGAAGGAACATAAACATCCTGGATTGTAAGCATAGATCTCTCTCTCTCTCTCTGTCTCTGTCTCTCTGTCTCTGTCTCTCTGTCTCTCTGTCTCTCTCTCTCTCTCTCTCTGTCTCTCTCTGTCTCTCTCTGTCTCTGTCTCTGTCTCTCTCTCACACACACACACACACACACACACACACACACACACACACACACACACACAGCTCCAGGGACTTGGTTCAGTTGATCAAATTGAATTGATTGAATTTTAAAGGAGAATCTGGAAGTGGCCATCATGAGCAAGGAATATTTTAACTATGTTGCTTCTTCCCTTTTATAATATCCTTCACTTAAGTATACTTGTATTGCAAAATGTCATTCTCATTTTTGCTTCTTTGCAGATACCACCATGGATTCAAGCTTTTCCATTATGATCACTTTAATACCTTGATGGCCATAGATTCTTCTCTTTTTTTCCCCTTCCAGCTTTTCTAAAGTTTTATATTTTCTCTGTTAAATATCCTGCTGTAGTTTCAGATTCTCTTGGGAATTTGCAGCTTTCTGTGAATTATAAGGTGTTAGTTTAGTTCCCTTTGTATTACAATATTTATTTAGACGGTTTTTGATGTCTCAGATATTTTAATAGTCATCTTCTTTTTGATTTTAGTATTTTCTCTGCTGATTGATCTGCTTGTGTTCTAAATTTTTAACTGAATTTTCTTTCTCTTGAGACCTTTGTTGGTTTTAGTCTTTTTCCCCTGGCATTCACTCTCTGATTTATATACCTTTGATGAAAGGTTCACTTCTAGGCTTGGATTTAAAAACTTTCTCAGCTTTCTGCCACACTAGGGAATTTATTTTACCCCAAGGCTTTGTCTCTGTCCCAAGTAGTTTCTGGGAGTACAGGATGGGCCCCAGATGGAATCTAATCCTCCTTCCTTCAAACCTGATTCAGTCTCTTTCTCTAGTTCTCTCTGATTTCTAGTTTTCTAATTAGACAAAATCAGAATATACCCCTTTTATGGGGTTTTGTGAAAAGGAAATGTTGTTCTCAGAAGATTTTATTTTTTTAAATAAGATTTTATTGACTTTTTTTACACCACCAAAATTTCCCCCAGTATTTCTCACTTCCCTCTCTCAGAGAACCATAAAACAAATAACATTTTAAAAACAAAAAGAATAGAAAAGAAAAAGAAGAGGAAAAATCAGCAAAAGAGATAAGCATACAAAAAGCAGTTTAAACATATTTACAGTGCATCACGTCATGGTCTCACCACCTCTGCAAAAGGGATGGTTTTGGGAGGTGTTTTCATGACTTCTTTAATGGCCATGCTTGTTGTTTGTCATTTTGCAACATTCCCTTCTGAATTGTTGTTGTTGTTGGTTTTGTGTGTGTGTGTTCTTTGTGTTTACATTATTTATTCTCTGAGTTTTTTCTTGGCTCTGGTTACTTTAATATGCATCAGTTGGTGTAGATGTTCCCATGCTTCTCTATAATAATACTATTTACAATTTCTCATAGTAGAACAGTATTACAATACATTCATGTCATGATGTGTTTAGCCATTTCCCAAGTGAATGAATATCTACTTTTGTTTATTCTTTGGAATGACCAAAAAAAAATACTGCTGTCAATAGTTTGGTGTAGATGGAGCATTCTTCTTGTCAGTGCCTTCCTTGAGGTATAATCTACTTCTAAGTGGAGTCTCTAGATAAAACGATAAGAACATTTTAGTTGTTTTAAAAGTGTGATTGCAAATTGCTTTCAAAATGGTTGTACTGTTTTACAACCAAAAACCCACCCCTCAAACATATTTTGCCATTCTTGCCAATTTTCAGGGTGTGAGGCAAAATCTTGGAGTTGCTTTGATTTGTATTTCTATTATTAGTGATTTGGAGCATTCTTTCATATGATTGTTGATAGTTCAACAACTTTTTTGGATAACTGTTCATGTCTTTTGACTACTTATTTTTGGGTGAAAGTCTTCAGTAATATGTCTTAGATAACAAACGCTTGTCAGAGAAATTGGATACTAATGATTATTTCCCCATTTGTCTACTTCCCTTCTTATCCTTGACATATCAATTTGTTTGTGGAGAAGCTTTTCAGTTTCATATAACTGAAGTTATTAATTTCTCTTTTATAATTGCCTTTAATCTTTCTTTGGTTAAAAATACACCTACCCAAATTTGTGAAAACTATAAGATATACTTTTAAATGTTTAATGGGATGATCTTTAATATGATGGCCACATATACATTTAAAGTTATAGTGGAATAAAATATTAGTATAAGACTATTCTCTTCCAGACTGATTCCCACTTTTTCTAGCAGTTTTTCTCTAACAGTGAGTTCTTTTCTGGTTTATCAAATCCAGAGTAAGTGAGTTCCACATCCCCCCTCCCCCCAACCCCATTATCCTATTTTTATGTTCCATTGATCTACATCTCTATTTTTTAATCAATATTAGATAAAATTTATGACTTTTCTTTTATAATGTAGTTTGAAGTCTGGAAGTCCTATCCTTCTGCATTCCTTCAACATTTTCCTTAATATTCTAGACCTTTTATTTTTCTAAATAAATTTTATTCTTTGAGTTTTACAAAGTATTCTTTGATAATTTAAAAAGAAAATATTCTTTTCTAATGTATCAGATCATATTTTAACCAAAGGTTCTCAATATTCATGCATTTTTTGTTTTATTTTATTTCTTCTTTCTCTTGATTCATCTCATTGGTTGTGAAAACATATTTAATAAGGATGTGTATATAGAGCCTATATCAAGTTGCATGCCATCTTGGGGAAACGAAAGGGAAGGAGGAGGAGAATATTTAAAACTCAAAAGCTTGTGGAACTGAATGTTGAAAATGAAAAATAAATTCATTAAAGAACAATTTAAAATATTCATTCAAATTACATTTTGATACAATATAATATACAAGAGGCATTTTGCTCTTTTAATTTGCATTATTGATTATCAATGTGTGAGTAAGTAAATATGGTAGTATTGTCATTTTTAGTTATAATGTTATGGACCAACCAATAACACTGATTATTCTTCCAGAAATTTATGTTTTATTTTTGAATTTATTAAAGAAAATTTTTAAATTGAATCTATACCATTATTTTATGTGCTTTTATAAATGGATGCCTAACTATTTTAGTCATTTTGTAATCATGTGAATGACATTTCTCTTTCTGTTATTGCTTTATGAATTTTGTTGTTGTAAAGAAATGCTGTTGATCTTTGAAGTTTTATTTTTGTAATATGAGACATTGCCAAAGTTTTTGAATGTCAGCATCTTTGCTGGTTCTCTAGGATTTTGAAAACAAAATATGAAATTATCAAATAAGGATAGTTGTATCTGTTCTTTTTCCCCTTAGTTTCTTATTAATATTTCTTACCTTTCTAGAACAATATCAAAAATAATGAGGAAAATTGCTGTCTTTGCTTTACTCCCATGTTTACTCTGAAAGCTTCATTTATACCTTTCATTGCTTGTGGAAATTGCTTTTTAGATAGATACTTTTAATTATATTTTAAAAAGATCCTCTATGCCCATACTTTTTAGGGCAAAATTATGTGTCAAAAACTATATATAGTTTGAACTAAGAAAGACTTTTAAATTTATAAAGTTATATATATTTTTTTAAAGCAATTGGGCTTAAGTAACTTGCTCAAGGTCACACGGCTAGTCATTATCTATGTGTGGGTGCTCATTTTCTGAGGCCGGATCTGATCTCGGGTCATCCAAACTCCGAGGCCGGCGCTCTTACTTACTGCTCCACCTAGCCGCCCCTTTAGGGCAATTGGGGTTAAGTAACTTGCCCAAGGTTACACGGCTAGGTTTTTGTTTGTTCGGATTAAGTGTTGGAGGCCGGCTCCGAACTCAGGTCCTTCTGATTCCAGGGCCGGCGCTCTATTTACTGCGCCACCTAGCCGCCCCTAAAGTTATATTTAAAAATGTAAAAAATAATTCTTGGCTTTGGGACTACACAAAATAGTTAGGGGACTGAATTTACTAGTAAGCAATAGTCTTTGCACTCCTGATTTAGATAATCATGTTGTTTTGATTCTTAATAGGATAAATTTGTCAAATGATCTTTCGATATCTGCCATAATTCTGACTTGGGCATTAATGAATGATCCATTGGATGAATGACTATAGTCTAACAGGATTTTTTTTTTATTTAAACATTTTGTATCAATATAAAATAAATAATACTGTCTTAAAGTTTTCCTTCATGCTTTAGTTTTTCCTGGTTTGCATAGTAAGACTCTATTTGTTTCAGAAAAAAAAAAAAACAACAATCTGGTAAGAGTCTTTCTTTTTTCAGTTTTGAGAAAAGAAAATGTGTAGTATTGGCATTACTTGTTCTTTTTGAGGTTTGATAGAATTTTATTGTGACTCCATTAAGACTGGGAATCCCTGACCCTGCATTCCAATTATCTTTTCGGCAGTTTGTAAACAGCCAGTTCTATTTATTTGTTCGTTCATTCATTCATTCATTCATTCATTCATTCATTCATTCATTCATTCATTTTTTTGTCTATCTATCTATCTATCTATCTATCTATCTATCTATCTATCTATCTAACTATCTATCTATCTGTCTGTCTGTCTATTTATCTATTTATCTCTCTGTCTATCTATTTCCTTTTGGAGGGCAGTTGGGGTTAAGCAACTTGCCCAAGGTCACGGGGCTAGTAAGTGATAAGTGTCTGATGCTGGATTTGAACTCAGGTCCTCCTGACTCCAGGGCCAGTACTCTATTTACTGGGCCACCTAGCCACCCCTATTTTTTTTTAATTTAGATTAAGAAATCTGTTTTTTTTTTTTGTTTAAGACTTTTATATTTTTTAAGATATTCCTCTTTTTTCCATGTATTTCAATTTTTTATATGTAACTGTGCCCAGTAGGTTCTTGTAATTCTTTTTATTTCATTTGGTTGTTTATATTTTTTACCTCCATTTTGCTGTTTGGATGATTTGATTTTCTTCCCTTTTCTTTGTATTCAGAACAGCTAAAGGTTTGCCAAATTTTGTTCGTCTCTTAAAAGAATAAGATTTTAGTTTTATTTATCTTTTTTGTATTTTTATAATTCCAGGTTATCTATTTTTCTTCTAATTTTAGTATCACCTTTTTATCTATTTAAGGTTTATTTATATTTTTATATTTTTATTTATATTTTTATATTTATTTATTAATTATTATTAAATAATAATAATTATTAATTTATTATTTATATTTATTTAATATTTATTTATCATAAGGTTTATTTATTCTAATTCTTAAAAGCATATGCATTCCACTAATCCTTTTCTGTTATGCTGTTTATTTTTAAGGATATAATTTAATTCCTGAAAACTTCTCTAAATAAATCTCAGAAAAGTGTGTATTTTGTCCCTTCATTATTATTTTCTTTTATATTATAATTGTTTTTCTATGATTTGTTCTTTTACTCACACATTACTTATTATTTCATTTTTAACTTTCTATTCAGTCTGCATTTAAAATGTTTTCCCTTTAAACTGATTACTTTTTTCATTGCATTATGTTCTGTAAAAAATGGCTTATGAATTCTGATTTTTGGCAGTTGTTAGAAATATCCCTCTGTAAGGGTGGCTAGGTGGCACAGTGAGTAAGAGTACCAGAGCCAGAGTTGGGAGGACCCAGGACCAGAGCCAGCCTCAGAAAATAAGCACCCACACATAAATAATGACTGGCTGTGTAACCTTTAGCAAGTTATTTAACCCCAATTGCTTTAAAAAAAAAAAAAAAGAAATATCTCTCTGCTCCAATATATAGTCAATTTTTTGTAAAAGTTTCATGTGGTCCTGAGAAATATGTGTATTTTTAGCAATCCCATTTAGAAGGCACAATAAACCTTTTAGCTCTAGTTTTTCCAACATTTTTTTTTCTGCAGTTGATATGGTCTCTTTTTTATCTGTTACTTTTTTCAAGAATTGAGTAAGCAACTTTAAGCTTTCCTGCTACTATTGTATTGCTGTCTTTTACTTTGTATGATTGAGTTATTTTCTCCTTTTTGGATTTAGATGCTAAGTCATCCAAACTATAACTAAGGGCTAAATCCAGACCACAACCTCTTTTCATATGGACCATATCTTAAAATTTTTTTACAATCTTTTTTCATTAGTTTGCAAACCACTGGCAGCTGAAGTTTAGTAGTGATGTGGATTTGTTATTTATGAACATTTTCAGCATAACATAGTTTTCTAGTTTATCCCTTTTTACTATGTTAATGTTTGTTTTTGCTTTGTCTGATATAACAACTTCAACTCCTGCTTATTTGTACATACCTGATAGATAATAAATTTTGTTCCATACTCATTTTTATGCTTTGTAGATATTTTTGGTGTGTTTTTATAAGTAATAGATTGCAAGTTTGTAGTCTAATTCAGTCTTTTCACTCTTTAAAATTTTATTAGACTGTTTAATCTATTCATATTTAAATTTATGAGACATAGGTTTACATTTTGCTCTTTTTTTCCAAATTAGAACTTTCACCTCTTTCCTCTGAAAAGACAGCACCATATTTTGTGTCTTTAGTGATTTTTTAGCTTAATCTATTTTAATGTAGCCCTATTCTCACTAGGTCTCTTCCTCTCACCCTGAAGTTTTCCCTCTCATTTATTACTCCTTTACCTACTTTGGGGCTTTATTTATTAGTTCTTTTTGTGAAGTTATCTCATTCTTCCCACTTTTTTCTCTTAGTTAAGAAAAATCTTCCTTCCTCTCCTCTTTTTCAACTTTTTTTTATTTGTAGGTTTTAAATTGTCATTTTTGGCACCTTATGGTAAAAAGTATTACTTTTCATCCTCTTCATTATTTATCTTCCATTTCTGTCTATTCCAGACATTTATTCTTTGATTAATGGATCTTTTATTTATTATTTATTCTTTAGTCTCAGTATTCCTCAATGAAGGGAAGCTTCTAATGATTCTACTTTGAGTTCTATCTTCTAAACAGTTTCTATGTTTATGCCACGTAGGTCTTGTTCCCTGCCCCCTTTTTCAGTTGATCCTAACTCTTAAAAATACCAATTCCTTCTTGTAATAGAGAGGATAGAAGTATTCTCTCATAGTAGGAACTTTCTCTGTCTCTGATTGTTCTTCACATTACTCCCCTTAGCCCTCCTGATAATTCCCCATTTGACTTGGAATTTTCTCCTCTGGGTCCAATTCTGATTGTCCTTCTAAGGTAGGATGAGTGATTTCTCTAAGCACCATATCTCTATAGATTTTATCCATTGTAATGTCCCATCTTCCTTTTTAAAATAATATTTTTACCTTTCTTTCTTCTTGTTCCAATTCTTTAATTTTTCTCCTTACCCATTCTTCTATAGCCTCATTCTTCTTGATGAATGAAATGAGCTATTTTCTCTTCACTGTTAACCTTTGAGTTGATTAGGATGCCTCATGTATTTTTTTTTTTTTGAGGGCAATTAGGGTTAAGTAACTTGCCCAAGGTCACACGGCTAGGTTTTTGTTTGTGTGTGCGTTGTGTCTGAGGCCAGATCCGAACTCAGGTCCTTCTGACTCCAGGGCCGACACTCTACTCACTGCGCCACCTAGTCGCCCCAGATGCCTCATGTATTCTCTTCTGTCTTCACCATTTTACTTCATTGTTTCTTCTAATTCTGCAATTTAGTCCCTTAAAAAAACACTGATTCACCCGTAGGCAGTGTGTTATGAGGTTTAAATCATGATTTTTCCAACCTGTACCTCCACCATTCCTTCTATTTGACTTCTGCCTTCTAGTGACTACTTAGAGAAAAAAAATCTTAATGGTTTCTCTGTCATTATGTTACTGCTGCTGCTGCTGCTGCTGTTGTTGCTTCTACTATTGTGGTGGTTTTTGTTGACTCCATAGGTTTTCCACTATTTTTAATTTCTTTATTCATTTTCTTTTTGTGATTCATTTTATTATATGCATCTTCTTAGTGGCTATTTTTGTTTATCCTTCTTATGTGCTTGTACTCTGGTGTGATCCTAAAGCAAATAAATCTTGACCAAAAACTCAAGAATGTTTTTCATTGTAGCAATGATTCAAATGACTATTTTTTTTTGAACATCTATATTTTTTTCACTGATGGTTAAGCTTAGATTTGCAGGGTATATCACATTGGGTTATATTCTGAGTTGCTTGCTTTTTGAAACAAGTTATTCCATTACTTTTTGGCTTCCAGGTAGGTAAGGAATAGTGTTGTCTCATTTTAATTTCATTTTCTCTCTATTTTAAAGTCTTTCTCCTAGTTACTTGAATAATTTGTCATTTATCATTGAAATTCTTAACTTTAATAACTTTTCCCTTTTAAAATTATTTATTTATTTTTTAACATTCTTTTTAAACTTTGAGCTCCAAATTATTTTCCTCCCTCCCACCTCCTCCTCCACACACTGAGAAGGCAATTACTATAATGTCAATTTTGCATGTGAAATCACACAAAACATACATCCATATTACCCATATTTCAGAAAAATCAAGAAAAATAAGGTAAGACAATTATATTTCAACTTGCACTCACAGTTCATCATCTATCTCCCTGAAGATGGATAGGTCTTTTTTTTTTTTTCATCAAGAGTCCTCTGAAATTGCCTTGGATCATTGTATTGATCAGAGTAGCCAAGTCTTTCACTATTGATCATGAATAAAATTTTGCTGTTACTGTGAACAATGAATTCTTGGTTCTTCTCACCTCACTTTACTTCAGTTCATATAGGTCTTGTCATCTTTTTCTGAAACTATCTACCTCATCATTTTCCAATGCACAACACTCATTTTAATCACCTTTACTCAAACTGAGTTTTCATCATAAAGGATTTTGTTGTTGTTGATGTTTCTTTGTGGAGGTGATGGGTGGACTCATTTGATTGGTACCTTATTTTCTATAGGCAGAAGTTCTGGGAAGTTTACATGTATTATTTCTGGCATTATGGTTTTCAGATTTCTTTCACGTGTTCTTTTGAAAGATTTGTAATCCTTAAGTTTTCTTAACACCTCCTGTTTTTGAGATCAATATGCTTTGCTTGTAGGGAGAAAATGTTTTCTTTTGTGTTACTTCTTTTTGCTTCTCATCCACATTATTCTTTACTTTTGTATTGACCTTCCCAATTAGTTGTTCTTTATTCTCTTTTCTTGCTTTTTTTTAGGGGTGAAGTTTGCATTATAGTTTCATTTTTTTCTATACTAATTATTTCTGTTATGCAGGACATAAATTCTGCTTTCACAATTTTTATTTCTCTTTTAACCTACTAAGAAACATCCTCCTGTGGTTCTATGCTTTTTTGTGTATACACAGGATTTTACAACTAATTACATGTTGATTTATTTTCATCTTGAAATCTTTTTTCATAGATGTCTGAACTCTTATCTGATCTGGAAATAACTTTTCTTTCTGTTACAATATCTTCCCTCTTTGCTTTATCTCTATATGCTCAAAGAATATAGCTCTTTTCTTCCTCCTGAGTTCTTTGGTAATTTCTGTCTTTTCTTCTTATGTTTTCCCTTTTCTCACTTTCTAGCTCCTTCCATTTTGATAGAGGTTTCCCTAAGTAATAGAACTCACATTTCTCTCAGCTATTTCCTATGTTGGATATTCACATTTTTCAACATTGGTTTTTGGCCCTAAAGGACTTCTTATGGGACAAAAGTGACAACAGTTAGATGCATACTAACATTCATTAAACTAAAGGCCTAGTGGAACCCACCCCACCCCTACACACATACTTCTTGTCCCACTTCCTTCTCTTCCTCTATACTTTGACTGATCTCTGTTGCAGCACAGAGTATTATTGTATTATTTTCCAAGCAAGGTTTTGGCTTTTCTAAGGCATAGGGAGATGTTAGAGTAGAGTTGATATTTTTTTTAAACTTGGTCATCTTACACAGCCCTGACTAGTTATGTGGGGAGGAATGAACAGTGAGCATATGTTATTGAATGTCATCCTTTCTTGCTGTAACTTCATTAGGTTGTCATCTCTTTGAAGTTATCAGTATATTTGTGTGGAGACAGCTGACGTTATTTTATCTCTTGTACAAAATTCCTATTTTCATGAGGTTTGAGATGTCATGAGGACCTGAGAATGTGTCTAGTCTTCTATCTTATGGGGAAGATTTTCCCCCTTTTTTAGAATTCCCTAAGTTAAAAGCTAGACCAGACATAAGGAAAACCACATTTTTTTTCTCCTTTCCCTGTTTTAACTCCCCATCAATGCCTTAGTAGAGGTGATGTCTGCTATTTATTGTAATAGGGCAAGGGGGAAAGGCAGGGTTGGGATGTATGATCAGAGATTGCAGCAAGAAGAAAATTCCTGAAGGAATACCAAACTACAAGCCTTGAGTTTTCTCTCTCTCTCTCTCTCTCTCTCTCTCTCTCTCTTTTCGGAAGAAATGAGGCAGGGCAATTGGGGTTAAGTGACTTGCCCAAGGTCACACAGCTAGTAAGTGTTCAGTATCTGAGGTAGGATTTCAGCTCAGGTCCCCCTGACTTCAGGGCCAGTGCTCTATACACTGCACCACCTAGCTGCCCCAATATTTGCCTCTTTTTTGTTTGTTGCATTGCCTAACTGTAGAGGCTGTTGGTGGAGGGTCATTGAATGAACACCTTAAGATTTGGCATTTTCCACTGTTTGTTTATAGAACTCTTATCTTATGGGGCTTCTTGATATCTCGTTCTATGTAATCACGTGTAATTGTTTTGTTTTATTTTTCTTTTCTGGAACATAATTCTTCTTAGGGGTGTTGGTGGTGGTGAGACCTATTAGAAAATGAAGTAAATGTCTAATGCTCCATCTTTCCATTACATGACCTGGAACCTCTTAGGATTTGTTGATCATTATTCCATCTGATTACCTTGTAAAATTATTGCTGGAATATATTTTGGATAGCCAGACTCCTCTACAAATTTTCATGCTGCCATCTTTACTGAAAGGCCATTTTTAGATTTTATTTTATAAATATAATAAAAAAGATAACTCTATTTGATGGTCTTCTATTGCTATTGGTCAAGATATATAATAGAGACATATGCTTGCCAAAGGCATTTGGAGGATGTGCTATCTAGAGTCTAATTACATGAGACATTCTGTATAAATCATATGTTTCTACTGTTAATTTGTTCCTGTTTGTAGTGACCATCTTTTGATTACATCGCATCAATCCCTGGAATATTACTAGACTTCTTTAAAGAGAACCATGGGCCCGTAGAATTATTAACATAGCAGTAAGCAATGGAAAAGCCAAGTGGATGAAGAATGTCTATTGCTAAGATGATGTTATGTAATTGAATAGGCAACTCATCGATTGAGTTTTTTATTGTCTATCTAAGATGAACCATGATTGTGTCATAATTTGAATAAGAATAGGGGATTAGATAATATTTTGGAAATTTTGTACATTGATTTCAGTGATCTCAAAAGGTTATCTGCTGCCAAAACCCATGTTTTCAACATCAATCTTTTGCTCATGCTATAGATCTACAAATCACAGAACATGAATATCTCAGAAAAATCAAAATTACAGATGAACCAAAGTGAAATTGGAAAATGGATGGTGGATTCAATTAACCTGTGGCATACAAGCAACTTTAGATGTCATACACTTAAAAAGCAGCAGAAAATAAGCAATTGATTGTGTATAACTAATAAAGTAGTAGGTTTGGAATGTAATAAGAACAGATAGACAGACAGTTCTCAGTATTTCACTTATAGCCATGATATATTAAAAGAGCCAGAAAAAAGTTTATACATGCATTTAAAAGATAGTCTGTGGGGGAGTTATGGGAGGATATGAACTAGAATCTCACAGAATAAGAAATCATAGAAAGGATATACTATGATTTTAACTGATGAAGTTTGTTGTTTGTCATTCATACTCAAAGAAGACAATGACATCAGGAAGGTGATGTTATGACTTGTAATTGAATTGGATTTAACTAAGGGTGGGCTGTGCAAGGTCACTAGCCTTAATTTTTGTTCCAGAGTCGTTTGAACGCAACAGCAAGATACAGATCAGGACAACTGGAGATTTCCCCAGATGCAGTGGAAGACTATCATAGATAATAACTACATCAATGGGATCACAGATCTACAAAGTTGTTAAAATAAGCAAACTAGAAAGGTACTTGCTATAGCACTTTAAAAAAACTTTACTGATTTCAGAGAAATTATGTTTACAATTTTAATTCCAATGACTAGGACTACATTTCATTAAGATGCTGAGAAAACTAAAATTGTTCATTTGAATGAGAATTCTGATATGAACCATTTGTTCATTCATTTAAAATCTGTATAAACATTTAAAAGGATGTTACATGGGGCTCTATATGGCTAAGAATGGCAGTAGCCATTGGCTCTAATCTACCATGAACCTATAATTCATTACCATGAGATATCTCTTCGACAATTTTCACAAAATGAGTTGTTAGTGTCAGTCCAGTTCTATCAAATTGATGATCATAAATTCTGTCAGAATGAACACTTGAATTTTTATCTACATTGGCATTATGAAGTGTGAAGCTTGTGTAAAGAAGAGGTACCCCACATGTGTTCTGAGGTTCCATGGTGTAGCCCAAAAGGAGGCAGAAGGGACATTTACGGTATCTTCTTTCCCCACCATTCTCCAAGAGAGATTTCCATTCCTGCCAGGAGGGTGAGCAAGAAGTCCGAGCCAATGCCATTTGGCTCTCCTAAGAAAGAGGGAGTACAAGGAAGAATTCTATTTCTTTTTTATAAAATACTGTTAATCGAGAGGACATGACTGTGTTCTATCTAACTTCTGATTGTTTTGTCATTTTTAGGGGGAAATAGGACCCTTAGCTCCATATCCAAGGCTTGACCTCTTTTCTGCCAAAGTATATAGCAAAGAAGCCAATTTATCTATGTCATTGCCAAGTAGAAATCACAGAAGGTATACATAGGAGAATACCATATGATAAGAGTGAAGGAACTTTCCCATTGGGAGTGAGGTTAACTGAAATAAGAGAATATCCTAGATCTCACCCAAGGGTAAACTCTCTGAAGTCTCTAGAGCAGCAAGCTGAGAATAGGCACATGATGGAGACTTCCCACTTCTTTCATGTCATCCCAGATGTTGTTTTTTTTTTCTTCTTTCAATAGTCTGAAGTAGGGTTGGCCTCTTCCATCTTCTTCCTTGAAGATAGAAGCCAGGAATGCCCAAAAAGTATCCAGTGCTGGAAGAAGACTTGGAGCCTGAGCAATCCCAAACCCTAAAGAGTCCTGAAAGATTATCACTTGAAGAGCCCCAAAATGTAAATGGCCATGAAGAATCCCAGGAAGTACTCAAAGGGAATTCTTGCTTGGAAAGTACTAAAAAAAAGATTAGCCTTGAAAAATCCTGAAGGATCTAACCCAGAGGAAGACTGAAGGGGGACTGGTGAAGGCTGAAACTCTTCTCTGCCCCTTATGGGCTAATAAGTAGAGGGTTTTATACTATACCAATAGACTTTGGGGCACAGGTTAGACTTAAACAAATATTCATTTAAAATAAATGTGTTTTTCCCCAATTAACATAATTTACTGACATAGGAATCTTGGTTGGAGGTATTCATGTTGGCTGCTACAATTGATTGTGGCCAAATCAAACACAACCATTTAGTAGAAGGTGAGCAATTATACTTAGGTGTCGTTGAAAAATAGCAAACATCTAATTTGAAAATAAGCGATCAAAATTGGAATTTTTTTTTTAAACAAATACTTTATTAACTTCTGTTTTTCATCATTCATTTCCGCCAGATTTTGAGTTACAATCATTTTCCCCCCATTATTCCCCTACCCAACCTCCCAGAATAGTAGTCCCACAAGATATCGCTTCCTCCAGTCTGCTCTCTCCCATACCTTCTCCCATACCCCCATCGACTTTTCCATTAGAGGAAGATGAATCTTTGTGTCCCAATGCCTGCACATCTTATCTCCCAATTATAGGCAAAAGAGTATTAATAATAGTATTTATATATATATTTGAAACATTTAATGTTAAGACCTCGAATTTCAGATCCATTTCCTTCCTCCCTTGTCACCCATTCCCTCTGGGGAGATAAGTAATTCAGTATATGTTGTACATGTCTAGCTAGGCAAAACATTATCATAGTAGATATATTGTACAAGGCTGCTTATAATTCCCTCCCACTCATCCCACCCCCCACCTGGTCCATTCCCTACATGATCCTGTCCCTCTTCTATAGTGGGTACTTCCAACCTCCCCTCACCCCAAGGATGCCCTCCCATCCATCATCCCTCCTCTCATCCCCCTTCCCCCTATCCTGCTGCAGGTTGAGATATCCCATTTAGTATGTATGTCATTTTCTCCCTGAACCAAATTCAATGTGAATGTGGTTTTGCCTTTTTAGCCTTCCTTATTCTCCCCCTCCTTTGCACCCACTTCCCCTACATGAGATAGTTTACCCTACCATGTCTCTCCCCATCTCCTCTTGCCACTTTCTTCTCTCACCTCATTATTTCATCCCTTGAGTACTCTCCCTTCCCAACAAAATCAACCTATGCCCTCCATCCATATATAACTGTAACCATATACATACACATTCACATATGTATTCATATGACCACACCCCCTTCTTCCATTATTTTCATAGTGAGAAAGATATCATCAGTCACAGATATTGCTTTTCCATATAGGAATGTAAATAGTTCAACTTTGATAAGTTCCTTTTGATTTCTTTTCCCTGATTACCTTCTCAGGCATCTCTTGCTTCTTGTGTCTGGATGTCAAATTTTCTATTCAACTCTGGTTTTTTCCTCAAGAATGCTTGAAAGTCCTCTATTCCACTGAATGACCATATTTTCCCTGAAACAAAATACTCAGTTTTGCTGGGTAGGTGACCCTTGGGTTCATTCCCAGTTCTTTTGCCCTCTGGAATATCATATTCCATGCCCTTCGATCCCTCAGTGTAGAAGCTGCCAGGTCCTGGGCTATTCTGATTGTGTTTCCACAATATTGAAATTGTTTCTTCCTGGCTGCTTGTAGTATCTTCTCCTTGATCTGGGGATTCTGGAACCTGGCTATAATATTCCTGGGAGTTTTCTTTTTGGGATCTTTTTCAGGAGGTGATCGGTGGATTCTTTCAACCTCTATTTTGCCCTCTGGATCTAAAACATCAGGGCAATTTTCCTTGAGAATTTCTTGAAGGGTGATTTCTAGGTTCTTTCCTTTGATCATGGCTTTCAGGTAGTCCAATAATTTTTAAATTGTCTCTCCTGGATCTATTCTCTAGGTCAGTGGTTTTTCCCATGAGATATTTCACATTGCCTTCTAATCTTTCGTTTGTTTGGATCTGCTTAACAGCATCTTGATTTCTCATAAAGTCACTAGCTTCCATTTGCTCCAGTCTAACTCTGAAGGAATGAATCTCCTCAGTGAACTTTTGAGATTCTTTTTCCATCTGGCAAATTCGACTTTTTAAGGCATTCTTCTCCTCATTGCCCTTTTGGGCCTCCTTTGCCATTTGAGTTAGTCTATTTTTTAAGGTGTTGTTTTCCTCAGTCAGGCTGTTGACCCTCATTTCATACTTTTCCTGCATCCTTCTCATTTCTCTTTCTAATTTTTCCTCCACTTCTCTTATTTGATTTTTAAAGTCCTTCTTAAGGTCCTCTATGGCCTGCAACCCACTCATGTTTTCCCCTGGGGCTTTTGGAGCAGGACTTCTGACCTCACAGTCCTTTTCCCGCTCTATGCCCCCAAAATAGGAGTCTAGGGTTGCATTTTTCTGTTTCCTTTGCCTTGGCATGTTGCCACTTAATTGCTTGACTTTTGGGCTTGTTGCCACACTATGGCTTTAAGGCCAGATAGAGGAATTTTCGTCCCAAACGTGTGGGGGGCAACTTCCGTTTCTGGCAAGCTGTAAACCCACCCACAACTTCCACCCTAGATCACAATCCAGATCCAGGGAGGTTAAAGCAAGAGCGATTACCCCCAAGACTGATCGCTGGATCTCCCCACGATTTGTAGGCTGGGAGCCGGAAATGCCTCTGAAAACTACAAAATGGCGTGTCTCCTCAGCGGCTTCTAGCCCCCAGGGAGGGAGCTGACGCATTCCCCAAATACAGGTCCCAAAGTCCATAGGACACTAACCTCTTACTTTGTCCTAGGCAAGTCTATGTTGATAATTCTGGGGTCTCCACAGTTCCTGGTGTTCTGGGGTTCCTCCAGCTGGCTGCTGGCCCTGCCGCCCTGGGGCTAAAACCTCGGCTCACGTGGACCTGGGCTCGGCTCGCCTCGGCTCCTGCGCTCTGCGCGCTGCAGGCTCCCAGACTGCTGCGCTGGTCCTTCCTGCAGGGTGCTGGGCTGTCCTCAGCGGGAGGTTAGCTTCTCTGTGTCGTTCTGTGGGTGCTGGGGCTCCAGAAGTTTTTCAGAGTCCTTTTTTACATGGTTTGTGGAGAATCTGGGGGCAGAGAGGCTTGGACGAGCTGTTTCTACTCCGCCATCTTGGCTCCGCCCTTCAAAATTGGAATTTAAAGAAATTGATTTGTCATGGAAAAAAAATCACCAGCAAATACAAGAAAATAATTATGTTTTTGTAAACAAATGTTTATTCACTCATTTTCAAGTAACTTGATAGCTTAGTTGGGAAATTATGGAAGACAAGTGTGAGGTTATTTGCATATATCTGACTATTTTTTTTTAGCAGGAACAAGCAAATGTATACAATTTTAGTTTCTAGTTGAAACCTTTCCCAAGTGATTTATACACTTGTTTTTCTCCAAAAGATACTTCAATTGACTGAAACAAATTGGGGCAGGTTGAATCACAGATCAGGAGATACTCATGAGAGAAGGAACTTAGGGATCATCTAATGCAATACTTTTATTTTATAAATGAGAGGAAACTGAGACACAGAGAGGTTAAGTGATTACCAAAAATGCTTCAGTTAGTTGCAAAATCAAAGCTAGACTTACAGGATCATAGACTTTAGAGTTGGAACAGATCTCAGAAGTAATCTTGACCAACAACATAATTTTACAGGCATTTTATGAGGCAGCGAGGTGGCTTAGTGAATGAAATGCTAGACTTGGTGTCAGGAAGAGCCAAATTTAAATCTTGCCTGTCACACTTCCTAGCTGTGTGATTATTTACCCTCCCAGTCTGAGTTTCCTTATCTGTGAAATGGGGATAATAATAGCAGCTGCCTCCCAAAGTTGCTGTAAGTAAAAGATGAGATAATATTTGTAATGTACCATGTAAATTATTGTTATCATTATATAGATTAAAAAAAAAAAACTAAGGCCAAAAGAAGGTAACTTTCTCCAGCTCAAACAATTTACAGAACTAGATTTAGAACCCAAGTCCTCTAACACCCAATCCAGTACACTTTCCACTGTGCCAATCCAGTTGTCTGGGTGGGAGTCTAGTAATCTTTCCTCTGTACTATGCCGAATATACTAGGTAATTCAGGAAACAATCTAGAAAATAAATTCCACTAAAATGTTTCCAGTATGAAAAAAAGCATGACTTGCTTTTGAAATACATAAAGAATTAAATGTTTGAGTGGAATATAAATAGTGATATTAAATACATATATGCTGATTTTTCCAAGGAGAGGTATACAGTTCCAAAGCAATAGGATTTTGGAAGACCATACCTGGGACCACAAGTTATCTAAAGTCATAAATGTATTGGAAGTCCACTTGCACTGTCCATTAATTTTCAGAAGCATGTGATAGGGAAGCTTTAAGCATTCAGGAGATATAACTTAGCTTGATATTAGTGGCATCTGAAATTTTAATTTGAGTTGAATTTCATATGAAGGCTGTTGCTGTAAGAAAGGAAATTTGACAGAAAGACTATAAACCCAAGGCAATGACAAATAGCAATATCTTAAGGTGGAGCTAATATCAGGGGTGGAGGAGGTGCTGCTGGAGGCGCTGGTGTTAGATCTAGTCATGTTTAATATCTACATTAATCACCTGGAAGTAGGAGTAAACAATATGTTAATGAAATTTCCAGATGAAACTAAATTGAAGGTGCTACAAGCTTGGATAATGATGAAGTCTATAAAGGATTTTGTAGAGATTATGTATAGGCAAGAATAGTCAAATAAAACTTAACTTGCAAAATAATCCACCAAACAGTATTTTGGTTTAATCCAATACAATTCACCAAAGTATTTATTAAATGACATCTGCATGCAGGATTCTGTGCTCGGTCATTGGAGGATACCAAGACAAAACAGTAATGACAAAGAAAAGGAAAACATTCCACGGTGGCAAAAATTACAGGAACAGTCAAATAACAGGAAAGAGATGAAAGAATGGAGAAAGCACAGAATCAGGAGCCTGAAAATATTTATTTTACTGCCAGTTACGGGGTTAGGGTTTTTTTTTTTTTGGCTTTTTTTTTTTTTTGGAGGAGAGAGGGCAGGGCAACTGGGGTTAAGTGACTTGCCCAAGGTCACATGGGTATTAAGTGTTAAGTGTCTGAGGCCAGACTTGAATTCAAATCATCCTGACTCCAGGGCTGGTGCTCTATTCACTGAACCACCTAGCTGCCATGATGAGCAAGTAATTTCACATGTCTAGGAGGCCAGGTGAGTAAATTAATGCTCTTTAAATTCTTTTCCACTTCTAAGACGTGCCAAATTTCTCTAATACAGCATAGATGTACTGTAGGGTTTGCTCTAAGGTTTTACGTTATTAAGTTAAGAAACCTCTATCCATCAATGCAATTCCAGGGATACTGACATTTGAATATTGAATAAAATTTTGAATATATCATTGTATGTATGTATATGTGCACGAATACACCCACATATGTACATGCATATATACATAAATATGTTTATACATGCATAAATATATAATTATAAATGTATGAATGTATGCATCTACATATAGGTAAACTGGATTAGGTAGCTCTGAGATGAGCAATGAAATATAAGTAAGGAGTTTGTGTGATCAACTTCTGAGGAAAGATTAAAATAATTAATCTGGTAACTTGGCAAAGTGAATATAGGAAACATAAGGGACAGTGTCTAATAACTCTTCACTAGGGAAAAGCAAAGTAAAACCTCTTCCATTCAGAACATAAAAGGCCAGGGGGAAAATAGTATTATATAATCCAGGCTGAGAATATCTTCTAATTTTATTAAACAACAATGAGTCTCTTGATTCAATAAAAATGTCATAATATTTTTAATTAACTATATCCATATAATGGTATTTTTATTCCTTTATGCAATTGTTTAATATGCTACAAAAGCCTCTGGGTCACAGTTTGTCAAAGTGCATTAAAAACTGACCTCTAACTCAGAAAGATATGTGTTGAAGTCCCTCTTTTAACATATACTATATGTTTTTGTGAGGGTGGTTGGGAGGTGGGAAAAAGTGAACATCTTAATTCCCTAGTTGAATTTTTAAGACTATAAGTTGCATTGTAAGTGACTTTCACTGGTAGAAGGTATTTCTTCACTGAGCATTCCCTGTATTGACAAAGGCACAGGTCAAAAAGAAACAACCAAATGAGTGAACAAATAAAGAAACAAATAGAGAAAGGAAGAAAGGAAGGAGGGTGGGAGGAAAAGTAAAAAGTGAGAAGGAAGGAAATAAGGAAAGAGGGAAGGAAAGAAGTAAAAAGGAAGGAAAGAAGTAAGAAGAAAGGAAGGAAGAAAGGAAGGAAGGAAGGAAGGAAGGAAGGAAGGAAGGAAGGAAGGAAGGAAGGGAGGAAGGAAGAAGGAAAGAAAAGGAGAAAGGAAAAGAGGAAGGGGAGAGAAAGGGAGAGAAAGGAAAAAAAAGAAAGAAGGAAAGAAAGGGGAAAATGATCACATTGTAGAATAAAGAGATGAAATAAAAATTACCATAAAAACATAGTTGGACAAAGAGTCTACTAAAATTTTTAAGAATATAACAATGGCATTCATACTCCTATCTTTTACTGAAAGCCTTTCCCAAGTTTTTAATTCTAGCGTCTTCCCTCCATTAATTATTCATTTAACATATATATAAATACATATATATTTAACATATCTATCTATCTATCTATCTATCTATCTATCTATCTATCTATCTATCTATCTATCTATCTATAGTTGTTTTGTATGCATTTGTTTGCCTATGTTTCCCTCTTGAGATTGTAAGTTCCTCAAGTACAGGGACTGTGTGTGTGTGTGTGTGTGTGTGTGTGTGTGTGTGTGTGTGTGCGCGCGCGCGCATGTGTGCGTCTGTGCTCCTAGCACTTAACAAAGCACCTGGCACATAGTAGGCACTTAAATGTTTATTGATTCAAAAATATCTATGCCACTTTTGCATGGTCAAAACATCACTATGTTTTGACGAGCTGTCTGACTGACTAGAGTCCTACTCAAATGGGCAGGGGAATAATAGCACCCTAAGTTCTTTCTACATCTTTCTCTTGAGTAGCATTCTCCTCCTCCTCCTGCTCCTTCTCCTTCTCTTTCTTCTCATTGTCCTTGTCCTTGTCCTTCTTCTCCTGCTCCTTGTTTTCCTTCTTCTTCTTCTTCTTCCTTCTTCTTCTTCTTCTTCTTCTTCTTCTTCTTCTTCTTCTTCTTCTTCTTCTTCTTCCTCTTCTCCCTTCTTCTTCTTCTTCTTCTTCTTCTTCTTCTTCTTCTTCTTCTTCTTCTTCTTCTTCTTCTTCTCCCTTCTTCTTCTTCTTCTTCTTCTTCTTCTCCCTTCTTCTTCTTCTTCTTCTTCTTCTTCTTCTTCTTCTTCTTCTTCTTCTTCTTCTTCTTCTTCTCCCTTCTTCTTCTTCCTTCTTCTTCTCCTCCTCCTCCTCCTCCTCCTCCTCCTCCTTCTTCTTCTTCTTCCTTCTCCTTCTTCCTTCTTCTTTTTTTTCCTTCTTCTTTCCTCTTCTTCTTCCTTCTTCTTCTTCCAACCCAGGAACACCAGAGTGCAAAAAAACCCAACATATCTGTGTCTTCTCAAACTTGGTGATGATGGCTTGATATTTTGTGCTAGAATTTAAATATGGGGAAGAATATATTTATCTCAATAGAATACTGTACCAGGTCATGTAGGGCATCTTTACGCAACCAAAGTTTTGTTTCCCACCTTGGCCTCAAGCTTACTTAAGCAGCAGCTGCTGCATTGTCCACTCCATAAATGATCTGAATTCAACCACAGTTATAAAAATAAGAAAAATAGAGTAGGAAGAAGGTGAGGAAATCATTGAATATCTTCACTTAAAAATGAATCCTTTTACTTGGCTAGACTTTCATGAATGGATGCAGAGAAAAGAAAGCAGAACTAGGTGATTTCATGAATTACAAAATGAATGCAATCATTTAAGAAAAAATAGCCTTAAAATATCAAAATGACCATTATTTGGGACATAGTTGAATATATTGTGGCATATGGGTTTAAAGATATTTTACTATGTTTTAAGAAATGATGGAAATGACAGATGAAAAGATGTATGAAAAAATTACATGAACTAATTTACGGTGAATTATGCAGAACTGGGAAAATTATATACACAATGACTATGATGAAAATGGAGAGAATGACAACAGCAAAATAATGGAAACTATGAAATCATAATGACCAAGATTGACCACAAAGAAGAATTATGAGATGACAACATCTTCTTTGCAGAATGGTGGACCAAGAGTGTAGGGTACTGCATAAGCCATCAAAATTTTAACATATTATTTAATTTTGTCAAGCTTTTTTCTTTCTTCCTTTCTTCATTCTGTATTATAAGGGGGGGTTTAGGAAGAGGAATAAAGTGAAAAATAGATGATTTAAAAACAAACAATGTCAATTAATTTATTTAAAAAATATAATCCTGGTCAATATGGTCACTGAAGTTGATTTCAGAGGACTGACCACAAAGCATGCCACCATTCTCTTATGAGAGATGCATTAAATATGCATAGGTTCAGAATGGGGTATATGATGCCAGAAATTACAAATATATACACTGTTGTATTACTTAAATTATTTCAAGGGTCTAAGATTCTGTGGTGAGTAGGGACCATTAGGAGATGACTATTTTAAAACATCTATAAAATTTTCTTTGGTTTGGACTCATGATTTCACTGAACTAGGAAACTTTCTATGGGGAAATGCCCTCTTACTCTGTAGATCTACTCTTGTTCTACAATTTGTAAAGAATTACCTTAAATAATATACCAAATGTCAGGCAGTCAGTATGCATCAGAGGTAGGATTTAAATTGTAAGCCCTAATTGCTCTAAGCCTACTTTGTATCCATGACTCTGTGATGCCATCTCAAGCTACTTATTCAATTTTTAAATCTGATTCTGTTGTGTTTAAATATTGTTTTAAATATTTGGGAGAAAGAGCCTTTTTTAGGAAGTAGGATTAAGAGGACCTAGAAACCTGATGAGGTAGTTAATGTATTAACAAAATAGCTTTTACAGAAATGGAAAGATTTGAAGGAGAGGGAAGTGGTGTAATTTAATTGACTGTCATGGAATATGGACTCACGTTAGGGACTCTGTGATTGTTCTTTAAATTAAGCAGAATAAAATGCTAGGAATGGAGAACCAGTTTCCCCCAGCCAAAAATAGCATAGAGGGTGACTGGATAGAAAGTCCATGCCAGAGATAAATAGTATTCTTTGAAATTATTCACTAGTAACTCTTGTCTTCCCTCTTGTAGTCCTGGCATCATTCAGGCTGTTGTAAATTGCCTACTTATCCCTATAGTGTCTAGAATGGCTATACTGGGACTGATTTCTGTTTGGAGGGGGAAAAAAGAAAAGAAAAAGCCCAGAAGCTTGAACAGGGCATAGCTTCAGTGATTGTCTCACTGACAATTACATCCATTTCTGTTGCCCTGATCTTTCTGACCTCTAAAAGCTTACCTTCATTTTTCAGCTGCCTTTTTGAGTGACCCACTCTTGCTGGGCATCCTTCTGATTTCCTGAAGTCTTGCTGTCTACTTGTCAACTTCATGGCTGCTTCAGGGCCTACTGAGTCTCCTCATATCCCTGTTTGTCCTGCTTTCTACGGGCCAACTTTCACTGACTAACCTCTAGCCAGTCACACTCTGAAGTGACAAAAGTTGGGGAATTATGTAGTTTGGTGAATTATAGAAAAGTAAGAACTTTGGACAGCACAGCTACAGAATTCCCAAATTCTGGCATCAAAACTAAGCATAATCCCTAAAAAAGTTTCCCATTGTAATTATGACTATAGAATCATACATAAAGCTGGAAGAGACACTGGGGATCTATCCCACCCTTGTATTTTACAGATAAGAGAACTTAGCCCTAAATAAGTTTAGAAATTTACCCAAGGTCATGCAGGTGGTAGGTGGACAAAAGAGGGCTAATAATAGGTTCTTTCCCTTATGCCATATTTTTTTCTTGAGAAAACAGAAAATGCCACAAGGATCCTTTTTCTTCACATTATTATAACAGACAAATGGTCAATGAGTCTAAACCTTTTGAGCACGAAGAGCATATTCAGTAAATCTCCACATTTTGAAGCATGTGTAGACATTGTGTGACCAGTTCAAGTCTGCTAATCACATGGTAAAGAGAAGCTTCTTTGATTAGCTTAAGGGCCAGTACTGGGGTTCATTAAAAAGTGACCAGTAAGCCCAGAACTGTCCCTTGGCCTGGATTTTCCTTTCTGGTATGTTCTAATGTGGAGGCAAATATTAAGAACTGATGAGAGAGAGAGAGAGAGAGAGAGAGAGAGAGAGAGAGAGAGAGAGAGAGAGACTGTAGCTCTCTATGTCCTCAAAGGTGCTGTTATGATGAAAAATAATAATAGCTAACATCTACATAGAACCTTTTATGTTCCAGACACTGTTCTAAGGATTTATAAATATTTCATTTGATCCTCATAATGACCCTGAGAGGGAGGTTCTGTTATTATCTACATTTTACAGATGAGAAAACTGAGGTAAACAGAGGGTAAGTGACTTACCCAGGGTCACACAACAATTTCTGAGTTTGGGAATAAATTCAGGTCTTCCCAGCTCCAGGCCCATGAACACTCCCTACCTTCAACATAGCTGAGTCTCTGGTATCTACTTATAAGTCATACTCCATGTCAGGTAATAGGGATGTAAGGTAAGAAAACAAACAAACAAAAAAAAAACAAAACCAAATCTCAATGAAATGGAAGAATATGTATAAAAGTATAAAGAATCAAGTGAACAGAACAAGCAATAGAGAACTGAAACAACCCCATCTCTTGGGTATTTATATATTTGTAAATATTCACCCATTTCATTTAAGTTGTTACTTTTTCATATTTAACTGAGGAACATGGTTTGTAATGATTTACTTTATTTCTGCCCCACCTTAAACCCAGAACATCCCTTGCCAGTATATTGTGGTATTGTTATGCCTTGCCTCTCAGTACACCCCAAATCATAGTTCTGCAGGCTTTGAGCCTAGTTTGGGCACCTGCAGGATTCTAGTTCATTCAAATGGCCCCAGTGGGTGAGATAGGATTAAAGATAGGCCTTGATGGCAGGACTTGTATAAAAGAAGACAAATTGAGGAAGACATATATATATATATATATATATATATATATATATATATATGCATAGAAAAGTAATGCATTATATGGAATATGTATGAATATTCATATTTGTATACTATATATACATATATGTGCATATGTATGTAAAGTCAAGCACTAGCAGCTTTCCAGAGGACCGGAAAGTTTCAAGGCTCTGATTACATAGTATTGTGGACTCTCTATTTATTCATTAACAAAAAAGAGCAAAACATTCACAGAAAATAAAAGTACAGCATTCACAATGTTATAACTTATCATAGAAAACAAAAATACAACATTCGCCATGTCACAACTCAATAACTAATCACTAAAATGGCCACATAGTTTTCACCAAAGTAGTAACATAATTTTCAACAAAGTATATTCATTTAGTCAATCACAAAATCCTTAATTCAACCACAAAGTACACAAGTCAAAGTTCTCCACCCTTAGGTCACAGTAAATCATAATCTTCTCAGTCAGTACACAGTATCCAAGTAAAGTCTTCTTTAAGCTTGATTCAAAGCTGCCTCTCAGCTTCCAGGGTTCCTCTTCCATGGTCCCAGCTCTAAATGTCATCTGGGTTGAAAGGCAGAGAGCTCCCAGTTACTTGTCCAGCTCTCCATGCAGTTCCTGCTCCACATTGGAGCTCACAGTGTCCAGTCCACCTTAAATCTCTCATTTTCTCTGTTCCTGGGAAGACAAGGCTTAACAAAGCCACAATAACATCCATAACACATTGCTGACACCATCATCAATTCATTATCTGCCTGTGAAATCAACTCAGACCCTCCGACAAGTTCTGAGAATTCAACACAAATCAACATAGAAATCAACACAGACCCACAAAAAAGGTCCAAGAGGTCAACACAAATTATCAATAAAGTCCCAGGACCTCCAAAACCCTCCTCCAGGACTTCTGTAAACATACAACCAGAAAATCCTCTTAAAGGGCTTCCAGTAAGCTCTTAAGGCTTCTGTACAATGTATCACAAACAAGCATTAACATAGAGCAGACAAACAAAGTGCTGGGATACCACAAGTTTTCTCGTTCTTGACTCTGCCACCACAAGAGTCCTCTCAGCTCTGCTGTCTCTAGCCAAGACCTCTCCTTGTTTATGATCATTAGCTCCTCCCCTTCCTGATGCAGGAGTTCATGAATTCTAGGGTTCACAAGTTGTGGGGCTCACATATTCTGTTGCTTAACAGACTTGATACAACGCTCAAAAGAAACTTTAACTGAAACAAGGTATTAATCCAATAGCTGAAACAAGGTATTAATCCAATAGCTGAAACAAGGTGTGAACTGTTTCTGTGCTTGCCATTATAATACACATAGACATGTGTATACATATGGGTGAAACTTAGGGACCTTTATTCAGAAAAATGCATCCATAGTTATAGATACACACATAAATGTATTTAAAGACAGATATAATTTATATATATATATATATAATGCATAGGCAAATATATATTGCATCTACAATGCATAGACAAATATACACACACATATATATCTCATTGTTAATTTAATTTGATTTTTCCTTATTATTATTAACTTCAAGTATTTTCACATATATGTATATTTACGCACATACATATACATACACACATACATATATATGTACACACATGTGTAGGTGGATAGGGTTCCTATTGAGAAAAAGTCATCCAATAAGTAATAAATGAAAAGCCATAAAAACTTAAACTGTATGAAAGGTAGAAGTCCAAACATGGTGACTATTAACAATTATAACTTGGACACTAAATCATAACTTAGACCCTGTGTTATAACTTATAATACCATGGCTTATGAAAACCAAGAAAAAATATTGTGACCTGTATGTGATTGGAACATGATCAAGACACAAATTATGTGTGGGAATAACAATGGCTTAACAGCCAAGCTCATTACTAAAAACAAAACAAAACAAAACAAAAAAATATCCACCAATCCAAAGTCATGCACTCTCTAGCTCCTCCCTTTGTCTGTTTTTTTTAATACTTTCCATAAAAATTTTTATAATTGCCACAGAAACATTGGGCATTTTTAGTGGGAACTCACTGATTGATCTAGCCAGTCTGACCCAGACTGAAGATAACTAATATCTTTATTGGGATCCATCAGTAACCCAAGGCCAGCCCTCAGTAACCCAATTGATTAAACAACTACCTATAATCAATCTGGAGATACTTGGCCTCTTGTTTTGGTATAAAAAGAATATTCATGGTGATGGGGGAGGCACAGAGTTCCCCAGTCAGGGGAATTCCAGACCTTATGGATAGCTAGATATATGTTAGTAAATTAATTTACGTGGTGTTTTAATTTTTATTTTATCGACCTGGTCATGAGATATTTCTCTGTCTCTCAGTCACTGCAATTTTCTCTCTGTCTCTATCTCTCTCAATTAGTCTGTCTTTATTTTTGTAAAGAGTATTTGGCATTCATATACATATAACTTCTGTGTATCTTCAAAGATGGACTGAAAAGTATTTAATAAATTACATAATTATTTTGAATGTAATATCTCCTTCTATCTCTTCCTGCTGGTTTCTGTAGATAAAAGACTGAACTGAATGTAATTTTAGTGAGTTTATGTTATGTCCTGCTATTTTGCTGAAGTTTCCAATTGTTTTAATTAACTTTTTATTCAATTTTCAGAATCTTATGAGTAAACTGTCATATCATTCACAAAATGATTTTTTAATTTCTTCTTTTCCCCAATTTATTTTTCTTGTTTTTTTATTATAGCTAATATTTCAAGGACTATATAAAAAAGTGGTGGCAATGGAAATTTTTGCCTTATATTTCATCTTATGGGAAAGGACTCTAGAATTTCTACATTACAGATAATATTTCTTGGTTTTAGATATATACTTAAGTAATGCTCCATTTCTATGATTTTTAATTTTTTTAAATGAAAGAAATGTATTTTGTTCAAAAGGTTTTTCCGCTTATATTGACATAATGTGATTTTTATTACCCTTTTTATATACATGATTTATTATGTTTATAGTTCTCTTAATATTGAACTCACCCTGCCTTACTGATATAAATCCAATTTGGTCATAGTGTGGAATATTTTTCATATTTTGATATAGTTTCTTTGAAAATATTTTATTCTTTATATTGATATATATTAGTCTATATGCTTTGTTTTTCCTGGCTTTATTTATCAATACTATATTGGTTGCATAGAGGCCCCTTCTTTTACAGTTTTTGCAAACCATTTATGCAATATTAGAACTATTATTTTTGAATGTTTGATAAAATTTACTTTTAAATCTTTCTGATCCTTGTTCTATTTTTTTTGGGGGGGGGAGATTATTTATTGCTTATTCAATTTCTCTTTCAGAGATGAGGTTTTTTAAATTCTCTTTTGCTTGTTCTGTTATCCTGGATATTTATATATTTGAAAATATCGATCTATTTAATTTGAGTTATTAGGTGTTGGGTTTGTTTTTTTTTTGGTGTATAATTGATTAAAACTGTATTACTAATTGCCTTTATTTCTCCCCCATCCAAATTCAGAGACATCTCTTGCCAGAGTACTATAAGATTCTATCCCCTCTGAAACATTCCAAATCAGAATATTGTGGGCTTTAAACATTGTTTAAATGCCCACAAGTTTCTGTTCTATTGACCTGAACCAATAGATTCAAGATAGGCCTTGATGCATAAGTAGAGAGAAATTTGGGAAGACATGGAAAAGCAAAAAAGTATTGGAAAGAAGTGATGTGAGGGGCAAAAGAAGAAGAGTTGCTTAAGGCATAATGAATAGCAGAGATATATAACTAGGACAAGTGGCTGGGGTTTTGACCTGAGGTATTGACTTCAATGATATGCTACTCTTGCTCTAGAACTCCCATGAACAGGTATTATCTGTCCTCTCTTGTTTTTGTACCTTAAAGCACAAGTAAAGTATTGCACTTCTGGATCTGTGTTTGATCTGATGTTCTTGTAACTCAATGGTCCCACTGCACCCTCTACACCTGTCAACTCTTCACACACTGCACCTGCTTCAAACAGCTGCCCAGTGCATCTGCACTCAGGCAGTCCTTTCCGAATGACCTATTTTCCTTCCTTCACCTTTTCTTGGTGTTGATGAATATGACTTCACCACAAGAGTTTGATCCTTGCTACCTCATTCTGAGTTTTGCCTAGCATGACTACATCTGCATGGATCAAACTGTCTTCTAATACTTCCTTTCACCCTCCTTGGGCACTGTCCCATTTGATGGCAGAACCAGGATAGAATTGCCTCTGCACATGCTCCTTATCCATACCCCCTCACAGCTCAATTTGCCCAGGACACCAGACTTCCTAGTTATAGCTCTGATAAGTAACCCAATTTGGCAGTAGAAAAGAGTTTGTGTAGGAGATAAGTTGGAGATACAGCTGGAAAGGCAGATTGAGACCATATTGTGGATTATAGAGGATATGGAATGAGAACAGCAGAGAGCTAAAGTCTGCACCTTGGGAAATGTGGGCCTATATTTAGTAGGTTAGAGCAGCAAATGGAGCCAAAAGTTTAGGGTAAGTTAAAAGCTTTTTTTTTTTCTATTTTGACTTGGAAGAATACCAGAATTAAACAGTGATTAAAAAAAAAAACACTGTTCAGCTATACCTAGGTATTTAATTTTTTTCCTCTAAATTATATATTATGCTTTACAATTAGAAACTTGAGTTTAATTGATAAGTATGTTTTTCTTTTTGGAAATGAATGAAAAATGAAAAGTATTTATTACTATGTTTCATATCTTAGGGTAAGTGCTAAGAAATCTAATATGAAACTAAGACAATGCTTCAATAAGCTTAAAAGTGGAGTGGTAATTAGGAAAGGGCATTTGAATCTGAGAAGTCAGAGGGAGAGGAGACGGAGTAGGGCAATAAATTGAAATTTCCTTTGTAGATAGCATTGAATTGATTACTATTCACACAAGAGGTGAAATGCAGGAGAAGGTAGAGGACATACATAGTTCTGGAGGAATGCAAAATGTTGTTTGGGATGGCTGACAGGATAAGATGTGAAGCATGTCCAAATCTGGGGTTTATGAGCTATTCCAGTTTGTGCTCATTCACTTACCAGTCAGAGTGCCTCAGTGGCAGGGCTGATGTTTGAACGCTGAAATGTTGACCTACCCTAGGGCATAGTCTCTAGAGGTGGGCACAATGATGTCATTCCTCATCATTCTTGTCATTTCTATGGTTTTTGTTCAACCTCTTCCTCTTGATTCTCTCTTCTCTATAGGTTTTCATGACTGTTTGTTGCTGGTTCTACTCCTACCTCCCTAACCAGCTTTCTCAATCTCCTTTGTTACATCTTCATCCAGGTCACCCCTACTAAATATTGGTATGCCCCCAAGGCTCTGTCCTGGACCTTCTTGTGTTCTCCCTCTATACTATTTTATTTGGTGATTTCAGCAGATACCTTGGACTCAATAAATCAACAAACAATAAATAAGCATTTTTTGAGCATACAATATGCCAGGTACTGTTTTAAGTGCTGAGATACAAAACAGAGGCAAAAGACAGTTCCTGGTCTCAAGGAGTACATAATCTAATGAGGAAGACGGCAATTCAATTATTACCTCTACCCAGATAATTCCCAAATCTACTTATCCAGCCCTAACCTCTGTCCTGATCATCCCACATCTAACTGGCTATTGAATATTTGATAAATTGCAGAGATAATATCCTGCAGAAAAAAAATAGTCTCTATCTGTTGAAATCCCGAATTTCAAAAAATTTGTCAAATGACAGAATATATAGGATTACAGAATGCAATGGAATATTAGAAGAAGAAACATGGTAGCTTGGAAGGATTGTTGGATGTAGGGTGAAATACCTGTATTCAATCAAGGCTCTGTCACCTATTCCCTGGGTAACTTTAACTTCTATGAGGTTTGTTTTTGTTTGTTTGTTTGTTTAACATTTGATTTTAAAGCTTTGAATTCCAGATTCTTTCCCTTCCTCCCTCATAACCCACCCTTACTGGGAAGATAGGCAATTCAATATAGGTTGTACACATGTAGCTATGCAAAACATTTCCATATTAGATATATTATGGAATATTGACTATATTTTGCTCAATCATACCCTGCCCCCCACTAGTTCTATTCTCTACTTTGACCCTGTCCCTTTTCAAAAGTGGGTGTTTCTAACTTCCCTCCCTCCAGCTGCCCTTCTGTCTATTATCCCCCTTCTCATACCCTTCTCCCCTACTCTCCTGTAGGGTGAGATACCCTATTTAGTGTGTATGTCATTCCTTCCCTAAGGTGATTCTTGGTTTTAAACCCAGATCCTTTGCCCTCCAGAATATCATATTACAAGCCCTTCTATCCCTCAGGTTAAAAGCTACCAGGTCCTGTGTTATTCTAATTGTGTTTCCACAATATTCAAAGTCTTTCTTCTTGGCTGCTTGTAATATTTTCTCCTTCATCTAGGAACTCTGGAATCTGTCTATAATGTTCCTAGGAGTTTTCTTTTTGGGATCTTTTTCAAGAGGTAATCAGTGGATTTTTTCAACCTGTGTTTTTCCCTCTGGTTCTAAAACATCAGGGCAGTTTTCCAGGTCAGTGGTTTTCCCAATGAGATATTTCACATTGCCTTCTATTTATTCATTTGTTTGGATCTGTTTAATAGTGTCTTGATTTCTCATAAAGTAACTAGCTTCCATTTGCTCCAAACTAATTCTGAAGGAATGATTCTCTTCAGTCAGCTTTAAAGATTATTTTTTCATGAGGAAAATGCAGCTTTTTTAGCCATGCTTCTCCTCATTGGATTTTTGAGCCTCCTTTTTTTTTCCAAATGCTTTTTAAATTTCTGATTTATATGATTCATTTCTGCCAGATTTTGAGTTACAAATTTTATCCCCATTTTTCCCCTACCTACTGCCCCAAAATAGCAATCCCACAAGATATCCCTTCCTCCAATCTGCTCTCTCTCATATCTTCCCCCATACCGCCTTTGACTTTTCCAGTAGGGCAGGTGGATCTCTATGACCCTGTGCCCATATATCTTATTTCTGAATTACATGTAAAATAGTATTAATAATAGTGTATGTATGTATGTATGTATGTATATATGTATATGTACATATACATATATATATATATGTCTATGATATTTGATTTTAAGACTGAATTCCAGATTCATTCCCTTCCTCCCTTGTCACCCACCTTTACTGGGAAGATAAGAAATTCAGTATAGGTTGTACATGTGTAGCTAATGCAAAACATTGCCATAATAGATATATTGTAAAAGGCTGACTATATTTCCCACCCTCCTATCATACCTCCCACTTGCTCTATACTCTACATTGATCCTGTCCCTTTTCAAAAGTGTGTGCTTCCAACTTCCCTTGCCCATGAGCCTGGCCTCCCTTCCATCATCCCCTCTCATCCCCTACCCTCCTATTCTCCTGTGGGGTGAGGTACCCTATTTAGTGTATATGTCATCCCTCCCGCCCCGAGCCAAATACAATGAGAATAAGGTTTACCCATTCCCTTTTGCCGTCCTATTCTTCCCCTCCATTATAACTATTTTCCCTTGCCTCTTCTATATGAGATAGTTTACCCCATTTTGTCTCTCCCCATCTCCTCTCATTATATTCCTCTCTCACTTCCTATTTTAACCTTTTAAGTATCTTCCCTTGCTATTAAATTGGTCCTGTGCCTTCTATCTATGTATACCAGTAAATATATATACACATATTCACATATGTATTGGTATATCCATATACCCTGCAATATAGCCATATACGTATGTATGTATGTATGTATGCATTATATATACATATATATATACATACACACATCTCTCTCTCTCTCTCTCTCTCTCTCTCTCTCTCTCTCTCTCTCCATATATATATATATATATATATATATTCCTTTCAACTATTTTCATAATGAGAAAAGTTTCATCAATTACAATTATAGTCTTTCCATGTAGGAATGTTAATAGTTCAACTTTGATAGGTTCCTTATAATATCTTTTCCTTGTTTAGCTTCACATGCTTCCCTTGCTTCTTGTATCTGAATGTCAAATTTTATATTCAACTCTGTTTTCAAGAATGCTTGAAAGTCCTCAGGCCTGAATAACCACTGAATAACCATATTTCCCCCTGAAACAAGATAGTTTTGGAATTTCTGAGACTGGATACAATATTCCTAGGAGTATCCTTTTTAGGATCTTTTTCAGGAGGTGATCAGTGGATTCTTTCAATGTCTATTTTGCCCTCTGGTTCATCAGGGCAGTTTTCCTTGAGAATTTCTTGAAAGATGATTTCTAGGTTCCTTCTTTGATCATGGATTTCTGGTAGTCCAATAATTTTTAAATTATCTCTCCTGGATCTATTTTCCAGGTCAGTGGTTTTTCCAATGAGATATATCACATTGTCTTGTATTCTTTCATTTGTTTGGACCTGTTTTAACAGCAACTTGATTTCTCATGAAGTCACTAGCTTCCATTTGGTCCATTCTAATTCTGATGGAATGATTCTCCTCAGTGAGTTTTTGAGATTCTTTTTCTATATCACAAATTCGGCTTTTTCAGGCATTCTTGTCCTCATTGCCTTTTTGAGCCTGTTTTGCCATTTGAGTTAGTCTATTTTTTAGGGTTTTATTTTCCTCAGTCAGGCTGTTGACTCTCCTTTCATAATTTTCTTGCCCCGTTCTCATTTTTCTTCCCAATTTTCCTCCACTTCTCTTATCTGCTTCTTAACGTCCTCTATGGCCTGCAACCAGCTCGTATTTTTCTTGGAAGCTTTTGGTGCAGGAGTTCTTACTTCACTGTCTTCTTTTTGTTCCATGCTTTGATCTCTTTTGTCCCCAAAATAGGTGTCTAATGTTGGATTCTTTGGTTTGCTTTGCTTCCTTTGCCTGGTCATGTCACCACTCAGTCACTTGACCCCTGGGCTTTTTGGCACAGTAAGACTCTGCCACCAGACAGGGGAGCTTCGTTCCAAACACTGGGGCTTTCTCAGCTCCTGGAAGTATTAGTTGGTTGCCCTCTCTGAAACCTCCACATGCTCTTGCAATCTGTTCACCCAACCCAGGACCTCTACCTTAGCCTTCAATCCAGGTCCAAGCAGGTTTAAGCAAATGTGATTACCCTTCAGACTGGTCACTTGGTCCCCTACAGTCTTCAGGCCAGGGGCTGAAACTGCCATGTGGCAGCCTCTGTGCTGCGGTGTCTCAGTGGCTTCTTGCCTCAGGGGAAGAAGCTGACATACTCCCAACTACTGGATTCCAAAGTCCACACTGCACTGACCTCTTACTTTATCCTTCACATCTATGTGTTGACTATTCTGGAAAGAGCCACCGCTGTTGGTTATCTTAAGTCCCTCCAGCAGATGTCTGGTCTGGTCAGTCCTGTCCTTGGGCTAAAACCTCTGGCTGGGGATGGGGGGGACCTGGGGTCGGCTCCCAGAGCACTACGCTGGTTGATTCCTGTCAGCCTGCCAGGCTTTCCTCAGTGGGAGGTTTCTTCTCTTGTGTCATTTCATGGGTTCTGTAGCTCCAAAGTTTGTTCAGAGTCACATTTTACATGATTTGGAGGAGGTGAGAGCCAGAGCCCTGTGGAAGTCTTGACTCTTCCCCCCGCCCCAGCCTCTTTTGCCATTTGAGTTAGTCTTTTTTTTAAGGTAAGGTGTTATTTTCTACAGTCAGTTTGTTGAATCTTTTCATGTTTGTCTTGCACCATTCTCATTTTTCTTCCCAAATTTTCCTCCCCTTCTCTTATTTTGTTTTCAAAAATCCTTCTTTTATGGCCAGTAACCAGCTTATATTTTTCTTGGAAGCTTTTGGTGCAGGAGTTTTGACATTGGTGTCTTCCTCCTGTTCCATGATTTTATCCTTTTTGTCTCCAAAATAGAAGTGTAAAGTATTATTGTTATTCTCGCTTCCTTTGCCTGCTCATGCTGCCACTCAATTACTTGACTTTTGAGCTTTTTGCCACAATAGGTCTCTGCTACCAGACAGGAGAGTTTCATCTCAATAGCTGGCATTTTCTCAGCTCCTAAACCTATAAGTAGGCTGCCTTCTCTGAAGCCTTCACATGCTCTGGCAATCTGGTCACACACCCCAGGATCTCCACCCTAGACCTCAATCCAGATCCAAGCAGGTTAAAGCAAGAGTGATTACCTCTCACATTACCCCTATAATCTGCAGGCTAGGAGCTGAAGCTACCATGTGTGGCAGGGCAGGGAGGAGCTAATACCCTACATAAAGAAAATTCCAAGCTAGAGAGGCCAGAACTTCTGGGAGCAAGCATTCGTGGTCTAGGCTCCCACTGCTGGAGAGAGAGAAGAGAATGGAGAACTGAACTGAGAAAAGAAATGAGAACTGAGGACTAAACTGAGAATTGAGAAGAACTGAGAAGTTGGAAGAGAGGAGAACTAGGAGGAGGTATGGCTGTGCTGTCAGCACTTTGTCTGTCTGTTTTGATGTCCCTTTTTCAGGTTCATCTGCTGATAGAGCATGGTGCTGTTGTTACAGAAGCCCTGGCACCTTGCTGCTGGTTCAGAAGGCCTGAAAGAATATTTTCTTATATGTTTACAGAAATCCTGGAGGAAGGTCCTGCTGATGTTTACAGAGGCCCAGGACTATACTGATGATTTGTGTTGATTCCTCAGAAATTGTTGTTGGGTCTATGTTGATTTCACAGGCAGAAAGTGAATTGACAATGTGTGTGAATGTTATCAGGGCTTTGTTAAGCTTTATCTTCCTGGGAACAGAAACTGTGAAGGACTTGAGGTGGACTAGACACTGTGAGCTTCAGTATGGAACAGAAATTGGACAACAAGCTGTACAACAAAGAGTGGCATGAGCTGGGAACATGGAAGGGGGAACCATGGAATGCGAGAGTTAGTCTTTAGTCAAAATGAAAAGACCTCTCCTTGGTTATTTAGCGTAAACTGAGAAGATCATGATTTACTAAGGGTGGAGAACTTTGACCTTTACATTTAGATGATCGAGTTAAGGACTTATTAATTAAGGATAATAGGAAATTAATCTCCAATTAAGAAGAAAGAAGACTTTTTGATTGAAGAGACTAAGACACTGTGACCTAGGGTGGAAAACTTTTGACCTCTGTACTGTGTATCAATTAAGGAGGCTTTCCTCCTTAAGAAGGATTGAGTTACTAAATGAATATACTTTGTTTAAAGGAATATGACCACTTTAGTGAAAACTACATGGCCATTTTATCAATGAGTTGTTAAGCTAAAACATTGTGAATGCTGTTTTTTTATTTCTGTGAATGTTTTGTTTTAGTTTGTTACTGAACAAATAAAGAATTCACTATACTGTGTAATCAGAACCTTGAAAACTGTTCATGGCAGCAGTCCTCTGGAAAGCTGCTTGTGCGTGGTTCTTTTCCCTAAATAGACCTAAGAGTAGGCTGTTCAATAACTCTTTGAACATAATTTCTGGTTGTTCTCCAAAATGGTTAGATTACTTCACATTTCCCAATTTTTCCACATCCCCTACAACATTTACCACTTTCCCTTCTATCACTTTAGCCAGCTAATAAGTATAAATAAGTTTTAAAGTTGTTGTAATTTGTGTTTCTCTAATCAATAATGATTTAGAACATTCTTATATAACTTTAAATATTTTTATTTCTTCATCAGAAAACTGCCTGCTCAGATCTTTCCATGATTTCTCCATTAGGGAATGACTTGAATTCTTATATATTGGATCAAGTTATTTATATATTTGAGATATGAGGCCTTTGAGAATCTATCATGTTTTTCTCCTAATATTCTACTTTCCTACCCTTGACTACATTCATTTTATTGGGAGAAAGTTTTTTTTTTTAAATTATAACATAATAGAGCTTAAACATTTTACACTTCATAATGCTCTTTATCTAGTTTATTCACAAATAATCTATATGATGGGTATTATATAATATATGTTGTTCTAATTTCCTTGTGATGTCTCCCCTTATATCTAGGTCATATATCTGTTTTTACTTTATCTTGTTAAATGGTGCAAGATATTGGTCTATGCCCAATTTCTGCCAAAGTACATTTCTATTTTCTCAACAATTTTTATGAAATAATGAATTCTTAACCATAAATTTAAGTCTTTACACTTCTCACCCACTCTTTCTGGGTAGACAAGCAATTCAGTATATGTTGTACATGTATAGCTATGCAAAACATTACCATAGTAGATATATTGTCAAAGACTGGCTATATTTCCCTCTCACCTATCCCACCTCCCACTTGGTCCATTCCCTACTTTGATCCTCTCCCTTTTCAAACGTGGGTGCTTCTAACCTCCCTCACCCCCAGCATGCCCTCCCTTTCATCATCCTCCCTCTCATGCCCCTCCCACCTACTCTCCTGTAGGGTTAGAATCCCTTTTAGTATGTATGTCATTCTCTCCCTGAGCCAAATTCAATGAAGATATGGTTTTGCATTTTTGTCTTCCTGTTATTCCCCTCCCTTGCAACCACTTTCCCTTGCCTCTTCTACATGAGATAGTTTACCCCATTCTGACCCTCCCCATCTCTTCTCATTATATTCCTTTCTCACCTCTTAATTTCACCTTTTAAGTATCATCCCCTCCTACTAAATTCAACATGTGCCCCCTATCTATATATACCTGTAAACATATATACACACATTCACATATGTATTCATATGCCAATATACACTTCTTCAACTATTTTCATACTGAGAAAAATTTCATCAATTACAGTTATTGTTTTAACATGTAGGAATGTAAATAGTTCAACTTTGATAAGTTCATTATGATTTCTTTTCCCTGTTTACCTTCTCAAGCATCTCTTGTGTCTGAATGTCAAATTTTCTTTTCAACTCTTGTTATTTCATCAAGAATGCTTGAAAGTCCTCTATTCCACTGAATGACCAAATTTTCCCCTGAAACAAGACTCAGTTTTACTGGGTAGGTAATTCATGGTATTGATCCCAGCTCCTTTGCCCTCTGGAATATCATATTCCATGCTCTTCCATCCCTTAGTGTAGAAGCTGCCAGATCCTGCACTATCCTGATTGTGTTTCCACAATATCAAATTGTTTCTTCTTGGCTGCTTGTAATATTTTCTCCTTCATCTGGGGATTCTGGAACCTGGCTATAATAGTCCTAAGAGTTTTCTTTTTGGGATCTTTTTCAGGAGGTAATTGGTGGATTCTTTGAACCTCTATTTTGCCCTCTGGTTCTAAAACATCAGGGCAATTTTCCTTGAGAATTTCTTGAAGGATGGTTTCTAGGTTCTTTCTTTGATCATGGCTTTCAGGTAGTCCAATAATTTTTAGATTGTCTCTCCTGGATCTATTTTCCAGGTCAGTGGTTTTTCCCATGATATATTTCACATTGCTGTCTATTCTTCCATTTGTTTGGATCTGCTTAACTCCACTGTGATTTCTCATAAAGTCACTAGCTTCCATTTGCTCCAGTCTAATTGTGAAGGAATGACTCTCCTCAGTGAGCTCTTGAGATTCTTTTTCCATCTGGGAAATTCAGCTTTTTAAGGAATTTTTCTCCTCATTGCCTTTTTGAGCCACCTTTGCCATTTGATTTAGTCTATTTTTAAGGTGTTATTTTCCTCAGTCAGGCTGTTGATTCTCATTTCATACTTTTCTTGGATCTTTCCCATTTTTCTTCCTAATTTTTCCCCCAAGTCTCTTATCTGCTTCTTAAGGTCCTCTATGGCCTGTAACCAGCTTGTATTTTCATTTGGGGCTTTGGTTACAGGAGTTCTGACCTCCCTGTCCTCCTCCTGTTCCATGTTTGATCCTCTTTGCCCCCCAAATAGGAGTCTAATATTGAATTTTTCTGTTTATTTTGTTTCTTTTGTCTAGGCATGTTGCCACTCAATTACTTGACTTTTGGGTTTGTTGCCACACTAGGACTGTGCCCCCAGCCAGGGGACCTTCCATCACAAATGCTGGGATTTCTCAGCTGCTGGCTGTATTAGTGGGGTGCCCTCTCTGAAGCCCACACACACTCTGGCAAGTTGGTCACACACCCCAAGACCTCATCCCAGACCACAATCCAGATCTAAGAAGGTTAAAGCAAGAGCAATTACCCCCCAGACTGATTGTGGGATCCCCCTACAGTCTGCAGGCCAGGAACTGAAGGTGCACCATGGCGGCTGCACTGTGGCTCCTCAGCAGCTTCTTGCCCCCAGGGGAAGAAGCTGACATGCTCCCAAATACTGATCCTAAAGTCCATAGGGCACTGAACTCTCACTTTTTCCTAGGCATCTATGTGTTGATAATTCTGGAAATGCCACAGCTGTTGGTGGTCTGGGATCCCTCCAGCCGGCTGCTGGTCCTGCCTCCCATGGGGCTAAAACCTCCAACTCATGTGGGGCTAGGTTCGGCTCCCAGAGAGCTGTGCTGGCTGTTCTCTGCCGTGTTGCTGAGCTGTCCTCAGCAGGTGGTTAGCTTCTCTATGTCATTTTGTGGGTTCTGGAGCTCCAGAGTTTTTTCAGAGTCCCCATTTATATATATTGGAAGTGGTGCGGGCAGGAGCACCACAGAACTGCTGTTTCTACTCTGTCATCTTGGCTCTGCCCTCTCTTCTCTTATTTTTATTGCTAGGATTTCCAACACAATATTGAATAATATTGGTGACAATGGGCATCCTTGTTTCACACCTTGTCATAATTCAAGCTCATCCCTATTACAAATAATGTTTGCTGATTATTTTAGGTAAATGTGTCTCATCACTTTAAGGAGAAATCTACTTATACATATGCTTTAAAGTATTTTTAAGAGGCATGAGTCTTAGACTTTATCAAAAGCATTTTCTGCATCTATTGATATAACTATATGATTTTGTTGCTTTATTATTACTATAATCATGTATATGAAAATTTTCTTGTGTTAAACCATCCATGCATTCCTGGCATAAATTGCATTTGGTCACAATGTACAATCTTTATAATATATTGAGTGGGGTCAATATTTGTATCCTGTTCTCATCAGAAATCGTAAGATCTGAATTGGAATTCTCATTTTGCCACTTCTTTCCTATTTGGGGAAGACAATTCTCCTCTCTGGGTCTCATTTTGATAATCTGTAAAATGAAGAAGTTGGACTAGAAGAAGTTGGACTAAGATCTCTTTCACCTCCAAATCCTATGATTCTATGATCCTGCTCCAAAGTTCTTTCAACTGAAATTGCAAACCTCCTTGTAGGAAAGCTTATTGAGAACAAGAACTGTCCTCTATTTCTTAATTGCACCCATTCCTTTCCTCCCATACCTTTACCTATTATGATGAGTTTAACATAGGTATTTGAGGAGATTATAGTCTTCTTGCCCCACAATGGCTGAACAAATGTCCTTATCCAGTGCCTAACATGTTGTAGGCTTCAATCAATGATAGGATTAAGCAATTTTTCAAAGAACAAAGATAAGTCAACAACTGAACTAGGAAAAATGTTGATGCTGATAATAAATAAATACTTGATAAATGAATAAAAGCTTCCCTTGCTTAATTAGTGTTTAATTATAAACAATTAAAACAGTTGGCCATGATGGGTTTTCACTCCTGCCTTTATCTTGGGATTAGTCTACCTTGAGATGTGAGCAGATGGAATAAGTGATGCCTGACTGACAACTGTCAACCATCAGTGGGGTATGATATAGCAATGATGACTGAATCCCTTGAGTACCAGTGCCTTTACAGGCTCCATCCATGAAACTGAGTTTCTTTTCATAAATCTTCTATCGATGAGAAATTTTGAGTAGAAAAGGGTTTTTACAGTGGCCACAAAGAAGTTTAAAGGTGTAAGGATGAAAGAAGGAGGATCTGAGATTTTAGGAGTTGTAATAGTGGGTTTTCATTAGCAAACTTTAGGGGGTGTCATAAAATAACCCAACCACATAACCCACTTATTTGCTACCTTGCTCCAATGAGCAAGCACTTTTAACACAAATATCACTTTTAATCAGCTAATGTTGATTACAACTGCTTATTGAATATTGACCGTCTGCCCCACATTGTGCTAAGTGATATAAGAGAAATATAATATGTGATACATCAAAGAATCTATAATCCAGCTATGGGGAAAAGTACCACATGTAAAACAATTGATGTAAACACATTTACCAAATGTGGCTATTCAGTAAAAGTTTGACCTAGAGTGATAAAATAATGTTTCATGGAGTGAATAGAAAATGACCAGACACTTAAAGAATCAATAATATTTGGGATAAAGAAAAGAAGAGAAGACAATCTATGCTCTAGAGACTGGATCAGAAAAGGCAGAAATCTATTTCTTTTCCTATAGGGATCAGTTTTGAGCTCTCCCTTAGACACAATATTTATATAGAGAGTTTGCTGGAACTGTAGTGAGAAAGACTTGGGTTCAAATCTAACCTTCAAATACCTGCTGGTTATGGGACTCCAGTCCAATCATTCAACTGTGTTTTAGTTTCTTAATTTGCAAAATGGTGACAAAAGCTATAGCAACTACCTCATAAGAGTGTTGTGAAATTCAAATGAGATCATGGGTTTTAATGTCATTCAAGAACTACATAAATGCCAGTGATTATAATGATCAAACAAATTAATCTTAAAATGAATCTGGGAGGGGTTTTGAAGCTAGGTGGAGGGGTATATAGAGCACTGACCCTGAAGTTAGGAGGATCTGAGTTCAAATCCAGCCTCAAATACTTAATAGCTTTGTGACTTTGGGAGTCACATAACCCTGTTTGCCTCTCCTGTAAAATGAACAGGAGAAGGAAATGGCAAACTACTTCAGTATCTTTGCCAAGAAAATCCCAAATGGGGTAAAAAAAATCATCAGACATGATTGAAAAATGGTTGTCTCAAAAAAGTAAATGTTGGGGCTCAGGAATTATTCTCATAAGAAGTGCCTTGTTTTATTCTTATGTCCATGAACTAGTTCATTTTTAATAGCAACATTTCCCCAGTGATATTACATTATGGATGGCCATGATTTAATAAGTGCTGCTGTCATGGGTGACCCACAGGTAAATGGAAAGCTACACCATGGGTGTAAGAAGACTGAAGTATATTAACAGCAATGATGAGGTAGAAAAATAACCATCAAAGTCATGATTGACTAAAAAATGAAGTGGTTCAAGTATACAGTTACAAAGAAATATTATCAAGCTGAAAAGTCTCCCTATCAACAAAATAAAACTCAGCTTAGATGCATTCTCAGATCATAGAAGATGGAGGGATCTATAAGTGAAAAACAAGAGACCTGCTTCTGGGAGAAGATATTCTGTGATCCCCATCCATGTGGGTAGGAATATCCTGTTTCCATTGGTAAACCAGATGCATTTTGCAATCCACATGACAAAGATGCAGTCCAGCTCCCTTTCCAGATGTTCCCCAGAGTGAATGTTTCATTCAACTACAGAATGGCCACCATTCACTAAACTGGAGTGCGGTGGCGGAGGAGGTAGGGCCACTTTCCCTTTTGGTCTTCTTGGCCCCAAAAAAGGAATTTGGGTTTGAGTTTTGTTTTATTTATCCTTTTCAATTCTAATTGTATGCAATAAAAATTCCCTAGATCTAAGAGCTTAAGACATGAACACCTTGGAACCAGCATTCTTGGCCAAATGTTATTGACAGCTCAGTAGGGAAATCTTGAGAAGCCAGGGTTCTTGGACACAGCCCAGGAGCTCTTTAATTTAGAAATGGAATTTGGTGGGGTAACTGAATTAAGCTCTGAAATTAATCCCTGTTTCAGGGATATCATTTGTATTTTTTTCTTTCTATAGCTTTAAATAAATATTCCTTTGTAAAAGTTAATCTGACTGTTCAAGTGGTTAACTGGACCTAAGGTACTTAGACTGATAGAACTGCAGGAACATAGTCAATGAAAATGTAAGACAATGACAGAAACAAGACACCCTCCATAATGGTATTGGAGAATTCTTGGGGAGGACTGAAATGTACCACGGTATTTAGGCAGTGTGTGACAGAATAATAACTTTCACACAAATGAGTACACAAAGCAATATTAAACACCTGTATTTAATGTTTATTGGCATAAACTTATTTTTTCTTTTTATTTTTCTTTAATTATATTTTTTTCAATTAATGAGCTTTCACTTTATTTTCCTCTCCCTCATTCTTCTCCACTGAACAAGTTTTAACAGCAACAAAAATAAAATCTTCTTTAAAGATATGCATAGTCATCTTAGGCACATGTCCAAAATGGGTCTCATAAATTTTGATTTCATCACTTGTCTGTCGGGAGGTGGAAAGTAATGTTCTTATTTAGTTCTTCACAATTGTGATTAGGTATTACACACATCAGAGTTCTAATGTCTTTTGAAATTGTTTTTGTTATATTTTTGGAATTCTGCAAATTATTTTGTTTCTGCTCAGTTCACTCTGCATCATTTGCTAAAAAGGCTTTCCAGTTTTCTCTGAAACTGCCCAGTCACTCATTTTTAATAAAAATAGTATTTCACTATACACATGTGGGGCCATATGGGCATACAGATGGATATGTGTGTATACACATGTGTATACATATATGTGCATAAAACATATGTGTACATACAAATACACCATTCATGGGGCAATTAGGTCATACACTGGGTAGAGTGCCAGGCCTGGAGTCAGGAAAACCTGATTTCAGACCTGGTCTCAGATACTTCCTACTTGTTTGACCCTGAGCAAGTCACATAAAACTGTTTGCCTCAGTCTCCTCATCTGTGAAATGATCTGGAGAAGGAAATGGCAAACCACTGTCATATCTTTGCCAAGAAAACTGCGAATGGGGTCAAGAAAAGATGGGCACAATTGAAATGACTGAACAACAAACTTCACATACCATGATTTATGTAACAACTTTCCAACTAGTAATCACTGCTTTAGTTTTCAGATTTTTGCCATCAAAAAAGAACTAATATGAAAAAAAATTTGAACACATAAGACTTCCCCCTCTTTCTTCATTTCCTTTTTATTCCCTTTTGAGATATCTCTAAGTAAAATAATAATAATAACAATTTAGTTATTTTAGTGAATTTTGATACATAGTTCTAAATTGAATTCCAGATTGACTAGAATAATTCATAGTTCCACCAAGAGTGCATTTGTCAATCTGTTTTCCCACAAGTCCCTTTCTATGGTATTTGCCTTTTTATCATCTTTATAAATCTAATTGGTGGGGAATGGAACTTCAGTAATTTTAATTTGCATTTGTCCATTTATAGTCATCAGGAACTTTTTTTTTTAATATGGCTGTAAATATTTTGGATGTCTTCCTTTGAAAACAATTTGTTCTCCTCTTTTGGACATTTATCAATAGGTAAATGGCTTTTATTTGAATAAACTTCAATTAGTTCCTTGGATAACTTGGATACTAGAACTTTATTAGAGAAACTTGCCCATAGATTTTTCCCATTACTAAATGAGATAACATGTGCAAATTGTTTGAAACTGTAAAAGATGTTAGATAAATGCTATTATTAATTTCCTATAATTAATCTCATAACATTATGTCACTGACATATGCAACAATCTTATTGTTAATAATAATAACACATTTTCCTTCTAATTTTTGTTATTCTTGTTTAATTTTTGCATCGAATTTTAAATTTTATATAGTCAAAATTGTCTTCAGTGATGAATTCTGTCATTTTTTGTTTAGTGCTTAACTATTTGCTTCTGCTCATTTCACTTTGCATCTTTTCACATGAGATTTATCAATTTTTTCTGAAACGTTATTTTTTCAATTGTTGTGACAACAGCATTTCTCCCCATAGAATAGAAAGGTATTTTTTCCCTTGCTTTACTAATATGCCTTTGATGTCACTCTCTCCTTCTAAGTTATGTATATAGTTGGATTTTTTCTTGGAATATGTTATGAATTATGGATCTCTACCTAATCTCTGCCAATTTGTTTTTCTCAATATTCCAATTTTGGGGACATAGTGAATTCTTTAATAACTGTTATTTTGACGTATCTATTCCTAAGGTAACATGCTTGGTTATTTTGTACATTGTGTATCTAATCCATTTCATTGATTGACCTCTTTCTCAATCAGTACATAATATTTTGGTGATTATCACTTTGTAGTATGGTTTGAGATCAGGTTTTGATAGACTTTTCTTTCCCATTTTTTTTTTTCATAGTTTCCTTTGAGATTCTGGGCCTTTTGTTCCTTTGGATAAATTTTGTTGATTTTTTTTTTCTGGCTCCCAATAGCAATCCTTGGATATTTCAATGATGTTGAATAAATAAGTCAAAGTAAGTAATATTGTCATTTTATTTTTTGTCATGATTTACCCACGGGTAATTAATGTTTATCTAATTATTTATGTTTGCCTTTATTTGTACAAATTGTGTTTTGTAGTTGAATTAATATAGTATCTGGTTGTGTTAGCATTTTAAACATGACTATATTTTCAATTGAAAATCTCATCATATGATTTAAACCATTGGTGAAACCTTAAACCATTTCAAAATCATCCTGAAGGCCTTATCAGCATTTCAAGGCTTTTTAGAATATTTTTAATTTGAGTTACTTTTAAATTTTGAGTAACACTGTTATAAATGGCAAGTTTAGTTTTCTTATGAAGTTAACTTTGTAATAGTTATTTTTAGTGAAATTTGTCTTTTAACTGATTACCTTTTTTGTAATGAATAGGGATACTAATCATGTATATGGAATTATTTTATATACTGAAACTTTGATGAATTTATTATTTTCAATTACTTTTTGGTTGACTAGGGTTCTCTAGCTAAATTATCATATCATCTATTAAAAGTGATGCATTTATTAATTTCTTGTTTTTATTCAATTTCTTTCCTTGTCTTATTACTATAATGACTATTTCTAGAATTAATTTAAATAGTAATGGTTTTAATAAGCCTTCTTGATTTACCCCTGAACTGATTGTAAAGGTCTCTAATTTTTCTCCTTCATATATAATGTTCACTCTTGGTTTACAAAGAAATAGTTTATTTTAAGAAAAATTCCATTTCCTGTATTTGGCTGTCATTAGCACAAATGAATACTGGATTCATTAAAAAGTTTTTTCTGTTATCTATGGAAAAAACCAAAATTTATTATTAATGCTATTGATATGATTTATTATGTTTCTAATCTTTTTATATTAATTGTATTTAATATAAATCCAGTTTAGTCAGAATGTATTACATATCATATATATATATATACATATATATATATCCTGTTATCTAATGCTCATTTAATATTTTGCATCATTATTGGTTAAATGTATTATTCTGTACTTTTCTTCCTCTTCTTTGTCTCTCCCAGTTTAGGTATCAAGTCTAGATTTACTTAATATACTGATAGGAAAGCTTTCTGATTATTTTATTTGTATAATAGCTTATATAATATGATAACTAATTATTCTTTCATTATTTCATAAATTTCACTTATAAATCTATGTGCTCCAGAGTATTTCCCCCTTTAGGTACTTTATTTATGGCTCATTCAATATATTTTTTTCTGATATCAGGCCATTTAAATAATTTATTTGTAATTTTGTTTATTTTATAATTTTGAAATATTCATCCATTTCCTTTGTTATCTACTTTGCTCCTATATAATTGGGCAAAAAATGTCCTTAACAGTCTATTTTATTTAATCTTTGGTTTTCTTTTTCATTTTTATATGAATAATACGGTTATCCTCTTTCTTTAAAAAAAACATACATGTATACACACATATTCCTCTGAATTCTATATGCATTCCATATGTTTTATTATGTTGTTCCATTTTTATCATTCTCATTGATGAAATATATTACTTCTATGATTTGTTCTTTGACACCGCCCACCCCCCACCACCCCTGAGATTTTGGATATAGTTACTTAGTCTCTAGTCAATTTAGATTTTTTTTTTCTTAAAGGATTTCTATTAAATATGTCATTAAATAGTTATAAGAAAATGACAAATTTGGCCTTCCAGATTTTCTCTTTATTAAGTGAGGCTTATATATCCCAATACATTATCAATTTTAAGTGACATGTGCACTTGAGAAATACATTAACTTCTTTGTATTACCATTCAATATTCACCAGAGATCTATTATCTTTTTTTTTTATCTAAACTTCTATTTGGTTTTTAATTCTTTCTTGTTTATCTTTTAAGTTTTTCTAAATATGAAAAAGGTTACATTGGAATCTTTCACTATTAGTATTTTACTCTATTTCTCTCTGTATTTTGATTAACTCTTTCTCCAAGATGAAACTAGTGACACAGTTCTGGGCCTGGAGTCAGCAAGATTTGAGGTCAAATCTGGCTTCAGACACTTACTATCTTTATGTCCCTGGGCAAGGGACAATTAATCTCTAATTACTTCTGTTTTTCAACTGTAAAGTGGAGATAATTATAACATATCTTATAAAGTTAATGTGAGGATCAAATGATGTAGCATTTCTAAAATTTCTTAGTACATTGCTTGGCACATATTAGGTGTTATATAAATGATTATTCCCCTTCCCTTTAAGTTTTTATATACTGTACTATTTGGTATAACATTCATATGTGTGTGTATGTGAGTATGTGTGTGTGTGTGTGTGTGTGTGTTTATGTGAAGTGAATCCAAATCAATACTTTTATTTACAGATATACATATATCTATATATCTAATTCTGCATATCTATCTTGCCATACATAAATGTTGAGAGAGTATTGTTATTGATTTTTCATTATTTGTTTTCTTTATGTATTATATCATTTCCCTGCTTATCTTTTTATCCTATGTTTATTTGTGGTAGTTTCAGTTGAAATCATGATTTCTACCCCCCGCTTATATTGGTACACTTGAAATATAACAGGTTCTACTCCTGCCCTTCAGTTTAACATCATGTGGATACTTATGTTTCAAATATATTCCATGTAAACTACATATTGAATTCTACAATCTAATCTACTGTGCTATCCAATTGCACTTTGTGCAATCAATGAGTTGATCCCATTCATATTGATAATTATGATGATTAATTGTTTCTTTCCTTGCTTCCTCTTCTCTGGTACTTTTCCCTACCTTTTCTTCCACCCTTCTCTTTACATATATGAAGATGATAAGAGAAAATTTACTGAATATTTGTGATATACAAAAAAATTAGTCCATTTTCACTCCTTTGCTCCCCATTTCTTCTGTATTTCTTTGCTGAATTAAATGCATTTCTATATCATGATTTGTGTTTAAGTGGGCATGAGTGTAATAAACTACCCCAAACTGACTACAGCACAGTACGCTTTTTTCATCTACATATCCCAAAGAATGAGACCAAGCTAATATTTAATAATATTACAGACTTAAATTGATGAATAACCTGCTTGTAATTAACTGATGAACCCAATTTTCATTCAATATACAAAATCACAACTCACTCAACAAATATTTACTAAGTGCATACTATATGTCAAGCACAATGCTAAGCACTGAAAATTCAAGAAAAGGAAAAGACAATCCCTGCACACAAGAGGCTTATAATCTAATGGAGAAGGAAACATACAAACAAACATATGCAAAGCAAACTATCTGTACCTATCTAATATCTATAGATAGAGATAGAGATTAGATAGATAGATAGGTAGATAGATTGATAGATAGATAGATAGATAGATAGATAGATGATAGATAGATAGATAGATAGATAGATAGATAGATAGATAGATGGATAGATGGATAAATGGATATAGGACAAATAGGAAATAAGTGACAGGAAAGGCACTAGAATTTCAAGGGTTTAGAGAAGGCTTAGAGAATGCCCCTTGTGAAAGTTTGGATTTTAGTTAAAAAAGGTGCCATTGGCCCATGAACTTCTTTGTATTTAACACATGATAGTTTCAAAGGGACTCTTTCAAACAAACAGCTTGTAATAATAGGTAAAGCTACAAAACAATGAATAAATTCAGAAAGGCTTGCAAAATGGAAATCTGAGCAAACTTTATTTTAGCTAATCTTTAGCCAGTTTATATCTGTACCCTACAGACATAAGCTTCTGGGCTATACAAGAACACTTCAAATTTTTTGACAATTGTATCTGCCAGCATCTAATCTGAGTAGGTTATTTAATGTACAGATTTCCTGTTCAAATCATGGGTCAATGTTAGTAGTTATCAAATCTCAGAGTGTTTAAAATAAAGTTATTCTCTCGTTTTTATCAAAGTAAAACTGGAACTTAATACATCATTAATAAGTGGACTTTTTTTCTTAAATGGGGAAATTATTATAGCATTCTCTATACATAACTTCATATTTCTATTAAAAATGTTTTGGACAACTTCTTAGTACAACCAGAGATATAGAAACATTTCACTCCTGTCATGTCAGTAAGTTATGAACTGCAATTTGAAAGACTTCATTCATTTCTAGCACCATCTGAAGAATAAGGTCCATCATATAAAGAGCCAAGATGATCCTAACTGTATGTGGTTCTTGTGTAAGAGACCTAGCTTTTATTTTAGCACTAGTTAGATAAGTTGATTTGATAACCTATTGTAAAACAAATCTACTCCATTATTTTACAAGTTTTAGAGATGCCCATTTTCCCCCACAAGTCCATATTGTGTTTGACAATGATATCAAAGACTTCAGCTTGGACTGTACTATCAAATCTTTTCCATGACTTAAGGTTTCACAAAAGTCCTCTTTATAAAAGCATAGAAGTCTGAATAACACACACACACACACACACACATTCACACACACAATTAAAGACAGTTTTGTTTTCCTTATGAAGTACATTCATCTATTAGGATGGATAAAGTTTAAACAGTGTACATAACAATGAATCTAGAGTATTTCTTTACATTTTACTGCACCTTCTACATTTAGACATTGCAGATGCATGAACAAAAGAGATACACATTACAGATGAGCCAGTTTTAAGTATTCCAAGGATGTTATTTGGTCAAAAATAAGCTTTGCATCATCAAAAAAAAGTTTCAACTACTTGCATTCCACTTTTTGAAGATGCAGTTGTAAACAAAAAATATGCAAGTGCAACATGCAAAGCAACAATTAAATCATTTGAAATGAGGTTAATCAAATTGGTAGCATTTAGAGGGGGTTGTTAAACATGGCTTGCCATTATAAGATTGCATTTTCTGGAGAATACTGACAAGATTTAGAAGAAAGCCTTTCGCTAATCTGTCAGCATTTTCCTTGTGACCATCTTTTTTGCCAAACACATAAAAAAATCAATCTGTCCATCATGCTTTGGTTATGATGCCATTTTTCTTGTTAAAACAAAGTCTGTTTGCCCTTATTTGACAATATATTAATAGATTTCCTTTCATTAGAACTTGACCATGAAGACAAACTCAGCAAATGAGATTTTGACAATTAGTAGCCTTTTATAACATTCATTACTTCTATGACAGTTTCTGGGTACTTCTTTGGGGGATCAGTGTGACTTTTACTGAATCCTTACAAGTAAAGAAACAACAGTCGAAGCAAGATGCTTGGTTGGGTTATATTCTGATAATCTTGATTGGACATTGATAAGCAAAAGAGCATCCGGAGGACAAAAAACAGAATGATGAAGGATTATTAGTACATGAGTTATGAGGTTCACTTGAAGAAACTGGGAATGTTTAGACTTGAGAAGAGAAGGCCCAGGGAAGACGTGCAAGCATATTTTAATTATTTTTTCATACATATGTATATATATATATATTTGAAATTAAATATGAAATAAGAAAATTAAAAAGATTACTTTATACACAAGAGAACACAGGAGGGGAATCAATATAAAACAACAAATTTGCATGTCAAGAAAGTATGTACAGTAAATATCATTCAGTGTACACATACACACACATACATACATATATATGTACACACATACACAAACTTGTATATACATTATAGTAACACATACATTTATAATCATATGCACATACATTACATACACATGTATGTTAGTTTATACCATGGTTATCTCTAGCTATCCTCTGTTTCTCTGAAGGTGGACGGCATCCTCCTTCATAAGCAAAATATTTCCATGCTTTTCTAATTCAACCAGCTCATCATTTCTTGCACCACAGCAATATTCCAACCCAATCACATTCTATCTGATAAATTGTCTCAGCAATGCTCTCAGTTTATAATATGGTTTAAGGGCTGATACTACTGAATCTGTTTTATTTTATGTTTTTCTTCCCCTGGTCTCTTTGAAATTTCTGGCCCTTTGTTCTTCCAAATACACTTTGTTATTTTTTTTAACTCAGGAAGTTAATTTTTAGTAATTTAATCGGGGTGGCACTGCATAAATAGATTAGTGAGTTAAAGTTACCATTTTACTGACTTTACCTATACATAAATAGTAAATACTACTTCAGTTATTTATATATAACTTTATTTTATGAAAAGTGTTTTATATTTATGTTCATATAGTTCCTGTGTCTATTTTGGCAGGTATACTCTCAGATATTTTATACTGTCTGGCTATTTTAAATGCTCTAAAACAATATTGAATAGTATGAATGACATAAAATCTATCTTTATTTTTCTCTTTTGATTAAATCTATTTTTGCTTTAACTTTGTCTGATATCATGATTGCTACCCCTGTATTTTTCATGTAATAAATTCTATACCCGGCCTTTTTATGTTTGTGTGTACCTCTCATTTTTACAGAATTTCTTGAAAAAGCATATTGCTGAATTCAAAATTTTAATCTGTTTTCAGTTTCCACCCAATAGGTAAATTCATCCCATCCACATTCTAAAAAATAATTACTTGTTTTATATTTTTCTCCTTCTTTTTTCTCACAGTCCTTCTTACCCTATTCCAATCCTTTCTCTCTCCTCTACTTTACTTCTACCCATTGACTTGTCCTCCTGTTCCTTTACATACCCACTCCTCCAGTTCCCTCACCTATCATCTTTCCCCCCTTATCCCTTTACCCTCTTCTTTCTTTCTGAGTTTAGAAGACATTTACACCCTTCTAGATATATGTATTGTTCCCTCTTTGACCCATTCTCGATGACAGTAGGGTTATAGTATTACCTGCCTTTCTTCCTATTAGCTTCTTCTGCATCTTTCCCCTACTTTTTGAATCATTTGTATAAGATAATTGCTTATTTTTATCTCTCCCTACACCATTTTATTGTTTTAGACTCCCCCATCATACTCAGCTCAGCCCAGACCTTTCTTTCAGACTACCCAAATAAAAAATGACAGTCAGAAAATAACTTACTACATTTTCATATATAAAAAGTAAACAATTTCATCTTATTGGGTCCCTTACAATTAGTTCTTAGGTTTTAGGTATTTAAAGGGTTATAAGTCATGGTATCATATTCCTGGAGTCATAGTCCTCTTAGAGAACGAAGGACAAACAAAAAACTTTAAGTAGTCTGACCTTCCCTTCCCTTCCTTTCCTATTTAGCTTTTTTTTTTAATCTGGAAAAGGGACCATTGCTTAGCTCATTTCTTCTCCAGCCTTAATCACTAAATGGGTGTTGCCCCAGTCAAAGTGAGAACTCGGAAAGACTTTAGTTTAAAAAGGCCAAAATATCTCTGTGCATCCAGGGCCCTCTCCTGTTGTATTTATCTATATCTTGCCACTCGAACCAGATGGCTATGGAAGAGAAAGTGAGGCTGGTGACTTTGCACAGCCCTCCTTCACTTAAATCCAATTCACTTGTAAGTCATGGCATTATCTTCCTGATGTGATGGTTTTCTTCAAAAAATAAGGACAAACAACAACAACAAGGTGTTGTTAAGAGATAAGACTTCTTCATTTTGATCCCAGAGGGCAGAATCAGGAAAAAATAAGTGAAAGTAGTAAGAAAACCAAATGAGAATGCTTGTCAGAGTAAGCTTCCAAAAAATTAGAGACGTACAAAAATAGAATGAGTTGATTTTTGAAGGTGCAGAGGTTTCTCAGGTATGTTGTAGTGAGAATTCATTTCATATTTGGTTGAACTAGATGGTCATTGGCATAATTTCTGGCTCTTAAATTCTTCGATTCTGGTGAAAGCAATGATTGTCTTTATGTAAATTCTCTTTTGTTGTTGTTATTTTTTTTCCAAATGCTTTATTAACTTCTGGTTTACATCATTCATTTCTGCCAGATTTTGAGTTACAGTTTTTTCCCCATTTTTCCCCTACCCATCACCCCAGAATAGCAGTCCCACAGGATATCACCTCCTTCAACCTGCTCTCTCCCATATCTTCTCCCATACCCCCTTCTACTTTTCCGGTAGGACAAGTTGAATCTCTGTTCCCCAATGCCTGTATATCTTATTTCCAAATTATATATAAAATAATATTAATAAAGGGTATTTATATATTGTTAAAGCATTTGATTTTAAAACTTTGATTTCCAGATTCAATCCCTTCTTCCCTTGTCACCCACTCTTGCTGGGAAGTAAAGCAATTCAGTATATGTTGTACATGTATTGCTATACAAAACATTACCATAGTAGATATATTGTAAAAGACTGACTATATTTTCCTCACTCCTATCCCACCTCCCAGTTGGTCTATTCCCGACTTTGATCCTGTCCCTTTTCAAACGTGGGTGCTTCAAACTTACCTTCTCCCCCCACAGTCTGGCCTCCCTTCCATCATCCCCCCTTTCATCCCATTCCCCCTACTCTCCTGTAGGGAAAGATATCCTTTTTCATATGTGTGTAATTCTCACCCTGAGGAAAATTCAATGGGAACAAGGTTTTGCCTTTTTGCCTTCTTGTTCTTCGCCTCCATTGTAACCACTTTCCCTTGCCTCTTCTATATGAGAGAGTACACCCCATTCATTGTCTGCCAATCTCCTCTCGTTATACCCTTCTATCACCTCTTAATTTCACCTTTTAAGTATCATCCCTTCCTATTAAATTGAACCTGTGCACTCTATCTATGTACACCTGTAAACATATATACACACATTCACATATGTATTCATATGCCCACTATACACTTCTTCAACTATTTTCATACTGAGAAAGATTTCATCAGTCACAGTTATTGTTTTTCCATATAGGAATGTAAATAGTTCAACTTTGATAAGTTCATAATGATTTCTTTTCCCAGTTTACCTTCTCAAGCATCTATTGCTTCTTGTATCTGAATGTCATATTTTCTATTCAACTCTGTTTTTTTCCTCCAGAATGCTTGAAAGTCCTCTATTCCACTGAATGACCATATTTTCCCTTGAAGCATAATACTCAGTTTTGCTGGGTAGGTGATTCTTGGTTTTAATCCCAGCTCCTTTGCCCTCTGGAATATCATATTCCATGCCCTTCCATACCTTAGTGTAGAAGCTGCCAGATCCTGTGTTATCCTGACTGTGTTTCCACAATATTCAAATTGTTTCTTCCTGGCTGCCTGTATTATTTTCTCCTTAATCTTAGAATTCTGGAACCTGGCTATAATATTCCTAGGAGTTTTCTTTTTGGGATATTTTTTCAAGAGGTGATCTGTGGATTCTTTCAACCTCTATTTTGCCCTCTGGTTCTAAAACATCAAGGCAGTTTTCCTTGAGAATTTCTTGAAGGATGATTTCTAGGTTCTTTCTTTGATCATGCCTTCCAGGTAGTCCAATAATTTTTAAATTATCTCTCCTGGATCTATTTTCCAGGTCAGTGGTTTTTCCCATGATATATTTCACATTGCCTTCTATTCTTTCATTTGTTTGGATCTGCTTAACACCATCTTCATTTCTCACAAAGTCACTATCTTCTCTTTGGTCCATTCTAAATCCAAAGGTATGATTCTCCTCGATGAGCCTTTGAGATTCTTCTTCCATCTGGAAAATTTGCCTTTTTTGGCCTCATTGCCTATTTCAGCCGTTTTTGCTCTTTGAGTTAGTCTATTTTTTAGGGTGTTATTTTCCTCAGTCAGGCTGTTGACTCTCCTTTCATAATTTTCTTGCATCATTTTCATTTCTCTTCCCATTTTTTCCTCCACTTTTCTTATCTGCTTCTTAAGGTCATCTATGGCCTGTAACCAACTTGTATTTTCATTTGGGGTTTTTGGTGCAGGAGTTCTGAACTCCCAGTCTTCCTTCTGTTCCATGCTTCGATCCTCTATTCCCCCAAAATAGGAGTGTAATGTTGAATTTTTCTGTTTATTTTGCTTCCTTTGTCTAGGCATGTTGTCATTCAATTGCTTGACTTTTGGGCTTGTTGCCACAGTAGGACCCTGTAGCAGCCACGACAGCTTCCATACCAAATGCTAGGGCTTTCTCAGCTGCTGGAGGTATTAGTTGGGTGCCCTCTCTGAAGCCTCCACATGGTCTGGCAAGCTGGTCACACACCCCAAGACCTCTAGCCCAAACCACAATCCAGATGCAAGAAGGTTAAAGCAAGAGCAATTACCCACCCCCGACTTGTTGCTGGTCCCCCTACAGTCTGCAGGCCAGAAACTGCAACTGCAACACGGAATCTTCTGCAAGCCTACTCAGTGGCTTCTCTCCCACAGGAAAAGAGGCCGACATGCTCTTCCTACTAGTCCCAAAGTCCACACTGCACTGACCTTTCACTTTGTCCTTGGCATCTATATGTTGATAATTCTGGAAACGCCACAGCTGCTGGTGTTCTGGAATCCCTCCACCTGGCTGCTTGTGACACCCGCCCTGGGGCTAAAACTTCCAACTCAAGCTGGCCTGGGCTCGGGTCCCAGAGTGCTGTGCTGGCCACCCCCTGCCAGGCTGCTGGGATGTCATCAACAGGAGTTTAGCTTCTCTGTGTTATTTTGTGGGTTCTGTACCTCCAGAGTTTGTTCAGAGTCCCCTTTTACTTAGATTGGAATTGGTATTGGCTGGAGCTCTGAGGAAGTGCTGTTTCTCCTCTGATATCTTGGCTCCATCCCCCTTTATGTAAATTCTTACCAGAGGAGATCAAAATGTTTGCATTACTATCAGCAGAGTCCTTGTAATTAATTTTTCCTTAAAGAATTAGAGGAAGAACTAAGATGACGGAGAACAAGCAGCATTCCAGGTGAACTCTCCAAATACTTCCCTCCAAACAACTTTAGTATAACTCTGCAAATAAAATCTTTGAGCAGTGGAACCATGAAAAGATAAGAATGAAATTTTTCCTCCCACCATAAGATTTCTTAGGAGATCTGTGACACCATGGCTGGGGCTGGCCCAGAGTATGGCAGGAGTGTTTGCACTGGGTCTTGAAGTCAGTTGCACCAAGGGCAGCAACAGTTCTGGGACCTTTCTGCTCAGAGACATTAAGACAACTGGTCAGAAATGGACCATAGGGGACCCTTTGCTGAAACTGGTGCAGTTGATGCTGTTTGGAAATTTATTACCCACAAGCAGTTCTGGGACACACCTATATGTAAAAAAATACTTATATCAACATTTTATGATGGCAAAGAATTTGAAATTGATAGGGTATTCATCAATTGGAGAATGTTTGAACAAGCTGTGGCATATACATGTAACATAATACTATTGTAATATAAGAAAAAAACAACAGTGAGATATATGAACTGATGCAAAGTGAAGTGAGAAGAGGTGGGAGATTATTAGACACTTTAATAGAAATGTTGTAATGATGACTATGAAAGACTTGGATATTCTGATCAATACATAATACAAGTCAGTTCCAAAGAACTCATGATGAAAAACTGCTATCCATGTCCAGAGAGAGAATTGTTGATTTCTGGGTACAAACTGAAGTAAAATTTTCTCTTTTCCTTCCTTCCTTCCTTCCTTCCTTCCTTCCTTCCTTCCTTCCTTCCTTCCTTCCTTCCTTCCTTTCCTCTCTCTCTCTCTCTCTCTCTCTCTCTCTCTCTCTCTCTCTCTCCTTCCTTCTTTTTGCTTTACTGGGATGTAACTAATATATAAATGCATCTTGCATGATTATCTTGTATAATTAATTGATAACATTTTGCTTATTTTTTGCTGGGTTCGGGTGGGGTAAGAGGAAAAAAGAGAATTTGGAACTCAGAATTTAAGAAGAAAAGAATATTAAAAATAAATATATAATACAAATTTTAAAATAATGAATGGCTTAAATTTTTAAAAATAGAAGTGGGCATCCTACAATTGAACAAAAAAATACATCCACAGACTTGATATGCAGTTTCAAGAGTCCATGCTATAACAATTAAAAACAGTACATAGCACTGGGCACACAACATAGTTGCTTGTCAAGTTATTAGCACGTGAAATTACTCCCAAGGCCATTTAGCCCAGCCTACTCATTTTACAGGTGGAGCAACAAAGATCTAAATAGGCTGGCAATTAGCCCAAGGTTATATAATTAGTAAGTAGTAGAGGCAGGAGTTGAACCTATATCTACTCACTTTGTAGCCAGAACTTTTTTTATTTTTAATTTTTAACTTTTTTTTAAATTGTGCAATAAAATAATGCTTAGTACAATTTTACCAGGGTACAATTTTCAGTTTATCAATTTTGTCATCATTGCTCACTATTTTCATAGTTGCTTTTCTTTCCCTGATGATGACATTGCCTTCATATATAGAACTTTGAGTATATGTCACATAATTTCAGGTTTCTGAAGCTAGATGATCCTCATAAAGCAGTCACTCTATCCAGTCCTATCTTTTCCATCCATTTGGAAATGAAAACAGGGGTGGCTAGGTGGCACAGTGTATAGAGCACCGGCCCTGGGGTCAGGAGGACTTGAGTTCATATCCTGCCTCAGGCACTTAACACAAAAACTAGCCGTGTGACCTTGGCAAGTCACTTAACCCCAAATGCCCTCCAAAAAGCAAAAAATTAAAAAAAAATAAAATGAAAACAGTCAGAGATTTTTAATGTAGCATTGCTGCCACCCCAATTTTCCAGAGTAATAGTCAGAAAGGAACGGGGCAGCCAATAGTATTATGGTGCCACAGTAGCAAGGATGTCTGTTTAAAGGGAATGTGGTTATCTTGTTTATTACTAAAATATACATGTTATGTAAGTTGATATGTCTCACACATTCTATGCCACATTTCCTCTGTTTTGATCATCAATTGTTTAATGTTTTTTATGCCACACAAAGCTTATCGAAATTAAAAATTTTACATTCTAATTACAGATTTCTCAAAAGCTCAGAAAGTACACAAACTATGAAAATGAATGAGTATTGGATAACCATTGAAAAGAGGCTCCTTCCTCGAGTTCTTAGGATACTTGAAAGAACTACTTGACCCTTGTATTCAACCTGTCAACACAAAAATATGTGGAGAGGTTTCTATATATAATAGCCTATTAAATATATACCTAGGAATGATCCATATACCATTGTTTTTGTTGTTTTTCAGGTATTCATTATTTTGAAAGCTTTTTGTCCATTTTGTCTGTCAAGCTTTATTTTTTTCTACAATATCATAATTTATGAAGTATGAAACCATGGGTTGTAGGTAACTGAAAGCTGGTGAAGATGGAGAAGTACAGATGAATGTCACTAAGCAAAGACTAGCCTCAGCTCAGCTCTTTGACAATGGCAGAACTACTTCATTTAGGGGACTATAACTCTTGTAGCAAACTAGTTATCCTTGTTGTTATTATTATGTCTATGTTTATTAATTATTAAGTTCATAATAAAAAGAACATTTAAATTTTATGAACTGCTATGCAAATACAAATGAAAGAAAGATAATTTCCAAATGAAGCATCAGTGAAGGCTTCAGGGACTATCTAGATCTAAAGGAATGAGACAAATATTGTCAAAAGTTGGAGATGGGGGCGGCTAGGTGGCACAGTGAGTAAGAGCACCCACTTCGGAAATCAGGATGACCTGGGATCTGTCCCGGCCTCAGAAAATGAGCACCCACACATAAATAATGACTGGCCATGTAACCTTGAGCAAGTTACTTAACCCCAATTGCTTAAAAACAAAAGTCTGAGATGAGTGAAGGCTCTCCACACATTAGAGAAGCAAAGTCCTAGAAGAAAGAAAACTTTGGTTCTAGAGAAGGGCTCAACACTTAGGTACCAATAGCAATCAGTGCAGGGGAACATTGAGGGGCTGGAGAAGAAAAGGAGGCACTAGGTTTGTGGCTTGTGAACTACTCTTAATCAAGGATCCAATTGTTGGATCTTATGCATCAGGGTCATAATAAGGTGGTGGAGACAGCAGATTGGGAGAAAGGAAATTGCCTACATTAAATTATTCACCTCTCTGGCCTTAAGTTTTCTCATATTTAAAATGAAAGGTTTTGATGTAATTATACATAAAATCCCTTTGGTATTTCAATTAAAAAAACCATTAACTGTATCTTTTTGTTGTTTGATATTGAAAATACTTAGTCTTTGTCTTGAGAAGAATATGGTTTGTTTCAATGAGAGCTGAAAGGGCCAGAGGCACTGAGCTGTGTGCCTGTTTTTGCCACTAACTTGCTGTATAACCTTTGGAAATTTTGTCAACTTTTGAGACCTGAGATGTGCTGGAGTCAGCTTGAAGTGACTTGCTAATTGTTATTCAGTTGTTTCTGTTGTGTCTGATTCTTCATAACCACATCTGCAGTTTTCTTGGCAAAGATACTGGAACAGTTTGCCATTTCCTTCTTCAGCTCATTTTACAGATGAGGAAACTGAAGCAAACAAGATTAGGTGAATTGCTCAGGGTCATACAGGGAGTAAATGTCTAAGGCCAGGACTGACATTCTTTCCACTGTACTATCTAGTTTCCAAGATTGTTAAGCTGATTATTAAATTTTCAATGTGAGTATTTACGAGTCAGAAATTAGAAAATGTTCCAGAAATTAGGACTAAAATGTGATAAAGGAAGGATTTGAACCTTGGTTTTCAAATTCCAAAGCTAGCTTTCTCTCCTATGTAATATTTTCTCTTCTTTATAAATAACTATTTTAATTTTTTAATTTTATTTTTATTTAACAACTGAGATGAAAAAAGTTTCTATTTTTTTTCTGTTAATTATGCTTAAATGGATATTGATTTTGACTACAAGACCATCACCTAGGGAACAGCATCTACCGGATATCACTGATATATCTATAAGGTAATACTGTCCTGACTTTTTAAAAGCTCTAAATCGAAAAGTGAGGACAAACACAACAATCATCAGAATCATGGAATATGACAACTGGACGAATCTTTGAAAGGCATTTAAAATCAGGTGGGGATATTGGAATGGTGAAGAAAAATTGTGGATAAAAAGGAGAATGGGAAATATCCATGTGTTATTTGGTTCCAACATCTTAAAGATTTTTGAGGGTATTAAATGATGAAGTGTTAACTGATTTATTTTTTCTAAACCCATTACTTCTAACCTAGCTTCACTTCACTCCTACCACAGTCTTGACCCTCTCTTTAGCAGCTTTAATAATGCACATTGACTGTTTAATTCATTCTCTATTTTGATTAAATAAATTGAATCATTTGTTTCCTTGTCATACTCTTCCCAGTAGGATTATTATCTTCCCTGGGTCATCCACCAATCCAACATTCAATTTATGTGCCAGGCATTGTTATGGATTTGGGTAATACAAAGACAAAAATGAAGTAATCTCTGGCCTCAAAAAAACTTACACTCTATTGGAGGGGAGGAGGAAAAAACACAGGTGCATATGTGAGTAATGTAAAATACATGCAAAGCATATTGCATGTATTGCAAGGCAGTTTACAAGGTAATTAAAGGGTGAGAATAGGGAGGGAATCAGGAAAGGTCTTGTATAGAATGTGGTGCTTGAGCTTAGCTTTGAAAGAAGTTAGTTATTCTAAGGAATGGGAAAAAGAGGGAGTGTCTATACTCAGTTTGGGTACCAAATGTTCTAGGAAGAGAAAGTAGGTTGCTTTGGACCAAAGTCAATAGTCAACAAAATTTGTTGATCTTTTCTATATGTCAAGCCACTGTTCTAAGTGCTGGAGGTATAAATAAATATATGATAGTCTCTGCCCTCCTGCATTTCACAATCTAATAGGGGAAGAAAACATAAAAAGAGTTGAAAGAAAGGAATGGGAAGTAGCCAGCATGAGAGTTTGATGAAGTCCTGCAGATAGGGTGGGGAATTCTCTAAGGATGTATCAATTTCAGAGTTGGTTTCATATTGCAAAATGATGAATCTGGAGATCATGAAATTCAGGCTGTCATCCAGGTGGGTAATTATGAGGTGAAATTCTTAAATGTTAGAGGATCAAATATCTAACCTCCTCCCACTCCAGTCAGAGGGAGGGGGGATGCCATGACCAGGGAAGGTGTACAGAGTTCATGAAGGGGAGTAATGTGATGTAAGTATGAAAAGTAATTTGGCCCAAAATGTGAAGGGCTTTAAAAGGCAAGTGGAGGAAACTGATTCTAGAAATAATATAGGGTTTCAGTACCTGCTTTGCAAGGATTTTACTTTGGCAGCTGGATGGATTGTGGAAAGTGTGGAGAGTATAGAGTATGAAGAGTGGAGAAAACCATGTGAAGTGGGATCTTTAGAGAGAGACCACTGAGGAGGCAATAGCTTTCTAATATTAGAATAGGCCAAGTGAGAGGAAATAAACTGACTTTGAGTGGTGGAGTGGGTGTGGGAGTGTGAGTGTGGAGGAGGCAAAAGATGCAAGAAGTAGTATAGTGGTAGAACTGACAAGACTTGACAACTAACTGGTATTTCCCAGATCTACATATGCAGCTCTCATCTCTCTTCTGAGCTCTACTCTTGTATAACAAAGGACATAAAGACACCTAAAGGCTACAGTTGTCTACAGGAAAGAAGGCAGCCCTTCCCTTACAGGATCTGTGCAGGAAACTCAAGGTAGTCATGCAAAAAGAACAAGAAAGTGAGTATCCACTCAGTTCCCATTCATCAAACCCTAAACCATCAGGTTTTTTTTTCTTTTGGCCCCATAGTCAATTAGACTCACAAAGTACTGACGCCCTAGTCATGAATGACTAGGAATAAGCTTCTACCAAATTTCCAAGTTGTCACTTGGACTGAAACAAGCCAGTAAATGCTTTTTCTCCATGGATTGCCACCCTCCCCTCTCTTATTTATACCCATAGGCCAGTCTACCCCTGCTATACTCTAATACTAATAGCTAAGTTTTATATAGTTATAAAGTTATAAAGTTTAAAACCATTTCATATGGATCATCTCATTTCAACAAACCTATGAGACAGACAATATTTTCTCTTTTCTGCAGATGAGAAAGTTAGGGCCTATACAGATTAATTGATATCCCACATGATTGTACCACTAGTAAGTGTCAGGTACAGAATATGAATGCAGTTCTCTCTGTACCCTTTGCCCAATGCTTTGTGTACAATATCATTTGACTTAAAAAAATATATATATATATACACACATATATATAATGTTACATATTTTATATGA